>JAPTHN010000063.1:1495418-2117918 GCA_026936325.1 Platynereis dumerilii | reverse complement strand
AGGTACATGTAGACCAAGACCAGGGAATCCAAGGAGGCCAGAACAGATAGCAACTACAGTTCAAGGTGGACCAGAAAAAGGGCAGCGAACTGAAGATGGCCACCTTTAATGTCGAGAACATCAGAGCCAATTACCATGTGATACAGAATGAGCGAGCAGACATAGACTTGCTCCTTCTCCAAGAGCACTGGCTCTATGGCTACGAAAAAGAAGATATCAATGAGAACCTCAAGGAATGGACAGCCACTGTCCGCTCAGTGGATGATGAAGACCAGGTTTCTCCTTCAGCAAGAGCACTTGGCTATGGAGGGACAGCAATACTTTGGAAGCCGCACATAGCTCCATACATTCGTACCACAGAGGAGGGTAACTGCAGAATACTTCCAATCCTTGTCCAGACACCAGAGTTCAAGTTATGCTTAATAAACTGCTACCTTCCTTCAGGTAACGCAGCAGAAGCCTACGACAGATTCTGCAATGATCTGTCAATCATCCATGCAATAATAGGGAAATACTCAAAGTCACACCATATTATTGTCGCTGGAGATCTCAATGCGGACATCATTAACAGAGTAGGCAGAAAAGAGCATCAACTCGGCAACTTGATTAAAGACCTGAATCTTCTAAATGTCAACGAAAGCATCGGAGCAGAATTCACTTTCTTCCACAAGTCCATGGAAGGTGTTAAGTCACATCTAGACTATTTTATAGTCTCAAGGGATATAGAGCTAAAGCTGGAAATTATCGATGACTGCCACTCGAACACCTCTGTAACTACCCATGAATCAAGACAAATAAAAGATGCTAGTTGTTGTGTTTACTGGGTTTATTCCAAAATACCCAAAAACCCGTGACACTGCAAATAATAAAACAATCACAATGAGTATATTTACAGTTGATCACCAAGATGATTAAATACAATACACAAATGTAAATGAAAATAAATTAATAGTTCACATACCTTTTGGTTTCACTAGCATAATCAAAATTCATCAACAAGCTCTTTCTGTAGCAAATTCAATTAGTCAACTGACTGTATTCTGTCAGGAAATGCTGACAACTTGGTGTTCACAAGTCAAACAAGAAAACAGCAAACAGTGAACAATGAACAAAGGCACAAGAGCAAAGACAGTGACCAATGCAATATGACAGCCTGATGATGTTCACAGCTTCTACTGTGGCAACAAATCAATTACAGTTGCTAGCTGTGATAAAGAGTCAATTACTGCAGTTACACTCCCCACCTTGGATCCAACGCCTGTGATCCAACAAATGATGAGTACAACAATATAAATACAATTTATTATATAGATAATACAACTGAGTTCAGTCCTGTACATTTGCATCAGTAATATGCATTGAAGTGGGATGTCTTTTGTTACACAACTCGCAAGTCAATCTCTTCTTACAATCACGGGAGAAGTGTCCAAAATCCAAGCAACCAAAGCACAAATTATGCTTATGTACAAATTCCACCTTTTCTTCAGCTTGTTTATCTTGAAATTTACAACATTTTTCAAGCCTATGGTTGTCTTTGCTGCAAAACAAACACAATTCTGAGCCAGACTTCACAGTATTCAAAGTTGTAAATGTTTTGGTTGAGTGAGGCTTATCACTTCTATTTGAAGCGCCAGAATCAGATTTTATCAGAAAAACTGGGTCACACACAATATCTGACTCTTTGACTAAAAAGGAAACAAAGTCAACAAATGGAGGGAAATGACCAGTAAGTTCTTTGCACCTGTACACAATTCTAGCCCATTTGCTCACAATCCAATCCGGGAGTTTTGAGCACATGCTTTGATTTTGTCTGTCATCATTTAAGAAATGCAAGCTGTCATTAGACCTTGCAGCGACTTCACATTGTCTTAGAAAATCACTGAAATTTCTTAAAGCAAGGTAATCTTTGTCTCTGACCTTTAGCCATGAATCTAATCTGTTTTTAAAAGCATGAGCAATAATGAATTTGTCACCAAACCTACTGTCAATCAACCTCATTGCTTCAACATATGACTCAGATGTGGGCACTAACAAGAAACTTTCCACACATAACTTAGCTGCTCCACTCAAACAACGTTTAAGATAATGGATTCTTTCATCCAAAGGAATATTGCGGCTTTCAATTAGAGTCTTAAATGCAACACGCCAACTTGGATACTCAATGGGGTTTCCACTAAAAACACCAGGCTCTGGAACTGGGAGTCTGCTAATATTGACACACTCAACAATTGACTTCACAATTTGCTCAATGTTCCCATGGGAATGCTCTACTGCAGATGAATTACATGAGTTAACAGAATCAGCTGATTTTCTCAAATATTGACAATGACCTTCATCACCTAATTGTTCAATGATTGGTTCGTTTTCTTTGTTTGCTGTTTGAGCAGCAGGAGCAAACACTGGGGCTTCATGGTTTAGCACAGGCTTCTGACTAACACTACCATGAAGCTGTGAACAATAATCAACCGAACCAACACACTCTTCAGATATTACACTGACATCATTCAAGTCAGCATTTTGAGATGTACTTTTGCCAATTACCACATCTGCACTTTTCTGCTGAACATCACTACTATTCATGCTGTCTATCGCCACAACTTTGGCTTCGGCTATTTCGATGTCTCTTATCATTTTGATCTTCTCAAGTTCAGCTTTCTGTTCCGATAATTTGACTTTCAGTGCGGATTCGGCTTCTAGATACTTCAATTTTACCTTTAATTCAGCTGCCTTTGCAACAGCTTCTGCTTTGACTGACCTATTGCAAGTCAAAGAATGCTCCGAACCCTCCACACTCCCATCAACCTTACTCGATTTTGATTTCTGAGATACCTTAGATTTCTGACTAGAATGATGACTCTTACTTTGTTGACTTCCCTTTGAGCTACTTCTACAACTCCTTTCGTTATCTAAACTCTTCAGAATCAATGTAATTTGGAACATAAGAGAATGATTCCTGTCGCAGCAATCGTCCAGTGTCTCCTTAAATTCTGGAGTAGAGCTCAACAATTCGATGCTCATATCGTAGTAGCAACCAGTAACCTCATTTAGATGCCTTTCTAACTTAGTCCGATAATGAAATAGCTCTTCACATGAGGGGTTACCTGTTATTTCCCTGCTGATAATTGTAGCTTCACGTCGGAATGTCTTCACATAGTTTTTGAATTTCGATATCAATTGGTCAACTTGATATTGGTGGCCAATTTGAGTGGACGAACGCTGTCTCACTGAACGTCTCAGAGAGAATTCATCATCAACAGGAACTGAACGAGATGGTCCGTGATGCGAATCGATCCCAGTCGATGGGATACATCCTGTGTCGACATGATCGAAACCACTTGCAGACGAATGAGGGTGGTTTTGGAAGTTGCTGTTTAATCCTGGAAACACACTGCTAGGTCCAAACTGGAAATTCGTACCAATGTTGGCAGCCTGGTTCAACATTGGGTTGCCATAAAGAAGAAGACCACTTGGCGATGTATACAGGCTCCGAGACTGCGTATTCATATGTTGTGTGGTAGATATGCCTGCATCATGACCAGGAGGACCGTCCACAGATTCCATCTTCTCTGACATCAAACTACCATTACTTGGAGGCAAATCAAATGCGGCAACTTCCTCCAATGTGTACTTGGATGCAGTTGGCCCCAGGGTATCCATTGTGTCAAGATTGCATGGGAGTTTTCCAAACTAAAAGTGTCACTGTAACTACCCATGAATCAAGACAAATAAAAGATGCTAGTTGTTGTGTTTACTGGGTTTATTCCAAAATACCCAAAAACCCGTGACACTGCAAATAATAAAACAATCACAATGAGTATATTTACAGTTGATCACCAAGATGATTAAATACAATACACAAATGTAAATGAAAATAAATTAATAGTTCACATACCTTTTGGTTTCACTAGCATAATCAAAATTCATCAACAAGCTCTTTCTGTAGCAAATTCAATTAGTCAACTGACTGTATTCTGTCAGGAAATGCTGACAACTTGGTGTTCACAAGTCAAACAAGAAAACAGCAAACAGTGAACAATGAACAAAGGCACAAGAGCAAAGACAGTGACCAATGCAATATGACAGCCTGATGATGTTCACAGCTTCTACTGTGGCAACAAATCAATTACAGTTGCTAGCTGTGATAAAGAGTCAATTACTGCAGTTACAACCTCAGCTCACAGGCCCCTGACTGCGACACTGCCCCTAGAACTGGTTAGATGGAGAAGAAGCCTGAATGCCGTTAGCACAACGAAGAGGATCGTGAAATGGAGAGAAGGAAGCCCTGAAGCTTACAAGGAAGAGATTATGAATCAGCTTTCCCATTATGACTTCAGCTCGGGCCCGATTGAAGAAGCGGTCACTAACCTGGAGAATGCCATACACCAAGCGGAGTCCAGAGCCTCCCAATCAAGGTGATAAGACATAGGACAGACAAAAAGAAGAAGGTTTACTACCCAGAACTAGCTGATGCAGTCGCCATCTCCAAGAATGCTCATTTCCAATGGAAACAGGCCGGCAGACCTCCAAAGGACCATCCACTTACTGCTGAAAGACGCAAGGCATCAAACGCAGTCAGAAGAGTCCAAAGGAGGAATGTGGCAGAGAGAAAGAGGAAGGTGTATGATGACATTCTGGCTGCACATGAGAAAGACAAGATCACCTTTCACCGCCTACTCCGTAAGAAGCACGGGACCCATGCCAAGGAAGTTGCACTGAGGATTGATGGAGAGCTAACCTTTGATGCTACTTTGCAGAGGAGAGGATGGGCACAATACTACACAGACTTAGCTACACCCACAACTGAGCAACCCAGTACCCTAGACACCATACTTGAAGTGATCAGGATGAAGGCAAAAGAAGGAGGAGCCAGAGTAGTCGTCAACGAAGAACAGGTCGAAGAGGCGGTCAAGAAGCTCAACACAGGAAAGGCGGCTGATTTGGAGGGTCTCCAAGCTGAGCATTTCAAGTTCGGAGGAAGAAGCCTCTCAGAAGCCCTTACTACTATCCTGAATAGAATGCTTCAGAAACAATGCACACCAGAGTCGTTGAAGACAGGATATAAGATCCCCATCCCGAAAAAGGGTAAAGATGCACTGGAGTTGGGAAATCATAGAGGCATAACGATAACAGCTACGCTCGGGAAGATAACAGAACACATTTTACAAGAGATAAGCAAGCCAGCCTTAGGAGGCAGCATCAGCAGTCTACAATATGGTTTCACTGCAGGAAAGTCGCCTACCATGGCAACCCTTTGTCTAACAGAGGTGGCTGCCAACGCCAGAGACTATAAACAACCTCTATACGTCGCAACCCTCGATGCCCAAAAGGCCTTTGATGTTGTCAGTCACGAGAAGATGAAAATGAAGCTGTACCACACAGGAGTAAGAGACACATCCTGGCTTATGATTGACA
Source organism: Platynereis dumerilii (assembly GCA_026936325.1). NCBI lineage: Eukaryota > Metazoa > Annelida > Polychaeta > Phyllodocida > Nereididae > Platynereis > Platynereis dumerilii. The sequence goes on along the minus strand of JAPTHN010000063.1, from coordinate 2,112,506 downwards.
GCCTTTATACGAGCTGTAGAGAGTTCGTCAGGTGGCAAGGAGGATACAGTGACCCATATGATGTGCATCAGGGTGTTCGACAGGGAGGAGTTCTCTCGACATGCCTGTACAAGGAATACATCAATCCCCTACTCCTCGATGCTGAGAAAGCAGGACTCGGTGTCTCTATCGGAAGCGTATACCTTGGAATACCCACATGTGCAGATGACGTGCTGCTGCTCAGCTCTTCGGAAACTGAACTTCAAGTGATGCTGGACGAAGCATACAAGTACTCGAAAGAAAACCTCTATAAACTCCATCCTGGGAAAAGCACTGTGACACAGCTGATTGGCAACAACTCAAGACATGAGCTACACCTGAAACTTGGAGCAGAAGATATTGTCACCACTAACACATTTACGCTTCTCGGAATGAACTGGACTAGAGGGAGCTCCAGCCCAGCCATTGATGAGAAAATTGCGACAGGGAGGCGGACTGCCTACATGCTGATAGGAGCGGGACTACACGGAACTGATGGCCTTAGCCCCGTGATCTCCGCACAAGTAATGGCTTCTCAAGTCCTGCCAAGGATGACCCATGGAATAGAAGCGACTGTACCAAGAGAAAAAGACATCACCAGCTTGGATAGAGCCTACAAAGATCTACTGAGGCAGTATCAAAGTCTACCAGACCGAGTCGCCACAGAATCGATATATCTACTAATTGGAGCATTCCCATCATCAGCATATGTGGACTACAAGACCCTGCTGCTCTTCGGGGCTATCACCGACTAGATGCGAATGATCCCCTCAATTTGCTCTGCAGCAGACAATTGACTTTACCTGATAACTCACACAGCTGGTTCGTAAGAGTGAGGAACCTTGCTGCCAAATATGAAATTGACGTTCTCAGTGCACATCGACTCCCATGGTCTGTTACAGCATGGAAGAAGTACATCAAAGAAGCTGTCTTCGGCGCTCACCACAGTAAGCTGATCCAGGATGCGGCAGGGAGAAAATCCCTCCGATGGCTTGACCTATCGCTATGCAAGAAAGGGACTGCACATCCAGTTTGGAAGACCAGCCTGTATAACTTAGAGGAGACCAAACGCGCTGCCTTCAGGATCAAGCTTCTGACAGGAACCTATTCTCTCCAAGTATCGCAACTTAAATTTGGAAAAGCCCAGTCCAGCATTTGCCCACTTTGCGAGGAAGAGGAAGAGGATACGCTTCACTTCGTTGCTAGATGCCAATCACTTAGGGAGACAAGAGGGAAATGGACCCCAGCTATCGACGAACTTCTGAGCCAAGCCGGTATTAGTACACACACAGCAGCAGACTGGGCGATGATCGTTTTAAATGGCGGGAATGGGGGGGTGCTCAAGAATGAAAGGTGGTGCACGGATTTTAATATTTTATGCAACAAGCAGATTTTTAACCTTCACAAATCCAGGGATTTACATATTAATCAACAATTACTTCATTAGAAGGTGGTTCCATACAAGGGACGGATTTCCAGGAAGACAGAAAAAAGCATGTTGCACGAAATTTCCATCTTGGCAACAGGCATATTCTTAAACTAGAGAAGTTTTGCTACAAAATGATACCAAAGTCAAAATGTTGGACATGGGGGGGGGGAGCCAAATCTGAAATCCAGGTCCTCAGGCAAGGAATTATGTGGGTATTTTGAGGGAACCAAAATACCATTTTTTTCTTGGAGTGTACCTTAGGGTGCATCTTCTGCCCCTTAAAAATTAAAAAATTGTCTTTTCATTTGCACTTTTCCCGCATTACACCTTGGCCCTTAAGAACACCTCATGCAAAATTTCAATTAAATCGGATGTGGCCTTAGGGTGGCACTTTTGTGCTAAAGTTGAGTCCAAAAGTGACAAAAAATTATGCTTTGGAATGTCGCAGTTAGAAATATCAAGCTTATGTTTTGTTTTATGATTTCAATTCATATACCATCGTTCTGAGAAGAAAATTTTCTTTAATTTGAATGGAAAAAGCTATATTTCCGAAAATTTCCCATGTTTAAATTTTTTGGAAATTCGAAAGTTTCTGACTATTATGACAAAATGTTTTGAAAAATCAACTTAAAAAGGAAACTTCTGCCTAACCTTAGCATGATCATTAAAATAAAACATAAGAAACACTTTACTGAAGAAAGTAGGAAATGTAATATGTTTTCTAGATAGTTATTCATCAAATTCAAATATGCAAATTTGCATAAATTACATGCAAATATGAGAAATACATCAGTTCATTGAGACACCGTTCTGTCTCTCTTTTTCTTCAGACTACATCATAATTCAATCAAAGTTTTATCAGATGATGTAGCAGACCACATCCTCACTTTATAGACTTTTTTGAGTTCCCAAAGTCATATTTTAAAAGCACTGCTTTTGATTTATCACATTTTTCCTGATGAAAAATAAAATATCTCGACACAATTGCGACTTCTCCTTAATGGAAACCATTGATGTTGGTATTCAAATTAAAGCTCTCTTTCTAAGGAATCTAACTGTGCCATCACTAAATGGAAAATTGGCAATATTATTTATAACCGTGAATCGCTAAAATATGACCTAACACTGAAATTTCAAGGCTATTGTGCCACCCTTTGGCATCAAAATTTGTTCCTAAAATTTTGCAGGGCTTCTTTTATGATACAATGGAACAATCATGCAAAAGTGCATGATGTTTTGAAGATATAGGGCAGACGATGCACCCTAGTGCACCTAGAGCACTTACTGGCATTGTGTTCAAATAGGAAATTTATTAGTAATGCTGCATAAATGCTAGATCCAATTCAATCCATTGTAATTTAGGAAAAACGTGGGTAAATGATAATATATAGTGCATGAATCAAAATCGTACCTTCTAATGAAATTACAAATTTTACAAACGAAATTACCTGTAGTGACCTGAGTTGCGGTTGTCCAACTTTCGGTGGAATATTCTGTTGTAATGTCAAAAGGCGTACTGGAAGATGTACTTCCAATTTCATTTGTACTTTTACTGGAACTTTCAGAAGTGAATTCAATGGTACTTTCAATTGCATATTCAGTTGGACTGCCAGTTGTAGTTTCTGTTGAACTTTCCGTTGAAATTTTCATTGAACTTTCTGTTGGACTTTCCATCGTATTTGTCCTTTCAGATGAACTTTCAGTAACTGCTGTTGTCATTCTAGTATTTTCAGATGTAATTGACAGAGTACTTAGAGTTTCCGTTGTACTTGGAGCTTTTGTTACACTTGATGTTTCGTCAATTTGACTTGTTGTCAAAGTAAGATCTGAAATGTGTCAAATAATATTATACAACACTTTTGTCTGATGGTAGGTACTTTTCAGGGGAAATTAGAGACTTGTTCAGCACCGGCTTTATTGATATTGATTTTAGAGAGTTATTTTTTATCTTCAGTCAACAATGAGCTGCCTGGATTATCTGGATCTCAAGATGTAGGCCCATGAATGGCACATCCCTGAAACATTACAGCATACATTATCTTTCTTACCCCTTATGCAGAGTTAGTGGGCAGGGCACAGTGAGACAGCAGGTGGGGCACAGTGAGATGGGGCATCTGCTACCAAACTGCCAACCCTCTGGACCTGCAAAATTGTTCTATCAATCATTGCTATAAAGACTACTATGCTCTAATAAAAGCAGCTGGCTAGGTGATTTTTTCCGGTCATTTTTTGAGCATGTTTGGAAAAGTCATCGTACGGGACACATGTACGACTTATTTAACCTGCCGCACCTGTTACATACTAATCAAAATTCTTCTCTGATGCTTCTCTTTGGAGATGGTTCACTAAAATCAGAAGTTTATGGCAGGTACTTTGTTTTTAACTGTAAATAGTGTTTGGTACATTACATTCAGCTCATTTCTGGTGTATTTTGTCATGTGTCACTATGCCCTGCCTCAAACTGTCTCACTGTGCCCCATACAGCTTTCCTTATAAAAAATTCGAATTCTGTGGATCAGATGCCAGCATTGTGGATCATCATCTCACTAAACTAAGACAAATAACCATGGTTTGAATCCCTGGCGACTGATTTGCATTTATCCCATTTTCCTTGCGAATCATAACAAATGGTCATTTGGCAAAATTATTTATTCTAACTGGCTTAAAACCATTATTTTGTAATTCCACTCACAATTTGCTGTGAAAGAATTCAGGATATAGGACAGTCTGTCACTTACTAACTTTTAGTACTGTACAAAAGAGGGTTGTTCTGTACCATTTAGACGCTACAGGCTTTGTCTCACTGTGCCTGCCGTCTCACTGTGCCCCGCTCTCCCTACTACATTTATTCCAAGCTTAGATGGCCCTTTCCTATACAGGACTCTCTCACATTGAGGCCCTAGCCTATAGGTTTGATCGCCCACGATGCAGTCGCAAACTTGGTTACAAGAATAGACATTTTGTCTTTTTTCTTAATTTTGGACACCTTGTATGGGCCGGGCCCCTTTAGTGGTTGGGCCCATGGCAGCTGCCACTCTGCCACATAGGCCCCTGACAAGGAAACGACGACATCTTGTTAGTTTTTGTATTATTTGATGTAAGTATTAAAATGAAGTAGTTTTAAAAGACACATCACTGTTTCTGGTGTATTTAAACTTTTGGAGGTTGGTATAACAACATCACAACTGACTACATTGGACTACAAGCAATGACTGGGATAAAACTGAATAAACATACCTCCAAAGCAAGTGACACCAGCACTCTCGGCTGTGCTGCAATCGTGCTCTTTCCAGGCGCTCCTGTCACATTCCCAGAGAGACGTGAGTTCTGGAATGCAGTTGACCTGGTCCAACCAGATGAAATTGCCTCCTCCGTACTCCTTGATGGCTCTCCCCACGCTAGATGAATTTTAGATTTAGTGACATGAAAGATTAATTAATTGTTCTTCTTAGGTGAGCAAAACTATCGAGTGATGGTGTTACTCAGGGGCAGACTGGCGACAATTTGGGCCCATGGCAAAATAAGTCGATGGGCCCCGCATTCCTATTTTCGGCATCAATCCATTTACACCAAGTTTGACACTGTGTACCGTTTGCTCTATGCGAAGCGACCTAGTTAATCACAAAATCTTCAATTTTAGACAAGAAACCAATTCAATTAAAACAAAACATAGCCAGTATGCTGTATTTATGTGTTAGACATCTTGATGTGAAATTACCATCCTCCCCACGCAAGCCCTGCTAAAATGGACAGGGCTTTCTGCTATTTCCAACCTCTTCTGTGATTGGCTGCTTATTTAGGTCATAAGCATTTTGCAGGCAGATTTAGTCTGATTATGGACACTTAGGCCCGTTTTCACCAACATGGTATTAAGAGTTATGCCAGGTCTTAGCTAAGACCTGGTCTGGCTAAGCCAATCACTCAAGCGGAGCAGGATCAAGGAACATTTACTGAGTGAAAGTCTGCACATAGTATTTAAACAACTCAACTGCTACAAACACAATTAATCTCTGAAGTTCCCAAACATGGCCACATGACAAGATAAGAGAAAAAGAGGGGTGGGCTTGGAAATTTATAAAAAAGAAAATTAATTAGTTGTCTGTCCAGTGTTGGTGACAGAAATGCATTTTTCTTTAGCCCCCTCCCCTCGAACAATAAATTAATACAAATCAGCTGGTCATGCATTTTTGCACAATGAAACTACAATAATGGTTGAATCCCTTTGAATATCTAATGATAAGGGTTCTCAAAATCTGATGTACCCAGAATGGCTGACGTGCCTGCGATTTTTTGCTACCGGCAGTTACCAACAAGTCATTGGTGACTTGAGTGGTATTAGTGTCCCCTCAGTTTCAAGGATTGTGAAGCGTGTTAGTCATGCAATCGCTTCATTAAAACCCATATATGTAGGTAGTATCTTATGTAATGTAGTGTATGCCCAGTGGACCAGTCACACGGGAGGCTAAATTGGAATTTTCCGAAATCGCCCGATTTCCGGGAGGTTATAGGATGCATAGATTGCACCCACATCCGAATTTCCTGCCCTTCGAAATTACCCCTGTGCTAAGACCAACAACAAGTGCAGAGGTTTTGTACAACTCAGCACAGAAGAATTGCCTCTATTTGGTGTCATGACTAATATTGACTATCATAGGCAAATGTTATAAAAACATAGTTTCATACATGAAATACTTTTAAATCGTGTGCTTAATGCTGTATGGCTAGTATATTTGCAACAGTTACTTCAACAAGTATATTTTCTAGGTAAGTGTGTGTTCTTGGTTTGCAAAGTTTATATCTCATGATGTGACATATCTTTCTTGAAAAATATTTGGTGACTGTTAAATTAGAGAAACATGCAAATATAATAGACAAAGGCCTATAATACTGATTTGTCATGCCATCTCATAAAAAACGTACGTTCTGTTTTCATTTGCCTAATCACTTTTTGACACCAAATCAGTTTGAGACGGCTGATCCTTGAGTTTGGTGACAATGTGTATGATTCACTGAACCTTGACAGGTTTACATGCTTAGCACACTCTTGGTGAAATGGACTTAGTTATACCAGGTTTAAAGGAGTTAACACCAGGCTTAACTCTTAATACCATGTTGGTGAAAACGGGCCTAGGAGGATTACTGGCAACTAAGAAAAACAGTGTAAAACAAGCAAACTTTCAAACAGTTTCATTTCAGAACTGTGAAAATACATATTTCAATAGAATTTTCGGAACTGTGATAGCACCTTTCAACAATACACAATTTCTCCATTTGTAATTGTGTGAAACAGAAGCAACAATTTCAAACTGTGATGTAGCAGTCCATGATTGAGCCAAAACTGGGTCAGTTAATTAAGTATTCATGAATTAGCAAAGGGTATGGGCCATTTTGTCATGGTATGACTTGGGATGATGGAAATTACAAGCATTAAATATTCAACAATCAAAAGATTTGGGGATTCTAGTAAAAAATGCACTATAATTTACTAAAAGTGCCTAATCTCCCAGAAAACTTAACTGATTGATTCCAAATTGTTTATGTGTTCTACTTGTACAATAAGACAGCATACTGGCTATATTGCAAAGTTTGTTGTTTGCTCTTAATATGAAAACTAGCAAAATGTAAACAAAAAAATCCTTAATTAGGTCATTTGGTTAGTACACAGTGTTGAAGGGCCCTTTCCGTTTCCTATACAGAGCGCTCATTTTTCACATGTAATGGTCCTCTATTTTTGCACAAATTTACTGACTGTTATGGATCATTCTTGTATATAATGATGAAACTCACCTAAATCCCATCATATTGCAGGCAATGGTAGCATCAATGTCGTCCCATCCGTCGTCACAGATCGTGCCCCATGTTCCATTGTACTTGACCTCCACCCGACCTGTGTGCTCATTTGCATCTTCGGCTAACACGACTCGGATGTCTTCCCCAGCTGAGAACAATGACTGTGTTAAGGGTGTGGATTAACTGTAGTGCAATAAATGCAGCTATCCTATCCAGGTAATGTTAATAATTTATATAGCTATCCGCCAGGGTTGGGGCGATTAAAATATTTTTTTAATAGATTAGATTAGATTAAATGGAGACTTTGCTTGATTAGGTTAGAGTAGATTAAGGCAATTTTACAATCTTAATCAATTAAATCAGATTAAACACAATATTTAATCAGATTAAATTTGATTAAATTTGATTAAAGTAAAGACATGTAATTTATTATTCTACAAAAAAAAATTTCAATTACCATTTTGTTCAAAATTATTCTCAGTGAACGACTTGTTTGCTATAGGGGAAACGGGGGCACAGTGAATCGCAGTACACAGTGAATCAATATAATATAATAATAATAATAATAGGCATTTATATAGCGCTAATTCCAGTAAACTGCTCACTAGCGCTTGTGGATGCTGGATTTATCTGTAGAAACTTTTAAATAGGTAAGTCTTAAGATTTCTCTTGAAACCTTCAAGTGTTTTGGAGGCCTTGACTATCTCTGGGAGTTGGTTCCACAGTTTCGGAGCAGCATGCGAAAAGGCTCTGTCTTCATATTTGTTTTTATTGCAGGAGGGTGGTTCATTTAAGAGCATTTTGTTATTGCTTCTCAGATTACAGTTTCGTTCAGATTTTGGCTGAATCATATTTTGAATATACAAGGGAGCTTGCCCGTTTATTGCTTTCCAAGTTGTTAACATGAGTTTGAATTGTATTCTTGCTGGAATGGGCAGCCAATGTAGCTGCTTCCTATGCTGGCTTACACTGTCATGCTTTCTCAATTTTTCAATGAGTCGAACGGCTGAGTTTTGGGCCACTTGAAGTTTATATAGCAAACGATGAGAGGTTCCATAAAGAAGACCATTTCCATAGTCTAGGTGAGGTGTGACAAGAGCATTGACCGCTGTTTTACAGGTTTCCTTGTCCAATGACTTCCTGATTTTTGAAATGTTTCTAATATTGAAATAGGCCTATCCGACATGGATAGAAATTACAGTTTAGTCCGGCAGTGGAGGGGTGGTACCCAAAAGTTTCGGTTAAAGTTTTTTTGTAGTCAGCATCTGAAATCTGTGTTGCAGTCTTCCTAATGTCAAAGATTTCTTAATCAGTCTGACTTCTTATTAACATTCATGATTCACCATGGTTGGCCATCCTCATGGGGGAAATCCCTGAATGACATCATCAATATTTGTGTTCTTTGGTGTCAGTGCACCTGTCTCATGAGAAAAGTATTGACATGAGCTTTAATCAAATACTCATGTTTCAAAGAATTTGGTCAATAATTGGATGAAAGTTATTAGCAAGAGCATTGACAAGAAAAAAGATCAAACAGCATCATCATGACGAGTCTTTTCTGAGGCTGGCCTTGTTGTCATGATATCCCAACTGGGCCTCTCAGCTTCAGGGTCTCTTTTGAGCTTGCCTGGTCATGTCTGTTGTGGCTGTCAAAGCATAGGAGACATTATATATTTATGTTTTCTGCATGTCATATAACTGAATAGGATGTTTATAGCCTGAGTGTGGATCAGATTTGCTGTGGTTACACAGTGTCACACACAGGACAAGTGGTTTCCCGCCGAAAGTTTGCTATTAAAAAAACCCCATTTGGGGCCTCTTTAATGGTTGTTGTCACCTGAGCAGGACTCCCGAAATGAGGCAGGGGTTCAACTTCTCAGAAGTTTTGCAAACTTTAGAGTTTAGACCAACCATTGGAGAACAGGTGAGTAACTGTTGTCTGTTTTAATTGTGTGTTTTATGTATTGTTGTAGCTTATAGCCGACATTGGTGGTAGCTATGTACTATCGGATCTGATCATTAGATGTTTGAAGAGTTTTAAAGTTTAGCCTTGAGAACAACTGCATGGTGGCTTGCACGAAGATGTGGGCGAAATTTTGCATGGCTGGACACTCATGGGAGGTACCAAGGATTATAGAGCAGGTTGGAATTAGTATATTTTGCTTTTTTCAGTGTTTCAAAAATGTCGAAAATGGCTGAATTAGAAGATTTTGCAATAAGGGAAATTTAATTGTCAAAACGTGCTTGCACGAAGATGTGGGCGAAATTTTGCATGGCTGGACACTCATGGGAGGTACCAAGGATTATAGAGCAGGTTGGAATTAGTATATTTTGCTTTTTTCAGTGTTTCAAAAATGTCGAAAATGGCTGAATTAGAAGATTTTGCAATAAGGGAAATTTAATTGTCAAAACGTGCTTGCACGAAGATGTGGGCGAAATTTTGCATGGCTGGACACTCATGGGAGGTACCAAGGATTATAGAGCAGGTTGGAATTAGTATATTTTGCTTTTTTCAGTGTTTCAAAAATGTCGAAAATGGCTGAATTAGAAGATTTTGCAATAAGGGAAATTTAATTGTCAAAACGTGCTTGTACTAAGATGTGGGCGAAATTTTGCTTGTCTGGACACTCATGGGAGGTACCTAGGATTATAGAGCAGGTTGGAATTAGTATATTTTGCTTTTTTCAGTGTTCAAAAATGTCAAGAAATGGCTGAATTAGAAGATTTTGCAATAAGGGAAATTTAATTGTCAAAACGTGGTTGTACTAAGATGTGGGCGAAATTTTGCTTGTCTGGACACTCACGGAAGGTACCTAGGATTATAGAACATGTTGGAATTAGTATGTTTTGCTTTTTTCAGTGTTTTAAAATGTCAAGAAATGGCTGAATTAGACGATTTTGAAATCAGAAAAATTTGATTGTCAAAACGTGGTTGTGCAAAGACGTGAGGTTAATTTTGCTTGATAGAACGCTCATGGGGGTATCTACGATGATGGGGCATGTTGAATTTAGTGTGTTTAGCTTTTTTCAGTGTTTAAAAATGTCAAGAAATGGCTAAATTGGACGATTTTGAAATTATGAAAATTTAATTTTAAAAACTTGGTTGTGCGACGCCTTGCATAAGTTTGCTGAATCGAACATTCATGGGTCATATCTAGGATGATGGGGCATTTCGTATTTAGTTTATTTTGCTTTTAATGTGTTTGAAAATGCCAAGAAATGGCTGAATTAGACAATTTCGAAATTTTGAAAAATTTTAGATGAAAAATTTTGTTGTGCGACGCCTTGAGTGTAAGTTTGCTTGATCAAACATTCATGGGACATATCTCGGATGATGGGGCAGGTCGTATTTTGTGAATTTAACTTTTTAATCTGTTTAAAAATGTCAAGAAATGGCTGAATTAGACGATTTTGAAATTAGGAAAATTTGATCGTCAAAACCCGGTTGTGCGAAGACATGTGGTTAATTTTACTTGATAGAACACTCATGGGAGGTATTTGCGATGATTGGGCATGTTTTATTTTGTGTATTTAGCTTTTTACAGTATTTGAGAATGTCAAGAAATGGCTAAATTGGATGAAAAAATTGTAAAAATTTAATTTTGAAAACTTGGTTGTGCAACGCCTTGCATAATATTGCTTCATCAAACATTCATGGGACATATCTAGGGTGATGGGCAATTTCACATTTAGTTTTGCTTTCTAATGTGTTTAAAAATGTCAAGAAATGGCTTAATTGGATGATTAGGAAATTATGAAAATTTAATTTTAGAAACTTCGTTGTACGAGGACTTGAGCGTAAGTTAGCCTTATCGAGCATTCATGAGATGTATCTAGGATGATGAAGCTAATTGTGTTTAGTTTATTTTGCTTTTTTTTTGTTGCTTAAAATGTCAAAAAATGGCTGCATTAGACGATTTTGAAATTATCAATAGTTAATTGTCAAAACACAGGTTGTGGTGGGCCTTTGAAGATTTGTGCATACTTTTGCTTGATTGAACACTCATTGGACGTAGGCTTACCTAGGATGATAGGCAGGTCAGAATTAGTGTTATTTAGTTGTTTTGTTTGTGTTTGAATATGTCAATAAGTGTTTGAGTTGAGTTATTTCGAAAATCTGAAAACTTAAAGTTAGTAAGGCCGCATATTTAATAGGCTGTCTATGGATAGATTTCAGTCATATTTAACACATTCCAGTTGAAAAATGTCCGTAATTGCTACTTTAATGACATGTATGAAGTTTATTTCCTTGAAATATGTCAACAAATAGTTTTTCATGCCGTGAAAAAGACCTGTTTTGTTTACATTTTGAGCAATGCAGGGCTCTCCTCAAGTAACTGAAAGCTTTACAATCAATTAAACTCACTTAATTATGGAAAACACGCAATTCTGTTGAATGGAAGTGCATACTATACTTAAAATCTATCATCATGATCATTTTATGATCTATAACTAAAAGTTGAATTTTACAAAGAATCAGGGGGACTTAGTAATTTAATAGTCAAAAATTTGTTTTTCAGGCATGAGTGAACAATTTGTCAAGGTTGTACGCTTGTGAGAGGTCTGTTGTGTGACAGGACAGGTTGGAATTAATTTATTTTGGCATTTTCAGTGTTTGAATATTTCATGAAGTGGCTGAGTTTGGTGTGTACACTTGATTGAGGTTCGTAGAATTATAGGGCAGGTAGGAATTCCTAATTAGTATATATATTTAGTTTTTTGAAGTGCTTTAATCTGTGAAGAAATAGCCAAGTTTGGCAATTCGCTACGGTTTACCAAGCTATTTCAATTTTAATTTCAATTGCACAGGCAATGCACTATCAATTGCACAGGCCAATGGACTCTCCTGGATCTCCCTGTCTTTTCAATTCCAAACATCTTGCAACTTTAAGTTTTTACATTTAAGTTTCATATTTGCAGTATTTTAATTCCAGGTCAAGCAAGACAAGCAGATGGAGACATTGGAGAGAACCATGCAGATTGCCATGGAGGTGTCAGATCTCATTTTTATAGTGAAACCACTCCCTTCGATCAATACAGTAAGTAGGAAAAGACATTTTTCACTCTCAATTCCAAGACATTATATTAATAATTATGTACTAGGCTTATTGCGTACATGTTACATGGATACATATTGTGTGACCTAATTAATGACCCAACCCTGTTTTGGTCCATGAAATGTCTACTTGGTCTATGAAACTGTGAAATTGTATAAATATCCACTCGGACAGTGATTAATTTTGTATCTGAATCTCTGCACCCGAAAATGCTGTAATTTAACGGTACCAAGAATACATAAATCTTTCCTAGATGTACATTGTACAGTAGATTGTTTTCATATAAAATGATGTTTGGGTGGACTCAACTATCACTAAAGTGCAGATCAAATAAATGAATACTTTGCAATAAAAGTCGACTATTGTTACAAATTTATTTTGATATCATATTGTTGAAGATCAAATTATTTCCAGCACTTATTTTTTATTCGCATATTTTTATCATGTTTGCCTTCTTCTTTTGCAGTGACCAGATGTGAAGTTGTTTGGTGTGTCGGAATTACTTACCACAGATGTAAGCCTTCGACTGAATATGTGCGGTTGTAGCATTTGCTTCGAGATGGAATGTTTTGGTCCATCAAATACTTCTTAAGGTAATCTCGAACAGTCAAGGCAGATCTCTGGGAGAGTGTAGAGGTTTGTATTGATAAATTCGTTAATTAAATTTTCAGACACTCTTGTTATTTTGGTATCTATATATTATATAATATATTACATGTTGTGCTTCCCGTGACAAATTCTGGTGCTGATGAGTGGTAAAACTCAAGTCCCTCCCAATAGGCCAGACATAAATGAATGATAGCTTCTTGAATCTTCCCCATAACATTTCTAAGGTTTTTTCGGTAATTACTCTGACTCCTTAAGTTTCCTGAATTTCAACTCCGACTCCCGACTCCTCTTTTCAGCAATATTTGGAAAAAAATATGAATAATTCTAAAATGTTTCCTAGGGGTTTTTGTAAATAAAAATTAATTTTGTGTGTTGGAACCATAAATTCTTTACAGTTTACATTATTCTATAATGTGTTTTTATCAGTTCTTCAAATTAATTTTCAGGAGTCAGGAGCCACCTGATAAATTTTCGACTCCGAATCAACCTAGAAACCAAAGTTGGATTCGTACTGCACGACTCACAGTGCCCAGGGTATTGTAGTGCATTTGTGTATTGACCTCTGAATGGCGGTAGTCCCACATTGTGTGTGGGCAATGATTTTAAAACATTTTTCAGTTTCTAGAGTAGAACTAAAAAATGTCAAAAATGTTGTGACCAATGCGTTTTGTTATGGTTTTTGTTTTAGATGTGCTGTTTGGTATCTAAAATGCTCTAAGGAAAATTGAAATGTGTACAGAAAAATTATCAATTTTCAATGCCGCCTGATTCAATAAATATTGGCGTCAGACTTTGCAGAAAAATAACTGAACATAGATTGTCAAAAGTTGGAAATTCGACTTTAAAAAAATGCTTTTACCCGTAATGCAATCATAGTGGTGATTAACTGTACATTTCTTTGCCATAGTATTGAAGTTAAGAGACTTTTAACTCTTTTCATGGAAATCAGATTGTTTATTGTAAATTTTCTTGATAATATATTTATGTACTTATATATAATATTATATATTATATTGAGTATTTCTTTTCCAGTCGTGAAGATCACACAGATCGATTGAGCAATCGTCCTGATTTAAAAAACAACTCCCTGCAATTTTGCATTGAGACCTTAGATTCAATTGAAAATACTTTTGCATATAACTTTTCTGGTTTTCAGTTTTAGTTATTACAAAATATCTGCCAAATGTGTCAAACACCAACTCCTATAATGCGGCACATAAAAACCACTTCTCACCGTAAAAACTGTCATCTGGATTTCCACTGTATAGGCCTCTGGTGTGAACAATTAAAATTAATGTTAACTGAAAATGATCTATTAAATGCCTTGTTTTTGATTTGGATGAGGACATAAAAATGTTTGGTAACAATAGCATGTGAATTTCATCAAATTTTTTGTATATATATTTCATTTATCAAACTGGAAGAGGTGGATTGGTGGCTTATACAATACATGTATGTCGGAATTATATAAATTGAAAAAGATGTATAATATATCCTGGCTATTAATATCATTGAGAGATTTTAATTCATTGTTTGGTTTGGCCCTTTCTATGGCAATGGCTTGCGTCTCTGGTTCTAATGCGAGTCCATCTTTTGACAATCAAAGTCAATTATTCATAATTTCATTAAATGAAAATGTCAACCACCAAAATTTGGCTTGTGAATTTCATTGAAGAGTTGGTTATCACATTTAATATCTGAATCTTTTGATCACAGTTTTGATACCTGCGATAAAAATTTCACAAACATGGTGTCTGCCAATCCTTGAAAAGCTCGAAATTTGGTTTCCAAAAAGCTGCAGACAAACTGAGAAAGGTCCTCATGTGAAATTGGATGGAAGTATATTCTCTGGGCTTGTGGTTTTTTTTTTGGGTTTATTGGTACTGTTTGACTGTTGATTCCGTTGTGAATTCGAGTTCCTTTTTGGAATCTTTTAAGCTGCTGTTGGTTATCAATGTCTATGAATACCAAGTATTAGTTCAACACCGATTTGGTGGTTTCTAACATGCATTTTTGTCAAGTTAGATCCCGACCGGATACTTTGGAATTCTAGGCCTATACAAGCTATGGCTGGTTTCAGAAAATGTCCCAAATGGCATGTGACTCTCATCAAAGCCATTGATGCGTTTTATGTTATGTTACGCACATTTTTGTGTGACTCTTACTTCTCCGTGAATTTGGAATTACTCGTATTATTTGCACTCCATGTTTGTCTTTTTGATGTTACTTTATTTTATCTAGCTAGTAATTGCGCTTCCCATAAAAGCATGGTTACCTGTGATTCTATAATGGAATGGTAACATGCATCTATATGACAAGAGTGGAACTAATTTGGTCAACCAGGGGTAATTTGTATGCATTGGCATTCGTTATTGAAACAGTCCTGCCCACCTATGCTGCGGCATTATATATTACATTATTACATGGGTTGTTTCGTAATTGAGAGGTTTCTCCCTGCCTGCCTATACCATTTATGTTTCTCTGAGCTTTCCACTTATGATCCGAAATTGTCAAACAATCATATTTGGCATGTGAATTTCATTAAAAGTGTTCAAATATAATTTTTCTTTCACTTTTGCTTCTAATCCATCATTTCGCAGGCAAAATCTCCACAACCTACCATCCGAAAATATCAAAAAAAATATTTGGCATATGAATTTCATTGAAAGGGTTTCCAAATATAATTCTTTCTACACTTCCGCTTCTAATCCATCATTTGACAAGCAACATATTCACCACTTATGGTCCGCAATTGTCAAACAATCATATTTGGTATGTGAATTTCATTGAAAGGGTTTCCAAATATAATTTTTCCTACACCTTTGCTTCTAATCCATCATTTGACGACCAAAATCTTCACAACTTATGATCCGAAAATGTCAAAAACAACATTTGGCATGTGAATTTCATTGAAAGGGTTTGCATTTATAATTTTTCCCACACTTTTGCTTCTAATCCATCATTTGACAAGCAGAATCTTCATCACTTGTGGTCTGAAATTGTCAATCATATTTGGCATGTGAATTTCATTGAAGGGGTATCCAAATATAATTTTTCCTACACTTTTGCTTCTAATCCATCATTTGGACAAGCTGAATCTCCAAAACTTATGGTCCGAAAATTTCAAACAACAGTATTTGGCATGTGTTTCTCTTTGATAGGGTTTTCAAATACAATTTTCCTTACACTTTTCCTTCTCATCCATTATTTGACAACCAAAGTTTTTAGCCCTTATGGCAGGAAAATTTCAAAACAGTATTTAACATGTGAATTTTATTGAAAGGTTTCTACGATATTTAATTCACATATCTTGATCATTTTCTCAGTTGATCATTTCTCACATCATATCAAAAAACCATCATTTCAATATCTCATGTTGTCTTTCCATTCCGCTACTATAGGATTTGCAAGGTGTTTTAATTAGTACTACACGTTATCATTTCATTGTGTTTAATTTCTATGGTCTTTCTGTGATAATTTTTCTGCCAATGAAGTGACATCCATTGTTGGCCATCTCCTGTCAACTCTAATTTCATGAAATGAACCTTTTAATAATATATATTTGCCGCATGAATCTCATTAACAGAATGTGTTCTGCATATTCACTTCTAATCTGCATTCACCACTTACAAGGTTTTGAAAATATGCCTTTGTAGGTCTAAACATCTCTGATTCTCAATCCACCCATTCACAAACCTGTGTATGCACCGGTTAATGGCCCAAAAATATCCCAACGCCAATATTTGCTCATGCCTTTCATTGAATTTGACAACACAGTTTTCACTGCTTCATGAACTGCAAATGTCAGCTGCCACATTCACCATGTGCATTTCATGGAAAGGCTTTGTATAATAGTTCGCCATCATGCAAAATATCCCTATCACGCATAACAAAGCTGACTACAATTCTTTTTTTTTAAAGAATTTCTTGTTCTCTCTTGAACCTGTATCTATAAGGTCCAAGGAACATTTTTAGGGGGGGTGTGAAACTCTCACCCTTGAGCATTCCCAGAAATCCAAGATGGCGTCCAAAATGGCCGCCGGACCCTACTTTGGTCATAAATTGGCTCCTAATTCAGCTAGAATGATAAATAAAACATCTAAATAGGGGCTTTGAGGGTCAAGGATTCCAGAAATAGATAAATCAAACTCATAAAATTGCAATTTCTAGCTTAAATGGCCTAAATTATGCTTTAAAACTGTAAAATTAGTCTTGAAAATCAAGATGAGGCATATGTGACCTGCTCCACCAAAATGTGCTTAAAGAATAAGCAAAGTATCTATTACTGTGGCTTCCCCTGAATCTACTTGAAAGGTGCTTTCAAATAATGGGTCATATGTTGGTACATGTCAATTGCATCAAAAGAAATAACTTGTCAAACATGCTAATTATGAAGCTCCGGAAACCGAATAAACGACTGTTAAATTTCAAGCAATCGGCATCAAAATATGTCAAGCTAACACAGGTATGCTATTTGTTTTCTGGTGTATATGGATAGCCTTTGATGTCAGCTTTCATTTGACACATTGATTTCCTTGCTAATATTACTGTCAACCTTCCAAAAGCTAAATAAAGGTTGCTATCAATGAAAAATTTCAAAAACACAAAATCCTCCCATGTATTTTCAATTCCACCTATCCTATTCATTAGATAACTCATTCCTAATTAACCAAAATGGATGTGGATGGATAGCCCTTCATGTGAGCTTTCAATTAATACTTGATTTACTTGTTACTCCCACTGTCAACCTTCCAAAAAGCTAAATAAATGTTGCAGTCATTATTGAAATTCTCCTCCGGAACACAAAATCCTCCAATGTATTTTCAATTCCACTAACCTAATCACTAGATAAATCTTTCTTAACAAAGCAAAATGGATGAGGATGGATAGCCCTTGATGTCACCTTTAAGCACCATAGTGTCCTTGTTACTACAATTGTCAATCTTCCAAAAGCTAAATAAATGTTGCTGCCGGTGTCGAAAATCACCTCGGAAACACTAAATCCTCCCATGCATTTTCAATTCTTCCTGCCCTAAACACTGGATAATTAATTTATAACCAAGCAAAATGGATGTGGACGGATAGCCCTTGATGTCAGCTTTTATTTGGCACTTTGGTTTCCTTGTCAGTACAACTGTCAATTCTCCAAAGGCTATGTAAATGTTGCTGTCAGTGCCAAAAATCTCCTAGGAAACAGAAAATCTTCCCATGTATTTTCAATTCCCCCAATCCTAATCACTTGGTAACTTAATCTCAACCAACCAAAATGGATGTGGACGGATAGGCCTTGATGTCAGCTGTCATTTGGTACCTTGTTGTCTTTGTTACTACATCTGTCAACCCTCCAAAAGCTTAATAAATTTTGCTGTCAGTGTCAAAAATCTCCCCGGAAACACAAAATCTGGCCATGCATTTTCAATTCTGCCTGTCCTAATCATTGGAAAACTAATTTCAAAATGGATGTTGATGGATAGCCCTTGATGTCAGCTTTCATTTGGCACCTTTGTTTCCTTGCAAGTGAAACTGTCAACCCTCAATAGGCTGAATAAATTTAGCTGTAAGTGTCATAAATCTCCTCGGAAACAGGAATCCTCCCATGTATTTTGAATTCCCCACATCCTAATCAGTTGGTAATTCAATCTCAACCAACCAAAATAGATGTGGATGGATAGCCCTTGATGTCAGCTGTCATTGGTTTCCTTGTTAATACAATTGTCAACCCTGCAAAAGGTAAATAAATGTTGCTGTCAGTGTCAAAAATCTCTTCGGAAACACAAAATCCTCCCATGTATTTTCAATTCCACCCATCCTAATCACTAGATAAATCTTTCCTAACTAACCAAAATGGATGGGGATGGATAGCCCTTAATGTCAGCCTTCAGTTTGCAACTTGGCTTCCTTGTTACTACAACTGTCAACCCTCCAAAAGCTAAATAAATGTTGCTGTCAGTGTCAAAATTCACCTTGGAAACACAAAATCTGCCCATGCATTTTCAATTTCGCCTGTCTTAATCACTGGATAACTAATTTCTAACCAACCAAAATAGATTTTGATGGATAGCCCTTGATGTCAGCTTTCATTTGGCTCCTTTGTTTTCTTGTTACTACAACAGTCAACCCTACAAAAGTTAAATGCATCTTGATGTCGTGTCGAAAATATCCTCTGAAAAACCCTAAATCCTCCCTGATATTCTCAAGTCCACCAATACCAATCACTGGGATAATTAATTCCCAACCAACCAAAATGGATGTGGACATTGACAGTTTAAAAATGTTTTTTTGTTCAAATGAAATTTAATCATTCTAAAGGTTATCGAAAAACTTGGTCCCATGAAATTAATGGATACAGAGGGGCCCCTCTGACCTACTTCAATTGTCTTTGGCAACTTTTGTGAGGACAAAGTTAGTTTCATGTGAATTAATTAGAGTACGAACTAGTTGGTTTAGAAAGCCTTACTTCAGGAAAAGACTTATGTACAAAGATTTTTAAGCATGCATTTGGCAAGATAATTTTGCGAGGAGATTTGAAATGGAAAAAAAGGATGCTTTTTGGAGTACACCCGGCAATCATTTTGTCCTTGTAAAATACATCATTAAAAATGAACTAATTACAAGTATCAAAATAGTGAAGTTCATTAAGTACTGTGAGGCATAGTTCTAGCCTAAGCATGTACAATTTTGTTACTTTAGGTAATTTTGATTTTATTTTATTTTCAATTTTGCTGAAAAAGCACCCTTGTCTTGGCTTTGATCTTAACGACCACAAATTAACCTTAAGATTCAAATCCATAAATGGTATCAACCCTAATCCTTTTGTCAAACCTATTATCTATCTAACTGGCATAGATACCTTCCATTAACAATAAAGCCTCTAGCAGTACAGAATCATGTACAATTGTACATCAGCTGGTCCACTAAAAGAAACAAAAGTGACTGAAGTTGTCAAGAAGGCTGAGATTGGTCTGGATAAGAGCAATGTGCAGTACTCATATATCTCAAAAGTCATACTTTAAGGATATTTTTACCATTGTAATAGGCATTATCTTAGTGCATTTCAATCATTATACTTCTGAAAACAATTAACCAACCTTTGTTTGTTTGACATTGTTTGGCTTGAAATGCAAAGGCCACTTTCGCAAATTCTGCAGCTTCATTATTAAGAATTTACCTATGGTAAATTCTATTTGTTTTTGCTATTATTAAACTTCACCTATTCCATAGGTGAAGTTTCTTGTTTTCGTAAATATTTTTATTATTATTATTATTTTTCCGCCACCCCCTAATTTCTTCGAAAAAATTTCAAAAAATTCACATACATAGTCTTACATGACCTTATCACACTGACCAAGTATCGGTGACCTTGAATCATTTTTCAAGGTCACAGGCCACTTCAAAGTCAGTTTTTTTATTATTTCAAGTGATTGCTTCTCAGGTAATTACAGGCAAATTTCACTTCCCAACTATATTACATGTACTACATATACGTTACACAATCTGACCCAGTTTCAGGAAAGTAGGTCAAGGTCAAGGTCGTACTGAGCCATTTTCACTCCTGGAATTGAGAACACATGATCTCAGAAACCAACAATTTTTGAATTGTGTAATTGATGACAAAAGTTTCATAAATGACTAATCTAGGTCTGCGACTTATTTTTATAATGATATCATGCTTACTTTTTGAGTTACGTAATTTTAAATATTGACCGCATCGTCAAAACAGGTGACCTTGAATGTCTGACCCTGAAATATCGATTTTAGGCCATAACAATGTATAGTGAACCCCCCCAAAGTAGCCCCCAAAACCCCCATACCCACCTTCAAATTTGACCTTGACCTCATTTTTCAAGGTCATTTGGCTCTTCAAAGTGCTAAAAGTGCTTATTTTCAAAAATTCTGAAAATTATGTTTTTTTCATGATATCACCTTGATATATTATCTCTAGACAGACGAAAATATGTGCATTTAGAATATGCAATCCAAAATCCTCTAACATTTTACCTTAATTTTCTACAAAATTCCAAATATTGCAAATCGGATAATGTTAAAAAATGACAAATTATTGCGTTTTTGACATGGAAATATCGATCCGAGAGAGTTACAATAATTAATTGATCCCCCCATTTTCCCATCTTGATTCTGAAAATCATATTTGTTTTGACCTAGAAAATTATTTTCAAGGTCAAATTCAAGGTCAAACATGATGAAAAATTTTACTTTTTTGACATTTGATTTTTTTACACAGACAAGAAATCTAAATATTGTTACAAAAATGTCACACATACTTGCTACAATAGTCTAGAGGCATCTTATAAATTTTCAAGGTCCTCGGATTAACCTACATTAGACCGTGAAGGTCACAAGGTCAAAAAATTAGGGAAAAATTTACGATATTTTTTCACATTTCTCAATAATAGCGTTATTTCGATCGGCTGTAGCTCCGGTCCTAATTAAGTTACAGAGAATCTGAAAACAGATTTGGAAAGGCCAAATTCTCCCCTAGTTGCCATATATTGAACATTTTGTCGTAGCTCTGACGGTATAAAAGATCGCCGGACCCTGAAAATTTCATGTTTTTTGTCAAATTTTCACAATTTATCATCATTTTGACAAGGAAATAATCATTTTATTTCAATGAAGCTATTTGAGCATACTTTCATCTTTTGTTCAGATAACCCTGCCAAGTAATATTTGTTTCCATGAAACCGTTTTAGTTCTAGAGTAATTTTAAGTGAAAAACTGCATTTTTTCAGAAATTTCTGGAGTCCACATTTCTGAATTGTACCATAATTTCAATCGGCCGTATCTCCGGTCCTAATAAAGTTACGGAGAATCTGAAAATAGATTTGGAAAGCACAAATTCTCCTCTAGTTTATATTTTTGAACAATTTCTTGCATCACTGACGGTTAAAAAGATCGCTGGACCCTGAAAAATGTATGTTTTCAGAAATTGCAGTCATTTCGATATGTTTTCAGGACTAGAAGTGTCTTAGCCAATGCATTCCTAAAATTCCAAGGTTGATGTACTGATGATGTACTGATTGATGTTCGGGTTGATGCACTGGTTGATGCACTGGTTGATGTACTGGTTGATGCATGGTCAATGCGCTGGTCAATGCGCTGGTCATTGGACTGTTCAATGTACTGTTCAATATTCGGCAAATCAAATTTTCCTCTAGTTTTCATTCTCTGAATGTTTTCTTGTAACTCTGGTGCGTTAAAGGAACGCCCAACCCTCAAAATTACGTGCTTTCGGTCAGATATTTTTGTATCAGTCAGTGTATCAGTCAGTGTATCAGTCAGTGTATTAGTCAGTGTATCAGACAGTGTATCAGACAGTGTATCAGACAGTGTATCATAAGTATCAGTCAGTGTATCAGTCTGCAAATCAGTCAGTGTATGGCCACAAACCAATTGACATGTTACAGTAAGGGTTTATCTGTCTGCTGACTATATGTCACATCACAACTACTCCACGGACAGATAGTCTTTAAGTACTTCCATATATCTGTGCACACTATGTACATTCTAAGTAACATGCAAAATTAAAGGTGATAAATTAATATTACATGTGATATGATTTTGCATGATATTGCAAGTGATATTGTATATTTAATACATTACATGTAACTTTACATTTGATATTGCATAATATTACATGTGATATTGTGTGTGATATTGCATGTAATGTTACATGTGCAAGACGCATGCAATTGCATGTACAAGTTTATGTGCAAGTTCATGTACGAGTTTCATGTTCATGTTCAAGTTCATGTCCAATGTCATTTCCGATATCATTTCTGTGTTTTCTCACATTGATTTCACTGCCAATAATTATATGATAGGTGAAGTTTTGTCACCGCATCGCGGTTACCCGATTTCTAGTTTTTATTATTATTATTATTATTATTTTTTCAAAATGGACTTACGTCTTTGTAAGTGTTTTCAGTTGATAGGTCAGTGGTTGGGTATTACGTAATTGAGTGATTCAATGTCATTTTCACAGTTGTCGTTTTCACAGAGCCGTTCAAAGTCGAAAATGAGTAAACTTTAAAGTGCTATAACTCAAAAAGTATTTGAGATAATTAGTCAACAGTCAAAATCCTGTGATAAAAAGTTATTGGCAATGTTTTGGTGAAAAGTGATATGAGAGTTGGTCTAACGGGTAAGGAGCTATTGACACATGAGCTGTTTTCAGTTGGCGAATGAGATCTCAAGTTATGTAATAGACAGGAATATGGTGATGGTGGCAAAAGTTTGGTAGTATGTGGGGCCAGTGTCGACTGTAATATCATTGGGATTGATGCAATATATTTGGAAATATGGCAATTTTTCAAAATCGAGTGTTCAAAATTTAGGTGTAATTGTAAAATCTTCATGAAGGAGTAGTCTGAGGTGATCAAAATGTATAAGGAACTACCCTTAAGTTTTCCCAAAAAGTATAAATTGACCAAAAAATTTGACCTATTGGTCATATTGAAGGTGATATGAGCCATTAAAGTTTAAAAAGTTGAAGTTTTGAAAAATTCTGAAAATCATGTTATTTTCCACCAATCCTCTTAAATCTTTGAGGTATACTGGTCACTAATATGGTTCTCAAAAGCCCCCTATTAGAATTGTCTCATATCCTCAACTAAATTTGTAAAAAATTGTGAAACATGTTACTTTGCGACTTACATGACATTTTGCATAAATGATTTAATTTGAGTGGGAAATATCACTCCTACAGCTTTCTGTAAATTAAATGACCCCCTTCTATCACATGCTGGCCACAAATGAGCACATTTATTTTCACCTGTGACAATTTCTGCAAGGTCAAATTTGAGGTCAAAGATGAAATGAAAATTGATCATTTTTACAAATGATTTTTTTTAACTAGCAGGCAAAGTTCCAACTTTTTTCATGTTAATTAACAATGTTTGCTGAATTGTTGTGGTCAATTGTGGTAAACAGCAAGTCTGTAGCTACAGGCAACTCTGAGCAGTAAAGGTCAAAAGGTCAAAAAATGTCCAAATGGTCAGCAAAAAAATTCATTTTCACATGATGCAGGTGAGCCATCTTCACACTCCAACACAGGCTGGCGGCATAAATTATCATACATTAGCCATATATGGAGAGCTCTTCTGGCCGTCTCAGGTGACGAGGCCAATGTACATTACTGTCTATTGGTTATATACATATTGTAGTCTCAAATGACCAAGTCAGGAGTAGGAGTCAGGAGTTGGAGTCAGGAGTTGGAGTCAGGAGTTGGGAGTCAGGAGTTGGAGTCAGGAGTTGTAGTCAGGCATTGGAGTCAGGCATTGGAGTCAGGCATTGGAGTCAGGGTCCAAAAGTCTTGAGTCAGACTTTGAATCAGTACCATGAATCAGTACTGTGAATCAGTACTGTGAGTATGGACTCTAATTCAGGACTCTAATTCAGGACTCTGAGTCAGGCCTCTGAGTCAGGCCTCTGAGTCAGGTCTCTGAGTGAGGACTCGAAGTGAGGACTCGGAGTCAGGACTTGGAGACAGGACTCAGAGTCAGTACTCTGAGTCAGTACTCTGAGTCAGGACTCTTGGACAGGTCTCTGAGTCAGTACTCTGAGGCAGGACTCGGAGTCAGGACTCGTAATCAGGACTCGTAGTCAGGACTCGTAGTCAGGACTCGGGAGTCAGGACTCGGAGTCAGGACTCGGAGTCAGGACTCGTAGTCAGGACTCGTAGTCAGGACTCGTAGTCAGGACTCGTAGTCAGGACTCGGGAGTCAGGACTCGGAGTCAGGACTCGGAGTCAGGACTCGGAGTCAGGACTCGGAGTCAGGACTCGGAGTCAGGACTCGGAGTCAGGACTCGGAGTCAGGACTCGGAGTCAGGACTCGGAGTCAGGACTCGGAGTCAGGACTCGGAGTCAGGACTCGGAGTCAGGACTCGGAGTCAGGACTCGGAGTCAGGACTCGGAGTCAGGACTCTGATGGAGTCAGGACCCGGAGTCAGGATTCTGGTGGAGTCAGGGCTCAGGGGTCAGGCCTTGTAGTCAGGCCTCGGAATAAGGCCTCGGAGTAAGGACTCGAAGTCAGGCCTCGGAGACAGGCCCAGGAATCAGGACTCAGTCTGAGTCGGACCTCGGACTCACGACTCAGTCTGAGTCAGGACTCGGAGTCAGACTCAGTCTTGGTCAGGACTCTGAGTCAGTAGGCTGATACTGGCATCTGAGTCAGGAGTCTGTGTCGGGTGCCTGAGTCGGGAGTCAGGGTCTTAGTTGGGAGAAAGGAGTCTGAGTCGGGTATCTGAGTCGGGAGTCTGAGTCCGGAGTCGGAGTCAGGAGTTACAGTCGGAAGTCTGATTCTGGAATCTGAGTCAGGAGTTCAAGTCGGGCACCTGAGTGGGGTTCTGAGTCGCCAGTCTGGGTCGCCGGTCTTGATCAGGAGTATGAGTCCGGAGTCTAATTCAGGAGTGTGAGTCATAAGTCCTTCAGTTGTGTCTGTCTGGCTGACCGTCCGTCCGTCCATTTGTCTGTCCATTTACAGGCAAAGTTTGGTTAAAAGTAAAGGTAAATTCTTTGTAATTGTCCGTGATGACAATTACCGTCTTCTCTAGTTTACATTGTTCACGTTTTTTGACATGTCATTACTTTGGATACAATTGACATGTACCCTCATATGACCCATCATTTGAAAGCACCTTTCAAGTAGATTCAGGGGAAGCCACAGTAATAGATACTTTGCTTATTCTTTAAGCACATTTTGGTTGAGCAGGTCACATATGCCTCATCTTGATTTTCAAGACTAATATTACAGTTTTAAAGCATAATTTAGGCCATTTAAGCTAGAAATTGCAATCTTATGAGTTTGATTTATCTATTTCTGGAATCCTTGACCCTCAAAACCCCTATTTAGATGTTTTATTTATCATCCTAGCTGAATTAGGAGCCAATTTATGACCACAATCGGGTCCGGTGGCCATTTTGGACGCCATCTTGGATTTCTGGGAATGCTCAAGGGTGAAAGTTTCACACCCCCCCTAAAAATGTTCCTTTGACCATATAGATACAGGATCAAGAGAGAAAAAAACTTTAACCGGATTTTTTGGGTTAGGCCCAAAAATGGCATTTTACTGCCGGACTAGTTCTCGTCAAATTTATGTGGAATCTCAAGTTCTTTTCTTTGTTGTTGAAGTGTGATGTCAAAGGTGCTTCTATTCTCTAGTATTGCATATATATATATATATATATTTAAAACAACTACAGGCTGTGATGTAATTTTGAATTAACTTGATATTCCACATAAATATGACGAGGACTGCAACAGCTTAGCAAATGTCTAATGTCTTATTTCTGGTGAAAGGCACTTTGAGACGTTTGTAGATGTTGTTCTGAACCTGTTCATGTGAGACCTGCTCTTCCGGTGGCATAAAATTCAAATTTTTCCCGAATATATATTTGGGTCCTTCGCCAGCAAGACACCCTTTTCAAGTCCTCTAACTTCCCCTTGTTTCTTCTCCTTTCTTTCTTTCTTTCTTTCTGTCCTATTCGGCTATTTCTTCTACTTTCTCACTTATCTTATATTTCGTCTTTCTTGTTTTTTTTCTTCCTTATCACTGTAAAATCTGTTTTCATTCATCGTTCTTTTTATCAATCTCCCTCTTGTTATTTCCTGTCTTTCTGTCTTTTTTATTCGTAAAGCATCTTTCTTATGTTTTTGTTATTTTTAACCTTCCTCTTGTGCTTGCTTCTTCTCTCACTTTCTTCTTAATTTCATTATAAATGCTTTTTCCACTTCTTTCTTCTTAGTTTCATCCCTATTTTCTTTTACTATCTTCTTTTCATTGCTTCTTGCTTCGTCTTCTTTGTTTACTGTACAATTGTTCTTTATTTCCTTTAATATATTTTTTTGTTTGTCTTGTTCGAAAGTATGGAGCACAAACTGAGTTTAAGCTCAGTCTAAAAAACCCAGTCTAGCCAAGGTTTGTCAGACACGAAAATTCGGTTTTTGAGCTGGCTCTAAACTCAAGTTAAACTTGGTTTATGAAACCTAGTTTAACTGAGTAAAACTGTGGGTTAAAGTTTAAACTAGACATGAAAATTTGGGCCCTAGCTGGTCTTCGGGTAAACTAGGTTTCAAATATTTAAGTTTGGGCTTTTCTTTTCTTGAAATTTATTCTCTGGTTTTAAAAATAGTCCAGGTTTTTCCATGGTTTGAGCAGAAACCTTCTCCGGGATAGTTTAACTCCTTGTTTTAGAAGCCTTCAACGTCGATTTTGTGCCTTCTGAGTCGGATTTCAATTTCACCGATCTGGCTAAAGATGTCAGGCTTGTCAGCTATGATGAATTGTTTTGTACCCTATTTTTTTTAAATTTCAAGTTGAAATATTTTAAACCAGGTTTAAACCTAGTTTACCCAAAGACCAAGTTTAAACTAGACATGAAATTGGGACCAGAAAGTCACGATGTCTCATGATTCGGCCTGCATGCCTGTTCAACATTTTGTGAAGTCACGTCAGAGTGGATTACTGTATTCATTACATCATCACTAAATTTGGTTCAGTCTATATAACTTTCTGCGATAGTCCTCAGGTCACCACTATCTGGAGGCTGCAGTCATTCACCTGGTTTAGCCGACCGCAACAGGGCATGGACATAGGAGCTGTACAGGGTTCGGCAAAAAATTTGCACCACTTGAACGTCTCTAGCAGATCAAACATATTAGTTGTTTCCCAGCAGTTAAAAATTAGTGTAAAATTAAAGTTAGAACACTAGCTATTCTCAATAATGTACCGCCTCTGCAAAATCTTGCTTGCCCAAACCAAAAGAGGCCACAATACTTTGGCGACTGCTGACCTACTGACCATTTCTGAATGCCGTGAATTTTACATCATGAGGCAATTTAAAAAAAGAGAATTACCCTAGTGAATATTTGGCTTAATAAGACCAGTTTCTGTGGTCAGGTGATCATTTTTGCCACTGATAACAGAATGATTCATCGTCATTTTCATGTAAGGCAAAAAAATTAACACTGGGGTGTTATAATAGAATTCCATTCTGGTCACGACAAACCCACTGTATAAGCCAACAATATAAAGCACTTTGGTGCATGGCTGAAAAATATAATTTCAGGCCTGCTTTGCTGAAGGTTTTTTATTGCATGGGTTCAAAACTTGGGAGATGAACACAAAAATTTCAAGTGGACCTTCCAGAGCAAAATGCCCGATGGATGTAAATCAAATGAGATGATGAATTTTTGGTCTCCAGCATCAGTTTCTGTGCTGGGCAAGTAAAATATCTCGACACGCTGGATGAATATGTTTGTAAAGGACCACCAATCTCCCAGGTCATCACTCAAGCCTTGGAGCACCAAGAAATTGCCTTGTAGAGCTGCACTTACCAAATATGTCTGTCTATGTATTGATCAACTGTAATGTGATATTCTAACAAGATTGGGTACAGTATGTTCTGCCAAGAGAAGCCTGGAGAGGTCATTGGCATTCGAGTTTATCCTCCAGTCCAAAATCAGAGACCCCCTATTCATCAGACCTCAAAATTTCAAATGTTTTTACGTGGGCAATAGTAGAGAGGTGTTTGAAGTGCCCTCAACATTTCAATAGTTGATTGAACAAAGAAATTTGGGTATATGTACTTGACAAAGAGGAGATGCGCCTGAAAAAACTGACGTACACTGTCTCTAGACCTAGAACGTGAAAAGTAATTCATAAAAATCAAAAATGCTTTGAGTAAGTCAATTTAGATATGCATGGCTTGGTTGTGTCCCAATTTCATACTTATAGAAGCATTGGTTAGAAAATTATAGCAATTATAATTCATAGCTAAATATTAGCTATTGCTAGTGCAATTTTTTTGCCACACCCCGTATTGAATAATGACAGGGGCTCTAAAAAGTAAGCAAAAGATATACACTCACCAGGATGGCATACTCTTGAAAAGTCGACTGACAAGCCTGAAGTCAGAGAAAGTTCCAATTAGATCCACACTGCACCTCAATATTAGGCAATTATTAACGGTGTTAGGAATTAATATAGCTACTGAATATAGAATCTCTGTTTAGTTGTGTACAATTCACACTGTACATTGTGCAACTTAGCATCCACATGTTGGAAGAAGATGTGGATATATGCCAATTTGATAATGAAATGATTTTACCATGGGTTGTGACAGTATACATGTATGTTCCTGGTATAGTCACCCGAGGTCGGGGTGGACTGGTGATTGGTGAAATTTTTGGCCCGTGGCAAAATAAGTCGATTCCTATTTTCGACATTAATCCATTTACACCAAGTTTGAAGGGCCTTTTCGTACACAGGACCCTTTCACATTGGGCCTGTAACTTTGCATGCAGATTGTGTGACGTCTGAAGACGGAAGTAAAACATTTCACCAGTTAGATAGCGTCATTAATTTCTTTATCATTTTTGCGGTCTCAATTTAATCATTCTTGGTACTCAAGTTTCTATTTATTTGACAGTGAAGAGAACAAGACAAACAGTAAAAGTCACCCGATGCTCAATTTTCCTACTCAAGTTGCCTCCGTATTCAGGTGTGCATATCTAGCATGACAGAATGATGGTAATATCATCCCATCATGCTAAAATGGACCCCTGATTGCTGAGACACTCTTGAGTTTAAAACTGGCGATTTTGCTGTTTGACTTGTTCTCTTTTAACTGTCAGATATATTTATATAAACTGCATTTTGGCACTGAGTGTGATTTTGAAAATTAAGACTCACAAGGCCAAAAACCGCTTCTGAGCATTATTCCGTCACACATGCATTTCATGAGGTCATTGAAGTGAGAAAACTGCTCAATGTACATGGCTCGTTTAACTTTGTTGCTTTTTATAAGTGAACCCTGACAGTGTCTCTTGATTTTTGAGAGGGCCTGTGTCTCGGTGTGACCAAGGAGACCAATATGATCATGTATGAAAAACACTGAAGTCTAAAGTGGGTTCAAGTTATTGTTTTATTAAAAGTGAAATTATTATTCGTATTAAGTAATTAAAATGTCTAACACCTCTTACACAATCTATACACATCTGGAGGAAGCAAATATTATGCAAATTAGGCTATTCATGTGTTTCAGGAAATAATTACATGCAAAAGAATGCTCAGCTGGGGTGGCTTTGATGATTTGGAAGTTGATTGCAGAGTTTTTGGCAATCCAGCCTTCATCAGTGGTACAATATGAACCAGGTAAACAAAAACAACATTAATTGTTATGAACAAGAGACATTGTCAAATTAAATCATCAAAACAAATAATGTGACGTCCTAGTCAAGCTTCTTAGTGACATCATGAACTCTAAAAATAACAACAAACGTCATGATGTCACTCCTCTAAAAGCAGTAGGCATGTCTTTTAGACAACTTTAAGGAACATCACCAAGGCAGAACTAAAATATTAATATTGACTGATTAGGAGGGGGTGCAAGTGAAAGTTATTTCAGGAGGTCGTAGGAAATACAGACTTTCAGAAAGATATTGGCCTACTTTTGGACTTGGTTGACTTTTCCAAAAACAATGGACCAACCAAGGTCTGGCTCTGGGTGTAACACAATTAAATTTAGAGGCTGCAGGAAGCTTTGCTCTATAAATCACACTTTAATCGTTCTTGGTACCAGACTCTAGTTTCTATTTATTCGACAGTGAATAGAACAAGTCAAACAGTGAAAATCGCCCATTGCTGAATTTCCAAACTCAAGGTACCTCAGTATTCAGGGGTCCATATCTAGCATGACGAAATGACCGTAAGAATCATTCGACATGCTAAAATGGACCCCTGATTGCTGAGACACTCTTGAGTTTGAGACTTCAGTAGTTGGTTATTTTTACTGCTTGACTAGTTCTCTTAACTGTCAGACATATATAGAAATTACAATTGGCAAGCAGAGGGCTGTGAGTGATTATATTGAGACTTATGTAAAGCAAACAACTGCTTCTGATCATCATTCTGCACGTGTGGATTTCATGAATTAACCAATTGCCTAATTTATGACTACGTGTTCTTTAAATGGTTAGTCGTTTATGACAAAGTTAATTAGTCCAGAAAGAGCCATTTTTATCTGGTCCTTCCTTGTTTCTAGGTACCGATGCTCGTCAGGGTTGCAAAATGTAATGAAACTAGAATTGCCCATGAGAAACGAGAGGAAAAGAATGAAATGACAAAAAAGAGGTTGCGGATGCAAATCACGAGGTGGTGACCAGTGTTTCTGTGTAAACATCAAATTAATCGTAATCACTGTAAACTGCTAGGTTAAGGGCAATATGTATTTACTATTTATGTGGATAAAGGACTTGTGAGGTAGTGAATTGATAACTTGGTGAACCTAAATTGCAGTGAGTAGAGTGATTAGGTGTTATGCTAATTACGGAATTTTCAGCGTACAATGAAGGATTGAAGGATACCACGAGTCTGGAATGGTGAGCATTAATAACATACACATACAACACAAAGAGGCAGCACCAGAGAACAAATAATCCTAACAAATCAAAACCGAGCCAGCAGTCACGTTGCAGTGTACGAAGTGGTAATGAGTATCCAAAGTTGTGTGTTAAGGGGAATTTTTTTCCCAGATATTTAAAAAAACATGATAATTTTATGGTAACGAGTCACTTTTTGTAATAGCTAAAAAAATGTACAAAAACTTATTAGTTGATAAATAAAATCTCAAGATTCTGTTACAACAAAAAATGATCAAAAAACAATTATTGGCACATTGTCAATTCAAATTGGCATACATAGCCAAAATTGGCACATTTGTCTGATTAACATACGCTACATTCTACCTACTATCACCGGTACATTAGTTATATTTAGCCAACAATTAACAATATTAATGAGGGCAACCATTAGACATTCTGGATGGGGGAGGAGCTTGGAGTAAATTGAAAAACAATTTCTTGCCCAGTCTTGGTGAAACAAATAAATTATTTTCTGGAAGTCTTGATTTGGTAATTTCTTTGACGAAACTTTAAACCTCACTCTGAGTCCCGCCCCTCCCTGTAATGGTTGCCCCCTACATCTAACAATATATTATATCTACAACAGAAAATGTTTGCTTCTGACGCTTAAAAAAAAATTGATATAAATTCATAAGTTTACTTTTCGAGCATGATATTTTGGCAGTGTTTTTGATTACTTATTTACAATTTTTCGTGTACTTTTCTATATCAATGCATATGTGTTGTATACTATACATACTATAACAAAGGCTCACAAATTTAGCAAAAATGTACTATAAATAGATAGAATTCAGTAATAAATATTCTAGATGCATTTAATGTTTATATTTATATGTTTTAAAACTTGAAGACCCGTGTATCTTACTTCAGAAAACTAGAATATACAAGGAAATACATTCAACTTTAATCTATAGATTTTACGAAGTCAGGCAGAATGTCAATTTCGATGTTTTCGGCTAATGTAGATCAAGACTATGTTATTCATGGAAGCAAACATTGTCCTTTGCTAGCATTTTTAACTTCTACGACTTCTACAAAATATCACGTATGCGTGAGACCTGTCTCCTGGGCGATCCACTGCAGCGTATTGTTCACTCTTGTGTAGATTCCTGGTTTCTTTGCATCCGCACACCCATCTCCCCAGCTAACAATTCCGGCCAGTTCAAATTTGTGGTCCCTTACAGCCATCACTGGACCACCAGAATCTCCCTATGAAAAAAAAATAAAAAATAAAAAAAAAGCTGCGTGAGACAACCGAATAGAATGTTAGCTATAAAACAAGTAATGATATCAGCAACTTCAAACAGAAAAAGGTCTGCCAAAAAATAAGCTCCTCACGTATAAGATAAATTTGCAAACCTGACACGAGTCTTTCTGACCCTCTGCATACCCCGCACAAAACTCGAAATGAGACACCCTGCTGCCATACCAGTCAACCTGAGTGCAGACATTTTTGTCCACAACCGGAACGACCACTTCATTCAGGACATCTGTCCGAGCAGTTCCTACAAGGTAATAAGAAGTAGATTATATCAGTACATATTAAATTATGTTTACCGTCAGACGGTGATGGAAATTGGAGGGAGCTTCGGGGAGCTGACCTTCTTTGATAAAAAAACAACTGGGGGAGCGGGGCCCTTCTAAAGCTCCCCAATGATCAGTGGTGATAATACTTTTTCAGTCCTCAAGGTATTTTTAGTCAAATTTATGCTCTGGAGGCAGAATTTTTTCCCTTTTTAAAAATATGGAATTGTGCGGAACTGTCACACCAGCCGAGAGCTCCCCTAATGAAAATTTTCCATTTCCATCACTGGCCTTAGTAATGTGTATGCCGCTGGGTATCGCAGTTATTTTGGAAATTCTGTCCTTCTGGCAGGTAGGCATGCCCCCATGAGGAAAATATTGAGAGCTGTAATATAGTCTCAAGTTTTGCTGCTCACAAATGAATGTGACACAGACATGTGAAAAAATATCGGGACAAAATTGGTTTTTTAGATTCAAAATGGTGTTTTGAAAAACCAAATTTCAATGCAAATCCATGTTGGTTTTTGCATTGAAATTTGGTTTTTCAAAAAACCATTTTGAATCTAAAAATCCAATTTTGTCTGAAATTTTTTAGAGTGTAGTGGGGTTATGGCATAGAAAGTGCCAAGGGTTTTACCTTCAGTGGCTCCCCATCCTGTCACATAGCAATTTTCTCCAGTTGTGACTCCCTTGCTTGGTAGACGTATACACCCGACTTCAGGAGCAGTGAAATCAAACGGTTGTGTGACTCTGACCAAAGCAATGTCGGGTGCACTTCCGAGGTAAACGTAACCAGGGTACAATCTGACTTCGGCAACCTGAAGAAAAGATTTGAGAATATGAGACCAGAACTTATTCATTTCACATAACGACACAATTTTTAAGAGACATCCCAATGCAGGGGGGGGGGGGGTTGGGGGTATTTTAATCCAATCCCATTCTGCACAGATCATTTCCAAGTTAAGCGAAGGGAGATGGGGTTTCCATGGAGATGCTGTTCCCCTCAATCTCATGAGTGGACTTTGCCACATTTGCTTTATTCATGTGGCCAGTTTATCAACATGGCACAGTTGTTTGTAATAGACATAGAGTAGCGCGGGTAGTACTACCATTAGAGGAACGGTATACATTTCCCAGGCCAGAACTGCTTTTTCGCCCAATGTTGTTGCAGAACATCAATCAGCATTTTAATCTTACCTGTCTTATCTGCCTGGATGCCTCAGAGGTGGACCATGACTTGCTGTGCTGTCCTGCCATAACTTTCCATACAGACATTGGCCTTCCATCGTCACTGCGGAAAAGCGAAAACGTGACAGTCGTAAAAGATTTTTGTCAGTAACAAGCCACTGAAGGCAATATTACACATTATGTTTTTTATTGATTGTGTAGCCTTAATGCGTTTTAAACAAAATTAATCTCGTGTTGGCTTTTTGTCCAATATAGAAACTACTTACAAGCAATGAGCAGCGCTGACAACCCAATCTGGAGAAATGAGAGATCCTCCACAGTAGTGTGATTCATACAGACGTATGGAGACCTGCCAAGGCCAGGAGAAACTTGTTGCCTCCACTCCTCCCACGATCCTCGTCCCATCGTTCAGCACTGTCTCACTGATCTGGTTCAAAGCCGGAGGGTTTCTGATGCCACAGTTTTTGTCTGAAATATGAATGTTTAGAACATTACAAAATGGCGTAGAGCAACACTATATATAACTGTTTCAATTATATATTCCCGTTATTCATCACAAGTTCAATCCGTCCATATTTCTGATGTTCGCTTTCCGTCCAAGTCATCGCATCGTATGTACATGTATATATTATCGAATAAGTCCTGATCATAGAGGCCGTCAAGGGGCCTGCGATCAGTATTATACCTAACCTTACACATTTATTATTACAATTCCTATGTTAGGGTGCCATGTATTTTCAATAACAGGATTACTTACGGGAATTTAAGACCGGGGTTGGGGTCGGAGTTCTGCTCGAGGGCGTACTGACTTTTTGCAAGTGTTTCAAGAGGGGGGGGCGTAATTTTTACAACAAGAATTTTAATAATCAACCATAAAAAGTAGGTCAAATCACACCTCGAAGTTTAAGGGGGCAGCATGTCCTGCGCTACTCCAATTATAGAAACAAGAATGGACCTACCCCATTGATATCCAGAACAGCTTACGCTGACGTCTTGAGCGTGAGTGCAATTAGGGGAGCTCCAACCATCATGAGCACATTTCCAAGGAAGATCCATGTCTCTGTCACAATCCAAGTTGCCCATTAGGATATCTCCTGTGCCTTGGCCATATGATGTGGTGCTTACATTACCAGACCTGGGAGTGGTTACAAAAAGAATTACTATGAGAATGTGAAATACCCTAGGCAAAACACTGAAGTAGTGAGTTTACTCCCACCAAACTGAAGGGCCCGTTTTCACCAACATGGTATTAAGAGTTAAGCCTGGTGTTAACTCCTTTAAACCTGGTATAACTAAGTCCATTTCACCAAGAGTGTGCTAAGCATGTAAACCTGTCAAGGTTCAGTGAATCATACACATTGTCACCAAACTCAAGGATCAGCCATCTCAAACTGATTTGGTGTCAAAAAGTGATTAGGCCAATGAAAACAGAACATATGTTTCTTATGAGATGGCATGACAAATCAGTATAATAGGCCTTTGTCTATTATATTCGCATGTTTCTCTAATTTAGCAGTCACCAAAGATTTTTTCAAGAAAGATATGTCACATCATGAGATATAAAGTTTGCAAACCAAGAACACACATTTACCTAGAAAATATATTTGTTGAAGTAACTGTTGCAAATATACTAGCCATACAGCATTAAGCACACAATTTAAAAGTATTTCATGTATGAAACTATGTTTTTATAGCATTTGCCTATGATAGTCATGACACCAAATAGAGACAATTCTTCTGTGCTGAGTTGTACAAAACCTCTGCACTTGTTGTTGATCTTAGCACAGGGGTACTTTTGAAGGGCAGGAAATTCGGAACGTGGGTGCAATCTATGCATCCTATAACCCCCCGGAAATCGGGCGATTTCGGAAAATTCCAATTTTGCCTCCCGTGTGACTGGTCCACTGGGCATATGTACATATATGGGTTTTAATGAAGCGATTGCATGACTAACACGCTTCACAATCCTTGAAACTGAGCTGATTTGTATTAATTTATTGTTTGAGGGGAGGGGGCTAAAGAAAAATGCATTTCTGTAACCAACACTGGACAGACAACTAATTAATTTTATTTTTTATAAATTTCCAAGCCCACCCCTCTTTTTCTCTTATCTTGTCATGTGGCCACGTTTGGGAACTTCAGAGATTAATTGTGTTTGTAGCAGTTGAGTTGTTTAAATACTATGTGCAGACTTTCACTCAGTAAATGTTCCTTGATCCTGCTCCGCTTGAGTGATTGGCTTAGCCAGACCAGGTCTTAGCTAAGACCTGGCATAACTCTTAATACCATGTTGGTGAAAACGGGCCATGATGTTCTTATAAATTATAATGTATACATTGCATCATTTCATTCGTATCTTGTATTCCTTTTATCTAACATCTATCAAATTTTCGAGTGATCTATTTCATATGTTAAAGTCAATTCCTTTGACAATCAATTAATACCTTAGTTGCTGAATCATTCTACTTTATAGCAGTCTGCATGGAAGAAGTTCTGTCAGCTAATTTTTTGTACTCCCATCTTGGCAAAAATGTGGTCTGCTCCAAAGGAACTAGCACCGTTGCAACTCTCAGCTCAAGTCAGAGATGATACATTGTGCCCAGTGAACATTATCCGTTGTTGATGCTTTAATTTAGCCCTCAAGGTTAATGATCAACCATTCCACCACCGTTTGTACAGACAGCATTATCGGACAATATTCAGACATTTTGGAGATGCGTAAGCAATGTCAATTTCAATACAAAATAAACTGGGAAATAAAAGTACAAGGTCCATTTTACCCAGATAATTTTCAGGCACTTGCTCCTGAGATATTAATAACATACTATTTATATAAATGGCAACAAAATGACTTGACACACTCTCTGCATGCTGCACATCAGAAATTGAACTAACCCAATCTTTGTGGCACATTAGTGGCATTTGCAGGAAGAAATAAAAATCATGGACATTCAGCCCTCATAAAACTTAATACTTACTGAAATCCTAAACTGCTGCACACCACAAAGGCATCATCATCATCCCAGTTGTAGTCACACAGGGTTCCCCACACATCATTACGTCTGACCTCCACTCGACCCTCTGAGTCAGTTCCATCGACAAGACGGATTGATTGTCCTAGAAAAGCGGAACTTTGTCAAATGAGTCAAATTGCAGAAAAAATTATGCAAAGAAGTGGTGTTAATCACTAAGGGAATCAGGCTTTGCTGAAGGGTAAATTAGACCCTCACATGCAAACACTAGTCTACTGGAGTTGGTCATGTAAATGAGCAAAAGCAGCATGCAAACGAGCAAGATATGGCAGAGTAAACTTGTTTTCTTTCATACTGTGGGAATCTTTAATTGTTACAATAATATTGGATAGCAAAATGAATGTTTATACTTTTAAGTTATCAGTGCCTCTGCAAGTTATACAGTGGACAATGGGAGAATCAAAACAAAGTGACATAACAAGTTTTGATAATTAATCACACAAGGTGTTTTTGGGCATAAACAAAAAGCAATGTTTATGAGAAATTACATAACCGATCAGTTAACATTTTTGGAGAATCCAAACAATCCAATTCAAGGAGTCCCTCTGAGACTTCGTGTCATCGGCAAAGATAGGGACTCATGGAGTCTGTGCAAACACAAAATTTCACAAATAATGTCAGCCGAAGGATTTGCGCTGTACCTGGTGCATGGTAGCACTTGACACCAACATCTTCACTGTGTTTGCAATCGCTGACATTCCATCCATCGTTCGGGCAGTCCCACAAGATTGTGTCAGTTGTCCTGCATTGCAAATTGTCCAAAAAGATGTTTCCCGTGCCATCAGGAGTACGAGCTGCCTCAAGGATGTCACCATCGCTGCAAGAAGACACGCAAAAAATGGATGCGAAAACCATGGCAACACAGAGACATGTGTCCACAAGACAAACAAAATGTTTGTGGTCATTTTATGGGAATTATTTATGAGATTCATTGCTGGTTATATTTGTATATTTTGTATTTATCATCTTATTCTTTTTAATAGCTGATATTTAGTTGAGAGCTGTGGCATTTGCCTAAGCAATTTCACGAATACTCTCCTCGAGTTTCAATTTCTAGCCACTATGTTCACTGTGTTTAGTGAACTGAATCAGGCACAACTTTGCTTCTGCCTTATTCTTTTTACCAAAAACTGCAATTGGGCCAAGATTTTTGACATCTTACTATGCAAATGCGATATATCCTATGCAAAACACTGAAGTAGTGAGTTGTAATGTCACCATGCTGTTATGAGCATGGTGTTACCAGGTAATGTTACACTGATGATATTCTTATAAATTATAATGTTTTACATTGCATCATTTCATTTCTATCTTGTATCTTGAAAATCTATTTTTAGGCAAATGAAACTTACTCATATCCAAGCATCCTGCAAACCACTCTAGCATCATTCCGATCGAAGAAATCGTCACAAACTGACCCCCACTCATTCAAGTACCGCACTTCTACTCTTCCCTGTTGATTTGTTGCACCCTCAACTATCCTGATTCTCTCTGAAACATAATTTTAGACGTGCATGGAATGTTTTCATTACGTTCAAGGTGTTCAACTTATCTTGACAAGAATGCAAGAGGCAACTAAATAAATAGTTTTTGTTAATTTGAAATAAAATTAATTGCTGATGGTGATGCATACTGCTCATCTCGCAAGTCATATCACAACTGGTTCCATTATAGTACCTTTGGTTACAAAAAAGAGCCATTTTTAATGATTCTGTCTTCGTCATCAGAAACAGGAAAACAACATAATTCATTGAAACAGCGAAACATGGTATAAATTATTTATACCATGAGTATATTTTTGGTATATTTGTAGTATACAGGATATATACAGCCTCGGTGGTAAATTAACCCTCGGGCGTTATATTTACCACCTCGGCTGTACGTGCATATATCTCCCTATACCACACATACCCATGGTATAGTGACTATATATATATATAATTAGACAGATAGATAGATACATACATAGACAGATAGATAGATAGTGGCATCAGTTTCATTTTAATCAAAGTGCATGGTGGGTTCAATGATGTGTAAAGAGAACACTGGAAGTGGCCTCATAATCAATTTGGCAAAGTGTGTAAGAAGCTGCATACGAATTGTATTATTACTGACAGTAGCAGCAGTGATAAATTACCATTGTCGGGGGTGCCATCCGTAACCTGTTCCGTTGGGGCTGAGGTAGTGACATCTATGGCATTTTCAGGAACAGATCCACAACCTACAGAATAAATGCATACATTGAGTTTCTGCCATATGCTTCATAACTGCCAGAGGTATGAATAGGATCTTTAAATAAATATTTTTAGTTGTATCAAAACTCACCAATACATTCCCCCCACAGATCCTGCCAAGTGTAGGTTGTGGAGCACCACGGCTTATGGTATTCCAGCGTTATGCAAGATGTGTATACTTTCCCATTGAACTCGAAAGGAAATTGGCATGGCTTGCCAGACCCTTTGCCACCAGTAGTATAGGCTGTAGAGAGACAAAATAATATGACAGTTATGATCTGATGACTATAAGTAAATATATCTGGCTTGTATACATACGGGGGGGGGGGGGTACTCCTGGGGGGTACTCTGCCGGATTTTGATACGGATGTGCGGCACGCGTCCCAAAAGACTGTACCCTACGGTCAGGTTTTCAGAGCCAAAATTTCATACCCTATAGTCAGGTTATTATATAGGCCGTGTAGCCTATTATATTGACATAAAAGAGAAAAAGTCATCAGAAGAGGTGTAAAAACTAAATTGGAATTAAGAATGACACCTCAAAGTTCAATGCAAATTAGACATTGCTTGATTGCAATTTCAAAGTCCAAAACCTTTGTGTGATGGCCAGTTGAGAATTGTACCCTATGGTCATGTAGTACAGTAGAATAAGTTAAATAGATGAGGAAAAGCTTGTACTCACTTGTACAACTTCCTGCGCTCACATCTGAAAGTGAAAATGAGAATTTTAAAAATATGGCCAATTGGTGTTTTTTTTTCATACTATTAATTCACGGATGCTTTACTCTATACTCCAACGAGACTACTCATTGCTCAGGCATGAAAACTTGAAAGCAGCTTTCTTTCACTTCCTACAAGAAAACCTTATCTGGGTTTGGTCCCTCAAAATTTTTTAAATAAATTTTTGGCCCAACATCATTATTCTTCAATCATTGTCTTTTATTTCATTTCAGTCAGTTACATTTCGTCTTTTATCTCCAGGTGTCACCCCCTGCATAAAATGTTTCTCATGCTTCAATTGCAATCCTTATTTTATTTCTGATTTTTATTACCCCGCTTCACGGGTAGTATGCTCGTAAAATGTAATCCAATTATGTGCAACAGGACAATAATTTATTAATGATGTGTAATATCAAATATAAACAGTTCAACAAAAATAAGTTCCCCTTAAGATAAACTTGAATATCTCAAAGATTCCTTCTCCGACTTTTATGAAAGTTGTATTGAATTATAGGCCTGTATATCGACCTTAAATGTGTGGATTTGTAGTTTAGTGGCATTATTCCTGGCTGAACCAGCAGCCTTCAAGTAAGCCTACCCCTGTTTTCAAAAATCTGTGGCTTTTCCAATGCACTCTAAAACCAAGTGTTTAAGAAACAACACTAAAATAAACACTTTTTTGTTACACTTAATAAACGCGTGAAAGTGTTTATGATTTTTAACACATTTAAGTGTTTTTGATTTTAAACACATTTAAGTGTCTTTGATTATAAACACAAAAACGCTTTAATAGCTTGTTACACTTTATTAACACTAAAAAGTGTTTATAACAATAAAAGTGTTTGATCTTAAGCACTCGATGTTTTTCCAGGATGACTGCAGAGAAGGTGTTTATCATATTAAAGTGTTAAACAAAAAGCGTTTATAATTAAACACTCTAGTGTTGCAGTATTAACCCGTTGTTAATGTACATCACAACATCAGTTATTCAGCTGCTGTCTGAATAAATCACATGGTTACAATAGTAAAATCAAGTAACAATTTATTTAAAAAAAACAGTACAAATGAAAATATAGATTTAATTGAATTTAAATACTTCATAATATTATGTAATTAAACTAACTATCCTCATTTACTTCAAAAGGCTACTTGTGATAACCAGATGATGACTGCTAATATTAATGATGGAAGGATGGACCGGTGGTTGGGGCTTTACGTCCTGTATTTCTGCACTCAATAGGCTACCAAGTGAAGAGGTCACAGCAATGAGGCAAATGTTAATTGAAATAGCTATGCAACATAGGCCCAGGTGACCCGACAAGAGCTAGATTCAAACCCTGGACCAAGCAATTACTAATGCCACTTAATGTATGTACACACAAAAAAATTGGATGGTATATATTTGTGCCTGCCCTCCCTCGAAAGTGCATCTTAATACATGGGATGTTGGAATGGATTAACTATTGAAGCTTAAATTCTTTTATTTGACACTTTCAAGCCACCATTAGATAATAAGTCATCACAAGGGCTGGATTTGCCTTAAAGTTTGGGATAATTTAGCCCCCTTTGAAAGCCAATGAAAAATGACGAGAAAATAGATAGTTTGTGTACATATTTTATTCTTCAATTGAGCACTGACACTGAAGGATATATTCAATCATTGTGTAATTATAAAATAAAACCTTGCAAATATCTCAAAGAAATTCAACAATTGAATCATATTCCCAATGAACTGGTGTTTCGTATTACTGCATTTGAATTCCCCCCCCCCATCTTACCCTAATGTGATGAAAAATAGAAGACCTTTTGGTTAACTAGTACATTGGTGTACAGTCAAATTGTCAAAATCTTACCATGTCATCATTTTGTCTGTATTTTAATGGTATCCCGTTACTCCACGTGATAATCCATATCATTGATGTAATGCCATTCAAAAATGTTTTGATTCTCAATGCAATCCATTTGGGGGTGCAGAAAAAGTGACAAATTCTCACATGTAAGTGTCAAATTTCTTTTTATAGCACTTTATATGTGTTTCTTTGAAAATGGATATGACTATTTTAGAATACAATCAAATGATTGTTTTAACATTCAAGAAGCTGTCCAAATATTACTGGATAGTCAAGGTCCTTAACACAAGAAGTGCATTGCCTCTGTAAAAGCTTCAAATATGATTGCGACAATGATTGTCCCTCAGCAACGGTATAAATCCATTTAAGTAAGTGACTGGAGTGCAAAAAATATGGAATGAGATGTTTCCAGATCGAGGAACCTTCTTCAATGTTACGTCATTCTTGTCAATGTTGTCCACCTGCAAATGAATGAATCCTTGTTTACTATTAAATGTTTAGGCATAGTATATCATGAATATTGACATAATATCTCATCATACATAATTTTCAGAAATTTACTGAAATGGTGAAAAAAAAAAAAAGGAAGTGCAGCTATGCAGATATTTAGGGAATCGTGTATGAACGATATGACTTGCAGTTCATCAGTGAGAATCAGGGCTTGCTGTCAACTTATTTTGCAGAAGAACTGTTCTGGGACAGTGGGACCAGACAATAGTTTAAAAATTTACCCCATATGATCAGAATAAAATAAACAAACAATTTAATGGCCAACCTAAACAGTGTTCAAGTGACACTAAGTCTTGGTAAATTAACTTATATGAAAGTATTAGATGGATCAAAAGCAAAGCCAAAGAACCAGGAGATTATAAACATAGGTATTATGACAGGCATGTTAACCAAATGTTAATTATGCTTAATATTTACCTCCAAGACTTTTTCTTTCATTTTTCTCCTTTGCTTTATGTTGCAGCTGTCATTTTGTCAGATCTTTTCGGGTCCAAATTGCTGTGGAAAGAAAAAGTTACAAAATACAAAACTGCAATGAACAACTAAAATATCTTAAAGATATTCGGATGGATCGATGTTTGGGGCTTTACGTCCTGTATTTATGCACTTGATAGGCTAATTAGGACAGGAGCAGGACACGGCAATGAGGTGAAGGATGATTGAAACAGCGGTCCAACATAGGCCCAGGTCACCCGGCAAGAGCTGGATTCAAACTTTGGACCCAGTTATTGGCAGTCCAGCATGCTACCACTAGACCAACCCTCCCCCTTTAAAGATATTCGGAAAAACTAGTTAGGGCCTAAATTGGATATATAACATAAGCTAACATAAGACCTCCATCAAAAATTCCTGATAAAAAAAGAGTCTGAAGTTCCTCCAGATGCACAGCATGCCCTTATGAACAATCATATGCCCACCCCCTCCTAATCCAGTTCATCCCAAAATTTTAAAATATGATTTAATAATATGATTGCAGTTTGATGGTTTGAAATGTTAACAATTACATGTGTTTATAACATATATATTTTTATCCCAATATGACACATCCACGCATGGTAGTGAGCGCACATACACGCACGTGTATGTGTAATTGCGCGCACAGTCACGCGTGTATATGTGTTTAGATCACCTGTGGACATGTCATCCAGCGCATTCGTTGACCTGCATTCACGCGCATGCGTGTATATGCGATCGTGGATATGCCATCCAGCGCAAGCTTGGATGTGCCATCCAGCGCAGGCTTGGACATGCCATCCAGCGCAAGCTTGGACATGCCATCTAGCGCAGTTTATTTATCAGAACACAGGAGCCCCTCCAGCAGCGGCGTATCTAGAAATGGCCTGAGGGGGGTCCATTACACATGAAATCCACAGAAATGTTGACAAACCAATGAAATATTAAAATATAAGTGGTTGTCTGGAAAAAGGTGTTAAATGATTGATAAAAACCTATATTTTGGACTTTGGGCAATTTTGGAGTATGGGATCCCCTGTTTTTGAGTCAAGATTGTACATGGCATCACACTAAAATCTGCACAACACATCATCTTTCATGAAGGATAACTTAAGTTATTTTCACTTCTCCTGGTCACTCGGCATTTCATTTTGTACAGAATGACAATATTTATCATTTTTTAATATTTTGCTTAACCAAGTCATGGAGTATAATGAGTTATTCCCACTTCAAAGTATTGCTGCAAACCCCCCCCCCCCCCACTTTTAAAAAATCCTGGATCCGCCCCTGTAAACTACCAATATGCGCTGGAAAGCATGTCCACTCATGCGCTGGAAAGCATGTCCACTCATGCGCTGGAAAGCATGGCCACTCATGCGCTGGAAAGCATGTACAACAATCCAGAACCTTCGCGCGTGCGCGTTGTGACACATCCACGCGCGTGTATGTGTCAAATCTTGCACATTCACGAGTCCCAAAAGCGTGTACGTGCGGGCTAGCGCATGCGTGGATATGTCATATTTGGATAAAAATACACCTCGTTTATAAAGATGGTTGATTGATGTTATCAAAATAGCGTTGCCTCTCTATAATGTGATATTTACCTCAGTGACTTGCTAGATACAGTGTAGATGCGAAGTTTATATTATTTTGGTTTGCCTCAAATTGTAGCTGGATTCTTCCAAAAATATTTATCAACTCGATGAATTGAGTCCAGATATCTGCTGAAAATAAAATAAGATTGTCTCATGATTTTCAAATAAATTTGATAAAGGTTATAAACGCCAATGAAAATACAGGGCACATATGGCCCCAACTCCCCCTATATCTGCCCATTCCCCAGTGCACA
This sequence comes from Platynereis dumerilii, assembly GCA_026936325.1. NCBI lineage: Eukaryota > Metazoa > Annelida > Polychaeta > Phyllodocida > Nereididae > Platynereis > Platynereis dumerilii. The sequence continues at coordinate 2,067,800 of JAPTHN010000063.1, read as the reverse complement.
GTGCAGAAAATATATTACATGTGTTTGAAATCTAGAAATTAGACTTCCAAATGTTTCTGATAAAATGATAATTAATAATGTAAAAATGCATGTTATGCTGTGTACAGATACTGCCATTAACATGTTATTCTTAGCAAACGTATGCATGTATAGTGTACATAAATACCATTTAATCAAAATGTAGTTAAATACCTTTCTTTGCTGTTTAATAAATAGCATTCAAATATATCATTTTAAGTTGTGCTTACCAGTTATAAGCTACTTCAGTGAAGACTTAAGTCACAATGCATGCCTTCTAATCTGTGTTAAGTACAGAAAGCTGTGATTTCATGGTCGGTCGCTTGTGATGTTGTTTTAAATTGTCTGCCTCCTTAAAGATTAACACTAGAAGTGTTTATCCGGCAAACATGCAAAAACACTATGTGTTTAAAGGACTTTGAAATTTTCATTAAAAAGAAATAATACACATTTTCTTGCCCTTGGGAGCATTCAAACAAAGATAAAAGACACAATATGCTACCAACAGACATTTTATGACATATTGTCATCTTATAACCAAAATTTCCTGGTTTAAATTGATCATTAATTTCTGAAACCATACATGAGAAAATATTCTAAGTTTGATAAACACTTAAATCTGTTAATGCTGGTAGAAAGCGTTTATTTTCAAACGTGTTTATGTAATTTAACACTTAAATGTGTTTAAAACAGGCGTTTGTTTTTAGAGTGTGGATTTGAACAATTTGACCAAGCAAGGAAGCCACCAGCTGGGGCATACTTCATCATATTGGAGAAAATGTGTTGCTCAATTATATTTAGTGGACAATTGAGGACTTCTTTTGTAACCTTTTCACCGTTTAGGTTCCTTGGGTGACTAAAGAAATAATTTTAGTAGAGTTTGAACACCTTTTGGAAAATTTATTTTTGGAAAAATCAAGATTTCAATTTTTTATAAAGAGCAGTATGTGCACGCAGGGTCTGTTGGCTCAGACAAAATGAAACAATCAATCTACAATTACAAAGGCATAATTTCAATATACAGGCCTACAAATGCAATAACTTTAATAGAAATCGGAAAAGAGGTCTTTGAGATATTCAAGTTTTCGTACAGAGGGACTTATTTTTGTTGAACCGGTTATTATCTATCCATAAAAGACAGTTAGGATAAGTCATGCAGAATAACATTGCAGGTGTTTACAAGGATATATATAATATGACATGACAAGGAACATTTCAGTGCTCTTCTGTAAGCACTTGACATTCTGACATCTACAGTATCACGTGTTACATACCTCCAATATTACTGACGATCCAGTCGAGGACATTGTAAACCCTTCCATAAACACCTGGCTTGGTGGCAAGAGCACAGCCACTCCCCCAGCTGACCACTCCGGCCAGTTCATATTTCCGATTCCGATAGCAAGCAAACGGTCCACCAGAATCGCCCTGAATACAATAAAAGTAAATGGTTGTATTCACTATTCACGGAAGCACAAAGTAGCCTATCAGGTATCCATCAGCTGTTTTATTGTCTACTGTAGGGCTGCTTGAAAGTGGACCACTTGTGAAAAATTGTTGGGTTTCAAAATTCAAAATGGCATTCGTTGCTAAGTGCCAGAAGAAGGCCTCTGCTGATTCTTGAAATTTCTTTGTTTTCAGTGCCTCCAATGGTCACAATTTATAGCAGAAGACGATCACGAAGTCTAAACTGCTGCAGGAAACACACTTTGATGTTACAAGACCCGAAATAATTCATAAAGTCAGTAGAAAAACATCTGCTGAATTTGTTGACATGTCGTCATGATGAACGTTGTCAAAAACATGCCTTTATTTCGACCCAAAATAGTCCTAAAAGAGCTGCAACAAAGTCCATTGTTACAACTGTTCCGCAGGGATGGAATAATTTCAATCCCACAATTCGATCATTTCAATTCTGCAATTTATCTATCATTATCATTCAAGTTACTTCTCAAGTCAATTCTCAAGTAACTTTTCAAATAACTTATCAAGTTTAGTCTGAAATTTCTTTTGAAGTACATCTATCTTCTTAAGTTACTCCTGGTATATTAGTTCATTTCATTGAGCAACCAATTTTCAAATGTGGAATTTTGTTATTGCATGCTTGCACTTATTATAATGACGTATATATAAATAGTTAATCTTGTAATAGAAAAATGACTTACCCCACAGCTGTCATTGCCTCCCTGTGGAAACCCTGCACAAAATTCGAAGCTTTTGAACAAACTGCCATAATATGTAGACGAAGAACAAAGAGACTGAGACATGACCGGCAATTTCACTTCTCTCAACACATCGTCTGGTAATTCCCCTGAAAATAGCAATTAAATATCTTTTACAAATTTTCGCATTTCATTTGACTTGTTGAGCTGTAAACCAGTGGTGAAACAGACCCTGTTATTCAAGGTGGTCTCTCAGTTGCAAGGCCAAAAGGGTTGAAGCCCTATTAACCAGGCCAAACCGTGGACGGCAAGACGCGCCCTGAAGCCGAAGAGTTTTTGAGGCTCTAAAAAGAATTCTGGGCATTTAAAGCATGTTTTGCTCAGAAAATTAATTCTGAAAACAATCTTGCTGATGTACATACATCACAAGAGGTTGTTGTATGCTGATAAGGCTTTACTTACTGCATGCCTCATGCTTATACCTCCATATGCATTCATTTTTTTTGGGGGGGGGTTTCAGGACCCCCTCTGGGTCCTTCTGAAAATTGTATTTGAGGGGGTCACAGGAGCATTTTGGGGGTTTGACGCCCCCTCATACCAGGTAACTGTGAATTAAATCAGTATATCAACTTTAGGCAAATCTAAACACACTGATATGAGCGGCATCATACGGTAGTCTCACAATCCACTATCAATCATCAAGTATCCTTCTTTTATTGATGGATATTCATGAATCATGATAGGCCCTGCCTTCTTTGACAATTATTCACCAAGACCACTTTGATAATCTCACACAGTGAGCCTGAACCAACTTTGGGGTTAAAAAAATGCCCCAGCATAACAATAGGCACCGTTACGTAGCCGAAGATGAGACGAACAAGCAGATGTAAAAAACAAAAAAAATCTGTTGGAAAATTTTTGAGATATTGAATTTTTCCACTTTCTGATTTATCACACCCCATTTTCCACATCACAAGTCATGTGGAAAGTCTGTTAAATGAGCACCGCCTTTGCAAAACCAGTTTCAATGATAGAAAATATCATTAAAAAGACATAGTAATCCTTCTTTTTTTTTAAAAGAAATATTATGTTGTATTTAATACAAAAAAGGTGTGACAAACTCATGCATGCATAATTTCCATATAAAGTATAATTTTTTCATAAGAATTGCAAAAATTTGCATGTTCAACTTTTGCCTGTGCATCAGCAGGTAGTATTATGAAACGTATGTACTGTGTACATATTTGACAGAGCTTTTGTACTGATATATTCGTATCATATCAATTATGGAGAGTCAGGAGAAAACGCTTTAAAACTTTATTTTAATTTTATGAAACAAACAACAATGTTAGCTGAATAATCTGACATTACTTGACTTGTATAATACTGTTTGACTACAATCCAATTGAATAATAATAGGTTTTTTGCGAAGAAGAACATCCATGGTCTTCTGTCATTAACTTAAACTCAGTACAGGAATAAATACAACAAATTGATAAACCATAGCATCATGAACAGTTAATACACTGTATATCAAATTTGAGGTCCCAAACCTGTGCACTGTCTGACATCCAATCCATTCACCCTGTTTGACAATTCTGTGATTATATTCATAAAAGGCATGTGAAACGAACTGATTAAACCTAAGATACCAAAGTTCATGAAACCAATTGCACACTTCTTCTTTCTTTTAAATACCAAACTGTCAAAGGCAAGCACTCAGGCAGATATCTAAGTATTTATAACCATACATTTCATGAAGAATTATATATTTCCAGAATAGCCATATATTTTATAACTCTTAATTTTCAATTTTATTAAACAACAACTATTATATAATTAGTTTTGTGTCAATAATCAAGAAATTGTGGTATTTCCTTGGTACAGATTAAGGTAAAGCAAATAATTCTCAAGTGCTTGTGACACAATTCTTATAAATACACATTACACAAAAGAAGTTTATCACACACAGCATCAATATGGGACTTTTCCCAATAAAAATAAAATTCTGTTTAATTTTAAAATATCATCTAAAACACACAAAAATATTGTTTTGTAGTTTGCTCACGTGAGTTTGCAACTTGAACCCCAGTTAGATGGAATATCACCCAAACAAAGGAATGTGACAAACCAGAAATTGAAAAATTGCAATATCTCAAAAAGTTTCTAACACATTTTTGTTTTTTACATCTGCTTGTTCGTCTCATCTTCAGCTTCGTAAGGGTGCCTATTGTTATCATTTTTTAAACCCCAAATTTGGTTCGGGCTCGCTGTGCTCAGAACGCAGTGAAAGCTTGACCAATTGGTTCTGGATAGATAGATAGATAGATAGTGTAATGGTATTGCTTCGCGGGCTTTGTTGCTCACATTCATGGCTATGTACCAGTTTACTGGAACTGGCCATGTAATTGAGCACAAGCAATATGCAAATGAGGTAGATATGGCAGTTTAAACTTGTTACCTAATTGTTATGAGGTAGATATGGCAGAGTAAACTTGTTACCTAATTGTTATGAGGTAGATATGGCAGAGTAAACTTGTTACCTAATTGTTATGAGGTAGATATGGCAGAGTAAACTTGTTACCTAATTGTTTTTTTTCATACTGTGGGAATCTTGAATTGTTACAATAATAATGGATAACAAAATGAATGTTTATAATTTTAAGTTATCAGAAGGCCTACCCCTGCAAGTTATACAGTGGACAATGGGAGAATCAAAACAAAGTGACATGACAAGTTTTGATAATTAGGCCTAATCACATGAGGTGTTTTGGGGCATAAACAAAAAGCAATGTTGATGAGAAGTTACATAACCAATCAGTTAACATTTTTGGAGAATCCAAACAATCCAATTCAAGGAGTCCCTCTGACACTTCATGTCATTGAAAATAGGGACTCATGGAGTCTGGTTATGTACAATGTCTGCTAGACGACCTAACATCGTCATTCGACATTTTCTGGATCTGCCCTTGATTACTTTGAAAAGAACAAAACAATAATTTCTGAGGCTACTACAAGTGCTTCGTGTTTTAAAGAAATTGTGTTCCCTTACCATTTGTGGTGCCCCAACCAGTTATATGGCAATCCTCAGTCTCGGCTACATCACTGGTGGGAAGACAGATGCGACTGACTTTCGGAACTGCCAAATCCAGGGGAGCATCCAGCAGAAGAAGTGCAAAATCTGGAGCGGAACCCAGTCCAGAAAAGTTGGGATACTCAATGATTTTCAGAACCTACAAAAGTAGTATTAGTCATATAGACAAGCCTCTGTGAGAATTTTAATGATCACTTGATCATTCACACAATATGCCGGACCGCCAATGTGGTAGGCCTAATTCAGAGAATAATTTAGTTTGCATGCAAATATTAATGAAAGCAACTCCAAACCTTTCTTAATCTTGATTCAGTGGATTAATATACTCTTCAGAGCCTGATTAATTATCAGTTGCTTCTTATTGTTGAAAGGAATGGATATTCAGAGGATAATGGATATTCAGAGGATAATGGCAAAAATGTTCGAGGTACAATAGAAAAAAAGACTGCCATGAAAATATCTAGGATTATCTCATATACGTTTCTAAGTGAATTGTGAAAAAAAAGATCCGAGAGACTCTTTAAAAAAACCTTTCACAAATTCAAAATATTTAGCACTGCATGATTATAAAAAACTATAGCTGTTTAGTGTTTACTTTATTTCATATAGTGTAGATCTTTTCAACTCATACATCAATTTTGCAGATCAATTACAGCATATGGTTATATTGTTTTAATCATCTAATTTGGCAATCCGATAATCTGAATGCCTGTGATGGCATGCCCTCTCCAAGTCATTCAAACTCTAATGATTTGCTTGTCATTATAGAGCCATATCATCATTAAAAATAAAACTGTATACCTACATCTCTGACTTGCACATCAGTATCCGATGGATTATCTGCTTTGTAGTGCGTTCCTGCATATACATGCCACTTGATATAACTCAACCGGTTATACCTGCATGGACAGAAAAAACAATTTAGAAAACATATGTATGTATAAGTAGTATATATTATGGTCATTTCACTACTTGGGGGACGAGCAGAATTATTATTATTATACAAGCATTTCTATAGCGCCTTATTCAGAATATATCCTGCTCTAAGGCGCTTCACATGTAAAATTAAGATCACAATAAAAATGTAAAATGTAGAATATAAGATAAGAGTATGTAGTATAGATTAAATACTGAAAGCAATTCTAAACAGGTGAGTCTTTAAGTGTTTTTTAAAAACAGTAAATGTTTGACAGTCTCTGAGGAACTTCGGGAGTGCATTCCACTCAGTGGCAGCGGCAAACTGGAATGTTCGATCACCATAGGAACGTAGTCTCGATTTTGGTGGTGCAAGATATAGTTCCCCCGATGAACGAAGTGATCTTGCTTGTTGACGTTCATGTATCAACTCTGAGATGTAAGAAGGCGCTAGGCCATGGAGTGCCTTGAATGTCATGATCAGAATCTTGTACTGAATTCTCCAGGTTACTGGCAACCAATGTAACTCCATCAGAATTGGGGTGATGTGGCATGTACGTTTCGTTTTGGTAATTACCCTCGCATCCATGTTTTGGACTCGTTGTAAACGACTGGTAGCTTTTTGTGACACACCGTATAGTAGCCCATTCGCATAATCAATTCTTGATATGACACAAGCTTGAACTAGAGTCTTAACTGCTGGTTCAGTAAGGTAGCGGCGGATGGATGCGATATTGCGTAGCTGGTAATATGATTGTTTACAGACTGTTCTGATGTGACTTTCCATTGTACAGTGCTGGTCAAGTGTGACACCAAGATTCTTTACTGTTGGTCTAGGATTAATGGCAGTATCACCCACTTGAGTCACAAAGGCGGAAGTGCTTGGGAGTTTTTGTCTAGTTCCAAAAACAATCAGAAGAGGGGTAGATTGATTTCAAAACTTTAGCATTACACCAATTGAGATAGTGAAATGTTCATAATGGAAGGCTATCCATGTTTTGACATAAGATAACTGGAAATTTTATACACTTCAGCCAAAGAACAAAATGACTGTTACATAGTGTTATATATTTATATTCAATGTCAGTTTATTGCAGCGGCGTAGCCAGAAACCAGATAAGGGGGGGGTTTTGTTCTAGATGATCTTGGCGAGGCCCGTAGGGCCGAAGCCTATTTGGCAGGGGGTTTGGGGGCCGCTTTAGGCCCCCAAAAGCCAATGAATTTTATCTTGCTGGGTATTGATTCTGAGCAATTGTAAGGCTATTATTCTTTCATGTAAGGTCTGGTATAAAAAGCTAAAAATGCTGGTTTTTTAAACTTTTTGGAAAGTTATCATTATACAAACTATTTGAGAATCCCGCCTTACTCAGCGCAATGATCAGGATACGGCAAAAGTGAGTCCAATAATGTGTTTTTTTTTTAAATTTTATTTTGCGCTTTGGATTGGATTGGAATATTTGTCAAGTTGCAAGGTAGTGCGTGAATATAAACCCTCATCCTTGGGTTCTTACATAATCAGAGACAGCACTACAGATTCAATATGCAAGGGAGTGATTTTCTGGAATCTAAATTCATCTAAATCCAGTGATTTTAAAACTTTATCATAGACTTCTTGGTTTAAAATTACAAACCCAATTGGCAAACATGCTACCAGTTATGGTTGGTCTTTTGGTAAAGTGAAGGAATGCAATAAGTGTCTGTCAGAAGAAAGCACCATAAATTTAAAAGACAATTTTTAAAAATGAAAGTGGCGTTTTAGAAGAACAATTTTCAGGCCCAAAAGTCTTGATTTTCCATACATTCACATCAAAGCCGACCAGCAGACATTCCTCCGATTTATATTCTTGACCCATTAGAGTTGTTATACAGGGCTCATCTGGCAAAATACTTTATTACACTACAAATTAAAACAGATGGAATTTATGTTAAAAATAGGTTAGATCTAAAAAGAACGAGTCAAAGAAACATTTAAAATTTTCGTAAAATCCGCGCTGACGTCGAGGAAAAGCCCTGGAACAAACTTTTGTGATCAAAAATATAATTTTAGATTTGTATTTTTGCATCAAGTTCACATACTTTTGGCACTTGTGGGGACTTACTTTCAAAAGTCTGGTAAATGTGACTTCAGTTTTTGGGCCAAAGGGGGGGGGGGTTCTGACCCCTATATCCCCCCCCCTTGGCTACGCCCCTGGTTTATTGAAAGATATCACAATGAAATTTTTTTCAGTTGAGGAAAAATCCAACCTTCCCCATTCTCACGTGGTCATCGGATCACTTCGAGCTGGCTCTGCCAGTGAGCCTCTGACTTGGATGGTCACAAAAAGTGTGGTTTTAGAGTTTCAAGCTGATTGGTTGCGAAGGAAAGTGGTCGCACAATCAGAGAGGCTGTTACATTTGGAGGAGATTATGTCATCACAGACATTGCATACTGTTGATTGCTGTTGTCTGTTGATCCATTTGTTGTTGTAAGTTTCCTCATGTTTGACATCAACCTTTCTGATTGAAGCTGTGGTTATTAAATTCAGGCTTATTCAGCATTGGTTGATCTGCTCAACTTTCAATTGAATTGAGCAATTCTGTGGCCAACTAGCATTGTGCACTCATTCTATCTATCTATATATTTTATCTATCTATATATTTTATCTATCTATATATTTTATCTATCTATATATTTTATCTGTCTATATATCTATCTGTCTAATCTATCAATCTGTCTATCTGTCAACATACCTGTTTGTCTATCTGCCTATTTATCTATCTCTATGTCTCTATGTCCCCTCACCCCCTGAATATGAGGCTTAGAAAAGATATATATATATATCTATTTTGAAAAATTAAAAATATAGATTAACTGTATATGTCAGCCCTCGAATTTCAGTTGCACCCAAAAACTGCAGTGAGAGTTTGCTCAGAAATGCGTTCTGAATATATCAATCTTGGACCACGTCAATCACTGTCCATGAAGTTAACTCCAGCCCAGCAACGAATCAGATCAGAATTTAAATGCATGGCTGATGATGATTGGCACCTGAACTGTTCACAGTTTTCTGTTTGTCTTTAATACTCATCACTCATTTCACAGTTTATGTAACTTTAAGATGACAGTTTCTTATTCTCTGTATGTTTTGTTTCATTGTTCTACATCAGAACTGTTGTTTGTTACAAGTTCAGTTGTGTTCAGTCATAGTCATAGATTAATCCCAAAATCATTTTGGAAGATTAATCCTGGTTGGCTGGACAACGCAAGCATGACAGTTCTTAACTTGACTAAAACCACAGGAAAAACTGCAAACAGAGTCAGAGGCTCACTGGCAGAGCCAGCTCGAGAAGTGAGCCGATGACTACGGGAGAATGAACCTTCCCCCACCCCTGAAGATCTAATGGTTGCCCCTTAAGGCCTTAACAATATTCACTGGCATGTACATAATATACTCACACACAATGAGCAGCAGTCATTACCCAAAAAGGATTAAGAATAACACCCCCACATTTGTGACTACTGTATCCAGCCACAAAGGAAGTGCGGACAGCTGCCATCCAGGGCCAGGAGTAAGGCTCCGACACTGTTCCTCCAACAATACGTGCCAACTTGTTTGGCTCGTTCCTTATTCCACATTCTGCAAGAGTGGATATGGAAAAGAAGAATATAAGACAAGTACAATTGATTGGACAGTCAAAAGTCATTTTTCAAAAACCCCCTAAACCAGCTTTGTGTCAGATGGCAGCAACATGTAGTTCTCAAGAGACAGACTGGCTGGTTTAACCGAAGTAACACACAAAATAGGGATGGTTGGAGGGCCACAAACAACTACCTTCCAATACTCACACAGTCACACTTATAAGCTTCCTTGGATCATAGACAAGTGCCTAGTAGGGATTTTTCCCGAAGGGATTATACATTTTAGGGAGGGTCCTCAAGAGGTACTAAGTTAAGGGAATCCTTAGCTTAGTACTTCTTAAGGGACCCTCCCTAAATTGTTTAGTCCTTTCGGGAAAAATCCCTACTTGCTGAATAAATGTGACGTTGAAAATTGAGAAATATGGATTTTAATCAGAAATATCACCAAGGATATACACTGTCTTCATTGACACGAAAATAGACAGCAGGTGACATACAACCACTGGTTATTAACATGATTTCCATCCTTGATAATCCCCTTTCCCACCCTTTATTAATTAGCTAAATACATACCTGTTGCCTGGACTGGATCCTTACACCCTGAAAGAAAAGAGTAAGAATGAATTACAATTCAGATTTTTTAAAAAGTGTCTTTCTTACTCGAACTCAAGAAAAAATTTTAACTATATGGACGTCATGTGTCGTCAGTCACGTCGGATAATTCTTAGATGGCCACCAAATTATTTTATTTGCATGTACCACTTAAGATAGGAAAATGTAAAAGAGCACATGGTGAGGACAGGGGAATACAATCAATACATGAGAAACAATATAATTGGGAAGAGTGCAGAGTGCATGCAGAGGGTGCCAAGATGATAATATTATTTATGTTCTCATTATATAATTTGTTTTCATTATCTCTAGATATTAAGAATAGCATTTCTTCAATATTATGTCATACTCCAATTCAGCTATACAGCCAGCCTCAGCCACCATTCCAGACTCTGACCTAGTAGGGATTTTTCCCGAAGGGATTAAACATTTTAGGGAGGGTCCCTTAAGTGCTAAGCTTAACTTAGTACCTTTTAAGGGACCCTCCCTAAAATGTTTAGTCCTTTCGGGACAAATCCCTAGTTGGCCATCACAGCCAGCATAGGCGTATCGGAGGGGGGGGGGGGGGCAGGGGGGGCGATCGCCCCCCCAAAAGTTTGGGAAACACTAATATTCGGGCAAAAAAGCTAAAAAATTTGGGCAGATGATTAAATAATCACTATTGAAAATTAATGATTTCCAGGCAATTTCATTTGAAATGGTATTAAATCTAGATCTTGAAATTCGGGCAAATGTCGCTTGCCCCCCCAAAAATCGCGCGCGCCGTACGCCTATGACAGCCAGTCAGCTTGTAGAATGGAAAGCCTTTTAGGGCATTATAAGTTAAATGCAGGGTAAATATATATAGAGGACGAGAGTGAAAATATTTATCCTTGCCATCCATCCCAATAGGAACCCCTAACTGGATAACACATGGTCTTCGTTGAGCAGTAGAGAGCAGAATGTGAGATAATCTCCCAAAAGCAATTCAGATAGATAGATAGATAGATAGATATGGTAAGTGCAGCCCTCTAAGCCCAGTTCTGGGCGCTCACGAGGGTTGATTGATGAGATGAGAGAGAGAGGAGGAGTCCTCAACATGTTACACATTTACCCCATGTGAGGGATCTTTTACTTGCCCAGCACAGACACTGATACAAGGGGCCGCCAATTTAACGTCTCATCCGAATGACATCCAGCTGGGATTTTGCTCATAAAGGTACACTGAAAATTTCGGGTTCCCCAACCGGGAGTCGAACCCATGCTAGACCGGCAGCCCAGGGGCTCTAGCCTAGTCGAACGAGGTACCACTAACGGAGCATATGGGTATAAAGGGAATAATAAGGCGCACCAGAAAACCCATTTCTGGCGCGGCGTATCGGTCGCGTTTACCCCTGGCGGCCATTTTCCAAGATGGCCGCCATAAAAATAAGTGCATGCAGTTTTTGGTCTAGATCTTTAATGGCTTATCCGATTTTGATAATTTTTGGGTCAAAATATATGTATTTCAATATTCCCAATGCAATGAAGTCATAAAAATTTCAATATTATAAGCGTTTCATGCTGTTTTTAAGGATCAAATGCAAAAAAAGTGAAAAATTTGGAAAAAAATCAAGATTCTCTGGCAAAATAAGGCATCATAGTCAATGAATGGTTGGTTTTAGGGTAAAAATAACATCATAAAAAACTTCCTGACATACAGAAATACCAGAAACCATGTCTTATTTGTTGCTGTGAGACATTTAGTGATGAAGATATTCCCATTTATATGACTGGTCACGTCATGTGAGAATTGTGACGTCACAACATCACGTATCAGCATTCATAAATAACTGTGTCTAATTTGGCATAACTCTCAAACAGCTTATAAGATTTTTATCATTTTTGTGTCAAATTATATATTTTTCAATATGCCCAATCCAATGGTGATGCCAAAAAGAAGAAATTATGAGTATTTTATATTGTTTCTTATGATCATTTGTCAAAAATGTGAACAATTTGGGATTTCTAGGCAAAGCAAAGCTTATGACTTGCATTATTGACTTTGACACACAGACAGACAGAAAAATTATTTTATTTCATCATCATCATTTGAATAACATTGTATTATTATAAAAAGGTATACAGTATGATAACGACATGAGATGAGTTGTAAATACAGATGATGAGGAGACCCACCAAAGACGAAAAAATATTGTTGCTGCTTGTTGGCCACTTGATGATTGTAATGTTAATTTTAGAGTAAAAATATGCCACCTTTCATCAATTTCACATGTTCCAAAATATCAGCAAGTATGTCTGATTTGTTGCTTTGTCACTTTCGGAGATGAAGATATTTGCATTTTTGTGAGCAACCAGGTCAAGTAAAATTGTGACGTTGTGACATGATATTTCCGCAGTTTTGCATACATTTGTCTTATCAGGTGTGAATCATTAAAACATATCAGATTTTTATAATTTTCAATTTAAATACGTATATATTTATGCATGCCATATCTAATGGTTTTAGGACAATTTGTCAATTTTAAGTAGTTTATGCTGTATCTTTTTCCATGGTCAAATCCAACAAGAATCTATGGGTTGCTAAATGGAGGTGGCGTGTTGTCTTAGTTCAAATCCTCTGAATCCAGCAGATAATTTGTCCAGCACTGCTATAACTATTCAGATAGATATGGTTCTGAAGACATTGATAAATAGATAGATATATATCAGATAGATAGATATTAGATAGATAGATATTACATAGATATAGATAGATCTAAATAGATAGATAGATAGATAGATATCAGATGGATAAATATGGTATGCAAATGTGCAGCCATTTAAGAGGAGTGGGTCCTTAGATTGATCAATGAGATGGCAGATAGAGCAAATGTCCTCTAGGCCTACACATTACACGTTTACTCCATTTGAAAAAGATTGAAAGGGCCAATGATTTAACATCTCATCTGAATGACATCCACCTGGGACTTTGATCTTGAGAGTACATAGAAAATATTCTAAATTGTCTGCCCAAGATTCGAACCCAGGCAAAGAAGACCCTCAGGACTGAAAACACTTTGGCTACCCAGCTGTCATATAATATATCCTTAGACCTGCTTAGTTCCATACAACCATGTCAGTAAAGATCTTACTTTCTCATTGGGGCAGTTAGGTGGCAGAGCGGTTATGATTCCTGCCTTCTCCGTTGAAGGTTTTAACTTGTATCGAAACCCCGTGTGGGGAACCAGAAAAACTCAGCGGACTTTCATGAGCAAAACCCCAGCTGGATGTTGTTCGCATTAGAGTTTCCAATTTAACTGTTTACTTGCCAAACAGTGCAACTTTTTCATTTCTTAACAGGTAACAGTTAACTGCCAGTTAACTGTTATGCGAGTTATAGGTTTGGTGGGATTGGCTAATTTATATATATCATTTATTTCGTCTCAACAAAAGACATACAAATACAGCACGAATCAGCGTAAAAATTAACAAAAGGTAATATAAAAGAGAATGGAGCATTTACAATAGAAAAAATAAAAAATAAATAAAAACAAAGGAGCACTGGTCACACCTAGCTAACAGCAATGAAGTCTAACATTGCCTGACATTCACAAGCAGTAAGTTTTGTACACCAAATATAGTCTCGCATCTCAATCAATTCTCGTATCTGGAAAGCTGTTCTAATGTCTTCTCTTTTACATTCATATCTCCATTTGTAAAAAATACTATTACAGAGTTCAGTAACTTTAAAAACCTTACATAGATTACTGCTTTGAACAAACCTTCCATCTTTTTCACAACAAGAAAATAAGATATACTTTAATGTCTCAAGATAGCAAATATGAGCTAATAACAAGCTTTGACCTCTTCTGCTTGTTTAACTATATTTTTTGATGGAAAAAATGCAAACACTACAGATGATTCACTTTTCACTGCATAAACAAATAACAACAGGTTGTTAACAAGACTATGATCATGCTTTTCCAATGATAAATATGAACAATATTGACTTGATTATCACAATTTTGACATTCTTGTGTGTGCCATTTATAAGTTTTGACATAATATTAAGTGCTTAATTCATCTTTAGTCAAAAATGTCAAATAGTCTTAAAACTGTCACTATGATAAAACAGTTAACAGTTAGATTAATAGTTAACTGTTCAGTCGACTCAAATGTCATTTCAATGCTATTTCAAACAGTTAACTGTAACAGTTAACTGTTACAGTTAACTGGCTGGAAACTCTAGTTCGCATCTGACATTAAATTGGCAATCGCTTGTTTCAGTGTCTGTAGGGCAATTAAAGGATCTCTCACATAGGGTAAATGTGAAGCATGTGAGGACTTCTGCTGTCTCCCATCTCATCAATCAACTCTAGTGAGAGCCCAGAGCTGCACTTAGAGGGCTGTAATTGGCATGGATATTTTGGACCGATGGCTTTATTTTGATTGATCAAAACATGTTATAACTAAATAATTTTAATTTTTAGCATATTTGTAGCTTTAATATTACAGCCATACTTCCTGCTGGATTTGAACTGTTTGATATTTTCTTGTTTCATTATTTTGATTTCCCATTTTTTCCACAATCATTATAGCTACACCCAAAACAATTTTTTTTCAACCAACAAATTTCTAATAGTTTCATTGAAGGCAAAACTTATAGTAGAGCAGCTGGAGACCGATTTCCAGGATGAACCCCGCACGGAAGTACAACAGCAAGTTTCACATACCAAAATGTGCGGAAAATTCTCTAGTTTTAGGAAATGATAGTAAGAAAGGCTGATTTTGTGTGCGAACTTGGCAGTGGCAGTTACCATGGCAACAGATATATAAAAAATGATTTAAAGAATTGTTTTAGTAAATACTGCATAAAACAGAGACAATTAGTGATAAATGAAATCTGACTTCACATTATGGTAAATCGGAGAATGGGTCAGCAGACTGAGAAAATCATTGACACCCATTGTTTATATGGTTGCCATGACAACTGGGAATTCTTAAAAACAGTTAATTTTTTTCTGAAAGTCAATGATAACTTCTCTAAAACTAAGGAAATTTACATATTTTTATGATTTCAATTACATGCACCTGAAAGCCCTTTTTCTCGGCTTTCTGGTGATGTCTTTCTTTTCTCTGTCGGTTTAATATCCTTGACACAAAGTGTTACCAAAGTAACCCAAGTAAACAAATTCGAATCCACCAGTAAGCTCACAATTTCTGCAGTATAGAAGAACAAGCAATTCAATTCAAACTTTTTGTCATCAGAGGGTGGTCCATGTGTGAGGGATACTTTAAAAATGTTAAAATTATTAACTGATGACCAAAGTGGTTGCCATGGAAACAATCAAATCGGCAAAAATACACCATTTTGAGAAAAAAAACGTCATGATTCTTAGTTTGTGTCTCATTTTTTATGAAGAAGTATTGAAAAATTTGTGTATGGAAAATTTATCAAAACAAATTTGAATTTCACTTGGTTACCAAGGCTCAGCATTTGTTTATTACCTTAGCAACTGATAAATATTTACATTTTGGTGGTATTGGCATGCCTCAGTCTGGACAGCTCAGACATATTTCTTGTCACATTTGATCAGAGATTTACTGTTTGGTGTTCTGTATCACCACAAAATCATTTTTGAAGAGAGATTCATCTCCAATTGGGTTATTCAATATTTTTAGTGGACCTTGATGAGATGAAATGCTAAATAGGTGGCCCCTTGAATCAGTGCATGTCTGTGCTGCGTTATCAAAAGAACACGGGGTAAATGTGTAAGATGTTGAGGACTCCTACACTTTCTCAACCATCTGATCAAGCAGCCCTCATGGACTTAGAGGGCTGCACTTAGGGCACTATATCTATCTACATGTATCTATCTATCAGTTTATATTCGATATAGTCATAATACTCTCACATGTGAATGTTTAGTCTCACTATCATTCAAGCTGCAACTACCTATGAACTGCGCAGCCTAAAAGTGTTTGTCTGTACAGTAACTGTTTTTCGCATCTTCTTTGATTCAATTTCAAGGGAGTTCAATCTTGGGAGATGTACACAACATGAATGATGTGAGCAGTCACTGTTGCAAGTTGTTGTCCTATACTACAGGCCTCAGATTCTTGTTTCTAAAGAGAGTGTCCAATGTCCATCAGTATAATGCCGGTGATGGCAAGTTCTTGACAGTAACGGTACTATTATGCTAGTATAAATGGACTGCAGCCTGACTGCGTTAGAAGCCCTATATGGGGAGACAGATTGGAAGTACATGCCTAGTATAAGTAGGGTTCGGAGGGGAAAAAAGGGACCAGAGAAAGGAAGGATAAGGAAAGAAGGCTAAGAATACATTTGTGTTGGGCCATAAGGAATGGAAGTGAAATAGGTGATGGGAGCAGAGGGGATAATTTAAGGCTAGAAAGAAGGACAGAGACAGTGGAGAATGAAGAAAGGGAGGGTGCAGACAATGACATTTGGAGGATACCCTGAGTAAGTAGGAGGGAGAAGGCTAAGATTTATTCCTTACAGCCGACGAACAGCGAGTACTTACATTTGGCTGTTAGTGGAAATCAATGACCTCACAGCAGGCCCTAGCTATCCATGGCATTGAAATATGCTGTTGACGTGTCATTGAGTAACTTGTCACCTCATTGACACTTAGTTGGTCTCTAGATTTGATAAAATTGCAAGTATAGACTATGACTTCATAAATTCCTTATGACTCATAAGAATAACATGGCATGTATAGGGCTCTGGCCTCACAAGGAACATTTCAGTCCAAATCTGTACGCACTTGATGTTCGTCTACTGTAATTGTCAATCATCTTTTGCCTCATGGCTGTCTCTTTGTTCTATCCCAATTATTTCAAATGTAAAGTACCAATCACAGATCATCTTCCCCCCTCTGCCTGTCACTGTGAAACTTCCTGATCTCACACAGCCTGATTCTTCTCTTATCTGCTTCCTCCCTCCACACATCATTCTTCAAATCCTCAAAAAAGTTCACTAGCCACAGCCCTCCTTGTTGTCCCCGCCCCTGTTATCCCCCTCCTTCCTAACATTGAGGTAGTGAATGGATTAATAGCTATTAAACGAGGAGGCATGCCGAAAGGGAGGAAGTGCATCATCATGCATATAAATGTGTACCTGAAACAATGGAGGGGGATGGAGGAGGGAAGCAACCTTGGAGCAGAGAAGACGATAAAAAAAGGAGACTATGGAGGAGGGAGAGGGGGACAAATGCAAGGATGCTGGAACAGGGGGCGGAAGGAGGGGGGACAGTTGCCCCTCTTGCCCTTGGCAAGGAGGGGCAATGTTGCCCTTTTGATCTCAAATAAAAAAATTATTAAGTCTTAATTCATTGTGAATTGAGGCAAAAAAAACTGTTTTTGCCACTGCAATAAATTTTTATCTTTTCTCGACCGTCGCCCCTGCACCCTTGTTTCCTTCCAGCACCCCTACAACATTTCATTGGTTGTGGTGCCAGTCAGGACTGCCCTTACATGCGTTTTTGGCCTATTCCTGCACTGTTCTGCCGGGCACATAGCGTGCGTTAGTGGAACTCTCCTTTTTCCAGCTCTCCTGTGTTGACGAGCAGAATAAAACTATTTCCGGAAACATCAGCCTGGGAATTTACAATGGAGCCGGGGTTTCTAAGGTCTGTAACAAAGTCTAATCAGCCTGACAGTACTGGAATATGGTGGCAATCCATGCTAAACATTCCATTTAAGACTCGGCAATGCAAATCCGTAATGTTTTCAATGGATTAAAAGTGCCCTTGGGCCTGGAATGCCAGCTCCACTGACTCAGCAATGGTACAAAATGGCAGCTTGTTCCCGGAAATAGTTTTATTCTGCTCGTCAACTGCTCGTCAACTGATAGGCAACTGGTCTAGTGCCCTAGATTCAAATTTGAGACTCAGTTCGACTTGGAGTTTGTTAGTCTGCAGCCAAACTGTGTTCAGCAGACTATTGTCAGCCAGGTGGAGCAGACTATGAGAGAGGAGACTGAAAGGAAGAGACAATTTTTAAAGGAGTGGGAATTGATAGACTATGAGGGACAGACTAAGAGGGACGTAATAAGATTGAGAGATGAACAAGGAGGGACACTATGGAGATGGATACTAAGACAAATTAGAATTGAGAGTAGGAAGGAGAGACTGAGAGGGGGGAGTCATGGAAAGAGGAGACTAGGGACCAGTGAAACAGGAGACTAATGTAGAACAGTGACTGTGTAGGGGGAGGGGGCATGGAGAGTTGAGAGCAGGAGGGAATGGAAAGACAAGCATTGGTAGGGTATGGAAGGAAGAGATAGTGGACAAGGAGACAAAAAGAAAAGGACAGACAAGGAGAAAGTGAAGCAAAAAGTTGAACAGAGACAAGTTTTTTGCTGCGTTTATGCTCGAATCAATTACTTAATCATGTTACAGGTATGTCACTGCAGTAAAGTAGCCAGTGGTTGTGCAAGTGGAGTGAGCAGGCCGCAACATTTCATTGATGGTGCTGTATTTGAAGTCAACAAACACATACATGAAGCACAGTGCTTGCTCCGTTCGGCCTAATTTGGACTGCTGTTTCAATCATCCTTCGCCTCATTTCTATGTCCTCCTCCTGTTCTAATTAGCCTACCAAGTGAATAAATATAGGAAGTAAATGCCCAATCATCCATGCATCTTGCTCTGTTCTGCAAGGCATGTACCTGAGCAGCAGTATCTGGGCATTCTGGAAACCCATTCGATAGACTCAGTCTACAGCTTGGCAGCTGCTAAACAGCAATGTCATGGTAGTAAAAACTGATTGATATTGCAAAGCAAAGAGTGCCATGTATCAACATAGCTGCACTGACATCAGTCATCAGTAAGTTATACCGCTGATTAGGAGCATGCATGTCTATGAGCTTGAACTGTACCTGTAAATTATGCTTTACCACGATACAGACAACTATCTTTACCCTAAACATGTCAACCACATAGGCCTATACATTGGGCCTGTCAGCTGCTTCTACCATGTAACTGTCAGGTTCTAGTTCTTGTGACTAAGCCTGGCAATCAAGTATTGGTTTGTTGGCAATCTGAAGTGTAGACTTGCAGTGAATCACAACGCTTGGCTCTTTTCTACTTTAGCTGACCTGGAAATATGTGTAGTTCCTTTTATATTGTTGCCCCTCACCTTGGAACATACTTATTGAGGACCATTCAAGCAGAAGGTGGTACAAATCAATAAAGATATGAGGTTCAGTCAGAGGTGTCAATGTGGCATTGCAGTGAGAATTTGTAGCTTAATTTCTACAAATATGTTAGTTGCCAGGTTAATAAACAAATGCTAGACCTTGGTAACCCTATCAACGTGCCTCGGCGGTCCAACGTCGGCCGAAGCTGGTCCGATGCTACTGACATCGGACTGACGCTGGGCCGACGTTGGACCGCCGAGGCATGCTGACAGGGAATCAACTAAAATTCAAATATTTTGATGATGAACCTTGAATGGCATTTTCCACACTCAAATTTCTAAATATTCCCCTATGCAAACAGAGACTACAATTCAGAATCATCGGATGTTTTCCTCAAAATTGCATACTTTTGTTGATTTGGTGGTCTCCATGGCAAACAGTTTGATCCTATAACCATTTTGATATTCTTGGAGTACATGGACCACCCTCTGATGAAAAAAATTTAATTGAGTTCCTTATTCTAAAAATGTTGGATAACCCAACTGGAGGTGAATCTCTCTTCAAAAATGATGTTGTGGTGATACAAAACACCAAACAGTAAATCTCTGATCAAATGTGACAAGAAATATGTCTGAGCTGTCCAGACTGAGGCATACCAATACCACCAAAATGTACTATTTATCAGTTGCCAAGGTAATAAACAAATGCTGAGCCTTAGTAACCAAGTGAATTCAAATGTTTTAATGATAAATTTTCCATACACAAATTTTTCAATTTTTCTTCATGCAAAATGAAACAGAAACTCAGAATCATGAGGTTCTTTTCTCAAAATGGTGTATTTTTGCCGATTTGATTGTTTCCATGGCAACCAATTTGATCATCAGTTAATAATTTTAACATTTTTAAAGTATCCCTTACACATGGACCACCCTCTGATGACAAAAAGTTTGAATTGAATTGCTTGTTCTTCTATACTGCAGAAATAGTGAGCTTACTGGTGGATTCGAATTTGTTTACTTGGGTTACTTTGGTAACACTTTGTGTCAAGGGTATTAAACCGACGGAGAAAAGAAAGACATCACCAGAAAGCCGAGAAAAAGGGCTTTCAGGTGCATGTAATTGAAATCATAAAAATATGTAAATTTCCTTAGTTTTAGAGAAGTTATCATTGACTTTCAGAAAAAAATTAACTGTTTTTAAGAATTCCCAGTTGTCATGGCAACCATATAAACAATGGGTGTCAATGATTTTCTCAGTCTGCTCACCCATTCTCCGATTTACCATAATGTGAAGTCAGATTTCATTTATCACTAATTGTTTCTGTTTTATGCAGTATTTAGTGAAACAAGTATTGCGGTAAATTTAAATGAATCCGTTGCCATGGAAACCTGTACTGCCAAGTTCGCACACAATTTCAGCATTTTTTAGTAGCATTACCCAAAACTAGAGAATTTTTCGCACATTTTGGTATATGAAACTTGCTGTTGTACTTCTGTGCGGGGTATCTTCTTAAATATTGCACTTTTTGGCCTCCAGCTGCTCTACTATTAATGTTAATGTCTGTCTCTGTTTGGGATTGACAAATGGCAGCAGAATGCTGTCAGTCCCTGGAAAATCAAATTGGTTAAACATTAATTTGACATGTTTTGGACAGGTCACAAGATCAGGTCGCACAACAACTGTCCACATTCCTACGCCAGACTACTTTCACATTAATTGAAGCATATGGTTGCTGGCAAAGATCCAGTACTCTGCTTTGAATGAAAATGTTTGAAAATCACGAGGCAAAAGAAAATTTTGAAACTTTAGCATAAACATTGCCTGATATAGGGATTATTTTACCCATCAGAAGTTTGATGGTATTCAATCTACTTATAGGCCTACCATTTATGCATGTTAAGTTATTGTCAGATAAGTGTCCACAAAGAATGCTCTCTCACTTATTTGCATGTACATATGATAACCATGTCTCCAACACAGATGTAATATAGAGGAATATCACTATCACCCACTCCATATTAGTCAATGAACCTTCAATATAAACCCGAAACGACTACCTTTGAATCCCTGGATTCTTGTTTAACGGTGCATCCAATCAAGATTCAAAGCAAAGGAAGTCTTGTCCAAATTACAACATTCATGCGATTCATTTCTATGCCAGATACATGCTCTATAATCAAGTTATACTTATTTCTTGACTCCAAACATCTCCGAACAAAATGGCCAAGTCAGGGCCCAAAAGACGTTCTGAAAATGCTCAAATTTCAAATTTCCCACCACAACTTCCATTCTCTCATTGTGACTGCATAAATGGAGATGGGTACTCACCTCCACTAAAAATGTGAAACAACGAAAAAAATAAAAAATCCCGGCCTGCCCCAGCCCGCCCCATGTGATAAATCTCTGACCCACAGTAGCCCACACTTGCAGATACCAGGCCCATCTTTTTCTAATCTTACTCTGTCAGTCTATCTAGGCACTATCAAATCAAATTATATTTTAAAAGTTTACCAATCGCTTCTATACTGTTCCTTCCAATCTACGGGTACTCTAATTATTGATTATGAAATGATACTCTCATAAAAATCCCCATCTATCTGTTATCAGATTATCTCGGCCTATCTCGGCCCTTTCAATCAATAAATCGATCAATAAATCAATCTGGGCCTATCTATCTATCCTTCTGAATTTATCACAATCCTATATTTTCTATTGTGTTCTATTTTGTGCCCTCCAAGCTGCGGGCAACTTACTGGTATGTATTGAATATAGTCCAGGCAAATACTCTCTACAGTTGTCAACAAAATAATTCAACCCCTTGATGTTTTTCCATTGAATTCAATAGCTGACAAATGCAAAATGAGTGTGGACACATAACAAATCATGAAAAGGATAACATCAATTTGTATCAGACAACATAATGCCAAACTGTTAGGAAGGGCACCAGAACCTGGTAGGTGGTTTGTATTTCGCATAGGGGTCAACAATGTCAAAAATGTTTCAACCCCGTTGCCGCTATTGGATTAGCATTGGAGCACAGGGTTAAATAGTTGTTCAAACGTTTTGACCCATTTGTGAAATGGAACCAGTCCTGCCAACTAGATTTAGTTATTCTCCACAGCTGATTTAGCATATGTTGTCTGGTATGTGATGCTATCATACTTTTTGTGATTTGAAACATTCTGATGTCATCACACTCATTTTACAAAACCTGTTTACTATTGGGAAGAAATCAAAGGGGTTGAATAATTTTGCTGCCAAGTGTAAACTATCCGTGTTGGACCAACATTGATAATTCGACGTGTTCCTTACAAGGAACATGTCGAATTATCAATAGCTTGGGACCATTCCCAAGTGTTGCAGGTGAACCATTCATTGATAAAGAAGAGATGGGGGATTGTATGCAATCATTGCATGGTTGGTTGTAGGAATAGAATGGAATAGGTGAGATTTTTTTTATGGCTTAATTTTTCAGTCTGCAACCAATATGGCAATTAACAACAACGCCAATGATAATTATGTGCGATTTATGTGTTTTTTCACATTAATAATAATAATAATAATAATAATAATATGGATTTATAAAGCGCTAATTTCAGTAAACTGCTCATCAGCGCTTTTTCAGATCAATCAATTGTAGGAATTCTGAAACAAGTGCGTTTTTAGATTCTTCTTGAAGCTATCTAATGTCTGAGCAGTTCTCACTTTTTCAGGCAAATTGTTCCATAGCTTTGGTGCTGTATAGGAAAATGCCCGATCTTCAAACTTGTTTTTGTTGAATGGGGCAGGTTCTGCTAAGAGTAGCTTCTGGTTGCTTCTCAGGTTATGCTCCTGTTGAGATTTGATTTGAACACATGTATATATTTTTCATTATTTGGCATGTATACGAATTCGTGGAGGTGTAAAAACGAGCATGTACGAATTTGTGGACCTGAAAAAACGAGCATGGATGCTCGTGCACATGTAATAACTAACATTCGTGAATGTGCTTTATTATTCATTCGTGTATATGCTCAAACTAACATTCGTGGAAGTGCTATATCATCAGGGTTTAGTGTTAAAATTAGGTTTAGAGCAGGTTTTAACCAATTTTCTGATTGCAATGTTCGTAATGACACATACACAAATTCGTGAAAAGCAATATTTGGCATGTTCACAAATGCCCTGGTCGTGTATATGTTCGTTATTACACCTTAACAAATTCGTCTACATGCCAAATAGTGAAAAATATATACCTCAACAAGTTCTTGAATGTATTGTGGAGCCTGATTGTTAATTGCTTTCCACGTAGTTGTCATCAATTTGAACTGAATTCTTGCTGTGATTGGTAACCAGTGCAGTTGTTTCCTGCTATGGCTAATGCTGTCATGCTTTTTCAATCTCTCAATTAATCGAACTGCTGAGTTTTGAGCAACCTGAAGTTTATTTAACAATCTGCTTGCAGTGCCATACAACAATCCATTTCCATAGTCTAAATGCGGGGTGACAAGAGCACTTACAGCAGTTTTGACTGTTTCCATGTCAAGGTTTTTTCGCAGTCTTGATAGGTTTCTCAAATTGTAATATGCGCTACGACACATTTTGTTGATCTGCTTCTCCATCGTCATATTTTTGTCAAAGAGCACACCTAAGTTGCGGACATGGTTGGCAGTTTTGATTTCAACATTGTCTACATTGATAGATGTTATTTGGAGTTTCTTCAATAGGTTTGGTGCTCCAATCAGGAGAAGTTCGGTTTTATCTCCATTATTGCACAACTTGTTGTCATGTAAGAAATTTCGGATTTCAGCAATACAATTTTCCTTTTTCTGTTTT
Source organism: Platynereis dumerilii (assembly GCA_026936325.1). Classification (NCBI taxonomy): domain Eukaryota; kingdom Metazoa; phylum Annelida; class Polychaeta; order Phyllodocida; family Nereididae; genus Platynereis; species Platynereis dumerilii. Next base: position 2,043,441 of record JAPTHN010000063.1, on the reverse strand, counting down.
GCTTGTTCTTGACCCAGAAAGGTTGGTTTAAATGACAGAATAAGTTGCTCATCATCAGCATACTTCTGATCATGAACTTGATTTCTGTGTGCTACTTCACTGACTGGGGCAACATAGGAGTTGAATAAAATTGGTCCAAGTTTGGAACCTTGAGGAACTCCAAAATTCAATGGAAGTTTGTCTGAGGTTTTGTCATTTATTATCACAGACTGTGATCTTTCAGAAATGTAGGATTTGAACCATCTCAGTGCTGCACTTTGCACACCATATCTGTTTTGCAATCTTTCTAGCAAAATTCCATGATCAATTGTGTCAAATGCAGCTGACAAGTCTAGCAATACTAGCACTGTGACCTCACCCTTGCTCAGATTAAGCATAATATCATTGAGAATTTTTGTCAAGAGGGTTTCTGTGCTATGATATTGCTTGTAGGCTGATTGTCTTTCATCTTCAAGGTTGTTCTTGGTGAGGTGATCAACATACTGTTTGATTTGACCATGAAAAAAGCATAAATTTAATACTTATTGTTGACAAAACTGCATAATAGCAGAAAATGCACCATGCTAATATGCATATCCAAAACTTTGATAATATGTTTAAGATTTACATCCAATTAGACAAATGTATGCATCACTGCAGAAATATAACATCACAACACCACAATTTTACTTGACCTAGTCTCTCACATAAATGTAAATATTATCAAGACCAAAAATGACATAGCAACAAAATAGGCATACCTGCTGATATTTTAGAACATTTGGAATTGATTACAGGCGGCATTTTTACTCTAAAGTCAATAATACAAGTCATGAGATGCCTTGTTTTGCCTGGAAATCCTGAATTTTTCCTAAATTTTTAAATTTTTTTTACAAATGATCATTAGAAAGAATATAAAATACTTGTGATTTCCTATTTTTGGCATCACCATTGGATTTGGCATATTGAAAAATATATATTTTGACACAAAAATTATAAAAATCTGATAAGCTGTTGGAGAGTTATGCTAAATCAGACACATAAGACGCACCACTGCTGAAACGTGACGTCGTCGCGTCACAATTCTCACTTGACGTGACCAGTCATGTAAATGGGAATTTCTTCAACACTAAATGTCACACAGCAACAAGTAAGACATGGTTTCTGGTATTTCTGTATGTCAGGAAGTTTTTTATGACGTTATTTTTGCCCTAAAACCAACCATTCATTGACTATGATGCCTTATTTTGCCAGAGAATCTTGATTTTTTTTCAAATTTTTCACTTTTTTTGCATTTGATCCTTAAAAGCAGCATGAATCGCTTACAATATTGAAATTTTTATTACATCATTGCATCAGGAATATTGAAATACATATATTTTGACCCAAAAATTATCAAAATCGGATAAGCCATTAAAGATCTAGACCAAAAACTGCATGCACTTATTTTTATGGCGGCCATCTTGGAAAATGGCCGCCAGGGGTAAACGCGACCGATACGCCGCGCCAGAAATGGGTTTTCTGGTGCGCCTTATTATTCCCTTTATACCCATATGCTCCGTTAGTGGTACCTCGTTCGACTAGGCTAGAGCCCCTGGGCTGCCGGTATATGCAGGCAAAGACCTTCAGCGGAGCAGGCGGGAACCTTAACCACTACACCACCCAGCTGCCTTCACACCATTTTAAAAATCATGATAGCTCATGGTTGACTCAGAATAGTAACTTTTGCAGTCTTTGTGGGTAGAGGTTGTCTTAGCTGCAGGGAGTATACATATAAACTTGACCATTTACCATTGCAGAGTCCCCACGTGCCCTGGTAGTTGGAAGTCGTGGAACACCACATGCGTCCATTGTTATGATATTTTGTGCATGTGTAGAATGTCAGTTCGAGGTAGGTGAATGGGAAGACACAAGAGGCCCCTCCTGCATTTCCTCCAACTGTACTTTCTGAAAAAAAAAGTGAAAATACTGCTTTTAATTTAGCATTGGCTAGGTGGGCAAACTCTTAGGCATACTATCATCAGTTTGTACAACGAGTCTGAAGCACAGTTCCTCAAGTTTCCATATCTTTCTGAAAAAATAGGCTGTGCAGCAGCAAACCTTCACTTTTAGAAGATTACAATTACACCATAAAATTGGTGTGCGCGCCAAATTGCATAGGTATACGCAATAGTGGACGAGTCGTGGTCTTCAATTATCTCTATTTGCCCGTTTCCCTGCCATCTGCCCATCTGCTCGCCAAGGGTTGGTAAACCAGGGAAAAGCCTTATTAGACTTATTTACGTATATCATGGTACAGTTTCATGCATTTACAAAGTATAGGTTATGAGCTGTCAGATTGAAACCAAAAAATATAATGCCGTTTTTTTTGGTCACGTTTTTCCAATCATTCTAAAAGTGTTAAACACAAATCAAAAAGCACCGCTGCATTGCATAGGTGATATGTGTGAAAATTTCATTGCTGTATATGCGATAGTGGGCAAGTTGGTACTGATATGAAAAAAATTACTATTAATATTTCTTCTCAATGTTACAATAAGTATAGAATATCTATTAGTAAAACCATGAAAAGGCAAAACTAGACTATATGAGCCATATGTGTACCAAACTTTATCCATGTACATGCAATAGTGACCGAGTTTTGTTCTAGAAACAAATAGTAATTTTTTTTTCAATATTTAAAAAAGTATGTAATATTTTCCATCAGACCTTTCAAAAGACACAACTAGACCATACATGCCATATGTGTACCAAACTTTATCCATGTACATGCAAAAGTGACCGAGTCTTAGCCCAAAAAAACAAAAAAAAATTTTTTTTTCTCATTTTTTCAAAAAGTATAGGATGGATGGATTATTGGGCTTTACGTCCTGTATTTAAGCACTTGGTAGGCTGATTAGGACAGGAGAGGTACACAGCAATAAGTTGAAGGATGATTGAACAGCCGTCCAACATAAGCCCAGGTGACCCGGAAAGAGCTGGATTCGAACCCTGGACCCAGCGATTGGCAGCCAAGCACGCTACTGCTAGACCAACCCTCCCCCCTCCAAATAAAAAGTATGGGATATCTATCAATGAAACCATCGAAAGGCACAACTATATAGGCCACATCTGTACCAAATTTCGTCCATGCATATATGCAATAGTGACTGAGGTTTGGCCCGGAAACGTCACAATTTCAACACAGTGTCAGGGTGTAAATTGAGTCTGGAAAAACCCCATGCAAGTTCGACATCACAGCCTGTCAGCCAATGGGCCGCAGAAGAACTATACATATCATTATCCATGTGTTTACAAAAAATTGTCGAAGTCTTTTGTTTATAGCAAGGTCCACTGAAGTATGAAGTTGTGAAGTTGTAAATTTGCACATTAATCAAACAACTATGTGGGGATTATAACAGTTGTCTACTGTGAATGCTCATGAAGCTGCTATTTAGTCAGCTTAGATTGGTGATTGCAAGTGATAGATCATTGGGATCACATCAATAGTCTTCCTTCAATATATCTATGTTGAAACTGTGATGCGTCGTTTTACTGTCAGCCCATTGGCTATCAAACTGTGATGATGTGGTTGCAGGGGCTATCCCTGATAAAATGCTTATTCTGACACCGTGTTGAAACTGTGACACTCGGTTTTGGTGGATTCACATTGCCTAGAAGCCGGGAAACCTGACCCAGTTTAAAAAGAAATCACAGCTTCCAGGTAATTTACATATTTTGCAATGCCAGAGAATAGAGTCATCTCTGACATCACACTTCAAAAACATAGAAGAGAGTTGAGATTCGAGTAAATATTGCGAGGACTGTAATACATGGAAACCTTTCTTGACAAAAAAATGTCAGAAAAGTGACAGGATTCCTCAATTTTGGTTTCCATCAAAATTTCAATATTTCAATGGTGAGTCACACTTCTATGGTTGAAAAAAAGGAGGTTTATGATTGATTTTGAACTCACCTTGACAAGATACTGGTGGGCTGCAACCTAGAAAGAGAAAATAACATTTTGTGTCAGATTTTAAAAAGATCTATACAAATGGTGTTTGCTATTGAGTTATCAGCAATGTTCATGTAGAAATCCTTTTTTTATATAAAAGAACGAACATCAAAATAAACAATTAATGTAAAATCTTATTTTATTTATAAAATAACTAGATGATCAGCAAATTTAATGTAAAAATAGTATTTCATATAGAAAATATTTTTTTAAGCAACTTCCGACAACCCCCCCCCCCTCCAGTCATAAATTATACAATGGTCAATGATGATTTTGCTACCTGAGGAAAATTACCTCTGTAAGTTATGCCCATGTCAATATTTGGCAAACAAGCAGGCGTGAGAGCAAGTCGTGTGTAAAAGAAATGTGTTCTAAGTTATTGATAATTTTATATTAACAAATTTGATGAAAAAAATAATCGGAAAATGTATGCTTTTTCCGAATCTGATTTTGAATGTCCATTTTTAAATGCTCAGTTATGTCAAATCACACTCCACCTCCAATAGCTCAGACTCTGAAGGGACTGCTTGATCATCATTAAAGAAGGGGTTATGTGAACACATAAATTGTTGCAAATTTGATGATTTAATTCTCTGCGAATTGATTTCTTCTTGACAGAAATTGTTGGTTTGAGCAAAGCAGTATGAGAAACAGTTAAAACCATGTCAAATTTTAGGCACTGGTCTACACAGTGGCTGAGGCTGGCTCTGTGAGCAGCAGCATAGTTGCATTAGAGTTGGTTTTTTAAATATTTGCATTAATTACCTGACCCTTCCAACAATAACATTTTAATTATTTCAAATTTATTGCTTCTCATTTTCCATCAATTTTTTTCATATCCTTCATAAAAAAATCAAATAATCATAAGAAATTACCTAGATATGTTTTTCTTACACCCAGAAACTATAATTTATCAGCAGGAGTTGCACATTAGCCCTTTTCATATCTCCAAATGGGAATATATTGAACAATGACAATTTTGCAAAAAATCGCCCATTTTTGGAGCCTGTCACCCGCAAATTTTTGTATCTGGACCTGTCTAATTGAAATATTTTAGCTATATATTGTTTCAGAATCTTAAAATAACTTATGTAAATACTAAGATATGCTTACTTTCCAGTATTCAACAGTGCAGAGTGCATTTCTTTTACATGCGAATTGCTCTCAAGCCTGATTATTTGCCAAATATTGACATGGCCATAACTCAAAATCTAGACGTTCTGGAGAAATTCTGATTTCAGATGTGGAATCAGCATGCTCGAATTAGGTTGATAGAGGTATTTTTTCTCAGGTAGCAGACGGAATATTTTTTTTGTTGACCAGTGTTTTGAATGGTCTCTTAGGGTTAGCATTGAGTATAGCCCTTCAACAAAAGCTAACCATAATTATAATGTATACTCACTTCCGGAGCAGTCACCCCAAGCTCCATCCTGGTATGAGGTGTGAAAGGCACACCATGGTCTTGGGTGATCAGCGGTCGTGCACTGATCATACCAGCGTCCTTTGTATGTGAAGGGGAAAACACAGGCAGCCCCATTTGCGCTATACTCTGTAAAATTGAAATACTATCAATAGAATCACATAATCTATACACATGCATGTCACCTTATTATGGTACAAGAAAACCCGTTGCAAGCGGGTATTTGAGCCATTTAGGCTTGGTTGTGTGGCAGTGAAAATTGCAATGTTAGTGAAATGAGGCATAGGCGTATTTCGCAGGGGTTCAGCGGGGGCTGCACTGTTGCAGCCCCCCGCAAAATGGCTCATCAGGGAAAATCCTGACCCAATATCAGGGCAGATCCACTGCAATGGTCACATTCACGCCATGTTAAAATTTCAAGGCAAAATAGTCACAGCCCCCCCCCCACGTGACAGCCGTCCTGTACGCCTATGACATAAGGGCATGGTGCTCAGAATCATTTATGGTGGGTCCAAATCTTAGGACAACTACTCCACATACTTGTATCCCAAGACCGAATGATTTTTTCCTCTTCTTCGTATACTGTGGAGTTCAAAATGACATCGTCACCAGAAAATATGTCACTGGTGTTACTCATTAAATAAAGCATGGCTGTAAAAGGAATGCTCCCTTCTATCTTTGGTCTAATGTACCAGGGCGGTTCTGCTGATGGACAGGCATCCATGATAACTGCAAATTGTGGTATTTATGTTTTATGAATGCAGGGTGGCTCTACAGTGAGTTGAAATTAAGAGTATTCTTTTTCGGTGTCACTGGTGTTACCCTAAAAAATGGTCAAGAACTCTAGAATTTTCAAAAACTGCCTCAGTCATAGGATATGTCCTGTTTACAAATCATTGCATCACTGTGGGAGCAATTGGTATTTCAGAGCAAATCGTCACTGGTGTTACAGTCACTGGTGTTACTCAAAAATGGTTAATATTGGTGTCCAATGGTAACACCAGTAATGAATGGTTACAGAAAAACCATTAAAATTCTTATTTTAATAGGAAATATTTCAAACAGATACTAGTGTTCTTTTAAAACTCAACTTATACGAGCCGTTCTATATAATATAATATCTATTATATGACCACTATGCTAGAGCGATGCTGATTGGCCACTTGAGATCAGTCACATGGCAACATCATAAAAAGTGGCATGGTTAGAGTGCAATATGAGTTCTTATAAAATAAAAGGAAATTCCAATTTTTTTTTCTTCCCAATTTTTTTTTTGCGCATTTAAAAAAGAAATTTTTTTTTCTCTCAAAATTAGTTTTCAATTTTTTTTTAAACATTATTTTCCCAATTTATTTTCAGAAAAAATATTTAGTTGGCCTTTATATATAGTAGGCCTATACATAAGTTATATGACGATTTTTAAAAAAGTCATTTTTCCTTGGTAAATTTATTCCGCAAAAAACACTATGTGAGTTTCTGCCATAGTAGAATGGAACAATATATTGGAAGCATGGTGGTCAGGTAATAAAACAAATATGGCACTCATTATCATGCAATATGAAAATTTATTTGCACTCGTAAATTCATATTGAACTCGGGCATCGCCCTGGGCATCGCCCTCTTTCAATATGAATACCCTCGTGCAAATAAATTTTCATATTGCACTCATATCACGCCGTGTTTGTATAACATACACTGTATGTATACTATGTAAGTATGTCCAATTCTATTCTGTGTGTCAAAATATTTTGTAGCTTACCGGTGGCACAACTTCTGGCAGAGCAAGCTGGAAATAAAGAGTAACATGTTTGAGAATAATATCATACCTTGACTCAAAATTATTAATTATCATTACCATATTAAATCATGTTTGTGTTGTACTCTACCAGGCAATATGAACAGCTGAATTCAAATTATGGTCACACTCTAAAAAATGTCGGGACAAAATTGGGTTTTTTAGATTAAAAACGGTTTTTTGAAAAACCAAATTTCAATGCAAAACCAACATGGATTTTTAAAAAAAATCCATGTTGGTTTTTTGCATTGAAATTTGGTTTTTCAAAAAACCATTTTGAATCTAAAAAACCAATTTTGTCTGAAATTTTTTAGAGTGTATAAGGCAAACTGCAGCCCTACCTTTACAGTTACCCCACTTGCCACTGGTGTGATAGTTGGATGTAGTAGCACACCATAACCTGTGATGGTCGACTCCTGTACAAGCATTGTATGTCACTCCATTGTAAATGAATGGAAAGTGACAGGGGGCTCCACCAGCATTTCCCAATTCGGTCAATGCTACAAAAGAAAAGACATTATTTAATCATCACAGCTCATGAAATACCTACCAGGTATTGAGCGGCTGCATTCATTTTTGACATGATCGACTATACTTGGAGTTTATAAAGTTGCAGCGAACTCCCAATGGGCAGCAGTTCAGTTTTTTCTCCATTATTACAATTCCTGATTTCTGCGATGCACTTTTCCACTTTAAGCCCTGCATTTCTCTGATCTAAGAAAGTTGGTTTGAAAGAAAGAATAAGCTGTTCGTCCTTCGAACACCTTTGGTCTTTGACTTGATTTTTTGCAGCTACTATTATTGGAGCAATGTATGGATAAAATAGGATTGGTCCTAGTTTTGAACCTTGAGGAACTCCATATTTGAAAGGCAGTTTGGTTGAGGTTTTTTTTAATATCACTGACTGTGATCTTTCAGATATGTATTACTTGAACCAGCTTTTTGCAGAATTATGAACACTGCTTTCCCGATTATTCAGTGGAATGTTGTGATCACTTGTGTCAAAAGTGGCTGAAAGATCCAACAGTACAAGTTTTGTTACCCCACATTTGCTCATATCCAACATGATATCATAATGGATTTTCGTCAGGAGTGTTCAGTGCTGGAATTTTCTGCAAGCTGACTGTTTCTCATCATCCAGAGTGTTTTTTGTGAGATTTTCTGTGTATTGTTTATGTGTAACAGAACTTTCTGGTAGCTTGCCAAGGAAAGACAAATTTGATACTGGCCTATAATTAGTCTCCTTGATTAGCTCCAATCCACCTTTTTTCAGCAGGGGTTTCACTAAAGGATGTTTTAACTCTGCAGGCATTTCTCCCTGTGTTATGGGAAGGGATTCGTCATTGCATGTGGGAATAGGATAAAGTTGGCAGTGTTTAACTGGCATTTCCCTGATCAGTTTCTCTATGTCACTTTGAGATAAGCTTCTGCAAATCTTGATTTTCCATATATTTACATCAAAGCCGACCAGCAGAAATTCCACCTATTTACATTCTTGACCAATTAGAGTTGTTGTACAGGGCTCATCTGGAAAAATACACTTAATTACACTAAAATTGCAACAGATCGAATCTGTGTTAAAAATAGGTTAGATCTAAAAGGAACTAGTCAAAGGTAAAATGCATAATCATTGCGCCGTAAAAATGAGTCTGACGTCGAGGAAAACCCCAGAAACAAACATTTGTGATGAAAACTATAATTTCAAAATTGTATTTTCGCATCAAGTTCACATGCATTTGGCACTTGTGAGGACTTACTTTTAAGTCTGGTAAATGTGACTTTAGTTTTTGGCAAGGGGGGTGGGGTTCTGACCACTATATCCCCCCCTTGGCTACGCCCCAGTCTCGAGCTATCACATGGTCCAGTGTATTGCCATCTCTGTGTGTTGGTGCCGAGACATGTTGCAAAAGATGAAATTTTTCAAGGATGTTGTAAAGTTGAATGACTTTATTCACTTGAAATTTGAAATCACCAACAGTTATGATTTCATTTCTGAGCGTTTGATAGTGCTGAAGAAATTTAGTGATTTCTACGAAGAATTGTGTAAGACTGTATTTATTTTGTTGGATGGCTCTGGGTGGTACACTAGAAGAACCGTAACAATTTCCCATCTAACAGTACTCCATGTGTTCAAAGGTCTTGGTCTTCATGCGATCTTTTTTTCGATCTTGAATGCCAGATCTGATAAGGCAACCTATTCCACCACCTGGTCTTCTAACATGGGGTCAACAAAGAAACAAATATGCACCATTTTGTTCCAACAGACCGATTTCAACTGTATCATCATCTTTTAACCAAGTATCAGTGAAAAGGAAAATGTCTAGATCATGCTCATCACTGTAATCCTTAACTGTTTGTGTTTTAATCGTATTGCTTGGTTTCTGTGGTTTCGGATTATCATTGGAGGGATTATTTCTGGGTTTTTTTCTGCACTGGCTGACATAGGGCCTGTTTGGGCTAAAATACCAAAGATGTTTGAGAGTTTAACTAATGTTGCTACTTTTATCCTTCGGTTGAGTTGAGGCTGTTGTTGATTGCAGCCTAGATTGGAAAGGTTTAGTTAGACCAGTCCTCAAAACATCAGAGTGTAGATTTCTATATTTGTGCACTTTTACTAGGTGTTATAAGTTGGAATCAAGGATCAGGCAATTTGTGACTGACCAGAGAGTTAGTTAGAATTGAGGATGAGGCAATTTAGTGACTGACCAAAGGAGTTAATTAGAATCGAAGATTAGGCAGTTTTTGACTGACCAATGAAGTAAGTGAGAATCAAGGATCAGGCAATTTGTGACTGACCAAAGGAGTTAGTTAGAATTGTGGATTGGTCAATTTGTGACTGACCAATAGAGTAAGTTAGAACCGAGGATCAGGCACTTTGTGACTGATCAAAGGAGTTGATTAGAATCAAGGATCAGGCAGTTTTTGAATGACCAAAAGGTTAAGTGAGAAAAAAGATCAGGCAATTTGTGACTGACCAAAGGAATTAATTAGAGTCAAGGATCAGGCAATTTGTGACTGACCAAAGGAGTTAGTTACATTCGAGGATTAGGCAATGTGTGATTGACCAAAGGAGTTACCTAAAATCGAGGATCAGTCAATTTGTGACTGACCAAAGGTGTTAGTAAGAATCGAGGATCAGGCAATTTGTGCCTGACAAAATAGTTAGTTAGAAAATTTTGAGGATCAGGCAATGTGTGACTGACCAAAGGAGTTACATAAAATTGAGGATCAGTCATAGTCCATGAGCCAGACCAGATATTGGTACCACCTGGGGTGGCAAATTCTAACAGTGTTTTTCTGAAAGGCATATACCTATAGACTATAAAAAAGTTGGGGCCCAAGATTGGAGCGGCAGCTTAGTGGTAGTAATCAGCCCTTAAATATGGGAATCTGTGTCGGATTGGAGCACATGAATTATGGGGTGGGGGAAACTAAAATTGCTATATCTTCTGAATCAATGGGCCAATTTCAACAAATTACCCCTCAAAATGTCCGGAATTTTGAGTTTTACAAATATAGGTCAATACATGACCAATATGCAAATTAAGTAGGTCTTCAGAGGTCAAAAGGTCACAAAAATTGACTATTGCTTAAAATCTGAACCAATGTCCAAATAAACACCACAGCTGCCAACCCAATGAGACTTGGTAGGTCATGGAGGGCTTAGATTATAGATAACAAGTATGAAAGTCCATTTTATGCCAACAAATGGATAATTCATGCATGTGTCAGCAGCGGCACATAATGAAATATGGTACATATTTGAAAATGACCGTTTTAGGGGTGGAGGAAACTGAAATTGCTGTATCTCCTGAACCAATGGTCCTATCCCCACAAATTACCCCTCAAAATGTTCGGACTTGTAAGTTCTACACATGTAGGTCATTATATGACCAATATGCAAATTAATTAGGTCATCAGAGGTTGCAAGGTCACGAAAAATGATCGTTGCTTAAAATCTGAACCCTCATCCAAAAACGAACTCCTTAGCTGCCAAACCAATGGGACTTGTGAAGTCATTTAGCGGTCAAATTATAGATAAAAAGTGTCAAAGTAAATTTTATGTCTAACAATCAAGATTTTATGTATGTTTCAGCATTGGCACAAGACGAAATATGTCAGATATTTGAAAATGACCGTCTGAAGGGCGAGGGAAACTAAAATGCTATATCTCCTGAAACAATGGTGCTATCCCAACATATTACCCCTTAAAATGTTCGGACTTGTGGGTTCTATAAATGTAGGTCATTATATTATGACCAATATGCAAATTAATTCGGTCATCAGAGGTCGAAAGGTCACAAAACTTGACCACTGCCTAAAATCTGAACACCTCATCAAACAACAAACACCACAGCTGCCAAACCAATTGGATTTGTCAAGTCATTTAGGGAAAAGATAATACATAACAAGTTTGAAAGTCAATTTTATGTCTAAAAATGCAGAGTTTATGTATGTGTCAGCAGTTGGACATAACAAAATATGGCAGGTATTTAAAAATGACAGTTTCAAGGGTGGGCGAAACTAAAAAAAATTACAATATCTCCCAAACCAGTGGTCCAATTCCAACTAATTGCTGCTGCAGGTGTCTGGAATTAGGAGTTTTGTACATGTTATTTGACCAACATGCAAATAAATTAGGTCATCAGAGATCAGAAGGTTGCAAAAATGTTCCTTTGCTTAAAATCTGAGCCCTCATGAAAAAATTTCGCACCGTAACCGGCAAACCAATGGTACTTGATAAGTCATGTAAGGCTCAGATGATAGACAACAAGTGTCAAAATCAATTTTATGCCTAAAATTGAGCTTTACAGGATATTTCTTATACAGCACTGAAATGTAAAAAATGTAGAGGACCAGGGACCAGGTGAGTATATCAATCTATAAGTCCTCAAACAAACACCTTAGCTATCAGAGCAATGGGACTTGTTAAGTCATTTAGGGGTCAGATTATAGATAACAAGTATCAAAGTAGATTTTATGCCAAAAAAGGAGAATTTATGTATACATGTCAGCTGTGTCACATAATCAAATATGACAGAAAATGTGTTTCAGGGGCGGGGGAAACTAAAATTGCTGTTTCTCCTGAACAAATGGTCCAATTCCTACAAATTACAACTCAAAATGTTTTCAATTGTAAGTTCTACACCCGATGTATGATGTCCTTACATGCTCAATATGAAAATTGAGAGTCCATCAAGGAGCAAAACACCAGAAAATGTGACTGAATGTGCCACACACAACTAAAATGCATGTCTTGTCAATAAGATGAAGAGTGTATTCAAGACATAGTAAACTAAATTAAATAGGACTATCAAATTTGTGATTTATAGATGTCCGGAAACTGCTCCTCTTCGCTTCTGGCTTTTTTGAGGACTCAAAGCTAGACAGACTGAGAGAACTGGGATCAAATGGTCAAAAATATGGCAGCATACCACCAATACTCCCATCCATGTTTCCTCCTTCTGGTTAGTATCATCCCTTCTAGTTTCCTCAATCTTCTCTTTCTGCCTTCTCCTTCGTCTCAGGACTCCTTCATAGTCTCCTACTCCATAGTCTCCTACTCCATAGTCTCCTCCTTCATAGTCTCCTCCTTCATAGTCTCCTCCTTCATAGTCTCCTCCTTCATAGTCTCGTCCTTCATAGTTTCCTCCTTCATAGTCTCACTATTTGCCTCAATGCTTCCATTATTTCTCCTCTTCCCTTCATCTCAATATGTAGATGTACTTCTACCCTCCGAGCATCTTTCTTCTTCCATGTCTCCAGCTTCCATGCTTCCTCCAATCATCCTCGATGATATACAGACAACCCAAAATAAAGTAAGAACATTCTCCACCAGAAGTCCTCTTTTTACCTATTTTGCCCTCCTTGCCTTTCTCCCCTCCACCCAAAATCTCCTCACAACTACCTTAGTGTCCTCACCACAACCTTATCCCATATTAAGAAGTTAATAAGAACTCCATTAAGACAGGTAATTGCAATTAGCAATGGGGCACACACAAAAATCGAGGTATATATTTTTCAATATTTTGCATGTGGACGAATTTGAAAACCTGCAAAAACGAACATGTACACGATTTTGGCATTCGTGGAAGTGTCAAATATTGTCATTCACGAATTTGTAAAAGTGCGATTACGAACATACTAACCCTAAACTTGACTAAAACTAACCCTAAACCTAATTTTGTCCCTAAAAGTGAAACCTCTAACACCTCCACGAATGTTAGTATTGGCAGGTCCACGAATGAATAATAAAGCACATCCACGAGTGTTAGTTACTACATATACACGAGCACTTATGCTCGTTTTCACACATCCACGAACTCGTACATGCTCGTTTTTACACCTCCACGAATTCGTGAACATGCCAAATAATGAAAAATATATACATGAATCATACGCAATGGGGGTGATGGAGTTTAATGTAAATTTACTGTGATTTTAAAAGGTGGTTCAAAGTAGGTAAAGGTGGCTGATTCTTCCTTCCTGTTGGGGGTAATCATACTTTATATTGGGTTGTACTGCAGGGAGGATAGGGTTCATGAAAGGTAATTTTGTAGCAAGTAAAACGGGGAGAGGGTCAGAGGGAGGGGATCGTTGGATGAAGGCTTGAGGTGTTATAGGGTTATGCACTTGACAAGCTTATTTGGATAGGAGGAGAGAACAGAAATTGGGCATAGGGATGATTGATACTGCTATGCAATAGAGTGCCCTAACCTGAATATGAACCCAGTATAGAGTGGTTGGGTGTTCAACATGCACCACTGAGCTAACCTGCCTCCCAGTGGGTGACAGGAAAAGAGGCAGAGGGAGAGAGATAAGAAAGATGAATGTCTCTAGACCTTTTCTCTTTGACTTCGTAGTCTCCTCCAAACATCCTTGTCTGCCCCCCTCACCCACCATGCTCTATTAGTGGACCCTCTTTCCTGGCTTTCGCCTCCCTTGTCACCCCCCCCCCCCCCCCCCGTCCCCTGCTAGCACAAGGGAACTAGAAGAAAGAAGCATTGAGAAAGAAGGCCAAGAAGATAGTCATATCAAGGATGAGCAAAAAGGAGGATGAATACATATAATTTAATGTGTCATCATGAATGCTCAGGGTGCCCTGAACCACCTCACATAAGGTTCTTGGGAAGCACCCTGTGTGCTCGTGAAAAAGAGCTGCTCCCGGTGGAAATGTTATAGCAGGTTATCAGTACTCTGGCATTGCTCCACTCACCGGCATATGCGACTGGAGGTGGTTCACTGCCTTCGCCTACCCACAGCTGCAGACTAGCATGTCATTTAGGCACTGCTCAGCAATTTATGCAATAACCAAGCCACCCAATTATTTCATAATTCTGCAGATAGAGTCAAAGCATCCATGAAAGGTTGGGTGGTTCACCCCTTGAAGCTCCCGATGAGACTCTACTGCATCCAACAATGTGCAATACACCTCCTGTTCTTGTAGAGTGTACCTTATCGATGCTGATGCTCCTTGTCACCTCTGATGCACCCCAGAAGTTTTCACATGCACCCCCACAGGTGTTTCACTCCACCCTATGTACCTTTTTCCTCAGAATGTGGCTGGAGAATGGTAGGATCTAGGAGACTGTTGGAAAGAGAAATTATTTTCTGGTACCTTTGTGTGATGGAATCTTCTCCAAGCAAGAAACTTAAATTGATGACTTACGGATTGATATACTCATCTGGTCCCTGGTGACATCCTCTTCATTTTTTACATTTTAATGTTGTATAAGAAATATCCTGTAAAGCTCAATTTTAGGTATAAAATTGACTTTGACACTTGTTATCTATCATCTGAGCCTTACATGACTTATCAAGCACCATTGGTTTGCCGGTTACGGTGTGTAATTTCTTCATGAGGGCTCAAATTTTAAGCAAAGGTACATTCTTGCAACCCTTTGATCTCTGATGACCTAATTGATTTGCATGTTGGTAAAATAACATGTACAAAACTCCTAATTCCTGACACCTGCAAAAAAATTTGTTGGAATTGGACCACTGGTTCGGGAGATATTGCAATTTTTTTAGTTTCGCCCACCCTTGAAACTATCATTTTCAAATACCTGCCATATTTCGTTATGTCCCACTGCTGACATATACATAAACTCTGCATTTTTAGACATAAAATTGACTTTCACAATTGTTTCATATTATCTTTTCCCTAAATGACTTTTAATTGGTTTGGCAGCTATGTTGTTTGTTGTTGATGAGGTGCTCAGATTTTAGGCAGTGGTCATTTTTGTGACCTTTTGACCTCTGATGACCGAATTAATTTTGCATATTGGTCATATAATGACCTATATATGTAGAACCCACAAGTCCAAACATTTTAAGGGGTAATATGTTGGGATAGCACCATTGTTTCTGGAGATATAGCATTTTAGTTTCCCCGCCCTTAAAACGGTCATTTTCAAATATCTGACATATTCTGTTAGTACCAATGCTGAAATATACATAAATTCTGCATTTTTAGACATAAAATTTACTTTGACACTTTTTATCTATAATCTGACCCGTAAGTGACTTAACAAGTCCCATTGGTTTGGCAGATAAGGAGTTTGTTTTGGATGAGGGTTCAGATTTTAAGCAACGATCAATTTTCATGACCTTGTGACCTCTGATGACCTAATTAATTTGCATATTGGTCATATAATGACCAATATGTGTAGAACTTACAAGTTCGAACATTTTGAGGGGTAATTTGTGGGGATAGGACCATTGGTTCAGGAGATACAGCAATTTTAGTTTCCTCCACCCCTAAAACGGTCATTTTCAAATATGTACCATATTTCATTATGTGCCGCAGCTGACACATGCATGAATTATCCATTTGTTGGCATAAAATGGACTTTCATACTTGTTATCTATAATCTAAGCCCTCCATGACCCACCAAGTCTCATTCGGTTGGCAGCTGTGGTGTTTATTTGGACATTGGTTCAGATTTTAAGCAATAGTCAATATTGGTGACCTTTTGACCTCTGACGACCTACTTAATTTTCATATTGGTCATGTATTGACCTATATTTGTAAAACTCAAAATTCCGGACATTTTGAGGGGTAATTTGTTGAAATTGGCCCATTGATTCAGAAGATATAGCAATTTTAGTTTCCCCCACCCCATAATTCATGTGCTCAAATCCGACACAGATTCCCATATTTAAGGGCTGATTACTACCACTAAGCTGCGCTCCAATCTTGGGCCCCAACTTTTTTATAGTCTATAGGCATATGTCTTTCAGAAGAACACTGTTAGAATTTGCCACCCCAGGTGGTACCGATCTGTGAAAATATAGGGTCTGGCTCATGGACTATCAATTTGCGACTGACTTAAGGAGTTGGTTAGAATTGAGGATCAGGCAATTTGTTACAAAAGAGTTAGAATCGAGGATCAGTCAATTTTTGACTGACCAAAGGAGTTAGAGTCAAGGATCAGTCAATTTATGACTGACCAAAGAGTTAGTTAGAATTGAGGATCAGTCAATTTGTGACTGACCAAAGGAGTTAGCTAGAATTGGGGATTAGTAAATTTGTAACTGACCAAAGGAATTAGAACAGAAGATAGTCTATTTGTGACTTAATGAAGAGTTAGTTAGAATTGAGGATCAGGCAATTTGTGACAGACGAAAGGAGTTAATAAGAGTCAAGGATCAGTCAATTGGTGACCTACCAAAGAGTTAGTTAGAATTGAGGATCAGGTCATTAGTGACTTCCCGAAGAAGGTTGAAATAGTAAAAAGGCTGCAGGCAGACAAATGAGTATGTTGAGTCAGCAGCTTAGTTGAGGGTTTTTGCTGTTGAGCGCTGTATATTTTCTGGATGTTGGAAGTTGTAAGAAAACTGACTTTAGAATAAAATCAAGCCTGTGAGGTATTGGCTTCCTTGAAATCTAGGGTCAGGTAAGTCTTCTTAACTCACTGTTATTAGCTTCCTTTAATGAGACAGCAGGTTCTGAGTTCTTTGCTGAGTATTGGCAAATTTCTACCTATGGATAGTGCTGCAAATGTAGGTCAGTGAGGCACTCGGGTGTGACATGGGGATTCACATGCAAAGGTAAAAGTTGCCAAAATAAACCAATCCCTCATACATGTTTAATGACTTAGTTATACTTTCAAGTAATATGAGTCAACTTTTTTCTGATTTTTTTTTTATTTGAAAGAGATAGATTGGCTTTATATTACACTTACATAAGCATTCAAGATTTTACTGGCACCATTTGTTTCACTCTTAAACATATTACCATTCAAATCACCAAGCAGGACAATGTTTGTGCTGATGTTCATGCACTGATCTTATGTTTTGAATTTTATTAATGTGTCTATCAGGAATGGAGGGTTTTCAATAAGCCCCCATTAACGTCCATTTTGCACCTTGGATGTGTGCAATCAGAGTTAGATTTTCACAAGGATATGTGTCAAATTTCTGTTCCCTCGAGGCAAAGACAATAAGAAACTTTCTAGAGCCAATGTCAACATTGGCAGTACCTCTATTGTTAGTGAAAATTGTGTGAAATTACTAGGGGTTAAATTTGATGAAATGTTAAATTTCAATGATCATGTCAAAGACGTTTGTAGAAAAGCCGGCGCACAATTGAATGTATTGCTAAGATTGTCAAGATACTTAGATTTTAGTAGCCGGAAGAGTATTTTTAATCATTTTATTGTTTCTCACTTCAGTTACTGTGCTGTAGTATGGCACTTTTGTGGATCAGTCAACACAAAGAAACTGGAAAAGGTTCAGTACAGAGCCTTGCGTTTCGTTTTTATGGATTTTAGTAGCTCTTATGAGTCTTTGCTGTCTAGAGCAAAATTACCAACTTTAGAAGTTGCTAGAAAGAGGCTTATCCTCAAAGAAGTTTACAAAGCGGTTCACAAACTTTCACCACCGCTACTCTGGGACTTATTTACTATTAAATCTTCCACTTACAATTTGCGAAGTAGAAAAAATCTAAATATTCCACAATGTAGAACGACCAACTATGGTAAAAACTCTGTTTCAACATATGGATCATTTCTGTGGAATACCTTGCCAAATGACATTAAAGACTCTGAACCCAAGACTTTTTATAAACATCTAGAAAATTGGCAAGAATCAGGCTGCAAATGTCACAAGTGTAAAAATAGCCTGTAATATGTTCTATTAATATGCTCAATGTTTTTACTATGAATTTAAGTAACTAGTTTTACTTGACTAGTCACCTGTTTTTAAATGGCGCCTAGTAGCGCTTCTAAACTGTTTTTACCTAGTCAAATTTTTTACATATCTTAGTCTTTTTATTTAGTCCTATTTTTGTTTTTGTTATATGTTATAATTTATTTCTTAGATAGTCGGATTACTAGCCTCATGGCTAATGTTTGTATTTATTTCCAATACGACTATAAATAAATTGATTTGATTTGATTTGATTTGATTTTGAATGTCAGAACGAATGAAGCATAGGAAAAAAAATATCCATTTTTTAATAGATAGATAGATAGATAGATAGATAGATAGATAGATAGATAGATAGTGGCATCAGTTTCATTTTAAAATGATAGGGTTAAATACTTGCTTTCAAAATCAATGCAAATCATTTGCATTCAAAAGCAAATATTTGGAAAACTTTCTTTTTTACCACGTCCCTTCAAAAGCTCCGTACATCTCCAATATGTTTTTGATATCATTGTACCTGGATCTGGTTGGTTTCCAGTTTTACCTTTACACCCGAAAATGAGTCTGAAAATGCCTGAGGCTTGCCTGCAGGCTTTATGTAGACTCAAGTAAAATAGACCTATCAAAAGATTTGACTAATGTTATATTCGTGGAGCGACGGGCGATGAAGCTGCCCATCGCGTCAGCGAACTTAGCATAACAACAGCTCATAATAAATTTTGAATCTGTCAGTGGAGGGAGAATGAAGGACAGCCTGTACCTGCAATGGAGTTGGTCCCTGATCGAACAGTTAGTTTTGGTAAAAGTAAACATACCTGAATTTCTCTTGCAATGTCCCAGTAGTGTCTGAAAAATTCTATTTGGTGCTTAACGATCCTGTTATGTTTTGAAAACTTCATTTTTATGCTTGTTTATGTCGTCTGCATGAAAAAAGCTTATTTTGCTGACAGGTGTAGCCACCAGTGTAGCATCATGCTTGCAGTGCCACACCCAGGGAAAATGACTGAACTATTAGCAGCCTGGTTGGCGGCAGTGATGTTCATTTGAGATTCGAAGTCTAAAAGCTGATTGCTATTAATGTACTTGAATGGCATTAATTAATTTAGGCCCAACTGATGGTTCTGTTGTTTGTCACTAACATGGTTTCAAAATAAGAATGTTCATTTGAGCTCCGCGAATCTATGGCGTTGCCATCTACATATTGTGTATTCTTAACATACATGTGCCAAAATCACATTTCTGAGTAGAGTCAATTATAGAAGTTGCTGCTGTTGAAAAATTAACGTGTTACTGTTCTGTCCCTATTCACCCCAGTGCATAGCATGAACTCACTTAACAATTTTCCAGTTTTTTGGATGACTGTATGATGTGATTGTAATGAGCAGATATACTTGATGAATATGAGTGCTAGTCAACAAGTGCGGTCTGGCATTTTTCACCTCATTGCCAGGACAGTATACCTTATGATGTGCAAATCTCATGATGTAATTGTAACTACAAAATGCTTACTGAAGGAACATGTCCTTGCCTGCACTTCTTGAGCCGGAATGTTTCCATCGATGCTGTACACGGAACGTCCAGTGGAACAGACACGTTCTGAAAATAATCATGGCGTCTATTATAAATGAGGGAGTGAGAATTAGGCATGTAACATTTTCCAGCCTGTTCGTTTGTAGCTACTGCCTATGTACACTATAGTGCATTTGACATGGGGCAATATGAAGTGCTACTGGTGAAAGTGCAAGTGTTTATCTCAATTCTCAGAGTAAGGATGTCATATATCCTTAAATCCATAACTATATTGTTATGTTCGCAATGCATGTAGGCGCTATAGGCCTAAAATATAAACAGTTGAGCGTCCCAAAAAAGTGAAAGCCAGTTCAAAAATGTTGGATTTGTCTCAAAAATTGAGCCGCACTGGGTGCATTGAATTTGCGTTTTCATGGCAACTGAAAAATCATTTGAACATTTCCTACAAGTTTGATATTAGATAAAATTTCTTTAAATTTGTGTAGAATACAAACTTGTACAATTTTTCCATGAGCCAAGGTACACAGGTGAAGTAGAGCACCACGGTTGTTTCCCATGGCCAGCTGTTGTGCAGTTGTCATAAAAGTCTCCATTGTATAAGAAGGGCAGTGAACAACCACTTGTCCCCCAGGTCTCTGCAATTAATTGAAAAATTATTGTTAGGACAATGACGCTCGGTGTGTACACTTCAGTGGCCCCCATGTACACAGAGTGCCAAGTTGTTGGAGGCAACAATGATTTTTGCTATATCACCGAAGTAGACTATTTTCAAATATCCTTCGCCTTTGTTCATACAGTGTGCAGTCAAAAAAGCAATATACAACTGTGTGCAAATATCAAGCAAAACAGTACACCTATATATTTATCTTCTTATTTTAAAAATAAACTGTTTAAGCAGAAATCAATTGGTGCTCTTTGATCAAATTACTCTAAAACTCTGTTTGAAACTTCAATCATTCGATACTGTAATTTCAAAGACTGAGTTTTGGTATTCAGTTGATATTTTGAAAAAAATTACTTGAAATATACACAAATAAAACATTGATTTACCTGTGCATACTTGATTCTCTACAGGCGCACCTGTAAAAAAACATAATTTAATTGAATAACAGAAATGAGTTGACATTAATTTTGACAATCGTTATCATGGACTACAAGTGGAAGATCACATCAGGTAATATTGGTTATAGATATAGGAGGACGGCTTGTGTGATTTTTTTTGGGGGAGAGGGGAGAGCGAAATTTGCCCCCGTATTTCAAGATTTAATACCATTTCAAATGAAATTGCCTGGAAATCATTTTCAATAGTTTTTATTTAATCATCTGCCTGAAATTTTTAACCTTTTTGCCCAAATTCTACCATTTTCTAAACTTTTGGGATTCGGAGAAGGAATCTTTGAGATATTCAAGTTTATTTTACAGCCAAACACTTTGATGTAGAATTAGAGTGGACTGTGGCACTGTGAAAATGGCACTTCGTGACTCATGATAGCCGATGAAGTGTCATCTTCTCTACTTTCAACATGGGAAACATAGAGGCTGTTTGATTAGTCATGATCCAGAGAAAGCCATTTGACTTCTCATAACGGATTTTAGAGTGAAAATCAGATGCATAATCCTTTCGTTTGGCTGTCACCAACAAGTGGGATATATAAGTCTCCTTCAATCAAATTAACATTGAAAGTATTAGATTTGATCATGACAAATCATCAGCACGGTGACACACGAAGTGCCATTTTCACAGTGCTACAGCCCACTCTAATTCTATATCAAAGTGTTTGTCTGTAAGGGGCACTTATTTTTGTTGAACTGTTTAGATGGAGCAGCATTTTGCCTGCTATCCAGCTGGATATTTTGATAGCCCCTCCTCTGACTTTAACCAGGTAGTGAGAAACTCCGGATTGCAAGACCTCTTCTTGAAAGACTGACAAAATTTATAAATGTTATTATTAACTGGAGAATTGAGGAAGTTAGAAGCGCTAGAAATGCATGGGTTCTTCTGGGACCAACATTACTCCTTTGTTGCCTGGTATGGATGGGTGATTACTGTAATACAAGGTACATGGAAACTACGTGTTCATTTATATATATGAGTTTTTCGTGCTTCGGTTTTCTTTCAGAAATGACATATAATTTTTTCAACCAGGCTGAAACATATTAAATATTAAATTACTGGAATCACCAAGTTAACTAATAGATGACTATGTATAAACTTTGTGTTTCAACGAACTACAGCAGCGACACGAGTAGTATAGCTTGCACAAAAATCATTTGCGTACTTTGAATTTTCATCATATTTCACAAAATAACGACAATGTCATACAAAAGCATGTCCAATGTTATAGTCGGCGGGCTCTGGGCGATTATTCGCAAAAAAAGTGCAACGATCTTAAGTGGTTTTTTATGTTGTAGGATACATCAGCACTTTTACCATACCTATGAGCCATCGGCCAATCAGAAGTCTGTATTTGGCTGGTATATTTCATATATTCTTTGTTGTACACTTATACGCCCATGGGATTATATAGGATATATAAGCCTCATTGTTTAACAAAGCTCATAACGCAAACAGCAAAACTGTACCAAACAGTGAATTACCAACAAAAGTTCAACAAAAATAAAACAAAAGTATTATAAAAACGGAAACCTACGAAAAATCCGTTAATCCTTCAATTTGACCCCAATTTAGATTATATTATACCACTGTTTGCTTTTTCTGGCCAATCAGAAGGCAGGATTTTGCTCTGATATAATGCATATCACAGCTCATACACCTGACCATGATATTGCATGCTTGGCTGACTACAAGTTGACAAAATTGAAGGAAACACTGAAACAAAACTGACCAACAAAGGATTAAAACTGAACAACACAGACAGTAAACAAGGAGGAAGATTGTATCAAGTGTAACTGGTCTCAATAAAAAGGCTATATTCACTTTTTTTTTATAAATACCATTATCTGAAATAATGATCAAATTTAAGGTCACTTGATAAAATAGTACATTTGGGATATGTAAGCTGCAAAAAAAATAGCAGAGCAGCAGACCAACAATTTTAGCCCCATTTGGCAAGCTCAAAGAATTATTATTTTTTTCTTAATTCGGGGGCTGCCGCCCCCGAACCCCTGCTTCTTCTTATTTCGGGGGCTGTCGCCCCCGAACCCCTGCTCCTTGCTTGCTGTTATTTTTCAAATATCTTTCATAATTTAAAATTAACATTTGCTAAGCGACTGTAATAATCAACCTCCCCAAAGTGACCTTGGCTGAGATGGCTGCACTATCGACCTACCTATCTATCTATATATCTATCTATCTATCCGTTTATCAATTTATCTGTCTATCCATATCTATCTATAAAATTAATCAATGAAATTAATGTATTGTGTTATTTCCATCTATCTATCGATCTTTCTATCTATCTTTCCATCTATCTTTCTATCTACAAAATTAATGTATTGTATTATTTCCTGAGAACAAAGAATTCTGACCTGTTGCCTTCAGTGCTGCCAACCTTCAAATGAACTCAGGAACATGAATGTGCAACAAATACAATGAAATGTTGTCAAACAAGAAGGATTGAAGGCAAACAAAGGGATTTAAATTGATTTGTTTTGTACTTGGTGGTATAAGTTAGATAACACCCTTGTTTGTGACAATATGCAATAATCCTCGGGCTAAAGCCCTCGGATATATTGCATATTGTCACAAACGAGGGCGTTATCTATTACATATCAATAACACGACTAAGGGGTTAACCTTATTAGATCTCAGGGAGGGGGAAGAAGATTTGAAGTTTTTTTTGAAAATAAATAATTCCTTGTCTGTCTAGTTTTGTTGAGGTAAATTAATTCCTTTTTAGGAATCTTGAAATAAGTGGTGGAGGTATTTCGTTTGATTTAGAAACAAATATTTGAGGACGTCATACACTCCAAAAAAAATGGGCCCAAGTACTGCTGCAGTTTCCATGAAATAAATAATTTCTTGTCTATCAAAACTCCAACCCCCCTTTCTCATCTGATGGTTGCAACCTAACAATCCGAATGCATATATTCTTCTGATTTTTTAACAATTTTTGTCCGCAATTTATCTTTTGCCTACAATTTCCCCCCATATATATATTTTTTCAATTCCCCTCCGCCTAATTTCTTACCAAAATTATTTTTTCCTATCTTTTTATTTGTGCACTATTTTTTAAATTTCCAATCCCCTCCCAAAATTTTTTTCCAAATTATTTTTTCACCCCAAAATTTTTTGCCATTTTCCCCCAAATTTTTCTTATCAATTTTTTTTAATCAAATTTTTTTCCTTACATTTTTTCCACATTTTGCTTCTTTTTTTTAAAATTCCTTTTATTCAAAGAATTTTCAGTATATAAAACGTGATTCTTTTCAGATGCTTTCATGTTATTAAATTAATCCTGAGTGACAAATTGTTTGTAGCTGTTTTCTTCTTCTCTCAAATCCTTCTTGTTTTATTTGCTTTTTTAAATCTCTTAAGTTTTTGTTTTATTTTGTTTTGTTTGAGGTATAAGTCAGTTATATCCCTTGTTTTCGTGAATATGTGATAATCCTCGGCTAAAGCCTCGGATATATCACATATTCCCTCAAACGCGGGATATAACTAGTACATCTGAAAACCATCGTCTTAAGTGTCCCCTGCTATGGGGGGACTTCGGCTCATAGCCTCAAAAAAACTCAAAAAACCTCAAAAACTTCAACCATGTTTTTAGGAAAATCCAAAAAACCAAATTTTTTTAACAACGGTGAAGTCATTTTTAAGGCTAATCCATTAAAATTTCTCATACACCATCCTAAAATAATGGAATATAAGGCCTGAGCATTTCATAACCATAGCTTAATGCTAACTATGGAATTACTGCTATTTCTTCAAAACCGTGCAAAAATCCTTTTCAGCAAGGCATATTTTCTGACTGTTATGGTACCGGAACCCAATAGAGATTCACTTAAGGACTTCCATAATGGATCTAGAAAACTGCCTGATATCAACAGCTACATTTTGAGCCATTTTTGAATTTCATGCTGCCAAAATTGTGGACCAAATAAATTACTGGTTATTAAACAATCGGATACTAGCAGCAACAGAGGATATATATTATATCTGCTTGGATTTGCTCTTAATGGGATACCGGATCTTCGGAACCAATACATGTGGTGTAAAGGATGGTTCACATCTGATCTTATAACCTTTGTTCTTTGAAGAACATAACTATGTTTATACAAATATTCCAGAGTTTTTCTTACATTGACATCAAATTTGTTAGCATGGTTAATAATCCTATACAATTTCTTTTTTGAGGCTTTACAGCACAATTGTCAAACCAAATGTCAATACCAAAGCAATCACGGATTCAATTACAGATGTATCAAATAAGTTCATAATTGTTGTATCAACTTTTAGATGGTAAAGTTTTCTCAGAAAATATAGTTTGGAATTTGCCTTTTTATAAATGACATTAACATTTTCTTCGAAGGAGAGCTTGTTGTCAATAACCGTACCAAGATACTTGTTCCGGTTTACTCGCTCAACCACCTCATCATTGATCACAAGATTGTCATGTAAATTTTCAGATCTTTTAAAATCGATCTAAAGTTCTTTAGTTTTAAATTCAAGAAATTACATTCACACCAGTAGACAAACCTTACAACTTCAGTGTTATACAACATGTCGTCATTTCTACAAGGACCAATCAATGCTGTGTCGTCTACATATTTATATAGTTTGCAATTTTCTAATTCAGATCTACAATTGCTGGTATGCAAGGTGAACAAAAGTGGGGACAAAACACACCCTTGTGGGGCACCCATTCAAGATTTTACGAAGCTTTTCTGGCTTCCAGAACTTTATAGTTTACATGTGATTTCATTAGTACACGATTCTCAGATTCTACACACACTAAATACATAGCATTTTTGTTTAATCTGATTGGTTTGGGGATAACAGAACGTCACTCAGCTGATCTATCAAACGTTGTAAGTTCATAAATTGCATTGATTCCTCACAGGCAACTGTGAATGTCCAGAATCGCATGGTAATGAAATCACCTGTAGTAAATCAATTAATCTTGTATGAAAAAACACCTTTGAATTTAACATACTGAGATCTTTGATTTAAAAAGCTGTGTATCCTCATAATGATGTCAGATGATTTACATAGATCTGCGCTATAATCAGTCTTTCGATTAACATATGAACTTCAATAGTGTTGAATGCAGATTCAGATTCAAATATTTTTATTCGACCAAAATTTGACACACAATTGACTCGCAATACAATTTACATAATGTCATATCAGTTGTGGTCAAGGAGGCAGTGACAAGTTGAATTTACAGCACTGTCATCACTGCCTCCTTTTTTGAAAGTACATCAATTTATGGCAATTTATAATAATACAATGTATATTGTAGTTGAAATTTACGAAAAAATATATTTGATGAAAAAAAAAAAACCCAGAAAATTGTGCGTTAAAAACGAAAAAAAAAAACCTACACAATTATTATGATGTGTGATGAGATTAGATGGGAAAAATAAAAGATCTGAAAGAAAATATTAAAAGAAAAGATTAAAAGTAAAGGCCAGAATTCAGATTTTTAGATACATCATTAATAATAGATAGCTATTGAATATTGATATTAAATTATTAGTTGTACAAATATAACAGTTATGAATGGAACAATTTTCTTGGTAGTCTCCAAATTTTGCACAGTACAGGTTTAGCATCTTAATTGACAAAGGATTGCAAGTATGATTTTGATGTTGTGGGGTAATTTACCCCCATTACATATTCAAGATCGAAAGGGGTGAATAGGTGTTCTGAGCAGTTATTGTGTTCTTAATGGTATATACACATTGTGAATTATTGCCTTTCGTATCAGATCAAATTCCTGTAAACATACAAATGTATAAGAGATTTATTAGATTTTTCCATTCATGTCTCTTCAGTAAAAATGAGGCTGTTAGTTCCATATTTTTGCAATCGGTTAAGAGTCAAACTCGAATGGGTAGAAACCTTCGATATGTTTTAAATAAGTTTAATATATCAAAACAATCATTGTTTAAAAACAGTATAGAACAGACCAGTAAAGTGATCAATGATAATTGGTTGTTGAAATGTTATGAAGAAAATGTTAGAGAAGGCTTACAAATACGGGAATTGGCCATTTATAGAGACAGTATTGATAAATGGTTGCTAAACACAAGTCAATGTAAAATTATCATTGAAGATTTGTGTTTAGGCTAGTCCAGCTGTTATGATTTACGTTTTATTTAATTTTAATTTTAATTTTTTAATATTTTGTTGTTATCTGCTTGTTTTAAATTATTTTACATTTTAAATTCTTTACTGCTTTGTACAATTTTTTATGTACGAATAAAGATATCTTATATATTAATACGTGACTCCAAAGCTTCTGGGATAGCATGACGTCATCGCCGTTTTCTTCAATTTACGCCCATTTACCAGTTCCTAATCTATTTCTATTATAGCCATCTGCATAGATTACGATTTCATCTTTCCAAAAATACCAAATATGACCCTGTCCATGCTCTCCCCTTTGCGCTATCTTGCAGATGCGTTTTCTATCGAGGGTGTAGGCCGCCATGTTTTCTTTTTTGTTGTGATCCATGCAACTTCGCGCCATTATAGGCCTATTAGGCTCTATGCTGCATGCAGCAGCAATGAGTGAAGGCCTAAATGACAATGCTAAAGACAATTACATTTTCTTGGATGACAATCAGTGCCTGATTGCTATTATGTCACCAGCTTTACATAAAGCATCCCAATGCCATTGAAGTGTCACATCACAACTTTCAAGTGCAATTTCGGGCCTACAGTATTCTTTAAAGAATGTTTCTTAAACAACATAAAACAGTTATGCTCTCCTTCCACTTGTGCTATTATAACCAAGTGTCTCTCATTGCTATTAATACGCTACAGGTACATACATAGATAGAAAGATCGACACATAGATAGATAGATAGATACATAGATTGATAGATAGATTGATTAAATATTGGTATGGCCAAAACATGTAGGCCAACATATACAAGCAGCCATTCTTCTTTTCACCTTCATATTTTCATTACTTGGAAGTCTAATAACTCTCACAATCCCTTTTTGAGACCTTTGTTTTGAATCTTTTCCGGTTTTCTTTATAAAATTGGCACTTACAAAAGTAACTCATTCATGACACGCAAATATGGTCACATACACAGAGAGGGACAAACGAAAATATTTCATTTGCAATGGAAATCACATGGATCATAAGCCCAAAACCAATCAGGCATTTTGTATTACCTTCATTTTAGTAGCGAATATCACGTCTCTCACACATTTTGTAGCACAATCCTTTCATTCTGATCACTAACACATACCTGTCTGCCTACCATTCGTCTAAATATCCTCTATCACGGGTAAATGCTAGTATATAATATTAGGCATCGATTCGGACCTTCCTTAACACAACAGATGTTTCTGGATGAAAATTGTCGTTTTTTGGTAATTACCCCAAAAAGGGGTAAATATTCATAACTTTTGATTGACTTGGACGACTTTCTCCAAATTTTGCACAAGTCTAGTATCTTGACATGGGGACATAATGCAAGTATGATTTTGATGTCATGGGGTGATTTACCACCATATTCAAGATCGAAAGGGATGAATATGTAGTTTGAGCAGTTCTTGTGTTTTCAATAGTATATTATGCATAGGTTGGGACCTTACCACTGAGGAGTGAGGATGTCACTGGGTGAAAATTGTCAATTTTAGATAAATACATCAAAAAGGGGTAAATGTCTGTAACTTGTGATTGATGTAGACGATTTTCTTCAATTTTGTACAGGTTTAGTAGTATCTTGACTTGGGACATAATGAAAGTGAACATTCGATCTTGAGGGGTAATTTACCCTCATAATTAATTTCGAGATAGTTGGACATGCTTTTTTCTGTTCTTAATGGCATCTATTAGGTACCATTTTAAATTAGTTATGTGTTTATATTGCTTTTTTCTTATAGTCCAGCGGCTAAACGACAATTTTTGGTCATTTTGTGCACTTTTTGTTACAAGTATGAAACTTTGCACAATGTTTCTCTAGGGTATAACAAGTGTTTTTGGATATGGAGCCATTTTCAAATATGGCCATATTCAATATGGCAGCTATTCCAATATGACTACTCAGAAACTTAGCAAACCGACGCTGGAAATTTCCGTCTGTTCAGATCTATATTGATTCCTATCATTCTGCTGCAAGAATAGCTTCACATTAATGTTTGACCCCCCAAATTAAAGCTTACATTCTCTACTTTCATTTGATACCGCATTTTAGTGTGCTTGAGGTTTCATTACTGTGTTAAAATATTTTGAATGGGATCAACTTAGATACCACAAATATCGTCGCATAATTTTAACAAAATCATTAAGTAAAGTTTACCACAACCTGTATATATACACAAAATCTCCCAAAGTAGTAATATAGTGTAAAGTGTGTGAAATTAGGGATCATTTGATATCAAAATTATCCATCTAGGTCCAGTAGAAGTCAAGTTATAAGGCTTAGGGTCAAGCCAGTGAAGTCAGATTTTGTTTCGTTCTTCTCATGACATTTACATGTACTATTGTCATTATTTTTATCAAAGGTGACAAAAGATAAAGCATCCATTTTCAAACATGACTACAAGCCTGACAGCTAAAGAACATGAACAAGGGATAACCTGAAAAAAATATACTAAGTACTAGTCTTGGAAATAGATTCACTCATCAATCATAACTTGTAACCAGAAACCTAACCGAACATGAGTCAATTATTTGGGGTTACCATGTATTCCTCTGCTAGTAGCCTAGTAGCTGATGTACCAAAGAAGACAAATGCCTTTGATAGTCCCATTTATTTTCAATTCTGTGCACTTCAGTGCAACCTTAATCACTTGCATCAGCAACAAAACTTTTTTTTTGCTACCACAAGCCACAAGCTTGATACATGTGGATGAAGCATCTTCCTCCATTATCCACAGAGGCTTCGAATAATGGGCTTGATTTTGCGTCCAACACCAGTGTCCAGCATCAGGATTATCAGTAGTAATGATCACCTCTCCACTGTGTGTCCAGCTTGGTAAGCAGCTCAATGAATGTTCTAAGTCAAAGCAGTTGAAGGCGCCAAGGTTTGGAGGAATGGACTTGATGTATTTTTGTCATACAACAGGACTGAAGCACTGCAGAATTTCTCAGATGTTGTCTTTTGGACATTCCAGAAGGTGAAAATGATGCATAGTCCAGGCAATCTGTGAGAAAAAGGGGGTGGACCCACCACAAATTCCTTTAGTTTTGAACCATACATTTTCGGAAAGCTTAGACTTCAAGGAATAACATATTAAAAATCTTCCGTGAAAATTTCCCGGGAACCCCCTTTTTTCAGCCAAAAACAAAATGGCCGCCAAATATACTTAAAAATTGGAATTTGCCTAGTATTCCAAGCAGACACAAGTTGGTCTGAAGGTTATTGCATACTTTTGGATTCCTTACACACCTACACACACTTTCCATGTGTACTACTTTTCCAATCAACCACTAAATCTATGTTATCCAACATGGCGTCGTAGATAGCATCCAAGATGGCCGCCATGCACTCATCCTTAATTGACACAGGCAATTTTTCTCCAATTATTTCATGTGATACATCAAATTTGGGGTTTTCATGGTCAAGGAATCTGAATTTCATGGTTTCAGGGTCATTGGAGATGATTTATGGATGCTACTAGGCCCCTACATTGTGAAGAATTTGAATATGACATAAATATGACACGACACAAGCGTATTTTTCACATCTGACCATATAGTTGGGCAGCTTAATGTAATATTTTAGGAGAATCGTGCATTTTGTGATGGACCTACCAAATTTGGCATAGAGGTAGAAATCAACTAAAGAAGCAAAATTAGCTATGGTGTAATTCTTGATTTTGGCTTATATCTCCATGGCAACGGTTTCCATAGTAACCATTAATTTTTTTGTAAATATTTATAATATAGCATATAGGTAACGAAATATTGCATCAGTGTTAAATTTAATGATAGGTATGTTTTGCTTAGAAGTATGTGCTGCTTTACTGTGGTTGCCATGGTTACCAATATGTTTATTTTCAAGTAATCATGGATGTTTCATGGTAACTTCACTATATTTGTAGGTTCAACACTATGTGAATTCAACTGCACAAAAGTATGTTCACAATGAGCAAGCAAGTTATATACCATATTGTTTGTTATGGTCTTGGCTATGCAATGGTTCATGGTTTTACTCCCATTACCCTAGATATTTACCCTAAAGCAGCTATTTTATGGCAATGAAGACTCAAACTTTGGTGGGCGTATATGTGTGATTCAGACAATTATACTGTACAAGATAGGAAGTTTCTTACCAAATTCAGCTCTCCTATCTTTTATAATCAAATTAGTATATTTCAATGCTCATCTAAGAATTGCTTGAGTCTTTAAATGTAATTTATGAAAATTGCTAATCATTCCTGAAAGCAAGAATGTCTTTTTCCCTACAAAATCTTAACCAAATAACCTACTGGGCCCAGGGTTGGAAGAAACCCGGGTAAAATTAATTTTGCCCAGCCCGGTGGGTATAACCTGGGTTTAACCCGGGTTTAATAGGTTTAACCCGGGTTAAAGTGGGTTTTATTGGGTAAAATTGATTTATCAGTATCATCAGCCTTATTCAAGATCTCAATTTTACCAAAGTTACTGACAAGGTAATTTCCAAGTATTGGCAATTGGATTTAGCTAGTACCTGCATGGGTCGGTATAGCAAGTGCAGTCCTCCAGTCAATTTCTTGGCACTAACTAGGGCTATATCAGCAGTCAGCATGTTCAACTAATTGTTCCGATTTATTTGTGAAATTGTCTGCAAAACTAACTGAAGCAACGTAACTCAGGTCCTTAAACAGAGCAGGTAGAAAATCTAAGCTACTCATAGTACTCAACAACCTTTAGTATTCGGATTTGGTCAGGTAGGGAGACCTGATCATGCCGATCTCACCTCGGGAGTTCTATTCTTTACTCCAGACCAATTCACCAAGGAGAGGACATCACACTTTATTCTTGAATTTTGTTTCATGTTTGTGAAATACATGCTGAAAATATGTACAGTAGTTCCTTATCAGGATACAGGAACCTACTTTTAGTGGCATGAATTACCAATTTTCTTTTGAGTCTTGTCTTCCAAGTTCTTGAGACAGATGCGTCACTTTATATTTCACCTCTTCGCAGAGACAAAATAAATTTTTTAATTGTTGGATAAGACCGGGTTTCATTGGATCTCTCAGCAGCTACTAAATGTGCTTCCTTATACTGATAAAATCACTGCTGATCATGTAAATTTCTTAAAATGTAATAAACATTGCTGCTCCCTTTTACATGTACCGGTATCTAAATAGCAACTGAAAGATCCCACACATTTTATCCAACAATCCTCATAATTGACAAGAACTACCCTGAGGGCTGCACTGACATTACCTGCCTACTTACCAGCCTGTACCCACCATGCCAGTTCAGGTTTTAACATGATTGATCTCTCCAATTCTGACATTTTAAATTACTTTTGATATAGGCAAATTACTAGTTTTACCCAGGTTTTACCCATTTCTGGGTAAAAGTCAATTTTGCCCAGCCCGGGTTTAATACGGGTTTAACCCGGGGGGTGGGTTTTATTTGCCAACCCTGACTGGGCCTGGTCAGGGAGGATTTAGGTATTTTGAGGCATTGAGGATTTGCGTCAATCTTAGCTCTAAATTTCTCTGATTTGAATCGTGAAATGTGATCTTATATAGACAGAAGGTGCTGTGTAAACATTTAAGGAAAACCAATTAACATTTAGAGGTGGCACAAAGCGGCTGAAGTTTAACATGCGATTGCCCTTCAGCAGAACTCAAAATAATCAATCCAGTCCTGATATTATTTTTTCACAGCAGGTCAGCATTGATATACATAGGTTAATTATCAAGCATTTTTTTCAGAAAAATAGGCACATATTTCACTTGATACGAACAATAAATCAAAAATAACCCTCAAATATTACTTTGCCATGCCAACTTTATCATACGCTAAAAAAATGCAAATGAATATTCACTTCTGAGAAAAATCCGGGAAATTGACCAATTTTTCAGTTGCATTAACGAGGAATTACATTATAAACTTCAAAGGCTTTGTGCCAGCTCTCTAAATATTAACCAAATTGGTTGAACATTTGGGTGTGTTTGTTTTAACCATGTGGTCATCAATTTCTACTTTCAAATTGGGGGTTTTTAGGCGATTTGATTTTTCCCACTAAAATATGAGCCAGTCTCATAATTATTCTTTTATTGTGCCATCTGCATGGCTGGTTATAGCCCTGTTTCTATTGAAAGTGCACGTTCATAGTTAATCGAAATAATATTGTATGATTGGGGCCCAATTGATTGACTACCTCTGGATTTTGCAATGCAGTTTGATTCTACAACGTTTCGTGCAACTTCTTTTTTGAAATTTCCGGGCCCCCCTATTGCTTTTGGCCCGAGAAATTGCCCAAGTTGTCCATACGTAAACCCAGCCCTGGGACTTGTATGTTATTTCAAAATCGTTTTCATGTGATTCCTATCCATATAAAATTGTTTCAATGTGTGATTGTAACCTCACTGAGATTGAAACAGTCACAACTGCCTGAGAAGTATTCAACTATTCAAAATTTACACCAAACCTTGACTCTCGGTCAGCTGTAACTCATGTTGTTCATAGAATTTATTTGTTGGAACAAGAAAAACAGTTATTTTAAATATAATGAAACAATTATGGAAAAATGACTGACGGTATAGGCCTACACATGTTCTGTGGTGTCTACAAGAGTTCAAATGAGAACTATGGTGCACAATTTTTCATACTGTGTGCCCTCATTTGTCATTATTCCTACACAAATGACTATGGGCTAAAAGTATTGATACACCTGTCAATGTAACATTCAGCTTGTTTGAAATGGCAAAATCCTGCGATGTTTCGATTTTTATGAAAAATGCAAATATTTTCATAAATCCAAGCACTTCTACCAAACAAAATCCTCATACCTGTTTACTTCTATATCCAATTACCAAATAGATGATTTATGTTTATATAATTATATATATAATCTAGAGTTTTTTTTGTTTAAATATTTTTTCAAGTCAAGAATGCATGCATGCTTACCTAAAACTAGATACACAAGAAAAGTACCCTTAAAGGACAACTCCACCCAAATTGACAAATTTGATCAATTTTTTTCTTGTGGAAGTATAGGGTGCTGCAAGTACGTCCTACCAACGCTTAAAAAATTGGTTTTAAACTGAAATTAGGAAAAATAAGTGAAATTGGGTTTTTAGCAAAATTTTGTGGGTCTTCAGCATGTTCAGTCAGCTGATGAGTGACGTAGGGTAGGGTGGGCCTCCCCCTCTCCTGCAATTAATTGAACAAATTTGAGGTGTGGACTCCTTCTATTTTGTCCAACTAATATACCTGTGACAAACTGTCAATGAATTAAGAAACTGACATAATACCAGCTGTGAATCTGCTACACTTGGGATGAAGCTCTTGTTTGTGCAAATGACAATAGGTGTTAAAAAAACTGAATAAAACAATTTACAACTTACAATCATTTAGCCTTGCAGTGAAATTTGATTGGTTGATTTTCTCAAGGTTGAGAGAGTAAGCAGTGATAGATTTGGACCACAATCAGCAAGAGATGCGTTCTGGACTTGGCAAATATGAGCCAAATTGACCAGTGCCAAATAAAGTGACAAGAACCAGCCAATCAGCGCCACAGAATTTATTAATTATTCTTATGATTGACAGTTGGGCGGAGTTTGCTGCACAATAGACCTTATCACAAGCTTTTGCAAGACATTCCACAGTTTCAGTTTGTCTCAAATTTATACTGTCAGCTTTTAAAGTTTCATCTCTTTGTTCATAAAAAATTTCACAGCTAGGCCTCACCATTCTTTCATACTTTTAGAGGTCATAAAAGGTCATCTATTTGTATATTCATTACCCAGTCCTATGTGACTTGCTCAGTTTCTTCCTGTAGGTGTCGCTTTTTCTTGTGCCAAAATTTTGGCCAGAATCAGTAACTTAAATAATTTATTTCATGGGTTTCCTTTGGGAGAATTTCACAGGGATCACTGTCGTGTTTCTGTAAATGGTACATCTGAAGCTCTCAACCAATAAAAAAAATGCACTATTGTGTGCCTTTAAACAGGGTACAGTATCAATCTTACCATGCACCTGAGGGCATGTGGCATGTAATAAAAGGCTTTGGTATCTAAAAGTATGCATTCCTCTGAAATAAATGCGCACATAAAAAAATCCAAATCCTGTCCCCTTGTGTCATGAAAATCTCACGCAACCATTGGATGTGTCAAATATAACTTATTATTATTTATTATATATTTGTGGTCACTGGGATTTGGCAGTTTTTTTTTAACCCTAACCCTAACCCTCCTTACACCTGACTCTGGTTTGTTTTGGTTTCCTTCCTCTTCCCTCTGCCAGGTCATGTTCTTGGATCTCAACACTTTGTAATGCTCCAGACAATTTGTTATATTTTTTCTCTTGTAATTTTATATCTAATAAACCAGAACAGTTGACAGTGGCAAGGAGGACTATGTGGCTTGCCAAAAGCCACAGACAGAAGATGCTGTAGAGCAGACTCAAACCTGGTCCCTCTGGATCAGTAGTGAAGCTCTAACAGCTAAAAAGGTGGTGTTTATGAAGTGTCCCCCATATATTTCACCTGCTTTGATATATCACCCAGCTATGAGAAATGGCATGTGATCCAATTTAAGAACTGGTCAATTATACGTACACTTCCTTTGGTACCTTAATATTCATGGACATTGTGTGACAAAAAAAATATGTAAAAAGTTTCCTTAATTGTATCGCAATTTGTGTACTAAGAGGCCGTAATTAATTTATATGTGGAATTTGTGGATGTCCCCTCGTCCACTCCATTGGTGTGAAACTTACAAATACAGAAAAACTTATCTTGATATATCCATGATTCTTTGAGAATAAATAAATTGGTAACCGTGGCAAAAATTATAATATAGCACAACTTCTCAGCTACACATATCCATAATCAAATTTAACATTGATGACTTTTTTTTCTGAGGTAATTATGCTCTGTTATTAAGGTTAATCATGAATTCACTGGTTGCTATGGGAATGTTGCTATGTAAATTGAAGATGCTAGTTTTGCTTCTTGTTTTGCTTTTACCCTTGTGCTGAATTTGGTAAGAAACTTCCTATCATGTGCAGTATAATTGTCTGAATCACACACCAACATCAATTGATATGACATTTATGCCCACCAAACTTTGAGTCTTCATTGCCATAAAATAGCTGCTTTAGGGTAAGTAGGTAATGGGAGTAAAACCATGAACCATTGCATAGCCAAGACCATAACAAACAATATGGTATATAACTTGCTTGCTCATTATGGATATATTTTTGTGCAGTTGAATTCACATAGTGTTGAACTTACAAATATAGTGAAGATATTACATTAAGCTGCCCAACTATATGGTCAGATGTGAAAAATACGCTTGTGTCGTGTCATATTTATGTCATATTCAAATTCTTCACAATGTAGGGGCCTAGTATCAGCCATAAATCATCTCCAATGACCCTGAAACCATGAAATTCAGATTCCTTGACCATGAAAACCCCAAATTTGATGTATCACATGAAATAATTGGAGAAAAATTGCCTGTGTCAATTAAGGACGAGTGCATGGCAGCCATCTTGGATGCTATCTACGACGCCATGTCTGATAACATAGATTTAGTGGTTGATTGGAAAAGTTGTACACATGAAAAGTGTGTGTAGGTGTGTAAGGAATCCAAAAGTATGCAATAACCTTCAAACCAACTTGTGTCTGCTTAGAATACTAGGCAAATTCCAATTTTTAAGTATATTTGGCAGCCATTTTGTTTTTGGCTGAAAAAAGGGGGTTCCCAGGAAATTTTCACGGAAGATTTTTAATATGTTATTCCTTGAAGTCAAAGCTTTCCGAAAATACATGGTTCAAAACTAAAGAAATTTGTGGTGGGTCAATATCTAATTTGCCTGGACTATGCAGTGCAAATCTCAAATGCAATCCATAATTAATTCATCTGCTTGAAGAATTGCTGCTGTGGACACTGACACATAACTACAATTGTATCAATCATGATGGTCAACTTTATGCAGCTTCATTTGTTAGCATTAAAATTTTGCAAAAATAGTCTGATTTATGCTTCTTCATTTGTTGTGAGCCTTTTGTTTTAACCAAATGCTCATGGTAGATAGTTGAGATATCATCTGTCAGTAAGTCTTACAGTTCTGTTTTTATTTGCTTAAATTCACAGGAACCCATTCTATTTCTTTTTTTGTACAAGAGTTTCAGATGGAACTCTATGACAGTCACCTTGACTTCTCATTTCACCTGCAGAAGGCTTCAAACACAATGTCCAAGTGAAGACTAAGTTGGCCAATGCTCTTCCCAGATAAGGCAAAAACATACTTCTTCGGTAATCCTGACAATTCGCAGGTTCTTAATGGTATTATAATATTATGGACAATTGCTGCTCCATCAATAGTCAGTGCATCAACTCTTGGCTAATCTGCTTGTACATGTATTTAAGTCTTAAATGCATGCAATGGGTTGAAATTTGTGATGAATATGAAGATTACCAATATAGTAGAGTGCATGGAGATATGATTCATTTTCATGGGCAAAAATATGTATATTCATCAAATTAATAATGGTCTTGCCTGAACACACTAATTTGGAAAGCAGATTGATGACAGGGATTGACAGTAATTACAGTTTATTGGGTATGATGGTTTCATTCAGTTACTTGGTTAGGGATCCAATCTGCTGCATGTTGTTCAGTTCTTCAGTAGTGATAATGCTAGGAGTCCGAAGGCTATTTTAGCATAAATATATGCCATAGTGTACAAATTCAGCGTATTGAGCCAGTCTTCTTGACTCAATTGACTGGATGCTTTCTGTTAGTGCACGATTAATGTTTTTTGTTTTTCTTGGAAATACAAACTGATCCTGGGTATGCCAAAGAAAGGGATTGCCGAACAAGCAAATTTGGTTACGAAGGGCTAATACATCATTCAGGAATGCAGACTGGATGAGGACTGTTCGTATGATACCGTTTTGCTGCCTGTCCACTTCATCATAATTGCTGGAAGGATGATTCAAGATCTTGAAAAGCATGGGCTGTACTTCAGGACAGCCAACTGGCCATGTATGCATAAATTGTATATATCCAAGTATGCA
Source organism: Platynereis dumerilii (assembly GCA_026936325.1). NCBI lineage: Eukaryota > Metazoa > Annelida > Polychaeta > Phyllodocida > Nereididae > Platynereis > Platynereis dumerilii. The sequence goes on along the minus strand of JAPTHN010000063.1, from coordinate 2,005,227 downwards.
GGATTTTGCCGCTAGCCCAAACATGTCTCTTATTTTGTTCTTGGGCACCATCCAATGGAAGGGCTGAAAGGTTCCCAGAGTCTTTTTCGTAATTAAGTTTCCTTTGATGTACGTTTCTTTTGGAGTTTATACATGTAGGAGTAACTGCATGCATATTTAACACGGTCTTTTAGCATTCAAAGTTAGAAACTTAGACATTTATTGCACACACCATTTGCTGATTGTATGCACACTCTTGGCATTTTAAGGTGTAATGGTATGCCTTGTAAGTTTCCTGAAGGAGTATGTATAGGGATCCCTGAAGGAGTGTGAAGAGACTTTAAGGAAGGACTTTCCTCAACTACATTGTATGTAAGGCAAGGTCAGCATCGATGAGACTTTCTACCCATCTGCTTCCTTCTAGCAGCCACTGGCCTGAAGCTTTCTACACATGCATACTTTCCCAGTTTGATAATAAATTAAGATTCTTCATATGATTCAGGGAATGGCCGCTGAATCTTGTTTTACTCAGGGGAAAGGTTGTTGGTTTGCTGCCAGCACAGGAACCTGCATGGGCGGGATTTACCAATTTTTTTGATCTCTTTTTCAAACTCACGCCATGCACAATCAAGACAGCTTGTTTACAGTCATCTGGAAACAGTAGTAGGAAGGAGGGAATGGCAAAAGTTTACATCTTTTTGAGCACTCTGGGAGGCATGATATACTCCCAAGGAGATGTCAGAAACTGCTTCTTCGGAGCCACTACACACTATCAACTGACGCTTCTTGAGCCACCCGTAATAAAAGAATTAAGCTCATGGCATGAGGTAATAAAGAGTTCAGAAGATAATCAGTAAAAATTAAAGATAACTGCAGCAAAGCTTTGTATAACCTGGGCCTCATCAAACTTAAATGCCTTCTTGAAGTAATGTGCTTCGGATTGGGCATGTGGTGAAACAGCTGATGGCATTGTGTTTGATATAACAGGTTAGAGAATTCCTTGATCTCAGAGAACTTTGAAGTCCTTGTGCAGGTATGATATATAGTGTTTGGTAAGCCCAGTCACTCAGCTGCAAATGGTTTGCAATTCTTGATTGTCTGTGGGATGCTGAAAAACTTATATTCCTCTCCCCTGAAAATGAGCTACACATATTACTGGCACCAATAGCCAAGGGGTCTGAACAATATTATCAGACACTATCATACAATTTTCGCTGGAACTATAGCGCCAGTGATTCAAATCAAGCACATGCTTAATTGGTTACCTCTGTTGATATATATGACAAATTGTACATTGATATTCCCAGGAGAGATAAGCTATTAATAACATGAAAACATTTTGGCTGTTGTGCTGCTATGGCAGAGCAAGCAAAATGATATTCAAAGAAGTAGATGAATCTTCCACCATACAGCATCTGAAAATACTGTAGATGAAAAGCACATCCGATATCACCAATGCACAGCACATGCACAACATTTTGCCAGACTTAATGGATATTAGCTTGGTTTAAAAAATCCACTGGCAATTGACTTGCACAAGAGAGTTAATTTAACATGTCAAACAAACCTTCAGGATGACACTCACATTTAATGCATCAAGGACAATTCAATGTCCTTGCAGGTATTTCCTTGTCATGCCCAAAACTCTGTTCCATTGATTTTTCCTTATAGCCCCCAATGCAGGAGAAACACACCATAAGATGTTTGTTACTTTGTATTGATAATGACTTATCCTTGTCCTTATCATTACGAGAGCAGATTAATTTGGACATCGTTTCATACACATTTTCCAATGACTAGCAAGCTGGAAGTACTCCTATCTTAGTTAAATGATGAGTTATCACCAAAATGACTGCAGAAATTGGTTTTGCTGATATTAAAAACCCAAAATTGATGTGCTGCATGATGTGGTAGAGCTGAAGTATAGCGTAGTATCATTTATACAATAAAATCCAAGATGGCCGCCAACCGCCATCTTGAATTACATCAGATACATGTGTCTGCCTTTGTAACGTTATCACTTGATGCTTTTGACCATATTATGCCACATATGTGACTTCTCAGTTATCATATGGTATATAATTCACAGTTAATTGAAATTTCATGGTCGCCATTTTGAAATGGCGGCCATTTTGAATTTAGGGATTTTTCAGAATGGCTCCATATCCAATTTTTTAGAGTATATTCAGAAGATCATCTGTGCCAAATTTCATGCTTGTAACACGAAGTGCACAATGGTTTCAGCTATCTGCTGGACTACTGGCAATTGACTTGCACAAGAGAGTTAATTTAACATGTCAAACAAACCTTCAGGATGACACTCACATTTAATGCATCAAGGACAATTCAATGTCCTTGCAGGTATTTCCTTGTCATGCCCAAAACTCTGTTCCATTGATTTTTCCTTATAGCCCCCAATGCAGGAGAAACACACCATAAGATGTTTGTTACTTTGTATTGATAATGACTTATCCTTGTCCTTATCATTACGAGAGCAGATTAATTTGGACATCGTTTCATACACATTTTCCAATGACTAGCAAGCTGGAAGTACTCCTATCTTAGTTAAATGATGAGTTATCACCAAAATGACTGCAGAAATTGGTTTTGCTGATATTAAAAACCCAAAATTGATGTGCTGCATGATGTGGTAGAGCTGAAGTATAGCGTAGTATCATTTATACAATAAAATCCAAGATGGCCGCCAACCGCCATCTTGAATTACATCAGATACATGTGTCTGCCTTTGTAACGTTATCACTTGATGCTTTTGACCATATTATGCCACATATGTGACTTCTCAGTTATCATATGGTATATAATTCACAGTTAATTGAAATTTCATGGTCGCCATTTTGAAATGGCGGCCATTTTGAATTTAGGGATTTTTCAGAATGGCTCCATATCCAATTTTTTAGAGTATATTCAGAAGATCATCTGTGCCAAATTTCATGCTTGTAACACGAAGTGCACAATGGTTTCAGCTATCTGCTGGACTATTATAAATTGATCAATCTTTTGCTTGCAAGCCCACATATTCCATGTTAATGTTGAATCATTTCCTACCTTGTCAAAGGTTGCATGCTAGTTCATGTTAATCTCGTTATATTGATTCTAAAGAGTTTTTTTTTGTTATTTAAAGCAACAAATAGTGTTGTGTTGTCAGCATATATGTTATAGATTTTAAGATATTAGAAGATAACTGGATATCATTAACATATATATATAATAAAAAGCAATAAAAAATTATATATATATATATATATCATATGGTTAGCCTGAATACTCGCTGCTGATTGGCCGACAGCCGTGCAATATTCTACGATATTGCACGCATGTTATATTGCACACTCATTTTAACATGTAAAAGATTGGACGGACCTGAGAGGAAGCACCATAGTTTCATGCTGCTGCAGTCTCAAGCTGACAACAAAAGTGTGTTTTTCAATTATACTAACAAGAAATTTTTTTCATAAAAAAAATAGAGGCGATTTTTAGAGCTAATTCAGCTTGTTCATCCAATTTGGCCCCATCCCCATTATTTAAACGCTGATCCCACAAAAGCGTCCCGTTCCGCACCTGCCCATCCGCATTTTATTACGAAATCCCGCGGCCCGTCGGTCTGCAAATTTGCCCGGTCCGCATTTTACTACGACGCTAGCCCCCGTTTTGCTGACGTAGATTCACAGACTGATTCTTGAATCTTAGAAAAAGCCTCCTGTTGGGAGGCCTGTGGCCATCTATACAGAGGCGAGTGGCTCCGTATAGAGTCACTAAGAATATATCAGCGAAGGGCTGATGCATCGCCTCTAAAAAGTCAACCACAAGGCAACGGAAGTAGATAGGAAGTTGGTTTTAACGGCAAAAGATGCGTCTATTAAAAGGCTAATCGGATATCAACTTTTTGTACTGCTTATGTAATTTGTTTTATCAGAATAAAGCATTAAGTTGCCGAAAAACAGCATTTTTGCCAATTTTTTGGTGATTTTATTGTGTTTAGACGTCAAAAGTCTGCTATAAAGTTTTTTAAAAAAATCGAAAATTAAATCTATCATCAAGTACATCATTTTTGGATTCCTGTAGTGTGACTTTTTTTTGGTGAGTGAAATATTCATCCATTTCTAGTGAGATGCATTTTAAATATGTGGTTCAAAAGAAACACAAATTGAGTCTTGCAGCAGCAACAATATCGTTTGTTGGTTTTGAATAGTTAAAGAAAGTCATAGCACAGCAATGGAAATAGATAGAAAAATTATTGTGGTGGCAAAAAGATGTGTATATTAAAGGGCTAAGTAGATATCAACTTTTAGTTCTGTGTATGTTATTTGTTTAATCAGAATAAAGCATTAAGTGGCCGAAAAACAATTTTTTTCTCCCATTTTTCAGCGACTTTGTTGAATTTAGAGGTCTTAAGTCTGCCACAAAATTTGAGAAAAAAAATTAAAGAAGACCAATCATCAAATATATCTTCTATGGACGCCAAAAGTGTGAAACATTTTTTGTGAATGAAATAGTTATTGATACTACATTTCAAACATGCAGGTCAAAGTAACACAAAAAGACTTTTGACATCAGAATTCCGGCCCTTTTCTTAGCATTTCCCAAAAAAACCCATATGATATTACAGTTATTGCACATCACCTCGTGCAATATCAGCTTTTATGGCACCTCGGTGACTAATATTGCACTCGGTGCTGTGCGATAACTGTATAATAGTTTCGATATTCTACCACTCAATGTGTCTGGTCCACTGGCCTTATGCGTTTTAATATCACTGAATGTTGTTATTGTCATTATTACAGTATATTATTACATGACCACTATGCTAGAGCGATGCTGATTGGCCAAAATCAGTCACATGACGACATCATAAAAACTCGTGCAATATGAGATTTTTTCCAAAAAAAAATTTTTATTTTTTTTTGGATTTTTTCATATTGCATGGTTAGAGTGCAATATGAGTTTTTATAAAAAAAAATTTCCAAAAATTTTTTTTTTCCAAATTTTTGTTTTTTGACTAAAAAAAAAAAAATTTCCGAATTTTTTTTTTTTTTCAGAATGGAACATTATATTGGAAGCCTAGTGGTCATGTAATAAAACAAATACGGCACTTATTATCGTGCAATATGAAAATTTATTTGCACTCGTAAATTCATATTGAACTCGGGCTGCGCCCTCGTTCAATATGAATTTCCTCGTGCAAATAAATGTTCATATTGCACTCATATCATGCCGTATTTGTATAATATCATATGGCAAGCCGAAATACTCGCTTCTCATTGGCCAACAGCCGTGCAATATTATACAGTTATCGCACAGCACCGAGTGCAATATCAGTTTTTATGGCACCGAGGTGACTAATATTGCACGAGGGCGCAGTGACTTTCTTTAACTATTTAAAACCAAGAAACGAAATTGTTGCTGCTGCAAGACTCAATTTGTGTTTCTTTTGAACCACATATTTAAAATGCATCTCACTAGAAATGGATGAATATTTCACTCACCAAAAAAAAATTCACACTATAGGAATCCAAAAATGATATACTTGATGATAGACTTAATTTTCGATTTTTTTGAAAAACTTTATAGCAGACTTTTGACGTCTAAACACAATAAAATCACCAAAAAATCGGCAAAAATGACGTTTTTCGGCCACTTAACGCTTTATTCTGATAAAACAAATTACATAAGCAGTACAAAAAGTTGATATTCGATTAGCCCTTTAATGGACGCATCTTTTGCCGCAAAAAACAGCTTTCTAACTGCCTCCGTTGCTGTGCAGTGCACTTTTTACTAAAATTGGAAAACACAAAGTGTTTGTCATTCTGTGGCTGCAGCAACATTGAAACGTGGTGCTTCCTCTCAGGTCCGTCCAATCTCTCCCATGTTAAAATGACCGTGCAATATAATGCGTGCAATATCGTAGAATATAGCCTGGAAAATATACTAGATTACCATATAAAACTTAATAAGCTTTATCATTTTTATTACCCCTTCACGGCCAATTCAATGTGTGGAAGTGTTCAAATTTTAGCAAAAATCTGCAACATTCCATATTTTGGAAGGTGTGGCTGTGGTGTCCAGACCCTTTGTCCAATATGAAACAATATGCATCAGATAGCCTGGTAAATATACTAAATTACTATATGAAACTTAATAAGCTTTATCATTTTTATTACCACTTTACAGTCAATTCAATGTGTGGAAGTGTACAAATTTTAGCAAAAATCTGCGACAGTCCATATTTCACTAAGGTGTGGCTGTGGTGTCCACACCCTTTTTACAAAATTAAACTATATGCATCAGATAGCCTGGCAAATATACTAAATCACCATATAAAACTTAATATGCCTGGTCATTCCTATGACCAGTTTACAGCCAATTCAATGTGTGGAAGTGTTCAAATTTTAGCAAAAATCTGCGACAGTCCATATTTCACTAAGGTGTGGCTAGGGTGTCCACACCCTTTTTCCAAAATTAAACTATATGCATCAGATAGCCTGGCAAATGTACTAAATCACCATATAAAACTTAATATGCCTGGCCATTTCTATGACCACTTTACAGCCAATTCAATGTGTGGAAGTGTTCAAATTTTAGCTGAAATCTGTGATAGTCCAAATTTAACAAAGGTGGGGCTGGGGTGTCCAGACCCCAGTTTTCCAAAATATATATACTATATGCACCAGATAGCCTAGTAAATATACTGAATTACCATAAAACTGATGGGAGAGAATTAACCTAGTCTCAATTTGTTTTGTTTTTTTTTGTTTTTTTTTTAGAATTTAACTAAAATTGATGATTATAAGTGTTCAGAAATCTTTTTTTTAAAATAACATGTTAGGGGTAGGGGTAAAAAAATGGCCTTCTGTTAAACTTCAGTCCCTCTCCTCAACTAAAGCAACATTTTATCATGTAGCCTTCTTATTTGTGGTTCCAATGACACAGGTCTACATTGTGTAATAAAAATTATTATTGAGGGAGTTATGGCTAATTTTGTGACAGAAAGTCTGTTACGCTAAAAACAACTAAATTTCCGATGCGGTGCTCAGATAAATAGATTTTTATGGATTTATTTGTGACTGTGTGTTTCTAGTGTTGATAGTTGTTTTAAAACTGATCGATTAAATTCACCCAGGCTGAATTTATGATTACTTTGCATAGTATTTAGCCTCAATTGGTGATTAAATATGGGCGGAAATCATTTTATTAAATAAAATGTAGGGGTAGGGGTAGGAAAATGGCTTCCTAACAAATTTCAGTCTATATTTTTGAGTAAAACAACATTGTATCATGTAGCCTACTTATTTGTGGTTCAAATGACACCTTTGTTGTGTCATAAAGATGATTATTGAGGGAGTTATTGCCGATTTGGTGAAGGAAAGTGCATCACGCTAAAAATATCGAAATTCGTCACGCGGTATTCAGAAAAAGTGATTTTTTCTGGAGTTTACACGCTTTTAAATTGCGGAAACAACCTGAAATGAACTCCTAACACATCCAGGAAGAAAACTAGGGGGGTCCCGAAAATTCCCTCCGGGGGGGGAGGGTTTCACTTTCTGGCCCGTGGTCTATTTTGTTTCTTATTTTTCGTTTAAAAAAAATGCACTGCACAAAAATGAAGGCTTTTCATTATAGGCTGATGATAGTGGTGGCAAAATATGTGTCTATTATAGGCTAAGTGCATATAAACTTTTTCTACTGATTTTGTTTTTTGCTTCTTCAGAATAAAGCTGAAAAACAGCATTTTCCCCCATTTTTCAACGACTTTGCTGTTTCAAGAGATCTGAAGTCTGCTACAAAGTTTGAGAAAAAAATTAAACAAAACCCATGATCAAGCATATTATCTGTGGATTACAAAAGTGTGAAATTTTTTTTGTGGTTGAAATATTTATGGATTCATGACGAGTTAAAATTTTAACGTGCGAGTCAAATGAAACACAATTTCGCTACAGTTTAGACATCAGAATTCAAGCCATTTTCTTAGTATTTGCCACAAAAAGCCATATGATATAACAGTTATTGCACATCACCTCGTGCAATATCAGTTTTTATGGCACCTCGGTGACTAATATTGCACTCGGGCTGCGCCCTCGTGCAATATTAGTCACCTCGGTGCCATAAAAACTGATATTGCACTCGGTGCTGTGCGATAACTGTATAATATCTGATGAGACCTGTATTATTTATATCTTATGTATTGAGATTATTCAAGATGGCGTCCAAGATGGCTGCCATATGACTTATTAGCCTAGATTTTGAGCCAGTAGAGTTGGACACATGGTTCTTTGCCACAATTCCTATTTTTAGCAGTCAACAAACCTATTTTCAAGTGAACTGACACATACAAAATGCCATACCTGACATAACAAAAGATGCTTTTAAGGATTGTAATGCCCTCAGGCGTTTCAGTCAAAATATCTTCTAAATTTTTTGAAAACCATGTGGGGTATGGTTTTGACTTTCAAAGTGTTTTTGTTCTATGATTTTTACATAACCCCATACACCCTACACGCGCTGCATGAAAAAAGGCATTAAGGTCTCTTTGGTGAGGAAGATTATTACAGTTGCTGAGCAAATGTTATTTTGAAGTTACAAAATACATTCAACAAAATAATAGAAAGCAAGGAGCAGGGGTTCTGGGGCAGCAGCCCCCGAAATAAGAACAAGCAGGGGTTCGGGGGCGGCAGCCCCCGAATTAAGAAGAAAAAATAATTCTTTGAGCTTGCCAAATAGGTCCAAAATTGGTGGTCTGCTGCTCCACAATTTTTTTTTGCGGCTTGCCTATCCAAAATGAACTATTTTATCAAGTGACCTTAAATTTGTTCATTATTTCAGATAATGGTTTAAAAAAGAGTGAATGCAGCGTTTTCATTGAGACCAGTTACACTTGATACAATCTTCTCCCTTGTTTACTGTCTGTGTTGTTCAGTTTTAATCCTTTGTTGGTCAGTTTTGTTTCAGTGTTTCCTTCAATTTTGTCAACTTGTAGTCAGCCAAGCATGCAATATCATGGTCAGGCGTTTGAGCTGTGATATCCATTATATCAGTGCAAAATCCTGGCTTCTGATTGGCCAGAAAAAGCAAACAGTGGTATAAGTCCCATAGTAATTAAAGGATTAACAAGTCTCCCACGTGAAAGACATAATTCACAGTTTGACATTGTTGAAAGCAACTGAATGAATGTTTGAATGTTGTCACTATTGTCTTGTTTTTTGTTTTAGGTATTTTCTTTGTAGAAAACCACAAACAATTATTTAAATCCCTGAAGTCCCAAATGGAGGCTCCGTTTGGGAGTTACATGCTTAAATGGGGCCTACAATGGGAGGAACAGAACAATGAGACATAACTAGTATTGATAATTTGTCACAAAAGATATAAACAAAAATTAATGTTCATGAAAAGTTACCTAACAATCAGTCAAAATTATTATGCAATGACCAATGTTTATAAAAACATTATGTAACCAGTCAGTGAACATTTTTGGAGAATCCAAACAATCCAATTCAAGGAGTCCCTCTGACACTGCGTGTCATCGGCTTATGGAGGGACTCATGCCATGGGCCGATTTCACCAACATAGTTTTTACAGTTAGGCCTGGTCTTTACTTCTTTAAACCTGGTTTAGCTAAGTCCCTTTCGCCAACTGATTTTAGTCGATAGACTCTGTCTCTGTTCGGGACTGTCAAGTGGCAGCAGAATGCTGACAGTCCCTGGAAAATCGAATTGGGTCAACAATAATTTGATCTGTTTTGGACAGATCACCAGATCAGGTCGAACAACAGCTGCCCATATTACTACGCCAAACTACTTTCACAAAGCATGGTTGCTTGCAAATATCCAGTCCACTGCTTTGAATGAAATGAAAATGTTTGGAAATCATGAGACAAAAGAAATTTTTGAAACTTTAGCATACACTTTGCCTGTGAAAGGGATGATTTTACTCATCAGAAGTTTGATGGTATTCAATCTACTTATGCCATTTAGTGCACGTTAAATTGGGGTCAGAAAAGGGTCCAAAAAGAATGCATTCTCACTTATTCACGTGTCCATACAAAGCCGATGTTTTTACTTTGTGATATCAAAAATGCTCAATTGTATTTATTCTGTTACTTTATGGAGATTTATGAACTAGGACAACAATATAATTCACAATTTCATAAAAGCTGTGTTACACTCAGCAAAATGTCTTGTCCATGCCACAAGTGGCCCCCTCTATACTGGCAATATATGTGAGCTACAATGTATACATCCTCCATGATAAAAAATAGTTCCAACTTATTTTGGTATTTACAAGCTGTCTGCTTAAAATTGAAGCAAACTAAAGTCAGATTAGACACTTGCAGAGTTTTTGGAAATAAACTATACCATCACTCAATGATGGAACTGTCCTGGTTTCTTCCACACTGTCCTGGTTTCTTCCAGAGATCGAAATTCTGTTGACCGCTCACAGGAGCTCGCGAATTTTGCACTCTAGGTGGCAGCAAATAGCGGTCAACTTGTAGACAGTGACAGACTTGTCAAGGTTCAGTGCTTGACAAATTTTGTTAGACAACTTACAGATTAGTGATCTCAAACTGTTAAAGTGGTGTCCCTTTGGGGCTGACCAGATAATACATGAGGGGGGGGGCCTTAGCCCCAGACCTGTGACCCTTTGTTGTGGCCTGTTGCAGGCATTGGAGTCACACTGGGGCTAGGGGGGGGGGGCTGGACTTATGATGAAAATAATTGGTTCAGCATATGCCACTGGAAAATAATTTTGCGCAGCACATAAAAAAAAGAAGTTTGTTTCCTCTGAGGCACTCAGCACAGCCTTCATTGAATAAGTCAGACACACTTTCAAAGCTGGCCAATGATACACCTTGAATGTCATCCAAAATATGACAAAAAAGTTAATATATGAAGTTTGATGTTTGTGCGAGAGACTATGATACCTTGATACAGTCATAGCATAGCTTGTTGTGTTGTTTTGTTGCCTGATAGCAATGATAGGTTGGTTAATGGGAAAGAGGGAAGTTTTGAACTCTTTTTTTTTTACCGAGACTGGGTAGGCAATTATCTATTTTTAAAATTTCCAAGAACCCCCCCTTTTCTGTGTAGCCATATCTTTGTCTTTGTTTGGGAAATTGAGACATTGTGTTTGTAACAGCTGACCTGTTCGCAAAACATGTGTTAACTTCCACTAAACTAAAATTCCTTGATACTGCTCTGCTTGACTGATTGGCTTAGCCAGACCAGGTCTTAGCTAAGACCTGGCTCTTCTCTTAATCGTGTAATACCATGTTGGTGAAATCGGCTCATTATATGGAGTCTGCTTCACATATATATGCACCTGTGCGTAATAGGCCTACCATTATTAGTGTAGAAGAGGGAGTGGCTTCACTCAGTTGAACTGACGGTAAATGGTACTAGTTCTTTTTGCCAAGTGTAGTAGCATGGAATACAGATGTAGAATATGGTATATAATAATTTGTGTACAATGACATTAATTAGCTGTCATTATTATTTGAAACAATGCTAGCAAATAAGACTTCACATACTATTTAACAATATAAACAACATGTGGATTTAAAAAAAATCTTAATTGCAGTCTCATTTCACAGTACCTACTCAAAGTGGTTTAATCGGCTATTATTTTTCGTTTAAAAACATTTCTTGTTACATAAATTTGCTGCCAAATGCCCTGTATGCTTTAATGCTTTAAATAAAAAGAAGAACTGCACACCCATCTACAGATGATTTCATATTTGTAGACATTTATATGATTTTTTTTTCTTCAGTTGCTATTGTATTGGGTAAAGTGATGTCATAAGTTGATGTCTCCTTTCCAAATAGAATGCATGTACCAGAAAAAAAAATTCACACATAAAATATAATGGGCAATAATAGTCCAGGTGAAAGGTCATGATTTTCACTTACACCAAAAAATCAGAATTTTTTTTAGAAAAATTCTGATACCATGCAAATTGCAAAACCATGACCTTTCACACGAACAAACAGAAAAGGCACACTTCCTGTCTATGGATCAATCAGATTGCTGGATTAGAGCTATTTTACTCTCAGGAAAACCACAGCATCCACAGCAGCGTATGAAATGGAACCATTATATTTTCTATGCAATTCAGTCTCTGCGTCCACAAATATGAAATCATCTGTAAGATACTTTTCAAACTATTGTCTTCATTTAGACCTTTTTTTAATTGATTGCTTTATTGCACAATATATTATTACATTTCTTGTCATACAATAGGTATTCTTGAAAGGAGGAATTGGCAAAATATACATCTCTGGCCAATGTTTCCCATTAAGCAGATTTTTTTTCACTCGGGTACAAAATAAATACAAATTAAAGATATCACACGCCAAACAATTCTTTTGAAATCAAATATTTTTGCCGAAAAAATATATCATGCTGGCGGATATTGTGGACCTATTTATAAATTCTTATGACAATTTAATGACTTTATTATGTTAAATATTGTAAGCCCAGCCCAAAAGTTTTTCAACCACTGAACTTACTGTTGGTTGAAATAAAAACTTTCTTCCTCAGTATTGGTGAAATAAATAAATTCTTTCTGGGGAGTCTTGAAATAAATAATTTCTGTTGGGGGTTTTTCCTAAGAAGGCGATGCTTGACTTAGGAATGAATATTCGGAGACTTCGCGCATTTGAAATAAATAATTATGGCTGCCGTTACCATGAATTAAATAATTTCCCGCCGAGGAAAACTCCAAGCTCCCCTGATTATTCACAGTGAGCCCGAACCATCTTTGGGGTTAAAAAAATGGCCCAGCATAACCATAGGTGCCGTTACGTAGCTTAAGGTCAGACGAACAAGCAGATGTAAAGATCTAAAAGATCTGTTGGGAATTTTTTGAGATATCACATTTTTTAACTTTCTGATTATCACACCCAATTTTTAGCATCACAAGTTATGTGGAAAGTCTTCTGAATGAGCACTCCCCGACGAAAACGACATGGTCAAACCATGGTCGACCATGGTCTGACCATGGTCAAACCATGGTCATTGACCATGTTCGACAATGAAATGACCATGGTCAGACCATGGTCGAGGCTGCGGTAATTGGTCACTGTCACATATGGTCGTACATGGTCAAGGGTTACATGGTCACAGATGGTCACAGATGGTCATGGTCACACATGGTCACACACGGTCATAATGACCATCTGTGACCATCTGTTCATTGCTGCGGTAATTGGTCATTGTCAACATACGGTCGTACATGGTCAGGGGTTACATGGTCACCAATGGTCACAGATGGTCATATGGCCATGGTCACACATGGTCACACACGGTCATAATGACCGTCTGTGACCATTTGTTCATTCTGCGGTAATTGCCGGTAAATGGTCACTGTCAAACCAATTGGTCGACCAATTTCACTAATTTACAGGCGGCACTGTACCAAAATACCAAAAAGACTCATTTGATATTTTTTTTACACAGGATTATTTTTGACACAAATTATAATATTGAGAAATATATAATATAAATATTGTAAATATCATATTCTTTATGTTATAAATGAAACTCCTTGCCAAAGTGTTGTCTAATAATAAGGTCACAAGTTATCATTGACAAGAAATAAAACTTTTTTTTCATAGCAATATCTCATGCTCACAGTATCTCATGGTCGCCCCTTAATATACCATTATCATGAAATGACAAGATTTTAATGGCATATTCTAGGATTTTCTAAACAAAATATCATAGAGTATGTTTATCTATATTATATTCCTGTCTAAGCACCCCGAAAGAGACAAATTGGTGTGTTTTTTTAGGCGAGTGATAATAGATGAACAAAATTTTAGACTGTTAAAGCCTGATCCTTGCTATTTCGCAGCCTGTCTACATGGAAAATGTTGTCTAGCTAACTCTAGGAACAATCAGAAACAAGTTTATATCATTAGCAGTCACCGAAAGTCAATTAGATCAGGTAATTTAGCTCTAGACAGCCTGATGTTTGCAGTTAAACTTTCCCTCCAAAAGTGCGCACTGTTTATAAGGCAGGTGGCGACACTGGTAGGTCATGTGACTTACACGGTCATTACATGGTCACAGATGGTCATACATGGTCATATATGGTCATATATGGTCAGTATTAAATCAGACAAATATTTCAAGTCTTTTTGGTCTGAGATGATGGCAATCAATGGGTAGATAACAGAAGTAAAAATCTGCAACATTTACACAGATTATGGAAGAGACTTACAGGAACATAAACTTATACAATACGCTGCTTTAAGTTCTCTATACTCTCTTTTCAAGTAATAACAGACTGCCAATAGAAATGATGAATCATTGAATGTATTTAATGTTCAATGGTGGATCCAGATGGGGGGGGGGAGGTTTAGGGGGTTCAACCCCCCTTGGGCCTGTACATTGCAATGTAAAAAATTCGTAACCCCCCCCCCCCCCGTCTGATCTCGAAGAAATTAAACACAATTAAGCAAAGCAATCAAATTTTTAACTAGATTCAAATTGTTCTCATCGTGATTTGACAGGCATTCAAAATGAGAGAAATTTTCTAAGTCACCGTGGTCATTTCATTGTCACACATGGTCATAAATGTCAGTGATTAAAATTTCTAAGTCCTCATGGTTATTACACGGTCACACATGGTCATCTAATAATTCAGAGAAATTTTCTAAGTCCTCACGGTCATTTCATTGTCATACATGGTCATCAAAGGAAATTGTCTAAGTTTTCATGGTCATTCCATGGTCAAACATGGTCAGACTTAGTTCACGGTCAGGTACATGGTCATTTCATTGTCAACCATGGTCGACCATGGTCAAACCATGGTCGACAATGACTACATGGTCAATCTTTTGTCGGGGCTGGCTTTGCAAAAGCTGTTTCAAGAATAGAAAATATCATTTAGAAGAAATAATAATTCTTTCTTTGAAAATGAAAATACATGCAGTAGCATGTATTATCAGTAAGGTGTGACAAACTCATACACGCATTCATTTCCAAGTACAGTGTGAATTTTTCATAAGAATTGCAAAAATGAACATGCTCAATCATTCCATGTGCTTTAGTAAGAAATATTACAAAACATATGTGCATACATGTTTGATAGAGATTTTGTACTAAAAAATAATTCTGGTCCTGTCAATTAGGAAGGTAAGGGGAAAAACATTATTGCAATTTTGTGACAACAAACAACAAGTGTTAGTTAAATAATCTAACCATACTTGATCTGTAACTTACTGGTTGACTCCAATACATTTGAATACTCATAACCTTTTGAGTATATGAACATGCATAGTGTACTGTCATAAGCTGCAACTTGATCAACTGGTACAGGATTAAAATAAGAAATAGATATACCATGATATTATGAATAGCTAGCATATAGGTATATCTTATAAATGTCTATTTGAAGTTGCAACCCTGTGCATTGCCCGAAATCAAATCCGTTTATCCAACTTGAAAATATTCTTATTCCTTCATGAAATTAGAGTGAACAAAACTCAGAGAGAACTGACTAAAATTACGATTAAAAAGTTATAAAACAAATTGAATACTTCTTCTTTAATACCAACTGCGTAAGGCAGACACACACGCATACATCATAGATATCTTTAAAAACCATGTATGTCATAAGGGATGATAAAAAGATACAGCTATTCTGGATAAGTCTATCACTCGAATTCCATTTTATTTTCAAGAAAAACTATAAAATAATTAGTTTTAAACTATTTGCTAATGTAGATATTGTGTTATTTCTTTCACAAAGTCACAGGTAAAGTCGGCAATGCTATATGGTGTTTGTAGTTGAATAAAATCTGGCAGAAGTGGTGAATTTGGAATAACAGCAGTTTCTTGGTGCCAAAAGAAAGGAAATTTTCTCTAGTTTTACCAAAAAAAATTCAACCAAATTCAACCCCGGGGAACATTGTTAAAATCGTTGTCATGGCAACGAAAGTCAAGCATTTTTCAGAATTATTGAAATTGCATATTTTATCAATTTTTTATGGCTTATACTTAAGATATCGTTTATTATAGTTTTATTAACTGTGCCTAAGAAAAGACTCCTTTCAATGATAAAATCAAATTTGGGGTAAAATTTCAAAATCATTCCAAAACGGAATGTTTTTAAAAAAAAATTCATGTTTTTTTCAGAAGGATCAGTCAAATTTCCATCCATATTCCACTAATCTCAATAAAAATCAATCATTAATGCATATCAATGCAAAGACATTTTTCTCAGCTTTCCAGTGATATCAGATTTATCAAGAAAAAGTGAATTTTTCAACAAAAAATTTGAATAATGCTACACCAATGTCAAGAAAATATGTGACGTTACGAGAAGCAATTGCGCTCCTACGTTATGCAATTTCTTGTTTCTCATAGCTCCCAGTCATCACAAAAATTTCAAAATCAGCCTTTATTGTTATTTTATAAATATTTTTCTCTCATTTTACTTTAAAATGTTATATTATTATCTTTTGTTGCCATGGAAACCAAAATTTAGGATGCTGGAAGGGAAAGAAAGAACAAAAAAATAGGTTAACTTCGCCAAGCAAAGAGGTACACTAGCTGTAGGCCTACTTATCAGTAAGGTACTTTTGGCTTTCGTCCCATAACACCAAGTTTTGGTCAGGAAAGTTTTTAGCATTCCTGTTATAATGTATCTATTGGTAAAAAAGAAATATAAAGTGATGTAGTATGACTTACATTGAAGAAGTTGTAACGTTGTAAGGATGAGATTTTGGACTCAATTAACCTATTACATATACTTCTACAGGACAGTCTGTCTTGATAACAAAAGTTATTAAGTTTAATATAAAAAAGTATATTTATAGATATAAAAACCAGTACAAAAATCACAACAAATTCAAACATATCACATAAATTTATAATTCACAGGCTTTAAAAGCTGTACTGCTTTCATTTTAGCCACACATAAAGGCGGTTGTTTGGCTTGTTAATTCTACACAATAAATTGTATGCGTAGCCATGTGGTTTGCACAATTTAAATTTTGTACATGGTAACAGATCCCTTTGTAAAGTTTGTGAAACGTCAGTCTCTTGATAGTATGTCCATACATATGTTGCTATCTGGAATTTGTCTCTAGTTGTAGATTCCTGTTGATCTTTCAGTCATGAATTACTCTTGAATTCGTACAATTTCCTTCACAATGGCAGAAGATACTGCAGACAAGTCCATGCTTGACACAGGAGCATGATCTGCACAACCTCGAACTGGCCTTGCAACTGCACGATACTGTCTGTAGGAGCTCAGCTGGTGCAGGTTCTTGGTCTGTGATTATGGGGACAGCCTTTCCATCCTGGATCTTGAAACCGTAATCTGTCATGTCCAATTTCGATGTCAAACTTAGCCATGTGTTCACTTGGAGGTGAACTCTGAGATTGTGGAAGTAGGCAGCTCTGCTTGTTGGAGGCATACGCTCAGGAGCAGTGTACTTGGGAGCCATGTAATACTGGTACCTCAGGTCATTGAGTGTCAAATTTGTATCAGTTGTTGCCGAAACTTTGTATATTTGACAAAGAATCTGCTCTCCAATCCTGCGGATTTCTGACTTCGATGTAGATGATTTGCCAATTTTCTTTACCATTTTCATCAAGGTTGCTGACTGTTTGATGAGCTTCAAAACTTTTATCTTGCCCACTCCATACAGAGAGGATGTAGTGTCACATCCTGACATTGCGTGTATGAAGGGTAGACATTCACAAAGTTCTTTTCCCAGTGTTGCCTTTGCAGCTTTCAAGTCAATGACGTGTTGTCGTGTTTCCATCTTCACTTGCTGTCTTGGATTTACATGATTTAGCAAAAGCACCAACACATCCGTGTCATCACAGACCACCATAACTTTCTCGGAGTTTGGAAAGTGTACTGCTGTCTTCACTATTAGTGTATCGGCATCACTTTCACCTTCATCGTGAGCATGAATGACGTTGATTGACTTTTCCCGCAGGTAGGAATCAAGTAAATCGATGAAACCCTGTTTGTTAAATTGGTTGCTGAGGAAAGCATTCTTGTCCGTTGGCACAGGCATTCCATGGGTTATCTGGCAGTCTGGATAAGCTACTTTGCTGGTACGTCTGCGTTTTCGTTCAGGTTCCTTGGATGACATCTGTGTGTAACTGTCAAAAATAACAGTTACAAGGCGACTTGAAGCATTATGTCGAAGGATATGTTTTACATATTCTTCACAAATTCCATCCAAAGTCCCAGTCTTCTGCCATGGAAGTCGGTGAATCAATGCACAACCATCATAGATTTTTTGGCAAGGCTCCACTTGATTTGTGACTGGTGATGTGATGTTATTGTCAAACTCAATGATGAATTGGGCAAGTTTGCTCTTGGAAGATTTTCTCATTGATCCATTGTCTTCGAATAACGCTGAGGATACTGCACTCAATTCATACTCCATTGCCTTTTTCAAAGTAAGGTCAGTTGAGGAGACAGCTGTTGTCAGTCTTTGGAACAATTGAGCTGGAGCCATTTTGATTGGGCCATCTTTGGTCTTAACAGACTTCCTCATTGATGCTAATGTGACGGCCTGATCTGATTTCTTGAAAGTGACTGATTGCAAGACTTTTCCATCAATATTTTTGATGATCCGTTTCCCAATTTGTTCAGCTTTGTCCACATTTACTTCACCATCAGCATAAACTCCAGATGCGATATTGTGTAGTCTGTCTGGGTTTTCAGAAGCAAATGGATCATGCAATTTCAGAAAGTTGATGAAGGCTTGAAGATCACTTTCATCTCGCTTGCTGCAACTGAGAGACGCCTCCTTGTGTTGTGGTGACCATGAGCCTGTGAAAGTGCTTGTCAATGTACGCAGGGCATCACCATATTGACCAACAATATGAGCGCTCAGGAGCCACCGTGTCATTGCCGCTTCTTGGTGTGTGATGTTGATGAGCCCCCCTGCAATAATAAGTATGAAGCATGTCTTGACACTGGAAATTGAATGCAATTATGAATTTTTAAGTTTCAGCTTCTATAAACTAAGTGAGTCTAATTGGTTTAAAGTTCATCAAGATACTTCTTGGTCCTCTATTTCAACCATTGGATGCCACAATTATGAGATAATGGGAGATTAATATTTCTTCAGGTCAGTCAACAGCATAATATAGTTACTATGGAGATAGGATGGTTTATGACTTACCCTGCGTCTTGCAGGCTCTCATGAAGCTCTGTTCAATCACCATGTCCGTCCAAGTTCCATTCCACATTTTCCCCTTGCTCCGATGAACCGTGAAATGCCCTTCTTCAAATACATCCGAGAGACAATCACACATGCTGTCACAATCTTGTAGGTAGAGGTGGCATGATTTTGCATAGTTATTATGCCCTGAAGCAGCAAATATTGGAAGCATCTCCCTTGTGGCGTCCAGGTGAAGCTTCCAATTTCCTGTTCTTTCTGCTCGAACGAACATTCTTACAGTTTCTACCATACTCATGAAAAGGAGCCACAATTTTCCGGTCTTGTTTGTCACCTGCTCCTTCTTAGCTGATATCTGTTCATGAAGCATCTTCACTGATTCCAACCCTGTGAGATACTCTGAGTCTAATGCCTTAAGATCTGTTAGGTCCACCTCGTCTTTGATCTTCTCTGTCACTTCAAGTAATGCCTTTTGGGGATCCTCATTCTCATTCATCAAATCTTGCTCTGCTGGGTCTTTGTTTAGGGAAAGAAGATGGTTATGCAGAGCAGCATCTGTGAGCAGGCATGCACGGAGGGCCTTGGTGTAAGCTTTCCCCTGCAGCATTGCTGGGATTGATTTTCTAGCATACACTGTCGCCCACAAGTCCTCAAGTCCACTTGCTTCCATTAACTTGCCTATGGCTCCCAGAAAGGACATCAACTGGTGAAAACCACCGAGCCTCAGAAACATATTCTTCATACTGGAATTCGCATGTTTGATCTTGTATGCTTTGAAGTACAGTGGCTGATCAAAAGTTAAAGTTGCACAGCATAATCCAACTTTATCAGCTTGGTCTCGAACATACAGCATGGTACTATGCACAGCTTCGTCCGTTCCTGGATTGAGTGGCAGCATAGGGTTGCGGATGACAGTAGTACATTGGACATCTCCTTTTGTTATTGTGGACATGAAGCCTTGCCAGTTCTGTGTGGTGGAAAGAAAATTCCTTGAGAGAAGCCAGAAGGAGTCCAGGAGTTGAAATGCCAGCTTGTCTGTATTGGCTGTACTCAATGATTTGAAAGTGATGGCCTTATCGAATTGCTCTGTTGGAGTGTACAATTGAATGAAATCCCCGAAGTCCCCTGCTGCCAGTAATGACTCTGCAGTTTTCCTCTCACGCTTCACATTTAAGGTCCTCCGATCATTTCCATTGTCAACTTGGCAGGTGATAATGCCCATAGCATGTGTCGTTCCGTATCCCGTGGTGGTATCTTCATTGTGGTCGAAGTTGTCAGCAACCCATTGGGTGAATCCTGCTCCTTCAGATGTTGTCATCACACCTGGAGGTAGTTCGTGCACTGTGTGTGAAGACACCACAGATCTTTCAAATTCAATGACTTTGTCATATGTGGCGGAGAATCCTAAATTAGCAAGAACATCCAGAACCAATCTTGACCTTGTTGTTTGATGGATAAATAATCCAACGGAAAGAAGTAATGGAGAAATATATGACTGCTTTCCAGCAGTATGCATCATGGCATGACAGATGGCAATGCGTCTGAGATCCTTCTTTGCAGTGAAACGTTCACTTCGATCTTCCTCATACATAGCTTTGGTAAAGTTGTCAATGACTTCTGGAATAGACTCCGCTAGCTTCGGAAAATTGATTTCATTCACATCTGGATAAAATTCTTCAGACTGCAATACTCCCTGTATCTCCTCTTTTTCTTGAGATCCCAGAGTTGCAGCATTCATTTTGCTCTGACTTTTCTTCTCTTCATCTAAAGCACCTAATTTTGGAAGTCCAGGAAAGACAACTTTACGTGCAGAATCTGCAAAATGGTCGCCAAGCTTTGTTCTCAAAGTCTGTATTGTGTATGACTCTGTGTCTTTGGGTAATCTTTTGGACATTTCTTCCTTGATTTCTGTTAATGATACATGTCTACACTGTTGGTTTTCTTCAGACAGCCATTCACAAACTTCTTCAAAGGCTTCTTGTCGCTTATCACGTGCATATTGCAGAGAAAGAACCTGATTTTGGCTGCTCAAGAATGTTTGCATACATTTCCTGTGATATTTTGTATTCTGTATGTTTCTAGTGTACCCTAAGCGAGCTTTGATTGCGGTCGCTTCTTTGTCACTCCTTCCAGAACAAGCATTTTCAAGCGTTCTCTTCATATTTTCATCATTTGACACAAAGCTAATGCTGGAATGCCTTTCTGGGTGGCGTCCATGGTCATCAACTTTGGCAACTTGACCACATATAAGACAATCTTCTTCAACATTAAAGCTATTTTCAGTTGATCTAGTAGTTGGATGATCTTCCTGTTTTGGCACAATGGTAGTTGTAATTGCTTTAACAATATTTTTTGGTGCTGTGTAAGACTTGAAACAATCATTATGGACAAAGCATTCCGTTGACTTGAGCTCACAATATAACAAATCCCCACGACTTTGAGAAGCCTTGATTAGACTTGCTTGACCTTTAGTCCTCAACCATCTTCCTGGGCTCTTATCACCACTTGCATTTTGACATATGACACACTGCATTTTCCCACCAGTCTTGATAATTTCACCTGTTAATGTTAAATATTGGGGAATATTTTAGTTAAAAGTTCTTTATAATGCATGTGAACCAAGACAATTGTTTTAGGGCTTTTTCATAGCTGACCTCACTTTGGTTAATTATCTTCAATTATATATTTTTTTTCTGAATGAACCTAAAAATCGTTAGATAACATATGCACGATTCAATTGCTAATTTATTTTCTAACAATAATCAAACACATATTCAAGGCAGGGGTCTACTATATTATGAAATTATAAGCACTAGTGGGAGGAAACCCTTCAAACACCTCCAGATATCTTATCTCAGGAAGTGCACCAAAATCTACCCAGTGGAAAGAGGAAAAATGAGTGGTCATGCGTACAATATTAAGGAGAATATTCTTCAGGAATGAGTTTTCCAATTAACATTTTTACATGGTGTCCTTCTTATAGGCATATAAATATTCACAATCATTGTGAAAAATGGCAGGAGATTGTTGAAAAATGTACGAAAGTCATACAAATTTGAAAAATGAAAAATTACGCATATCTTCTTAGATGATAGTACATGTTTACCCTTGGGGGAATATGACTATATGACTGTAGGGGGGAGACCAGGGTAAAACAGTTTCCCAGGGCAAAAGGGTCCTTTTGCATTTCAGGTACATTCAGTGCTGCTCTCATTGCATTAATAAACACATTTATAGAACTTTGTTATGATGTACAATGCATTTTCCTGTTTGAAGTTGTAGGCTCAAAACATGTGATTGAAGTGTCTTTTTGGTGACTTCAATTTTTTGAGAGATTTCCTTTGAGGACTGCTGTTCGACTGCACTACTTAGATGTCATATCAAACCATTTATGACTGCCATTACATCAAACTTGTTGATATGAGACTGATAATGATGGGTGGGTCGTATATATATTCATGCACTGCCATGCACTGCCAAAGGCAGGGACCACAGAAGGCCTACACTGTAAACCCATGCCGTAGGTGCCGTTGAAAAAGTGCCGTAAAACTGACGCTGATCTTACCGTAAATCTTTAAAAACGGTAAATTACCGTTAATTCAACAGTAAACCGTAAATGTGACATTGACTACCGCAAAACCAACAGGAATGTGCCGTAAGATCAAGAAAACGGCAATTAGCCAATTACTGTTGATTTTACGGTAACTGTTACTTTTACGAAGTTGCCGTATAGGCCTAATTATGCACTACAGCAGCTTACCGTAGAAATTTTGTTGCAGCAGGCCAACTGTTCTGAACCACAACACAAACAATGCTGTCAAAGCAGTTTGTTTGTTTGTTTCTGTAAACATGACTTTTGGCTGTTTATGATTTATAACAATAATCTAGACAACTTAAATCTATTGTACTTAAGTCTGCCTTAATGATATTTTCTGTCAACTATATTGCCGGTTGAACACTGTATGAGAGACTTGAGAAGATCTGTATTCACAAGGAAATTTTAAGTTTCAAGGTTATATCACTTTAAATATACATGTGCCTATTAACACATGAGTATCAACCTACCCAGAGAATGTTGTATTAAGTGAAAGAGGTGGGTGGGGCTGACTGCAAAATAATTAATTCAGTCATAGTGCTATATATAAACAAATTAATTTTCTTGTGAAATTATGCATTACTAATATGAATAGCTAGCCTTTTACAATATTTTTATGTGCAGGAGTCTAATAGGAGGTATTGGGGTAAATTGTGCTACTCACTGGAGGTCTTTTTATGAGCAGTAGGGGAGAATGGGGTTAGTTGTACCATGGGATAAGTTGTACCACCCACTGTTGTAAATCAAATGAGTTTCATTATTTTCAATGATTCAATAAAGCATTATCGTTGGGGTGAATTGAAGATCTGGGTGAATAAGGCAATCCCACTCATGTATTCACATTTGGTGAATGTCATTATGAGCCATAGAAAAAAAAACTGCCAAATATAATGCTACGAAAAGCAACACTCATAAGTTCAAATTTGTTATTGAAAACTTGGAAGTACGGAGGACTGACATTCTTGTTCTCAGTCATCTGGTATTGGTATAAGATGATGTCCTTCTGATAGGATGGAGTTAAGGTGTATATCTAGATATATTTGTGTAGTCAGATTTTGAAATCTTTCATTGCTGGTTTACTTTTTACAACCAGTTTTCTTCAGAAATTCAATTTAGGGTAAGTACTGTAATTTGGAGTGGGTTGAGTTGTGCCAATGGCATGACATAGGATTTAATTTTTTTAAACCTATTTTTCTCTTCATTTTACTCAAAGCCTAGACATCTTTTGAAACAACTTACACTGAGAAGAAATGTTAAAAGTGTTATATCTCCCTCTTAACAATTAATAATCTGGATTTTGCAGCATTTTTGAATTTTTGTGTAAAATGGCTTATAATTGTTTAATAAGTTTCATGTAGCATATCAGCCATATGCTGAACTCATGCTATATCGGAAGAAATAGGCAGAATGATAGGTTTTTATGGAATAAACTAAATCGAACAATTTTCTACATCATCTGGCACAACTTACCCCAGCACTTGGGAACTTGACCTACTTTTTTCAAACACTTGCCATGATCTTCTTTATGGTCTGGTCACCCTGAAACTTGCTTCAATTCTGGCCAATTTGTTATATCATTGATATCTAATTATCAGATTACATGATCAAGCTTTGGTTTTTTGGGAATCTCCCTGAAGCAAAAAATGGCACAACATACAATGGTCTCCCGACACAGCTCAAGTATATGCTCACCCTGTAAGTCTTTCATAAATTATAAATTATTAGCATACATTATATTAATAACACAGTTACTGTAAAGCTATTTAAAATGTCCAACCATTAAGGAACAATACTAAAACCTAAGTTTTTTTTGTGAAAGTGCAATTCGACAGCAATGGCAAGACATAAAATTTTGTATGTAGTCATATTGAGTGTCATTGGGTAACAAAAAATAGTAAGATTTGCAAATGCACTTGGAATACTGGTCATATAATATTATGTTAAACAAGAATCCGCGGATCCAAAAGCAGAGCTTGGCATTTCTGTAGGATCTGCCTTTAGAACTCGCTCTGTCCTTTCATTGGGCATGCGGGCCTGTGAATAATACACAGCTTTAGTTGATCTTCCTGCCCCTGAAAAATCAATCCATTGATTCAAAAAAGTCTGTCAAGATGGAATCATTACACATTTTTCAGCCTTAATGAGGGCTCACTGCCCTCATTTGTCATTAGATGAGGGTGTTTCTATTAATGATAGGGAAGGAAGACTGGGGAAAGTTATTTTTAGCACACTGGAAAACATGTATATGGATGATGACGGTAGGCCTTAGAGAAAAGTGGCTAAAGTGGCACAACTACATGTAAGTCGCTGGTACAATTCATTTTGTCACTTGATGGGGCAATTTGTAGCACCAACTTTATTCCAAAAAAATCTTGTGTTTCACCCATTTCAAGGGAAGGATCCTTCAGGTTTATATCCTGTATATATGCAATTATTTAGCTTAATATTAGATTAGGGACTACAGCAATGAGGCAAGGTGCACCATTGCACAAGATGAAAGATCCCTCTGACAAGGGTTGCCTGGATTGAGAATCGAACCAGTGTCCCTGAGGTCAGTAGGCCAAACATTACCGCTGAGCCCTTTAAATGGATGGCATTGCCTTCTTTACTAAATTCTTCCAAAAGTGGGCTACACAAGTTGCCCTTTGGCAAAACTTACCCCCAGTATCCGTTATACATTAAAGTTATTGATCGACAGTACTCCAAAGCTATTTCAATGTAATTGAGGAGGTTTAATATTTTTTGAGAGTTTAAAAAATTTGCGGTTTGCCTACAAGATTTAGGTTCCTTCACAGCGACTTAGTCTATGTTATCTACTGATGTCATTAAGTTTTCAGCAAACAGCTGCCATATTATAACAATTCTTTTTGTTGCAGGGGACCTTATAAAATCCAGTTAAAGTGACTACAAAACGTTGTCCTTCTGCAACCAGTCAAGATGCAGCACCATCCAACACTCTCCTACTGAAGTCATCTTATTCCATCTGATGAGTTAGACACACCGTCGTTCCTGGCTGAAGTAAACAACTCCAAGAAATATCACCAATGCATTTCAACCCATACTTTCTCACCTCTGCCAATGACCAGCAATATTCATACAAACAATGTGTAAGTCATTTATGGGTCATTCTCAAATTTCGGGACAAAGGGTATAGCAAAAATGTCCTGTAACGGAGGGGACAATGTGGTAACGGAGGGGAATTTTGATGTAAAAAATTGACTGCAGGAACAACAACAAAAGGAAAAACAATAAAATATTGGTGTTACTATTATTTTCAGAAGTACTTCATCTCATATCAGTAGATTTTTTGGTCCAAATGTCGATTTATTATTTTGATCTGGTAAAGGAGTGGACGGTAACGGAGGGGAACAATTTTTTGCTTTTCGCTCATTACTGCTTTTTATTTTGGAGATAAGATAAAATAATTGCAGACTATTAAAAGCTGTCACACTCGGCAATATATATATGAAATCACTCTTTAAAACTATCATTTGGTAAGCTTGGAAATGAAGGAAACGGAGGGGACATTTTGGTGAGACCAAAAACATTTTCTATGAATATTTTGTCTTAATTTATTGAATACATGTTTTATGACGTCTGCAAGGCAGTGGTACTATTGCGCACATGCGTCTGATGATATTCATTGAAAATAGCTCATAAAAAAGAATAACGAACCGAGATATGGCAAGTAACGGAGTGGACAAAAAAATTGACATAAATTAGTGACACGTTTATTGTATCACTTTAATCAATGAAATAAGACCAAAAAAAATTTGAATGTGAACTAAATATAAATTCAAAGTTATATTCTCATGAATTGTGCAAAGAAACTTTGAATATGATGGTACATTAGGAGGAAAATAAACACTTGATTTTGTCATGTCAGGTCCAGTGACAGGGAAAAACCATTGATTTTGCACAAATTCCTGTACATAATGCACAAAAAAACGGTCTAATGAATGACTTTTTGTTCCAAATGCAGTGGTCCTAAATAGAAATATGAATAACAGATCCTAAATAGAAATATGAATAACAGATGCAGAGTGATGCTTCAGATACTAATCGCATTCAAATTAATGTAAGGGAGCTAGAGTGACGCAAATTGTCCCGAAATTTGAGAATGACCCTTATATAAACATCATGTCAGAGTATAAGATATTTTAAACTTAATTTTTTCTGAAGAACACTGAATAAGAATATTTATTTATTTTTCCAGAAAGAGAATTGTGAGGTTGCTGCCTGAAACCAGGATGGACAGCTTTAAATTTGGATGCCATTGTGATGACTTGGTTCAGAGATATTGCCCAAATGTATTATACGATATGACATCATAAAAAGTAAAATGGTAAGTTGTGTCACTGTTTGCCTTGGGCTGATACTGTATGCCGAATAAAACAATTTTTTTCAAGGCAATCTCAATATGAGATATTATACAGTTATCCAGTTGCAAAATCAGTGACTGATATTGAACAGGTGCTGTGCGCTGATAAATAGTATGGCTTTTGGTTGCAAATGCAAAGAAAATGGCTGGAAATCAGACGTGTGAAGTTTTTGTTTCTTTTGGCATGCTTGTTTTTTAAAAACATATCTCATCATAACTCAATAACTTTTGCACTCACAATTAAGTACCATAAGCAAAATGAATAAGGCAAATGGGAGAAAAAAAATCAAAAAACAGAATGTGGGAATGTGAAATGTCAATTCAATCTTTTACACATTGAACTTGCCATGCAAAAATCGGCCTTGCTATAGATTCAGATTCAGACAGTGGAAGCGTATTACTGCCAACGATTTTTTATTTCGGGTTTGATACAAAGAAATTTTCAATTTTCATCGGAGTGTCCGGTGTCAGGGAAAGTTGGAAGTGGAGTTGAGAATTGGAAGGGCAGTTGGAAGGAGCGTTGGAAGGAGATTCGGAATTGAAGATGGAAGGAGAGTTGTAAGTGAAGTTGGAAGGAGAGTCAGGGAAGGAATTTGGGAGAATAGGAGTCGGAGACAGGAGTTTGGGCGAGTTCAGGTAGAGTTGGGAGGGAAGTCAGGAATATAGAATTGTTGAGAGTCAGAAGGAGGGAGTCACGGAAAGGGTCTCAGGTGTCTTTGGGCCAGTGTTGGAGGCCTCGAGAAGACTCATCCCCAAGACCCGTCTCTGGGTTATGTTTTGATGGCCTCGGCCTTGGCTCGCTCTCGGATGCCGAATCCTTGGTCTTGGATGTTTCAACCTTGACTGCATCCTTGGTAAGAGAGTCTGGATGACCGAGTAGGGGAGAGGGGATTTTTGAAGTCAGGAGTTGGGGTTGAGTCAGGAGGTGCATCAGGATTAGGGAGTTATTGAGTCGGAAGAAGGAAATCAGGGAGAGTTGGGAGTTTTGAGTTTGGTGTCGCCTCCCGACTATCCAAACTACTGACTCTACCCAACTCCCGACTCTCCCCTAGCCCCTGACTCTTTCAAATTCCTTCTCCAACTCCGACTCTTAACTCCATCCGCCCAACTCTCAAATCCCTCCTCCTGACTCTCCCTCTTCTCCCAACTCTCCTCACAACTCTCACTTCCTGACTCTCCTGACAACTCTGTCTGACCCCTCTTCCAAACTCTCCTTCTGACTCTCCTCTTGTTTCCCCTTTCAACCTCCTCCAAACTTTCCCTGACTCCCTCATCCCTACATTCTCCTGACTCTGCTCGACTCTCTACTCTCCTTTAACCCCTTTTGCTTTTTTGCTGAGATGGAAAGGTTTTTGCATTTGATTAAACCGAAAGCTTCTTGGATGAAAGTTTTTCATTTGAACAAAAACCCCTTTTTTGTTTATTGATTTTACTTAAAAATTATTTTATATGAAAAAGGTTCCTGCTTTAGGTTTGACTGCAAAGTGCTCAACTCCTTCTCCTGACTCTCCCCAATTTCCTTCTTCCAACGCTCCACAAATCACTCTTCCAGACTAACCTCCCAACTCCTGACTCTCCCCAGTTTCCTTCATCTGAATCCAGAGATGGAATTGGGGGGGGGGGGGAGTTCAAGGGAGCTGAGCTCTCTTGATAAAAAAACAGGGGGAGCTATGACCTGCTACAGCTCCCCCAATCATCAGAAGAAACAGATAATTATCATGTTCACTTTTTCGGTCCTCCAGGTAGGCCTAAATTTAGCCAAAAATAAACCCTGGTTTGGAATTTTTCTCCCTTTTAAAAATTTGGAATGGCGCGCCTGTGCCGCGACAGCTGATAGCTCCCCTGACAAAAAATTTTCATTTCCATCACTGTCTGACTCTCAACAACTCTCTCCTCCAGACTGCCTTCCTGACTTTCCATGAAACTCTTCCCAACTCCCTTCCTTCCAATTTTGCCTCCCTTCTCCCGATTACTCCGAACACTCTCCAACTCCCTCCTCCCCCTGACTTATCAACTCCCGCGACTGACTCCCCTATGTCCTGCCAACTTTCCCCAACTCCTTCTTCCTGATACCCCACCTCCTGAATCTCCCCTACTCCCTTCTAGCAACTCTTGCACTCGCTCTTCCTGACTTGCCAACTCTCCATGTGACTTCCCTCTCAACTTTCCGCAACTGCAACCTCCCGATTACCAAACCCCAGACTGCATCCTCCTGACTCTCCCTAGCTGCCTCCTCATGACTGTTCCCAACTCATTTCTCCTGACTCTTCCTGCTTTTTTGCTAAGACTAAAAGTTATATAAAAAATTTAATCTTGAATAAAACCTATAAAGGGTTTCGGATTTTACTCAAAAAGTTTTTATAGATTAAATAAAAAAGATTTTTGGTTCAAAAGAAAAAACTCTGGGATTAAACAAAAAGATATTTCGATAAAAATCAAAATGTTTTTGGTTCAAATGAAAAACTCTTTAAATTAGATGAAGGTTTTTGGATTACACCAAATCTTTTATTTGACTAAATGAAAAAGGCTTTTGAATTATAACCAAAAAGCTATTGGAATAAACCGAGCAATTTTGGATTAAACCAAAAGGTTTTTCATAAATTAAAAAATGTTTTTGGTTTAAACAAGAAGTTTTTGGAATAAACCAAAAATAAAAAATATCATTGGCAGTAATACGCCTCCGTACTGCACATTGAGTCATCGGTTCTTGTTGTTTGTTTTTTGTTTTTTTCAGATAAATCAAACATTGTCAATCCTATGCATATAAGTAATAAAGCTACGGTCTTCAGCTATCTTGGTCTCAAATGTCAGTGGTCCTGAATCTCTCTTGAGCATTTTTCCTTGATGGAAACAAGCGTAACTTTAAAATTTCCAAATTACCCAATACTTTACAACTACATAATGCATATCAAAACTATTACCCTGTGAAGAATTCATTATTATATATTTAGAATAATTAAATTTTATGAGCACCCCTCGCATACTAAATTTTTATATGGTTTAACATGCACACTCTCCTGCCAATTATATAATCAATTATGAACCCTTCTTATAAAATTGACCTAAGAGGAATGTGTCACTTTTCTGAGAATGACAAACAACATGCATATAAATTGTACATTTACTTGTCATTATGTTTGCACATTTCAGGAACCAGGCGACAAAAAAGAGAGATCCGTTGCTTCGAAGTTTGGAGGCAAACCAAAAGAAGAAAAAAAATCCATTTTGACCCAGGAAAGATCCAATGGACAAAATTTCGATTTCAACTTAGATAAATATTCTTTTAGACTTTTGGATGAATGAGAAATAAAATCAAAATTGAAAATTTATTTTAATAATTGTTTTTTTGTTTATATCCGCTAATAAATGTGTTCTTATGAAAAGCTTTCTTTTGTGTTTGATTCTTTCTCAAATGATAATGTTGCAATAAAGTATGAGTCTAAAAATGATCAATGCATAAAGCAGAAATTAAATGTAATTCCCTGAAAGAGCGAAGGTGACATCTGGTGAACTGCAATCACAGGCAAACAATAGCATTAGTGAGGATAGCCGGCCAATTAATTTGAATTACCTTGCAATGAATATACATATTTAAATAATCCATAAGGGATATTCACTGAAATTAAAATCTGTAGAATGCTTAAATTTTCTATATGAAGGTACTGATCACAGATACCATTAAATTTACGGCATCTTGCTGTCATCCCTACAGTAGCTTTGAAAATTTGTAGTTAAATTAAGGCAATATTGCCGTAACATGACGTAACGGCGTAATTTGTAATTTACGACAGCTTACTGTTAAGGTAAAGTGTACGGCAATTTGCCGTTAGCATGAAATTACAGCTACGGCAATTTGCCGTCTGTATCAAATTACGGCATGAGAGTGTTAAATTTACAGCAACTTGTCGTAAATTGAATAACGGCATTACCATGGATTTTACGGCAAGTTACCGGCTAATTTGCTGCCGGTAATGCCGTTAAACCAACGGTTTCGGTTTTACAGTGTATATTAGATGAGGCACACTGATATATCACAGGACACGGGATGAAACACACTGGTTTGCTTTTAAAAATGATATTATTAAAACTGTAGACCCTTGTCCTCTGAGCTGGTTTCATAAATGTATAGGCTAACAGTCAATATCAAAAGACTAAATAAATGTAGTCCTCCCATACGCATGTATAGGCTTATATATGATACAACTGCCTTCATTTGAATAAAAAAATCAAGGGATACCTATTACATCTTATAGAAATGAAAATAGTATACATTGGTAGCATACTAATTTGATTTCGGGATAAAATATTTGTAAGAAATTTACCTTATCAATAGGATTATTCAATGACTTCAGGCTGAATCACTCCATAAAACATGATTTCATAACCTCCATTTTGTTGGCAGCTGTGGGCGGGGTGGGGTTGTCCATTTCCTCTTATTGTCCTTTTGCTTTTCATTTCTACTTTGTTCTTTCTATATTTGATTTTCTTGATTCTTCTTTTGTCCTGTATTTGCGTCTTGGTTTGTCCTCTCTGTATTTCTTCTTTTGTATTTTCCGTATTTCCGGTTTTGTCCTCCCCCTGCTTCTTGTAGGATGTTGTCCTTTCTTTATTTTTTCATTGTCCTTTCCATTTCTTCTTTTATTCCATATACTATTTGTCACAGTTTTCAGCGTATCTTATAAGTCACCGGAGGCTTCTCTCCTCCTATGAACATTGCCAAATTTTCAATGCTGATGCTTGTCTTTACCAATGGAAAGTTTGAACGGTGTTCAATTGTGTAGCCTGCTGATCATTAACATAATAGTTATGACATCACTAAAACGTGAATACTTACCATTATTATATACTTGCCCATGCATTAAATAGGCCGTTAACTGTTTTTTTCAGGGCCTTAATATGGCATAATTCATGGAGGGCCATAATGTGGTTAACACATGGGGGCCATAATGTTATTAACACATGGGCAAGTGGTGCCCTCTGTGTATTATAAGCATCATGACGTCACCAGACGTGACGTCATAGTGACGTTGTTGACATGAGGAATAAAAAAATTCTGTCAGACATTGTCATATTTGGCTACAAATCAGTGAAAAATGGTCCGATTTGCAAAATTCAAAAACCTACAAACACTGCAGTGAGTCACAGATAACAGAAAAAGCCCTAGATTTGCTCTATCTGCAAAAATAACAGCGTCAGATCGAAAAACGCAGCGCGAAAAGTGACAAAATGGACTAAAAGTGTAAGTTTTAGGCTAGAATTATCCATCACACCTTCGTTTTTCATTATTTTATTTAATCACTACATGATAATGCCAGTTTTTATAAATCTGCAGGGGTTTGGGGAAGAAAAACCATGGCAGTGTACTTCATAAAAATTTGGGAAGTTGAAAAACAATTTTTAAAAAGTATATAATAATGATAATAACATTTTACTTGTCGGGCATTATGGGGTATTAATCAGTTATGGCCCTCGGGCAGAAATCATTTAATGCCCTCGCCTAGCGGCTCGTGCATTAAGTTAATGATTTCTGCCCTCTGGCCATAACTGATTAATACCCCATAATGCCCTCCAAAAAAATGTTATTGTATAATTATGACGTCATCAGATTATGGCTGCTAACCAGACTGGACCACTCACCTTGTTTCAGCACAATCAAGTGCTCCATGCTAGTCTATACTAATTAGAAATTAGGTTATTTTTGGAAGGAAAAAAGGGGGAAAGAGAGATGCGTTATTTTTCCAAACAGATACAGCTGTAGAGGATATATTGTGATACTCAAAGCAAGGATATTTTCATGATGAGTTGATAGTTTTTCAAAAGAAATCTTGTAAAGCCTTTCTTGACCCTGAGTACTAAATTGCACCTGGGCATGCCTTGTTGCGGTCACAGCAGTTGCACACCGAGGGCCCACTTTTGTGGATTACTTTTACCCTCTTCTTGCACCAGAGGAATAGAAAATTATATTTGTACTCAAATTCATAAATTTCAAATACATTTTGGAAATTTTTGTAATGATTGGACACCGCAAGGTATGGCCGAAAAGTTAGTGGCCTACCTTAATTCAGGTCCAAAATCGCATACAATGTTACAACTTCTTCAATGTAAGTCATGTAAGTCATACTGCATCACTTTATATTTCTTTTTTACCAATAGATACATTATAACAGGAATGCTAAAAACTTTCCTGACCAAAACTTGGTGTTATGGGATGAAAGCCAAAAGTACCTTACTGATAAGTAGGCCTACAGCTAGAGTACATCTTTGCTTGGCGAAGTTAACCTATTTTTTTGTTCTTTCTTTCCCTTCCAGCATCCTAAATTTTGGTTTCCATGGCAACAGAAGATAATAATATAACATTTTAAAGTAAAACGAGAAAAAAATATTTATAAAATAACAATAAAGGCTGATTTTGAAATTTTTGTGATGACTGGGAGCTATGAGAAACAAGAAATTGCATAATGTAGGAGCGCAATTGCATCTCGTAACGTCACATATTTTCTTGACATTGGTGTAGCATTATTCAAATTTTTTGTTGAAAAATTCACTTTTTCTTGATAAATCTGATATCACTGGAAAGCTGAGAAAAATGTCTTTGCATTGATATGCATTAATGATTGATTTTTATTGAGATTAGTGGAATATGGATGGAAATTTGACTGATCCTTCTGAAAAAACATGATTTTTTTTTTTTAAACATTCCGTTTTGGAATGATTTTGAAATTTTACCCCAAATTTGATTTTATCATTGAAAGGAGTCTTTTCTTAGGCACAGTTAATAAAACTATAATAAACAATATCTTAAGTATAAGACATAAAAAATTGATAAAATAAGCAATTTCAATAATTCTGAAAAATGCTTGACTTTCGTTGCCATGACAACGATTTTGACAATGTTCCCCGGGGTTGAATTTGGTTGAATTTTTTTTGGTAAAACTAGAGAAAATTTCCTTTCTTTTGGTACCAAGAAACTGCTGTTATTCTAAATTCACCACTTCTGCCAGATTTTATTCAACTATTGTGACATACTTCTTATAAATATGCAAATGAAGTTTATCACACACAACATGGAAATGTGACTTTTCATAATAATTATAACATTCTGTATTTCAATTGTTATCTAAAAGGCAGTGCTATACATTGTTTTGAGGTTATATCATTTGAAATTGTAATTTGCACCCTGGTTTGAAGGAATGTTGCCAGCATAAAGAGTATGACAAACAAGCTACTTAATGGCACCTATGGTTACGCTGGGCCATTTTTTTAACCCCAAAGATGGTTCGGGCTCACTGTGTATTAAATGGTAGCCCCCTAACTGTATACATGTCCATATAAATATACTCCACACTGTTGCCTGATACAGTTAATTCATTCTGCATTACTTTTTTTTTTCTGTTCTATCAAAAACAATGTATCCAGTCCCGGTTTGCATTTCCCGGTTCTCACGGTTTCAGTTTTTGACCCATTTCCGGGAATTTCCAGGACACTACCGACTACGCTGTCATCACATAATAATAAAATTATGTATATACAGATAGCGGTGATATACTGATAAATGTTGGCTTTTGTCAATATGTTTTTGAACAAGTGTGACCTTAAAAATATCAGGTTTTCCCGTCAATAGGCCTACTAGTATTTTTGAAAGCCAATAGATCAATATTAAGTACTGAATTTGACATTGCCACGCCATTGTACGACTGTTGTTTTAATTGAAACACACTAAATACCATAAATGTTGATAAACTATGTTCATATTAATGGGCAAATGATATGTACACACTCACCTAATACAGTGACTAGTGTTGAAGTGATTGAGTTGATCAACAAGAGGATGTGTGGGGACTTCATGTGGTAAATCCTGAGCTGACTGAGACGAAAAGTGTGCTGGTCCTGTTATTCATATTCCCAATTTTGAAATTTGATCAATATGATTGTCATTCAATTAAAATGTCGAGGTTAAGTTTTCGAATCCTTATGGTTAGAAACTGCCATAACAAGTCAACAGGACTTAAATCAGCCAAGCCTTGCTATTAAGTTGCACGCTCCATGATTTTTGCCCAAAACGTTCATGCATCGCTACCTTCATTTGAGACTTGTGCATATCACCCACTAACAAAATATCACCAATTCATATCAATATATTCCCATATGGCCAGTCGTGAGAGACATTGATTTTTTGAGTAAATGATTGAAAGGATGAATATGCACATGCATTTAAACAAACATTGTATAATAGACTTACAACATGGGAAAACGAACAGCCCTTGAGTGTGACTAAACTTGACTAAATTGTCTAACATCAAATCATTTGCACTTGTTTGATCAGCTGATTTGAGACTGGGGAGTCCCAGATTGTATACAAATAAAGTGTGTTTTCAAAATTCCCGTGCTTTTTATTTATACAGCTTTCCCAGTGCAATGATTTATCATTCCATCAATTGATCAATGTAGGCCTCAAAGCGACAACATACCATCCTCCCATGGCAGGGTTCATTTTCATTCACCCTGCCAACAAGCACTATAGAATTCTGAAGTTTTCAAATCCTTTTACAGTTTTTTCCGGCATGATTTAAATAATTGTTTATGGTTTTCTACAAAGCAACTCATTCAAACAATTAACAGGCAACAATGAAACACTCAACCATGGGTGTCCTGCTGCCAACCCCGCCTGTCGGTATACTTCAGCGGATTTCACTTGCTTCAGAATGGTCTGCTGAATAGCCGAGGGTATGCTGCTGCGCAGCCTATGTTTTTCTTTGTTGCAGTCATGCATAAATAATTTCCAAAGTTTTTGCAGTAACTGGCATCTTATTGTAAATGTAAATAAAAGTAAAGTAAGAGATTGGAAATCGATCTGCTGATTTTTCTGTTTACTGTAATGAACATCAAATTGAAGAGGTTGTAAATGTAAAAAATCTTGGTCATGTGCCGGGGTGTCATGTGTTGATAAATAACTACAATATTCACAACTAGAATTACCCATTGTAAGAGGCAGGTCTATAAAGCATGTTACAGTAGGGCGGGCAAGAAGCCCGGGTTACGTTAGAGCCCCCCCCCCCCAGAGTTTTATCTTAACTTACATTTTTGGTGAGTTTTCTTATTGATATGAGCGAAGCGAACGGCTGCCGAAGGCAGCCGTGAGCGTAGCTCACTTAGCACAGCAAGCAGACAATGATCAGCTGACAGCACAGTGGACCAAGAAACATTGATGGTCGACAATTTATGTAGGTCAAATAGGTCCAGCAACTGAGCAATCTGTTGGTTTCGATTCCAATTCAATTAAAAAACATACCTCTTTTGTTCCTCAATATTGTTACAATATTCCAATGTTGCTCAATTGTTTTGTTAGCATACATTATTCCAGTGTTTGATTATTATTTACGGCAGATGAGCGCTGTCCTCAAAACTAGGTCAGACAATTTTTGGCAGAGCCCTGCAGAGGGCACCATGTATAGAGTGCCGACTACAGTCCCCCTGGTGGCAGAATCACCAACACTATTGACAGGCTTCAGGAGTGCAGATTCGGCAGTCATGCAGTGCTAATGGCAATTAATAGCACAGGTAGATCTATTTCTTAAGGGCAACTTGACACATACAATACAAGATGGTCACTTTGGTCAAGCTGTGAACTTTATCTGCAATCAGCCATCAATGGCACTTATTTGGTCCCAGCCTCCCAGGCTGTTACTTTCTTTTAAGTTTTACTTGAACATGTATATCAAATATCTAGAGTGAAAACTTAAAAATCTGAATCTCAACATAATCACTTCGCGTATCACATGGCCGTGCCATTATCATATTAGGACTGAAGCTAGAGGCTTTTTAAGTGACGTGACAAATTTTCATGGCAAACAGCCAGGGGCGCAATTTTCGCGGAAAATGTGGGGGGGGGGGCAAGGCGGTCGAGAGATTGCGTTTGGAATCGACCGGCACATCCGCAAATAACTAATTCAGTCAGACCTTTTTACAATCTTGAATTCCAAACTGTTAGTTATATGGCATGGTAACCTGCCGAAACAGAAAGGTGGGAGACATGTCTCTTAGAACAGAGCCCTACCAAATTGAACCCAAGGGCCATTATACAACAGTGACAGCACATTTTGTTTTTACACAAAAAAAGTGGGGGGGGGGGACATTTCATATATAGTCCCCCAGGGTCAAAGATGTGGGGGGGACATGTCCCTCCCCGTCCCACACCAAATTACGCCCATGCAAACAGCACCAAACCATAGTAGAAATTAAAGAAACAAAAAATGTGCATGGTTTTTGTAACTTTGATTAATTCTTTGAAAGGGGTTGTCAGAAATAATTTTGCAAATTTTTAAAAGTATAATGGATATCTGCATTGCTTCACTTTATGTCGATCACATAGACATGATTTGGATCATGTTTTTTGCATTTTAGTTCAAAATAAAGAGGTCAAATTAAAATATGTGGGTTTGGGGCGAGATACCCAACATGGTATGGGGCATAAGGCCCCTTCACTGGGGCCTCGAAGCTGGTTCAGGAACCATTTAACAATGTGTACTTTACCTTACATCTTGATAGAATAGCTTATTGAAACAGAAATTTGGCCGAAATTGAAACAGGGCAAAAAATATATAAAAATATATGTATGAACAGAAAAATTCAGAAATTCAGAAAAAGTGAATAGAATGCCTTGAAAATGATAGAAGAACTCCCAAGAAATAACTTTCAAGCTTAATGCGCAACCAAAAAAAAATTGCCATAGGATTATAATAGGAGGGCTTCTTGCCCGATGGGTGGGGTAAGAAGGCCATTTACAAAAATGGCTGTTACTCCTTTATTAAAATTGGTAGACATTTGTTTCAAATAGTTATAAGTAGAGTCAAGTGATCCTCCTGACAGCATACGCATTCAAATAATCGACCATAAAAAGTAGGTCAAATAACACCTCGAAGATAAGGGGGGCTGCATGCCCCGCCCGACTCTATTTCTATTTAGAGTTTATGATGCAGGGAATGTAAGGGTCAAGGAGGCCCTGGACACAATGAGGCAAAGAGGCCCCCACCTTCCCGCTTGTAAATTTGGAATTGACAAAAGTTTTGCTGCACAACGAAACTGTAGCTTTCACATTTCAGAAGGAAGTCTATATCATGTATTTCTATGGTCTATATACGATTGCAAATGATGTAAAAATTACAATACTTGTGTTATGTTCAAGAATTTGGAAACAATATTATGTCATTTTGCAGAGCTTGTCAGCGTCGAAACATTTTGATGGTTATGGTTTTTTTTAGCACTATTCATAAACTATTATTGCTGGTGATGATAAAGTAAAGAAATTGCAGACACCCTTCCTTATTTTCAGAAACTAGTATATCAAATCTGATTTGAGTTATTGGCCTATATATGATGGAAATTGGTGTGGCCCAAAAATAAAAAAGGTTAAAAATTGTACAATTTGGCAGATTCTGACAATGATGATACATTGTCTTTGTTTGACCTTGTAAATTGACTATAGTTCAAATCTTCAATGCACTGCCGGTGAATGGAGCCATTAAACAAAATTCATCTTTTTACTTATAAATGGTGGCAATCCAAAAAGATCATGTATACAAATACTATACATGATGTAACGAAAAACAATTTGGCCAACTTTGCATCTTGAGCATATAGTATATTAAATATAAGATTACAAGAGAAAACATAGGCTGCGCGGCAGCATACCCTCGGCTACTCAGCAGGCTGGAACCAGTGAAATCAATTGATATACTGGCGATAGATTATGACCTCAACTACAGCTTTACCAACCGAGTCATATTTAGATGGCCTGGGCCAAAATTTTCACAATTTTCATATGGCGTTAGCTCATGAACATATATATCAATGCCCTCCTTCAGATATATTCTTATCTATTTCTAGAAGCAATCAATGTATCAAGCATGTTTGTATAATCATAATGGTCAGCTGGAACTGCAAGAATGTAAAAAGTGGCCCAACTCTATCAAGCTTCCTCACTCTTTCTGGCTGACGAAAAGTGTTTTTAGATCAATAAAATGTCCGTTTCTCTATTTTATATGATGTTTTATTTATTTAATTTTGACAAATTCCCAGCCTTAGCATTCAACTGATTCAAGGTACTGAAAAGAGATGTTGCAATGAAATATAAGGGTCACCTCATTGCTATGTCCTCCTCCTGTCCTAATTAGCCTACCAAGTGCATAAATACAGGAGGTAAAGTCCCAATCATCCGTCTATCCATGATTCTCTGGATGTATTAGATTACATTATTATAGATGATCAAATAATCAATCAATCAATCAATCAATCAATCAATCAATCAATCAATCAATCTATCTATCTATCTATCTATCTATCTATCTATCTATCTATCTATCTATCTATCTATCTATCTATCTGACAACTAAATTCACAGTGGATCTATCAGTCAAACAATTAA
Organism: Platynereis dumerilii; assembly: GCA_026936325.1. Lineage (NCBI taxonomy): Eukaryota > Metazoa > Annelida > Polychaeta > Phyllodocida > Nereididae > Platynereis > Platynereis dumerilii. The sequence goes on along the minus strand of JAPTHN010000063.1, from coordinate 1,965,682 downwards.
TTAATAATTCATTCATTCAATCAGTCCAATCGGTCAAGCAATCTTCAGTCATTTAAACACCTAATCTAAAACATCTAATTCATCTATCTGGCTATCTATCTATCAATCTATCAATCTATCTCTCGATCTATCTATATATCTATCTACAGCTATCGATCTATCTATCTATTTATCTATCTATCTATCTATCTATCTATCTATCTATCTATCTATCTATCTATCTATCTATCTATCTATCTATCTATCTATTAACCTATGCTACCTTTATCATCTTATCATAAATTATGAATAGAATAAAGGCCTGCCTAAAACAGAAATAATAGACATTATAATGTTTAAGATAAATAAACTAGGGCTATAAATGCAGTTTGAACATATTTCTAAGTAAAAAGGGAATTTTGTTTGAAATATAGGGGTGCTATTTAACTGCTTCCGTACTCTCCCCTTTGTTTTTGGGTTTGGTCATTGGAGAGGATTAGTGACATCATGTTACATAATGTCCATTCAACAAAAGCTGCACCCTGTTCCCCAACAAAGCAGTGACACTTATTGTCTTCAAGGTGCTAAAATATGCTTGTGTTGAGTTTTGTCATTAATTAAAATTCAGATTTATCCAACATTAAATATCTTTAGATATAAAATGAAATATTGAAATTTGTAGAATTAAGGTATTGTTGCATGCCAAGTAAATTTATAAATAACCATGTATTTAGTGGAATCATTTCTGCAATCATTATTTGATCACATTTAGTTTTTATGCAATATTATAAGTTTATAAAAGCAGGCTGACATTAATTTAATTTCTTTCCTTTAATTTTCTTCACTGAGGTTAGATTTGAGCAAAAGGGGGTTTTGAGATTTCTTGTCAAAAGTTTAGAATGGTAAGGCCCCCTGACAGTCAGAACTACATTGTATGTGCATAAAGCATATTTGTATATATAATATATATAATTTATCATATTTAACCACATAAATTCTAAGGAAGAATGTGATGAAAAAAATATACTTGGGGCACATTGTATGGCACTTTGAGTAACCAAGATCCAAAATTGACTGAAATGTGACAATTCAAAGGTCTACAGTATAAGTGTTGTTTGCCTATTTTCAGCAATTTCTGTCTTTTCATGTTCAAAAATCTAATGATATAACAGATATATGCATTAAAATTGTGTGTTTCTTTCATGTTTATTCAATTTGTTCATATTCTAAAGCATTGCATGACTTTATTAGAAACGAAAAGGTTAGGAAGTTGATATTTTCACATTTTTGGAATTTTAAACTTCTTCTGTTGGCCTAAAAAGTGCATAAACTACATGCACATAAAAATTTTTTTTTAATTATACCTGGGGCACATTGTATGGCACTTTGAGTAACCAAGATCCAAAATTTACTGAAATGCGAAAATTGAAAGGTCTACAGTGTATAGTTTTTGCCTATTTTTAGCAATTTCTGTCTTTTTATTTTCAAATACATGATGATGTACTTTATATATGAATGAAAATCATTTATTTCGTTCATGTTTATTAATTACGTTCATATTCAAGAGCATGGCATGACTTTATTAGAGACGAAATGGCCAGGAAGTTGATATTTGCAAATTTTTGTGAATTTTAAACTTGTTTTGTCGGCCTAAAATATTGCGTCAATTACGTAATGGCCATGAACATTCCTTCTTGATAGGTTTAACTATAATACATTTTGGTTTTTATCAATATAAACTCAGCAACATTAAAAACGCACATATTTTTGAACAGCTTAAAAGCTAATTTGTTATGTAGATATTTCCATGAAACTTTACACTGATGTCAGTTGACATCTCTTATGAAAGTCCAGAAAATTTCACAAAGAAAGAGTATGAAACGGCTGGATTAGGCCACTTTTAGCTCAACAGGTCAAAAAACCAAAATCACAAACAATGCAAATTGGTCAAAAATAGATTTCTTGTAAAGTCTGTAACAGCTCAATATTTTGAGTGTGGAAATAATCAAGATGGTCAATCATGCTTTTTCATGGGATTTTGCGAGTTTTTTGTTAATTCTTCTGTCAAGTCTGTGTTTTTCACATTTGTTTGTCACATCGTTTTCAAAATATTTGCATCATAAGCATCGGAAATTATCCTGTTTTTGGTCAAATTTTGATCGGAAATCTTTTTGGACATCAGTTTTGACCATTTTAAATCAATAATAAAGTGATAGCATCCGCACTCTACTCCCCAATTGCTTTTTCAATTTTGCAAATTCCAAATTTGACATTATGTCACAAAAGCATGCCTGGTTCTTTTAAATATTCATGGATCCTGTTCAAACTTTCACAATCTTTAGCTGAGAAGCTAATAAGCACAATTGCCAAGTTACATCAAGATAAATTTAGTGCTGCAAAAGTTATGATACTTTGAAAATGTGTGCGTTTTTAATGTTGCTGAGTTTAGTTATTACTGTTTTGGTGTGAGAGACCAAAATTTTTAAAAAATGTAAAAAATTACACATTTTTCCAGTGTTTTGATTTTTACGCAAAATTCGTTAGATGGGCCCTCTAAATGATTCAAGCAATTAAGAGAGCTATATTTTAGACAACTAAATTCTAAATTTCAAATGTCTAACTCCAAAATTGAGGGAATTGCAGAGGTTTGAAAAAAGCCTATTTTTTCACATTTTTGGTTCATTCTTTGAAATCTATTTTAGTTACAGCATTCAGACCCCCAAAAGGCACAACTAGGGTATTTAATACATGTTATGGTAGATTTTCATACCAATAGGTATAACCGTTTTGGAGTTCTGGTCCGGAAACGAAAGAAATTAATTTTTCCGAATTTTCAATATTTCACAAAAACTGTGGTCATTACATAAATATGAACTCCAGAAGGCACATTAACACTATAAGACCCATTCATGTGTCAAATTTCATATATATATGTGTAATAGTTTTGGCACAGAGGCCAATACACATTGTGTGACGCCGCCCGCCCGCCCGCCCACCCACCCGCCCGCCCGCCCGGCCGCCCGCCGGACGGACAAAAATTTGCCATACTAACTACAATACCCGATGGCAATATTCATTGCCGAGGGTAAAAATGTAACAAATAGTCTGGTGAATTACAAAGTATTGAGATCCCAGAACCTGACTTGGCAAAGGGCAGGGGAATTATAGCAAAACAAACCAGAGTCAGGTGTAAGGAGGTGTGAGACTTAGGACTCATATGTGATGTTAAGGCCTTTAAGGACGTCCAACCTTCCATCTCCTCCCACATAAGACCCTGGAATGGAAATCTAAGAACTAGAGCTTCTGGGTAGAGACCTGACAGTCACAAAACCAGTACTACATGCCATCACCGGAAGAGGAATCTCTTTATTATCGTTTTCATAGCTGCGTGTCTTTCAACTTTGTACTTTGCTTTATCCCAAAACTGTGATGTCACAGATTTAGTTGAATAACTTTGTATATCACAAGCACAGATTTCGAGACACTGTCTAAATGCATTGACACATGGATCATGTATGTTTATCTTTGATAAATGCCCTGGTGACAAATGCTTCAATGAACTGCAACTGAATCAAACAGACTACTTATCCTCAAAAGAAAGTTAGGAGGCGACCATTTAATATCGAGGGGGCGGGGAGGGGGAGGGAGAAGGAGAACGTTGGAGTTTTTTTTAAATGACTAATTTCTTGCCCAGTTATAAAGAAATAAATATTTTTGTCCAGTTTTAGTAAAATAGCTCATTTCTTGCTCAGATTTAGTGAAATAAATAAATTCTTTCTGGGCAGTCTTGAATTAAATCATCTCTGGTGGGATATTTCTGAATGAGGTGTCGCTTGATTTTCGAATGAATATTTGAGGAGCTCTTGAAATAAATAATCACAGCTGCCGTTGTCGTGAATTAAACAATTTCCCATTGTGGAAAACTCCAAGCCCCCCCATGATTGTCCCTAACAATGACTGACAACAAAACTTATTTGAAATTTTTATGACAAGTGTCTTGTGAAAAACAATAACACACTTTGTTTGGAAAACATTCAGCATGTTGAGACTCTTCTGACCAGTTGTTTGTTGCGGTTGTACAAAAAATATAACAGGGCCTGGCAGTTTTAGAATCCTTTGTCAAAAACTGTGATGTCAAACTCTAAACTGAGTGTCACAGGTTGAAGATTAGACGAATCACATTGACCGATACCCTCTGATGTCACGGTTTAACTGCAAAACGAAGTTTTCAGAAAAACACACAGCTATGAAAACGATAATAATCTCTTCGATGGACTTTGCATATTTAATATACACTGTTTCGTGTTTTTTGTAAACACTGCAAAGTTGTTTGCATAAAAACCAATAATTATATCCCTGCCTGAGGAGGGAATCACATAATGAAATGTGTCTCACTGAGAAATCACTGTAATGATCACAAGCCCTGGCAAAACTGATGATGCGAGAAGCATAGACACCATAAGCTGGCTTTTCTGGAATATTAGATGCAGCAGTATATATGGATTGTTGACAATCTTGAAGTTGAAGTCATCCCTTTTGTCATATAATCTTAATATGTAAATGGCACTGCCATGAAATTCGCGCAGCATTGTCATAGAACTACTACATTATCTTCAACTTTCCATGCAGAAGGCCAATTTATCTTTTTAAAGGACTGGGCAAATGGGCAGATAGATAGAATAGGTAGATAAGATCAGATCTATAGATAAGATTAGATAGATAGATAGATAGATAGATAGATAAATATAGATAGATAGACAGATTGCACTGACAGCTGTGTAATTCAAATCTGTGTTAAATTTGGATCTATTTTGTTAAATTGTTGATGTTACATAACTGAGATCAATAAAACCACAGCTTTTCGGAGGTGACTGTTTACTATTAAACTGTTACATAATTTGTTTATAGTTAATGAAGATTATGTAACCTTAAGTATTGTTATGAATTCTTACTTGGTGAGCCATTTAAGTCATTTACTTTTGGGTTGACTTTTAATTTTCAGTCACTTCTTACAATCAGGGGTATGAAAATGATTATTTCCAATGTTGATACACATGTTGATTTAAATCCCTGAAATATGTCATTGGAGGTTGTTATGTGACAAAACTGAAATTTTAAAGCTATTTTGGAAGATATTTGAGGTATTTTAATTATTTACCAAACTAAACTCTGACTAAACTACTAGCTCCACTTTTATGGCGACTACAGGCACTTCCTGTTCAGGCAGTCACTGTAGACAGGAGCACCACACAGAATGAGCAGTCCTTGTGCTAAGTGAGCTTCGCTCATATCAATGATTTGAAATTTAACCAGGATTTTTTCCAGGGGGGGGGGCAGACAACCAAGACATTTTCCCAAAATTTTTATTGCTACCAACAGCTTTTCGTGTGTTGCGCATTTTAACACAGAATCTCATAACTGTTGTGATTGTTCCTAATAATATGTAAATGGCACTGCCATGAACTTCGCGCAGCACTTTAAAAAGTTTTTGTACGACTTATAGTGTTACCATAATTTTCATGTTTATTTCATATTCAATGTATGAAAGGCAGTTATGTAACTATTTCAGAAAATTAGAAAGACAGATACATGGAAAGAAAGAGAAAAATGTAGAATAGCAAGATAAACTAGACAAAAAATATAATAGATAAATAGATAAATAGATAGATAAATAGAGAGATAAATAGATAGACAGATAGATGGATAGATATATTGACAGACAGATAGATAGATAAATTGATAGATAGATATATATTAAATAGATAAATAAGATTGATAGATAATCAGCTAAATGGTAAAAAGGCAGACAGCACTGAAAGCTGCCAAGGTCAAGTCTATGTTAGATTGTTGATATTACATAATAGTATAAATATATACTAATACAAAAACAAAAACATTGCATGTAGATTAACTGTTCACTGTTACATAATCATCAGTTCATAAAGATTATGTAACTTTAATTTTGTTATGTTTTCTTGTTGTTTGATTGAAATAAAATGAATCACATGTTAATAATTTGATTTAATTTGTCAACGCTAATAATTAACTATTCCATAAAAATTATTGGTACAGGATATAGACTATTACTAGAGAAAATTGAATTTTTAAGACACTTTTAAAGATGAATATGTTATGTTTTGTTAAATACGAAACTAAATCATTGATAAGAAGTTGGACCCACTTGACCTAATTCTCAGCTGTGGACTGTTGATGTTGAGACCATCACTGCACAGATTTTTGAGTCTTCTCCTGCACTCAATTCGCTTCGCTCAACGGCCTTCGGCCGTTTTGCTGCGCGAATAATATTTTTTAAGTAGATTTGTCTGAGTAATATGGTGAAAATGCCTGGACGATATCTTGAAAATGCTACAAAAGTTGGAAAATGTTTGAAATAGTTAAGGAAATTACTTCCTTGGTCGGCAATTCAGAAAAAATTACAGAAGATATTAGGGGAAGCTTGGGAGAGTTGGGCCACAGGGAGGGTTGGGCCGCCCTGATTTTTGAGGAAACTAAAAATTTTTTGAGAAAGCTGCAGCCACCAACATTTTATAAAAATAAAAATCTTTCAATCGATGTAACATTTCTGGCTAATTTGCTTGTCACGATCTTTAGAGAGAAGAAAATTCAAATTTGGATGAAAAGAGGAAAAACTGAACCATGTTACGAGGTTTTAATTGTCTGTCAGACAACAAGGACTGAGAAAATTTTCTATGGCATGCTTGGTAGGCTTGACTATTCAGTTGTTATTAACATATTTTGGAAAATTATCAGACAACCGGTTTTGTCATAATTGGGATTTAGAGAAAAATGGTGGAATGGGGGAGAGTTGGGACAGTGCTAATACTCTCCCTACATGTGTTGCAGTCCCAGATTTATTTTTATTAAGACAGAAGAACTTGTCTAGAGCAATTTTCAACAGAGATTGAATATTTTTAGGCCTTAATAATTATTCATAGTCCAATAAAATTAGATATCAGGAAATCTAGATGGGGAGAGTTGGGCCACCAGACCGAGGCTTAAGTCTGACAGCAAACTAGAGTTGCAAGAGGCCTCAATTCAGGATTAATGACTTCTATGACCACATAGGCGTACGGGACGCGCGATTTTTGGGGGGGCGAGCGACATTTGCCCGAATTTCGAGATCTAAATCTAATACCATTTCAAATGAAATAGCCTGGAAATCACTAATTTTAAATAATTTTTATCTAATCATCTGCCCAAATTTTTTAGCCTTTTTGCCCGAATCTTGCTGTTTCCCAAACTTTTGGGGGGGCGACCACCCCCCCTGCCCCCCCTCCCATACGCCTATGTATGACCACCACACTACAGGTTAAAAATATTATGGCCTCAAGTGCAGCTTAACCGAACCTGATATATTGCAACAGCCCAAGTCTCCCTCCTGAATGGCCCAAGTCTTCCACTTGATGGGGAGAGTAGGGCCAATTTTTTTCCAATTTTCATGGGGCTGTAGCTCATATGTTCTTGGGCAAATATCAATGCACACCTAAAGATATTTTTCTGAAATATTTCAAGATACAATACATGCATTAAGCATGTTTATATAATCATAACTGTTAGCAGGAGGTGCAAGAATGTAAAAAGTGGCCCAACTCTCCCAAGCTTCCCATATATTATTATAACTGAAAAAATAATGCATATATTTGCAAAAATAGGAAAATCTAGGATAAAAAATCCAATGGAATAATGGTTGCAAGGAAATAGTGAAACTGAAATGTCTAAAAAAAAGCAGCAGGTGAAATTACTGTGTTCTCTTTTTGGTTATTGGTAATAGGGTTTGTTCCCGGGACTCCCGGGAACGGGAAATTCCCGGGAAATGGGCAAAAAACTGAAACCGGGAGAACCGGGAAATACAAACCGGGACTGGATACAGCGTTTTTGAGGAAATGGAAAAAATTAATTCCTTATTTATTAAAAGAATTTGATTATCAGTGATGTAGAGTGGCAAAAAAATTATAATTTATTGTATCAGGCATAGCAACAGTGTGGCATTTTACATGGACATAGAACTCTATTGTCCATGACCAGTCACTACAGTAACTGTTGGAGACAAAATTTTGGGCTGGCCTTGTAATGATCTTTTTCAGAATTTTTTTTTTCAAGAAAAAAAGATTTGTTTATATTTCTTAGAAAAAAAAACAGATTATCAGTGATGTAGAGCGATGATGTATTATAACTCATTGCATCAGGCAACAGTGGAGCATTTTATATATATGGACGTAGAACTTTGTTTTCCATGAAAAGTCACTTCATTTGCAGACAAAGTTTTGTACTGGCCTTATGATTTTTTAAAGTCATTAAATTGTCATAAGGTTTATAAATATGCCCACAATATCTGATGGCATGATTTTTTTCTGCAAAAAAATCTTATTTCAAGAAATTTTCTGTTTTGCTCTATTTCAATAATGTTATATTTTTGTCCTGCCTAAGCAAAGTTTCTGTTTAATTGCCAGGAATGTATAATTATTTAATTATAAGTCAAGAATAATCAAGAATTTCAAGAATAATCATTTGGAACACACAGATGTAATAATTTATTGCTAAATAAAACATTTCAATTTGTAACATATCAATTTTCTTAAAGGTCTCTTACTTTGTATAGTATCTAAAGATGTTTTATGGGAAAATACAAAACAACAGTTTGTAAAGAATCAAAATATAATCACACACACAGGCCTGTATGAAAACCTATTAACACCCTATTTTTGCAATTGGCCATCCAGAATTTCCTTTGTTCATGAATTTTTAATTTTTGATGAAAAAAAAGTTTAATTTGGCAAAATGTCCCATGAATTTCAAGGTTTGATTATGACCAAAACCAAAACTGGGATTCCCGGGACTCCCGGTTCTGGCCACTTCATTTCCCGGTTTCCCGGTTTCTTGGAAAACCGGGAAATTAGCAAACCCTAATTGGTAACTTAAGTAAGGGGAGACTGGGGGAAACTCAGAATAACTGGTGTTGCAGAATTCTATGCATTCTGTTGAGATATAAACATGATAAATAAAAGCTACTGAGAATTTTTTCTTTCAGTTCACCGTGACAGAAATATCACTGCAAAAAGTATGGAGAAAATTTCGTTTCAGAAATTCAAAGAACCTTTTTGTTGAGGTTTAACTTTAATTTTTGTGAAATTTGAAATAATGTTATTGCAAAAATTATTGAGTTAAGAGAAATAAGGGGCACATCAGGCAAAACTTAATTCAAATCAGAAAACTGAAAATCTTGCAAATTGTGTTCGATACATGTTTTGATAAAAAACATTTGAAAATACCTCAGGACCAGCACAATTTCCATCGCACATTCAAAAAATATGCTTTGGTTACATTTTTGAAAAATTTTGTGGAATTTTTTGCGAATGCATATCTTTCGGGGCCAGTAAAAAGGGGAAATTGTAAAGAAAAAAAACAGGGAAATTGTGAAGGAAAATTGGGGAAATCAGATGAACTCTTAATTCGTATAAATTCACTTTCTTTCAATTTCTTTTTTATCAATTTCCCCATTATTTTTTACCATTTCCCCCAATTTCTAGTCATTTCTTCATTTCCAAATTTTGCATACCATATTTCCCCCACAGTGCTCCTGAAGAAACATTGGGGTTAAAAAAATGAACCGAAAACGGGACCTATACCACCTCAAACTACACGATCGTACGAACGCTTTAAGACAAAAACGAAAAAAATCTGTTGGGAATCTTTGAGAAATTCAAGTTTTTGAAAATTGTGTTTATCTCATCACTTGAACAGATGTAAAATGGCTTAAAATACGAAAAACAAGCTTGAAAATGTGATTAAACCTGCTAGCTAAGCTCTCTAAGGAATTTCAATAAAGTTAAAACAATGAAACGAAAACATTTATGGACTTTAAAAGTAAATGTGACACATTGTTTATCACACACCGTATAAATGCAAAAAAGCTGAAAATAACCAAATTTTCCATATTTTCAGTCTTTGGGGGTTGTTAAACAAATTTGTTATCCTTAAACTGGATATGAAAAGCGTCGTACAGCTTTTAAAAAGTGAAAGCATGTCAAAACAGATAGAAACATGACAAGTAAGTATCTTCTCACAGCACCAACTATTATGCCCATTAAGTTTATATGGTACTATTTATATATATAATAAGTTCAAATGGAGCAAAGGTGATGCAGGCTGAAGTATTTGACAGTAATATCTATGAGTGAAAGCTGAGGCTAAAGTAAACATGTCACAATTTAATTTTCTAACATAGGTTTGTGGAATCAGCTGATATTTTTTTTCTGCATCTGCATTGGAGGCCTAAATTAGGATAAATGTGGTTCAAAATTAAGTACTGTTTAATATCGAACAGAATAGCCTCAAATCCTTAGATATAATATAGGCTATGAATATAGGCATAGCTGTTCTCAGCTGTGTGCAGAAATTGGGCTTGATGTTTGCTACACTTTTTCAGGTACCTTGTACATGCCTAACTGTAGTGAACACTATGGTGGTTGTTTGAATATATATCCTGCACCTAATATGGACTTATTAATCTGAGAATCTCTTTGAATAGAACAGATTTAGGGAGGTACCAAAGCATGCTTTCATGCACAGAATCATAGAATGCAACAACTGTAATAGGGCCTAGTTTTTTTTGGGCAGCATACAGTGTATTCTGCACTGCATATCAAAGCTCGAGAGTTACTCGAGATCATTAACTGTATAAATTAATCTCCCTCAGAGGTTTACCTGATAATTTTTCAATTTCACAATGAGAAAATGGATGTGAACCCGCGTTTTTAAGTCAGTCATTTGGATTTGGAACGAGGTGTGACAGCTTAGTGTGCAATATCCTTATAATAACCATTTTGATAAGGGAGAAGGAAAGTACTTACCATTCTCCTTTATTGAGTCAGGAAACTATGTGTATTTGTGATCACTGCTACCTGCATAATAATGTTTGAAAGTTGACAATCTGCTGCAATCCATTTGACCTAGCATAATTTTTAAACTCAGTTTTCACATTTGAAGCTTTCCATATACATGTCAAGCAAGGTTTAAAACTTCTTTTAAAATAATAAAGATTGAAAAACGTAAAATAAATGGGTTATTTTTAGGGTTTTTAAATTTTCAGTGTGTGATAAACGATGTGTCACATCTATTTCAATAAAGTCACAAAATATTTTAATTTTTTTGTTGTAACATGTTTGAAATTCTTAAGGAAGCTAAACTAACAGGTTTCATTATGTTTCAAGCTAGTTAATTGCATTATAAGCCATTTTACATGTACTCAAGTGATGAGATAAACAAGATTTTTTAAAACTTGAATTTCTCAAAAAATTCCCAACAGATTTTTTTCGTTTTTGTCTTAAAATGTTCATATGATCGCACAGTTTCAGGCGGTATAGGTCCTGTTTTTGGTTCATTTTTTTAACCCCAATGTTTCTTCAGGAGCGCTGTGCCCCATTTTATTTATCATTTCCCCATTCTTCTTATAAATCGTTAAACATCCATAGGCGTAGGAAGCAGGGGGGCTGCTCGACCGAAAAATGCTGTCGGAATTCAAGCAGCCGCTAGGCTTCGTTTTGAGTCATATTTAGGAAAATCAATTTTTAATGGGGTTTCAGGCAGAACATTTTTTGTTTATACGTTTTTGTGGCAATTTGGGTAATTGTATAATTGAGTCCAGTGTTACCCAGAGGAGCTTCATAAGATAATTATACTCTTTAAACAGGTATTTCTGGGCTACATGATCCGTGATTATCATTTAGGGGCCCATAACGTACATTTGAGCCCAAATTGTCCTCTTATCTTTTGCTAATTTACTTTTGACTTAAAAATTCTCAAATTTAGGCAAATGTTTTTTTTTTGTTTTTTTTTCAATAAATGTGATCCTCCCCCCCCCCCCCGAGTTAATTGCGAGGCCCTAGGCTATAATGGATAATCCAGGCCTGATTGGCTGGAACCAATTTTTATTTGATATTGTAAGATGAATTGATTTTATTTTTCCATTTGTATGTTCGTTATTTTCGCGTGTTGACAATTGTGTCATGTGTGATATTTTCGTTGTCTCAATAAAAAATCCTGGATACGCCACTGGTGCTTTGCCTCACTACCTACTCTGCTGGGACCCTGTTGTTATCCAGTTGGTCCGCATGATCTACATTTGCTAGGCATCATTTAACCCCTTCCAGACTGAATGCATGGACAGTATATATGTGAAAGGCTTATAAATACCAACAGACTGGCAGAAGATTGGCCAGTACATTTAAATTTCTTCTGGGGTACAGAAGCCTCTTGATCAGACTCTGCCCCCCCCCTAGGATTCAGACCAGGCTACGGCCCTGTATCAAAATAAACTTCCATGGACGTTTTACCCCTCTGCTCGGCCAATTCTCAACCAAAATTCATTCAAAAAGTTTCGGGTACCCTACAACCAGGTCTATTGATTACTGTAGTCAGTCTTTGTCCGTCGTTGTTTCTTTTCGCCGTAAAGCCCCTTTTTCGGCGATCGGTCAGATCGCAAAAATGTCATTTTACAAACTGCTGACAGTGCTCTATCAAAATAAACTTCCATGGACGTTTCGCCTCTCTGCTCGGTCAATTCTCAACCAAATTTCATTCTGAAAAAAGTTTCAGGTACTCTGCAACCAGGGCTATTTAATACAGTAGTCAGTCTTTGTCCGTCGTTGTTTCTTTTTGCCATACGGCTCTTTTTTCGGCGATCAGTGTGCTCGCAAAAATGGCAATCCACAAACTGCTGACAGTTCTCTGTCAAAATTAAACTTCCATGGACGTTTTGCCTCTCTGCTCGGTCAATTCTCAACCAAATTTCATTCCGAAAAAAGTTTCAGGTACTCTGCAACCAGGGCTATTTAATACAGTAGTCAGTATTTGTCCGTCGTTGTTTCTTTTTGCATTTTTTTCGGCGATCAGTGTGCTCGCAAAAATGTCATTCCACATACTGCTGCCTGGTAGAACTGCAGAATTTGCAACAGAACTGCAGAATTCTGCAGCTTCCTGCAGTTTTTTGCAGATTTTTTTGGAACTGCAGAATTCTGAAGCTTCCTGCAGATTTTTTTGAAACTGCAGAATTCTGCAGTTTTTTGCAGAATTCTGCAGTTTTTTGCAGAACTGCAGAATTCTGCAGTTTTCTGCAGAATTCTGCGGTTTTTTGCAGATTTTTTTGAAACTGCAGAATTCTGCAGTTTCCTGCAGAATTCTGCAGTTTTCTGCAGTTTTTTTACAAAACTGCATAAAACCTCCAAGGCTGCATATCTCCTACAGAATTTAAGATTTTGCTCCAGAAACTTTTCAGAAACGCTGCAGTGACAGAGGACTACCAAAACCCCGACCCCCCAAATCACAACCCCCCAAACCAACCCCCCAAATCAATGTTTCCTTGGTAGCGTCAAGCTCAATGTCAAAGGGTACATTCGATTCGGTCTACTCCAACTACTCCGGAAGTGACGTTTCTACTCCGGGGCCGCTGTAAATGCTTGACGAAGGCACGGGACGGCACGTCACTGTCGGAACAGCAATAAATCGATGAATATGACCACAGTTAAGCAACCACTGAGGCTACAGAAATGGCAGACCACATTTTAGAAAGCCCAGCTCATTTGAAAGCCATTTTTCAGCATAACTGACGGCTAGCTCTGGACTAAACCTGGTTTTATTCAAGAGACATTAATTTTGATCTGACATATTTTTTTTGTTTTTCATAATATCTTCAAAAAAGGATAGAATGAACTGTTTAGAATAAATCTTATAATATGTCATATTTAGCAGCTTCAATTGTGTCAAATCTGTACATTTATCTTGATCACAGAACTTGATAGAAAATCAAATACTCCAATGAGAAACAAAATTCTTAGCAGGTCTTGGTAGAAATCTTGTGCTAATAATGCAAAAATGTATTTGATTTTTTTAAATTAAAAACTACCCTGTGCAAAAAGGAGTACATTTGAAGCGCTCGAAAATAATTTGAGCGCTTCAAATGTCCTTTTTTTCTGGGTGAGCATAATAAACTTATAGACCAGAGTGCAGACCAGAGTGCAGACCAGAGTGCAGACCAGAGTGCAGACCAGAGTGCAGACCAGAGTGCAGACCAGAGTGCAGACCAGAGTGCAGACCAGAGTGCAGACCAGAGTGCAGACCAGAGTGCAGACCAGAGTGCAGACCAGAGTGCAGACCAGAGTGCAGACCAGAGTGCAGACCAGAGTGCAGACCAGAGTGCAGACCAGAGTGCAGACCAGAGTGCAGACCAGAGTGCAGAATAAATTGCAGAATAAAGGGCAGAATAAATTGCAGAATAAAGGGCAGAATAAAGGGCAGAATAAAGTACAGAATAAAGTGCAGAATAAAGTGCAGAATAAAGTTCAGAATAAAGTTCAGAATAAAGTTCAGAATAAAGTTCAGAAAAAAGTTCAGAAAAAAGTTCAGAAAAAAGTTCAGAAAAAGCAGACCAGAATGCATGCAAACCAGAATGCATGCTGACTAGCAGACCAGAGTGCAGACTAGGGATGCAGAATTTTCGTAAGGGAAATTTTCCATGGAAATGTATGGGAATTTTCGGGAATTTTCAGAAATATTGAAAATATTCAGATATTTATATGAAATCCACTGTGACGGAATCACCAAAAATTAGGAATTTTTGTTTTTATATCCACATATTAAATTTTCTATAAAGATAAGAATGATGAATCATATAATCAGAAATGAAGACAACTCTTCCTGATGTGTTCAACCACGTTTTCTTATGATATCAAAAGATTATCCAAGTAAAAATAATTTTTGTAAATATGTGACAGAATTACGCACAAATATTTCATGATTTGAGGTCAAAATTTTGACATCAATTATCTCTGAAAGTAGTCAGTCTAATTTAACAATTCTCATTTTGTTGAAGTAAAACATTTCTAAATTTTACTTGAGATTAATATTGAAGTTGCTTCAGCAAACAGAACAGCAAACAGAACGCAAGTAACAGTCCTACAAACTCACCCTATTGGCTGTGACGGAATCACTTAGCATCGTTACGGAATCACATTGTGACGGAATTACCTAAATCGTGACGGAATTACACTGATTCTTCTATGTATTCCTGTTTATGTATTTAAGTTAAAAAACATTAAACCTACCACTCAGACTAGCTTAGAAATTGTATGAAAGCAACAATAGATTTAGATATAAGATTACTAGGACCTATACAGTATATAGTGGCAATTTATGGAATCCTCGTCTAGGCGTAATTTTCATAACAGATAATGTATATATATAAAATATAATGCAAAACAAACACGTAATGTTGCGTATTGTTAATATCAATTATTTCTTTTAAATCAAAGAGTTACTTCAGTTGTGAAACACCTATTTTAAAAAGCAACTGCATAAATATAGGCCTATCACATATTGACTGATTTTACAGTAGTCAAATATATTTCATGGAGGTATAGTAAAACATAATAAATTTGTCAAATGGATCAGATATGCGGACATTAGAGCAAATATTGGCAGAAGGGATTAACAATGACCATTGTCTCATGAAGGCTGAGGAAAATAGTCAATCTCAACAATTAAAATACCAAATATATCTCTTTAGCACTATCCCAGAATGAATGGGATGTACAAAAAATATCTGATTTGATCAACAACTTCAACGACAACAAGGTTTCCTTTTGTAGATAATGAATGATTTAGATTTTTAGAGAATGTACAAAGCACAAAAACATCCCAAAATTATGCCTTATCATTTTGAAATATCCAACTGAAGAACGGATTGCAACAGTCTCGAGCCTCGTTGCCAGACCTATAGGAAGACCTTAAGACCACATACTGGCTATCAAATAATAATGACAGACATTCAAATGATCACTATCAACAGGTCCAGTGACAAACATATATGAAGATTTAAGCAATTTATTTGAAAATTCCCAATATTCCTACACAAATAAATTCCCAGAAATTTCCTGGAAAATTTCCAATATTTCCGGAAACTTTCCCAGCCTTTGCATCCCTTGTGCAGACCATGAAGGGTGAGGACCAAATGCAGACCAAAGGCCAGAATAAAGTGCAGGCCAGAATGCAGTCTAAAATTCAGATCAGGATGCTGACAAATCATTTTATAAATAAAGTTTATATAAATTGAAATAAATTTATGCATGTCTTTTAATTAAAAATGATTCTCATTGGATACAGTCTACAGACCATGCAGGATGCAGCAGACCACTTAAAAAATCATTTTACTGAAAAAAAAAATTTACTAAGTTTTCTTTTCCTTAATTAATAAATTTATCTGATAATTTATTTCAAATCCCCTGTGGACCTGTTATCCAGTTGGTCCACGTGGTCTGCAATTGAACTGAATAGTAATTTGGAAGACTTGAACCAACAGACTGGCTGCCCCGCTGCCAGAACGTACGGTCCGCATTTTACACTTACTGCTCCACTCCAGGGAGCACTTTGGAGCAGCGAAACGAATGTACCCAAAGAGGTCTGAACTGTACGCAATACACTGGAGGAAGTAACAGAGGTTCAGAAATCATGCGGGGAGCAGCAGAACTGCAGAATTCTGAAGCTTCCAGCAGATTCTGCAGTTTTTTTGCAGAATTCTGCAGTTTTTTTGCAGAATTCTGCAGTATCCTGCATTCTGCAGTTTTCTACAGAATTCTACAGTTTTTTGTAGAACTGCAGAACTGCAGAAAGAAATTATATACTCCTCAGATTGGCCACCAGAATGTGTGGTCCGCATGGTCCGCGTTTTGACACTGACCCCGCATTTTAGGTCATACGGGGGTGTGTCCCCCATATTGCACAGCTATTGGCTGAGTCCAACGATCTGTTTTACGTCATTTGAAGTTGAACATGCGCCATCGTCGATAATAAAATACCAAAAACACCAGCAGTGTGTACATGTATACATGTACATTTTAAACGATATATATGTAGCCTGTACAATGTTGTACTTGCATCCGTAATCAGGTAATGGCTGCCCTGGTGTTGAGGGTGATTGGTGGCTTCAACACTCGTCGACTGCCAGTCCTGAAACATCAGCTATGCCTGTCGTCAGTGTCGAGTATCTTCCCCAGAAGAGGCCATTCAACCAAGGTACGTAGGCCTACGTGTTGCATGATTCCGAACGTTTTGGTCCAGAGTAGGCTTATATGTTATATTGTTTATGGAACAATGTACCAGGCTGTTCATTCATTATATAGACAGATTGCCAGGCTGTTCATTCAATCATTAATATAGAGTAGACAGATTGCCTGATACTTGTACTAATTGCTAGTCAACTAGGCGACAGACAACTGGGCTACAACACTACCAACTAGGCGACAACCAACTAGGTGACACTGACATACCACTACACTTGTTGAACAACTAGGTGACAGCGGATGTCCCCAAATACCAACTATGTGACATATTTTACCAACTAGGCTACCTATGATAGATCCCTTGCAATTTTTGTCAAGCAGAAAATGTATTGTCACCTAGTTGGAAGTGCTGTGTGAACTTGTGTCATCTAGTTGGAACTGCTTGTCACCTAGTTTGTACTGATAAGTGTTTTCTAAATTTCTTGTCATCTGGTTGGTGCTGACAGGTGTCGCCTAGTTGGTTTGTCGCCTAGTTGACCGTACACCATATAAAGCCTGGTAAAGGGCATCAAGTCAAGACATAGACCGCCAACTCGTAGACAAACCATCAGTTTCTGACATCAAATTGACAGGGATCATCAAGTCGTAGACACAGAATTTTTCTTTAACTAAAGCAAGCCGAATTGCCAAGGGTCCCTGCGGCAACCGGGTGGAGGAGGGCATGTGCCCCCTCATATTGGACCTGTGCCCCCCAACCCCCAGGTGCCCCTGGATTAGATCGAAAAATTCTATCTTATTCAAGACAGCCAGAGGCTGTCTTGAGATAGAAGACAGTGCATTGGGACTTTCCTGCATTGCAATGATGCAACAGTTGTTTGATAGCCCTCTGGTGTATAAATCCCTGTCCTCTCATTGGCTGTAGCAGACGAATTTTGCCGTTGCAACACCTTGTAATGATGCCTATTTTACCATTTCTAAATTGGTTCAAATTCACGTTGCGCGATTCAAAAGTTTGCAGCTCTGATTTAAACACTTCCCTGAAAAAGGAACCACTCAGGTCACTTCATATAGACTGAATATGGATGTTTCTGGGTAACTCAGTCCAAATTGTCCTAAATCTTGCCCCAGATTTCCTTGCAGGGGTGCGACAAATTCCAGGTCGCAAAAATGCTGAGAACTGTCAATGCAATGTGGGCTGACCAACAACTACGTTGTTGTTGTTGGTCAGTCTTTGTGATTATCCCTGGATGAGAATTCATGCTTCCCCATTCCACAAGCAGTTTGATTTTGGATGTTTAGCATTGACCAAATGGCAAAACATCACCCATTTCACTTTCTTATGAGTCAGGGAAATAACTGTCTCGCCACGACTGTCGTTGTCCTCAGCCCCACGGGACTCTCACCCCGTCACTGCCCATACCCTTCCATGACCCTGTCAAACACCCTGGCCCAACCAGGGCTTAGGCAGTGCTCAAACTAATCTTTGACAGTCAATAAAAAAATACCAATACTATAATTGTCTAACTTGGCATTGAGATGTATCAGGGTCTCAACTATCTTAGTAAGTTACGACAAGCTTATCCATTACATAATAAGGAAAAGAAAGTGATTGTTCCAGAAAAATAAAGGGACTGTCATGTGGGGCTGATGACTTTGCGAAATGGGGTAGAATCATTCCAGCCACTGACAAGCTGGTGTGTGGTGAGGAAGGCTTCACAGAGATCAGACTTTCTTTTACACCCAACTGATCAACCCCACACACTCAATCATCCTATCAGGGCAAGGACTCAGCTGGAATTGCAATAGTCCTAGTGTGACAGTTATTTCGCAGACTGCTAGGCTGCACTGTAGCGATCTGCAAAAATGGCATTTATGATTGACCATTTTTAGCTTCAGTTAAAAGTAAATTTGGATACACATTTTTTAGGCTGAATTTGCCCCCATCAATTCAGCTAATATATATATACTAGCTGTTGACCCGATGGGGTTTGTCGCTTTTCAAAAATGTGCCAGGTTTGAGATTCTAGCCAGTTTAGAGTAATGTGAAGCCATGCAGCTCCTATTTGCAGGTACCAGTCAGGTTTCAGTTGGATGAAGTAATGTGGATTGTTTGGAGTTGTTGGAAAATGTGATTTTCTCTAAATGCATGACGCAACTTTATTTCTGGGAAACGGGTAGTTATATTGGACACAGAAGTGCAATCAGTGTGGCAAAAGATGCGGAATTTTGTGGCCTGCAATATGATATGCATTACTGGCCTTGATGTGGCAGGGAAATATATAGGTTCGAGATTTGTATGTGGAAAATGTGGTTTTTGTCAAACTCTCAATAGGAATATCTGGTAGCTGGGTAGTTATGTTGGCCATAGAATGTCAATCTGCATATCAAAAGATGCGGAATTCAATGGCCTTTAATATTAAATGCATTACGGCACTTGTTGTGGCAGATAAGTACACAGGTGGGATATAATTATGTGAAAAAAGGTGTTTTTTAGCGAAATTCTCAATATAAATTTGTGTTACTATGGAAATAATGAATGTTGATGGGTGAAAGTTGCCCTATCGGGAACTTCAGATTAATTGACACGCTCAGGAGTGTAATTTAAGGTTTTGTGGGTTGAGTTGAAAAAGCCTTATGAGTGAAATGAGATTCCTGCTATTATATGGCTATTATTATGATTAGATTAGATATATATTGAATTAAAGTGGTATATATATTGAATTTTCAGGTGGGGCCTGATTTTGGCCTGTTTTTCGACATCGATGGAGTTATCTCAAGAGGTCGAACCCTCCTCCCTCATGCCAAAGAAGCATTTCAATTATTAACTGACAAGCATGGTAAATTTTGGATTCCATCAATTTTTGTCACAAATGCCGGGAATGTCAAAAGACAGGTGAAGTCGGACCAGCTCTCTGACTGGCTTGGAGTTGAGGTAAAGTTCTTACAAAAAGAGGTTTAACATTTTTAAGATCAAGTATGAAACGGAAAACTATGGCATTCATAATGAGTATATACATTCACTATTTCACCACGAAGAATTAACTGACACAAGTTTACAAGTTAAATATATTATTATTCTTTCTTATCCGTTTCTATCTCTTAATGAGTATAGAAGGCTGTTTAAAGAGTCTAAAGAGGATGAGCAAGGACAAGCAACTACCTTATTGCTAAGATTGTTTTCCTATACTACTGTGCACGTTTTGGTGATAAGTTTTTGCCCTAATATTAGGGAAAGCTTCCTGGAAAGAGAGAATTCCTCAAAATGTGTTTCTGTCAAAAGTTATGCTAGTAAATTTAGGAGGTTTTAGAGGCTTGCAAACCAGCTATTATACTTAAGCACATTAGTATACTTCATTTCTGAATGCTTTTTATAGTGTGAGTATAATTTGCATTTACATTTGACAGGACTTCTTATAAACATTTGTATTTTGAATGTTTTTTTTATCGTATTTGTGCGTAACCCTGCTCAAGTCATGCGTGAAGAGATCCTGAGTGACACCAAACTGGACAAGGCACTTTATGAAATGGAAACAGATGAGCGTGTGCACTTGCATTTTAAGTACATGAATCCAAAGGATGATTCCACGCAGATTTACAAAGGGCCCCCGGTATTATATAAACACATCTAAAATCTTCTGATAACCAGTGTAGTAATTTATTCTGGCTTTGTTTTTATTAAGGTCACCCCAGACCAAGTGGTGATGTCCCACAGTCCTCTGAGGATGTTTCAACAATTCATGGACAAACACGTTTTGGTTGCTGGTCAAGGACCTACGAAAGATATTGCCAGGCAGCTTGGTTTTACCAAAGTTACAACCATTGAAACTTTCCGTCAATGTTTCCCCATGCTGGACATGGTTGACCACAAACGTAGGAAGACAGCTGTAAGTTTATTCTTTTGTCTACCTTTTTATTAATAGCATAGTTGGGCTGAAGTCTATTAAGTATTAATTTAGTACTTTGTCTTTTGTGGATTATAATATCCCTCGCTTGCTATATCTCTCAGACAATTTTTAACCGGCCTAACAGCGGAGGCCGGTTAATACAGGAGCTATAAATGGATCAGGTGAAACCATAAACAGTAACCACAAACCAGTAACCACAAACCAGTAACCACAAACCAGATGTAAACCACTGTTTTTCCCCATTGTGACCTTAATATTTCACTTACAGTTATGAAATTTGGTACAGGTATGGGACTCTGGGTATGGATTGGGAACATGTCGAGAAATCCAAGATGGCTGCCGTTTTGTGGCGGCCATTTTGGCAGCCATCTTTCTTCATTCTTGAACTGCCCATTGTGACCTTAATATTTCACTTACAGTTATGAAATTTTTGGTGCAGGTATGGGTCTGGGTATGGATTTGGAACATGTCGAGAAATCCAAGATGGCGGCCATTTTGTGGTGGCCGTTTTGGCAGCCATCTTTCTTAATTCTTGAACTGCCCATTGTGACCTTAATATTTCATTTACAGTTATGAAATTTGGTACAGGTATGGGACTCTGGGTATTGATTGGGAACATGTCGAGAAATCCAAGATGGCTGACGTTTTGTGGCGGCCATTTTGGCAGCTATCTTTCTTCATTCTTGAACTGCCCATTGTGACCTTAATATTTCACTTGCAGTTATGAAATTTGGGACACGTATGGGCCTCTGGGTATGGATTGGGAACATGTCAAGAAATCCAAGATGGCTGACGTTTTGTGACGGCCATTTTGGCAGCCATCTTTCTTCATTCTTGAACTGCCCATTGTGACCTTAATATTTCACTTACAGTTATGAAATTTGGTACAGGTATGGGACTCTGGGTATGGATTGGGAACATGTCGAGAAATCCAAGATGGCGGCCGTTTTGTGGTGGCCATTTTGGCAGCCATCTTTCTTCATTCTTGAACTGCCCATTGTGACCTTAATATTTCACTTACAGTTATGAAATTTGGTGCAGGTATGGGCCTCTGGGTATGGATTTGGAACATGTCGAGAAATCCAAGATGGCGGCCATTTTGTGGTGGCCGTTTTGGCAGCCATCTTTCTTCATTCTTGAACTGCCCATTGTGACCTTCATATTTCATTTACAGTTATGAAATTTGGTACAGGTATGGGACTCTGGGTATGGATTGGGAACATGTCAAGAAATCCAAGATGGCTGACGTTTTGTGGCGGCCATTTTGGCAGCTATCTTTCTTCATTCTTGAACTGCCCATTGTGACCTTAATATTTCACTTGCAGTTATGAAATTTGGGACACGTATGGGCCTCTGGGTATGGATTGGGAACATGTCAAGAAATCCAAGATGGCTGCCGTTTTGTGGCGGCCATTTTGGCAGCCATCTTTCTTCATTCTTGAACTGCCCATTGTGACCTTAATATTTCACTTACAGTTATGAAATTTGGTGCAGGTATGGGCCTCTGGGTATGGATTTGGAACATGTCGAGAAATCCAAGAAGGCAGCCATTTTGTGGTGGCCATTTTGGCAGCCATCTTTCTTCATTCTTGAACTGCCCATTGTGACCTTAATATTTCACTTGCAGTTATGAAATTTGGTACAGGTATATAACTCTGGGTATGGATTGGGAACATGTCGGTAAATCCAAGATGGCGGCCATTTTGTGGTTGTCGTTTTGGCAGCCATCTTTCTTCATTCTTGAACAGCCCATTGTGACCTTAATATTTCACCTACAGTTATGGAATTTGGTACAGGTATGGGACTCTGGGTATGGATTGGGAACATGTCGAGAAATCTGAGATGGCGGCCATTTTGTGGTGGCCATTTTGGCAGCCATCTTTCTTCATTCTTGAACTGCCCATTGTGACCATTATATTTCACTTACAGTTATGAAATTTGGTACAAGTATGGGACTCTGGGTATGGATTGGGAACATGTTGAGAAATCCAAGATGGCGGCTATTTTGTGGTGGCCATTTTGGCAGCTATCTTTCTGCATTCTTGAACTGCCCATTGTGACTATAATATTTCACTTAAAGTTATGAAATTTGGTACAGGTATGGAAATCCAAGATGGCTGCCATTTTGTGGTGGCCATGTTGGCAGCTATCTTTTTTCATTTATTGAACTGCTCATAGTGACCTCAATATTTCGCTTAGAGTTATAAAATTTGGTACAGGTATAGGCCTGTGGGTATGGATCAGGGACATGTTGAGAAATCCAAGATGGCGGCCATTTTGGCAGCCATCTTTCTTCATTTCTTGAACTGCCCATTGTGACCTCAATATTTCACTTAAGAGTTAAATTTGGTACAGGTATGGGGCTGTGGGTATCAGACGGGAACATGTTGAGAAATCCAAGATGGCAGCCACTTTGTGGCAGCCAATTTGGCAGCCATCTTTCTTCATTCTTGAACTGACCATTGTGACCTTAATATTTTACTTACAGTTATGACATTTGGTACAGGTATTGGCCTGTGGGTATGGATGAGTAACATGTTGAGAAATCCAAGATGGCGGCCATTTTGACAGCCATCTTTCCTTTTTTTTAGAAATCTGTTCAAACTGCATTGATTCTATACTAATAGTCTAGCATCTTCCAATCAACTATTTCTCCTATCTTCCAATATCAGTTGCTCAGTGGTTTAAGCAATGGCACCTTCAATTTCATTGCGCTAGGCCGGTTTTGAATCCGCGGATTCTTGTATACATTAGTAACATTACGATTGTGGAGATTAGTCATCCAGGTGAAATCCAATAATTGAATGTATAAATCACTTACACTGGATAGAATGTTAACAGTCTGACAGTTTCAGTGACCGTCCATGCAGTCCCCTTCCTCAGAGTTGAATGACAGTGCTTGGACTTGTCCCTCTGGTGGTGGTTGTGGATGGATGTTGCATGGCAAATTATGATATGATATGACATAGTATAATTTTATATAGCGCCCATTCCAGATAGATCTGCTCACCGGCGCTCACTATACTGAACGGCAATCATGCCAATCGTTATAGTGATAACCTCTGGACATGGCCGGAGCGAGGTTCACTCACAATCCCACATCCCCATGGTACTAGGCAGGCGTGCTAACCACTGTACCATGGACCTACCCTTTTCTTTTTTTACTGAGCCTTATTTGTATCTTTTCAGCCGTGTGCATTTGAGAAGTATTTCCCCAGAATAGAAGGTAAGCATGGTGTAAGAAATTCATTGATTGCATGATTGCTGTTGTACTAGGTTAGGATTCATTGTGTCAGACTGTTATGAACATCCTCGTTGTCTCCATAATATGTAGTATTACGGGGTGACTTGGGTTTTGAACCTGTCCGCGTTGTAGGCACAACATCTTGTAGAGTTTGTTGTCTCATATCTGACCATCCAAAGCCTATTTACATGGGAAAAGCGCTGGGGAAAGGTGGCCTTCAATCAGTGAGGACAATCAAAGATGGCAATTTCAGCGTAATAATCAAATGCAATTAATGGCTGATTATTAGGTTGATACAGATCGCCTGGAAATTTTTTTTGGACTTTTCAATGGGGTAACCCCCAAACTGTTCCAACATATGAAAAAAAAATTCGGTAAAAATTTGAGCGAAATTGGACAAATTTAAGAGGGTGCTACCGCAATTTGAAATATAACATTGAATGTCAATGGGTGGAAACAAGTTTTGTGGGTGGTGAGTGTAGGAAGTTCTCGTACCACTAATAATTATGATCGTAATTTTTCATTTATTTATGCTCTCCTCTGTTCTCATCACAAATCTCTCCTGCAGTGGGATTAACAATTGTGAGCTGCGGGAATTTAACTTGAATGGCATAGTATGCAGATACAATTGATTGTATAAGTCCTTATTTGTCCCAGTTACCCTTGTCCTGTTATGCCACGATGAATTCACACGAATGATGCCCTGTCACTATGCTCACAGTATGTCTAAACACTCTCTGTTGTTAGCAAATGTGATTTTAATTGCAGCTGTGATAATGTTTGGGGAACCGGTACGATGGGAGACCAATCTGCAGCTCATAATAGATGTTTTAATTACAAATGGACTGCCAGTCGAGGCGCCAGAAGAGATCCCTTATCCTCACATTCCAGTCTTGGCCTGTAACATGGACCTCATGTGGATGTCTGAAGCCTGCATGCCCAGGTAAATAGATGTTATGAGTAACTTATGACTGAAATAGTTCTTTTCAAGTAGTCAGCAGACTGAAACAATATTGTACTGCGAGGTGAGAATTATGGTGTTTAGGTTACCTTAGAGTGTATAGTACAATGTTCAATTATAGATGAGTTGTACAAATGCTAAAATCATCTTAAAAATAACTAAAATTGTCATTTTTTAGCATAGTGGACATGGTGTAGGCCTGTTCACTAAAAAACAAAACAGTAGAGCAAGTAGGCTGCAGCCGCTGCGCAGCGCCAGCAAGATATGAAAAGTCTTGTAGCATTGTTTACACCTTTTTTTGGATGATAATGGACTGAAAACAACCTTGTTAAATTTTGGACACTTTTGACACACAAAACAAGCCATTTTTGACTCTTAATTAGGCTATAAAAAAGGTTAAGGAATATATTGAGAAAATTACTTTTTGAAATGCTGCATTATAATATTCTGCAACAGAAAAAAATACATCCCTGGTGTGAATATTTCCTGACATCTCCACGTCTAAAGAGAGGGATTTATGTTGGCCCCACTTTTCAGAAATTTGCCTATATGTTTCAATGTTCCCAATGCAATGGTATCATAAACATTTGTATATATATATTATATTTTGTGCAATTTTTTATGATCAAATGCAAAAAAAGTGAAAAATGTGAAAAAATCTGGGTTTCCCAGCAAAATAAGGCATCATAGACAATGAATGGTTGGTTTTAGGGCAGAAATAATATTATCTATAGAAACTTCCCCACATGGTAAAATATCAGAAACCATGTCTTCTTTGTTGCTATCTGGTATTCGGTGACGAAAATATTCCCGTTTATATGACTTGAGGCTTGGCGATGGCATGAAACTTTATGTGTTGGCCACTATGCCTAAACTATTGCACTTGTATTTACCAGCTTCGACTCTTGTGCTGAGGAACTTCTACTCCCAGCACCAGATGGAGCATACATTTATTTCAGTGTCATTGGATGATTGATATTATGGTAGTATATTTGAGGATCTTAAAAGTCTTCAGTTAGGCTTCCTATTGAGTATATTGAGATGTGTTTTTCACTATTAATCACATAAGTTTTGATTTCTTTTGCAGATTTGCTCATGGCAGCTTCCTGCGTTGTTTAGAAAGCTTATACAAGGTGAGTGAAGTAGTCCATTTTGTAGTTTTACATAATTGGAATCATATTTAAACTGCAAATTGGCTGAAGACAAACATTTTTGGGAGAAAAGTTAATTAGGTCAAGATATGGAATACAATGCATAAACATCTACTGTCTCAGCTTTTTAAAAGACCTGATAAAAAACTAAGTCAAGGGGTGCTTGGAGTTTATTTGTCATTCATTGGCCTTGGTTACTGGGATAGGTTGGCCAAATGGTTTGAGATATTTTTGGCCGTAACTTGACAATTTTTACGGCATTTGGTTTTTAGTCAAATTGACTTTTACCTAGCTTTGATCAACTGCTAAGTCCCAAGCTTTAACTAAGGCTTTTTGAATGGACCTCCACTAGCCTAGTCAGGACTGGCGGAAACATCAAATGAAATATCAAATGAAATTAACTTTAAAACATCACTTCAAACTTCAAAAGTATGTTTATTGACATACTGTCTCATTATTATGACCAGCAGATCGTCCGATTGGTCGCAGATTTTTACGCCCAGGGCTAAACAAATTGCACTCGAATGCACAATCATGAAAGTTGCTGAAAACATGTAATTTGACACCCTTTAAACACCTACGTCAACAACCAGAGATTCCAAGACCTCTTTCATGCAGTCAGCGGCAATGCATGGTCAATACTGGCGATGCATTGCATGGTCAATACTGGAAATGCATGAACAGCACTGGCACTGCAGAGGTTTCAAGGAGAGAGTAGTCGGCAGACTGAGTAGCAGTCTTAATACTCTGAGACACCTTGGCACTTCAAAAAATTGACAGCTGAAAAAAATTCAGCTGACAAGTTGAGATTTTGGGCCTATTTTCTACAGTAGGAATGAGAAATTTTGTCTCAATTTGGGCTAACGATATATTGTCTGCCACACAGAAACAAAGCTACTTTCAGCCAAGTATGTACCTCCAACCTCATTTGCTGTACCTTCCTGCACCATCCAAAAGCTCTGCAATGTCAGGTTGTTCAGGGATTAAGAGCAATATATATCCAAATAAAATTGCCTTTGCAGACCTCAGTAATTGTTACTCTTCTACAAATCTATTTCAACTAAAATCAATTACCAAAAAATCCAATCGATAGACTTGAACGATCAACTTTGCCATTGCTAAGACAAACATGGAGGTGGCAAACTTGTGTTGCAATTCGCAGATATTTGTTTAAAAGGTTTCCAGATTTTCAGGGCCACCATATGTCTCATCTGCTTAAATGCATCTAGGCCTACTGCTGGGAGATAGCCTGTGGCAGTGGTGTAATACGAGGATCAGTCACAATGAGTATGCTTCACTCCTCACATTCATACCTTATTGTCGTTTCAGAAAATCTCAGGCCATGAGCTGAAATACACTGCCCTTGTTGGCAAACCAAGTCAGATCACCTATCACCACTCAGAAAATGTGTTGCAACAACAGGCGTATAATATGGGTTTACCAGCCATGTCTAAGATGTACTGTATTGGGTAAGATTTCCTTTTATTTATTGATTTTTATTGACAGGCAATCAACCAAATTGAACTTTGCAATTAGTTTTCAGATTAGCTAAATCTTCTTTTTTTCATCAGAATTACTTTATGTATTTCAGACAAGTATACTATATAAACAATTATGGGCCTACACTTTTTGTCCGTATTTGTCATTCAATTGAACATTGTTGAATATTTGCATTAAGAAAAATGAAGTGCCCGGTTGTATACAGTATACCCATGCACACTTTGATCTGTTGATTCTCGTTTAAATTTTATGTAAATCCCAAGAGGAGCTCAATTCACCCTACTTAAGGTGACTCAAGCGTGGTACACTGCACATACTTCTGAGCAGCCTGGTTGCCTAGCAACATAGCGTCACAACTGCTGCAGGCCCTGAAACAGTTGTGACGTTACCATTTTCTGTTCTCTTTTTTGTCGCCGGTAGATCTTTGATCTACACGGCGATACTGTTTTGAACATGGGGCTCAATCTCGTAGATCGTAGACTCAATCATGTTGTAGATTCATGGTACAGCCGAAAATCACGTCACCTACCAGATGCTTAGATTCGCACCATAATTTCGTCCATAAAATCACTCAAAACTGACCTGCCAGCACTTTAAATGGATGATTATACTCTCCAGTGTATGTTATAAAGCTTATGAATGTCCAGTCCCACTCATAACTGCGTTAAATTCACTTTATTCACTAAAATATCCTCCACACAAGTCGCACTGAAACATGCTTTCACTTGGAATTAAAAGTTCCTGCCCCAGGCGCAACCCGCATGCAATCGGCCCTCTACTGGATAATCTTTGCTGCAAGGATGCTCATAAAAAGCATACCTCCACCAGGGATCAAAGAATACTTCAGCTCCAACTCTGCAGTTTGCAACTAATGTCAAGAAAAAAGGTTTATTAGTTGCTATAGATGCCACTCGCCCCAAGTTTAGAATTGAGGCATACATTATAGGTACTCATTCAGTCAATGCAAGTAGTTGCAAGAATACTGGAATTGTTATTTTGTTCTTTTTATACAGACCCTGTCAAATTTCAAATGTTCAGTAAAAGCCTATTGCTAGTTAATTTTACCCCCATATGCTACAACTGAGTAGAGTATGGTTCAATTAAACTCTTTCTGTCTTAAGTGTTTGGCTTGTGACTTATGTCTAAATAAAATATATTGTTGCGGCGACATTTCGTCCCTGTGGGACAGCATTCCATGCACTGGATGATCCCTTATCCTATACTTCATCTAGTTTTAACAGCATGGCAGCTAGTAATTTGCTATTTAAATGAGATCTAATGCAGCTAGAAGCCTAATTATTTTTTTATTGAATGCAGTAACATCTATTCTATGCTACTTTAAAGTTTCAGCTTCTCAGCTTTATCCAAAACATTTTCTCAGTTAATTTCAGTCAACTGTGTCAAAAATTGTCTTTATTTATTTAAATTGACATTGGCACAGTCATGGTACTGCAGTAAAAAAATGACTCGGTGAATTTTTTTTATTTTTTGCCATTTGTTTGACAACAACTTGTTAATGATATATGCAAATTTAAAAAAAAATCTGTATGATCGTTTTCCTAAAATTTGATTATTGCCAAAATTGATGCATGCAAAATCTGCAATTAATTAGCGTGTTGGTGCCCTTTGAGCTCTTACAGAAAAAAGTATTTTAACCTTTTTCTTCAAATTTATAGCAAATGTATTGGTGTACATCCTTGGGAAGACATTTCTGATGTGTTTGTGGGACAAATGCATGTAATGCTTTATTCTGTGGTACATAACCAAAAACTCAATTTCTAACTTTTAAGCAGTCATCAGGCCAAACATGCTGTTTCCATGGCAACCAAACGAGTCGGTGAAATTTTTTTATTTTTCATTTTTGGAATGTATGGGTCCCATAGACTACCTGTGCAAAATTTTAGAAAAATCTGTATGATCAAACTACCGAGCTTGAGTCACCTTAACTCTTTGTTGTTTGTTTAAAACAGGGACAACCCAGATGTGGACATTTATGGAGCCAATCTGTACAACCGTTATGTGAAGAAGAGAAAAGAGAAGATTCGCGCGAAACAAAAGGCCGTCCATCAGGTCCAGAAACAATCTTCTACTACACCAATAGCTTACATGCAGGATGGCAGTATATCAGAAAGGACAGAAGATGAGGATGAGAGTGATTTTACGTTTGGAGATGGCATTTCCTGCGAATTTGACAGTGGGGGACTGATTGGTTTGAGAGACTGCCACTCGGTCCTCGTATGCACTGGAGTCTACAGTTCTTCAAGAGACTATAGTGGAAAAAATACCAATGTGCTTCTTAACCACAACCACAGAGATTTCATCATGGACCCTGAACTGAAAAAACCAACCATGATGGCACAAAATGTGTATGATGCAATCCAACTCATTTTTAAATCAGAGGGAATTAGCTAATGATTGCTTATTATTAGGAATGTAATTTGTAATCACATAGAAGTTTGCTTTTAAGCATATTATATATGCTTGATGACACTCATTCAAATAAAATGGTTTTTGAATCACTGGTAGTGTACATGTAAATTATTTAAGTGCGCTTGATATTTTTGAATTACCAAGTCTGAATCTATGGTTCTTAAATATACATGCTTTGTTTATTTTAATTTGTAGTTAGACTAGCAGGGTAGTCTTTAGAGATACAACAGAACAATGCAACAGAAAGTAAGAACATTTTCCGTCAGAAATCCTCGCCACAACTTTATCCAATATCGAGAACTCTATTTGAACAGACCTGTAACAATGTAATTGCAATTAACAAGGTATCAAAGAAATTAAACACAATGGGGGTACATGTAACAAATTTAAATTGATGTTGGTTTAATGTAAATTTAATGTTATTTTAGAAGGTAGTTTCAATTTGGAAAAAGTAGGAAGTGATTCGGAGGTAGCTAAAAGGTGTGAAAGGGTAAAGTTGTGCGTGTCCGGATAACGGGCGTCCCACTTGTGTATTGGCAGTAATGCCAGAGCTATGGCATGTACTTTTTAACCGACCTAACGTCGGTTATTAGAGGGGGTTGGGTAGTGAAAGGGGACTCATGTAAACCATGTCCATGTGTCCATGTGTCCATATGTCCATATGTAAACATTTCTTGTCAACATGTGTATGTGTCCATTTGTGACCTTAGTTTTGAACTTAGAGTAATGAAATTTGGTACAGTTATGGTACTATGGGCATGGATCGGGGACATGTCGAGAAATCCAAGATGGCTGCCATTTTGTGGCGGCCATTTTGGCAGCCATCTTTCTTCATTCTTGAACTGCCCATTGTGACCTTAATATTTCACTTACAGTTATGAAATTTGGTACAGGTATGGGACTCTGGGTATGGATTAGTTCGACAAAGGCTGACCAACAACAACGTAGTTGTTGGTCAGCCAACAAAGCACTGACTGAATCCAGCACAGTGCGACACAGAATATGTCGCATCTCTGCAGGCCTGCCAGGGGCAATATATGGGACATCTTGGGCTTCTTTTCCGAGAAATATGTATTTAAAGCCTTCATGAACTGACCTGAGCCTTCTACATTTCCCCAAAACAGTTTAATCCAGCTCCAAACTTTTGAATCGATGACCCAAAATTTGAAGGATCAGAAAAAGGTAGAATATTTACCTGTTGAGAGAGAGTTGCAACGGCAAAATTCGTCTGCTACAGCCAATGGGAGGGCAGGGATTTTTACATTAGAGGGCTGGGTTTTTTACACCAGAGGGCTATTTAATAATCGTTGCAACATAGTAATGTAGAAAAGTGCCTATGCACTGTCTTCTATCTCAAGACAGCCTCTGGCTGTCTTGAATCAGATAGAATTTTTCGATCTAGGTATGGATTGGGAACATGTCGAGAAATCCAAGATGGCGACCATTTTGTGGAAGCAATTTTGGCAGCCATCTTTTTTCATTTATTGAACTGCTCATAGTGACCTCAATATTTCGCGTAGAGTTATGAAATTTGTTGCAGGCATGGGCCTGTGGGTATGGATCAGGAACATGTTGAGAAATCCAAGATGGCGGCCATTTTGGCAGCCATCTTTCTTCATTTCTTGAACTGCAAATTGTGACCTCAATATTTCGCTAAGAGTTATGAAATTTGGAACAGGTATGGGGCTGTGGGTATCAGTCGGGAACATGTTGAGAAATCCAAGATGGCAGCCACTTTGTGGCAGCCATTTTGGCAGCCATCTTTCTTCATTCTTGAACTGCCCATTGTGACCTTAATATTTCACTCACAGTTATGAAATTTGGTACAGTAATTGGACTGTGGTTATGGATAAGGAACATGTCGAGAAATCCAAGATGGCGGCCACTTTGTGGCAGCCATCTTTGTTCATTCTTGAACTGCCCACTGTGACCTTAATATTTCACTTACAGTTATGAAATCTGGTAGAGGTATTGGCCTGTGGGTATGGATGAGGAACATGTTGAGAAATCCAAGATGGTGGCCATTTTGGCAGCCATCTTTCCTTTTTTTTTTAGAAATCTGTTCAATCTTCCAATATCAGTTGCTCAGTGGTTTAAGCAATGGCACCTTCAATTTCATTGCGCTAGGTCGGTTTTGAATCCGCGGATTCTTGTTTAAATATATATATATTTTGGGACATTATCTTTTATCCTAGTTGTGCGTTTTCGGGGTCTAATGCACCTGACATTAATACTTTTCTCACAATTATTGCATATATATTTTTTGTGTTTGGGAAATCATTGTATCTTTAACCTTGTAATGCCTTTTAAAGATATTATCCTCAATTCCTCATGACATTAATACTTTTCTGACAATTATAGAAAAAAGAAAAAAAAAAGAAGTGTTTTCTCTTCCAAAAGAGAACTCAAAAACTGCTATACTTATGTCACTGAAATTTGCATATAGTATATGAATTAAATATCCAAAAAGTGTCATTCGGGGGTCTAAATGCTCTGAGAAAATAGAACGGATGGAAATATACCAAAAATATGAAAATTTACTATTACTTCGAATCTGTATGTCAGTGTGTGATTAGGTCAATTTTGAAGTTACATAGATCTATGAAATTTTCCAGTTAAGTGTCTAAATTATGGTTCTTTAAACATCTAACTCAGCTGAAATGTTAGTCCTATGAAATTTTTAAGAAAAACCTAAAAACTAGAAAAAGTCTCAATTTCCGACATTTCTGTGTGAAATGCCAAAATTATAATTGTTAAGGGGAGGTATGGGTGAGAAATTCCCCAAAAATATGTAAGCTTCACATATTCAGTTTATGGCACATCTTTGACCAACACCAACTCAGGCAGCCAGTCCAAGCTTCAATTATATTAAAATATGTCTCTATCATCACTTAAAGCCATGACAAATACCAAATCATCGCCAAATTTTAGTGAGTAAATAGCGGCGTTGTGTCACTTCAAAGATGTCCACACAAAAAAGTATTTACCATGGCAACATGGAATTTACTGTGGTGAAACATAACAATGATAACTAAATCGTTGCAAAATTTTGTACCTGTGGCTTCATTAGATTGGGAGAAATAGCCACAAATATTTTATCTAGTGGTCAATTGCCTGAAATGACGTTAACGTCACGTTTTTGCCATTTTCTGCAACACGTGAAAATCAACTTTCACCCTGTACGGGATGTGAAAAATCTTGACAACCGTTTGTGGTAGGAACCTGTGGGATACATCATCGGAATCCTCGAAAAATTGTCTTGAAAATTACAGACCAGATTTTTACACTGGGTTCCCCCAGTGTAATAGAGAGAGAATGGGTCAAAGTGCTTTTCTGGGAAGTTTTGTGGAGGCAAATTGGGAGGTTTTAGAGGCTTAATAACCAACTGGGGACCTTTGTATACTTGGTTTCTGAAATGCATTTTGTAATTTGGTGCTGTATGTGCTGGGGTTATTCAGAATTTAGCAAAATTCCAAAACATGTCTTTTTCCTCTTTCAGACACTTTTGGCAGCAAATTGCCACTTGTTAAAGTGTCTATTGTGAGCTTAGTATTTCACTTAGAGTTATGAAATTTAGTGTAGGGATTCTTTTGAGGGTTTGAATCGGAAGAATTTTGAGAAATTCAAGATGGCTCCAAAATGGCCTCCACTAAATGGCTGCTGTTCTTGTTTTACCCCGGTGAGTTAAATTTTTCACTTAACGTGCTTATAAGAGTAGTGAAATTTGATGTAGAAATTTGTTTGATGGTGTGAATCAATATGTGGAGAAATTCAAGATGGCTGCCAAGATGGCTGCCACAAAATGGCCATCATTCTTGAGTTGCCCACTGTGGGCTTAGTATATCAACTAGAGGTTTGAAATTCGGTACATGTGTAGACATTTGTTTGAGGGTATGGATCAATGACCCCTGAGGAATCCAAGATGGCTTCTACGAAATTGCTGCATTTCTTGATTTGTCTACTGTGAGCTTGGTATTCAGTGATGGGCTGTACGTTGGCGTTTGTTTCAGAGTTTGGATCAAGAAAATTTGGAGAAATCCAAGAGAGTGTCCAAAATGGCCGCCACGAATTGTCCATTGTGACCTTAATGTTTTAATAAAAGTTGTGAGAACATCTATATCAGCATAACTAAATATTAGCTGAAATCATTCAAATTCTGGCTTGCAATATAGGTGCAATTTCTGTGCACAAATAATTTAAGGCAGTGGCATCTCTAGAAATGCAAGTTTTGGAGGGCTGTAGCACCAAAGTTTAGAAGCGTTGTCAGAGGTTTGAAGGTTCGAAGCACTTATCTTCCCCAACGATTTTTTGGGTGGGCTGAATGCTCCATTTTGGGGGACTCAGCCCCTCTAGTGACGCCACTGAATGTAAGTAGTATATCTGTTCACAAAATTTAGTGGTATATCTGCAAACCTGACAAAGCATTTCTATTTCTATCAGTACCTACAATAAAAGCAAAATGGGAAGTTCATTGAGTACTTTGCAAATATTTGCTTATGATTTGTCTGTACAAAATTAAATTTAGTCATTGAGAAATAAATATATCCCACCTTTAAAAATCGTACTAATAAAAATAATCATGCAGAGATTATTAAACCCAGTGTTTGAATCCTCGGATTCTTGTTAAAAATTTTTTTCGTTGCAAAATTATATGACATCGTAGCGATAGAGACAAGAAATTTTTCAATAAAAATGACTTTCGACTACTTTACCCTAATTTCTGACACTATGAAAAGAAATATCAAAAATCCGCTCTGTAATTCTCTGCGTCTTGCCTGTCTTCATTTGTAAATTTTTTCTAAATTTTTCTATCATGTCTGTAACTTCAGAAATTTCACATCCTGTGAGCAGTAAAAATCAGCCTTTTTTCGCCAACCATTCATCATAACAATGCAAAGTGACCTGAAATCGTCTAATTTAACTAAAACCTAACTTTCTATACCAAACTTTGTTCATTAAACTTGAAATTGCAGAAAAGTGCCCTTCTCACCCATACCTCCCCTTAAATTGTTAAAAGTAAAAGCATATTATAGTTAGACAATATAGACATATTATGAATATTCACAGCTATTGCGGGAGTTATTGCAAATTTTCACATTGAAATGTAAGATTTAAAAATGCAAAAAAATTTTAAAATGTATATTTACTCATCATTTTCATTTCTGATGTCATTCCAGGCTACGAAATTTCTTGCAAAATAAACATGACAGTGTGTCACATCATCATGATGCTGAGTTTGAGCAAAATGAAAATTTTTATTCACAGCAGAAGTCAACATATTTTAAAGCAAAATTAAATAAATATTAAGGATTTTCAGATAATCATCTATCAGACATTTTTTCAAAAAAAATTTCTAAATTTGAGAAGGTAAAGTAATAGCAGCCCACTTTTAGTCAGTTATTTGCATGAAATTTAAATCTGAATGAATCAGACCGATTAGCTTAGAAATTAAGCCACTGCATAGTCTGCATACCAGCTTACTTATTGAATAATTTTATTTGACTTGTTACAAAACCCCATTTCTGTGAATTGCAATACATAATCGTATATGTATATCCAAAGATATTATCGTATAAATCTGTAGTTGAGTTAGTTATAAAATTCACCCCTATTATTTTTGGCCGGGTCAAAAATTTCTTTTTGTTGAATGGATTTTGATGGAGCACTGGAGAAGTCTTAATTGTGTACATAATATTATGGCACAGGGTCTTTGTGTACCCTGCTAATCCTCTCAATGACTGAAGCCAAGATCACTTTCATTTTGAAAGTATTGTACTTGTGGGAAATGTTTAAATTACTTTTCAGAACTTTGCCATATGGAAACGAAAACTCGGTGCACCCAATGCAGCTCAATATTTTTTTTACCAAATCCGACAATGTAGCAGTGTAAATAATCATAACAGTTCATGTGAAAATGGAAGGGGTAATGACAGCCTAACAGTTTTGCAAACTTAGCAAAGTGTCTTTCATTGTGTTCCAAACAAGTATGCACATTTTTAACCGGCCTAACAGCGGAGGCCGGTTAATACAGGAGCTGTAAATGGATCAGGTGAAACCATAAACAGTAGGCATAAACTGCAACCACAAACCAGATGTAAACCACATTTGGCAATGACAGACAAGGTTTTTCCCCATTGTGACCTTAATATTTCACTTACAGTTATGAAATTTGGTACAGGTATGGGACTCTGGGTATGGATTGGGAACATGTCGAGAAACCCAAGATGGCTGCCGTTTTGTGGCGGCCATTTTGGCAGCCATCTTTCTTCATTCTTGAACTGCCCATTTAGACCTTAATATTTCACTTACAGTTATGAAATCTGGTACAGGTATGGGACTCTGGGGATGGATTGGGAACATGTCGAGAAATCCAAGATGGCGGCCATTTTGTGGTGGCCATTTTGGCAGCCATCTTTCTTCATTCTCTAACTGCCCATTGTGACCTTAATATTTCACTTACAGTTATGAAATTTGGTACAAGTATGAACCTGTGGGTATGGATGAGTAACATGTCGAGAAATCCAAGATGGCAGCCATTTTGTGGTGGCCATTTTGGCAGCCATCTTTCTTCATTCTTGAACTACCCATTGTGACCTAAATATTTCACTTACAGTTATGAAATTTGGTACAGGTATGGGCCTCTGGGTATGGATTGGGAAAATGTCGAGAAATCCAAGATGGCGGCCATTTTGTGGTGGCCATTTTGGCAGCCATCTTTCTTCATTCTTGAACTGCCCATTGTGACCTTAATATTTCACTTACAGTTATGAAATCTGGTACAGGTATGGGGCTCTGGGCATGGACTGGGAACATGTCGAGAAATCCAGGATGGCGGCCATTTTGTGGTGGCCGTTTTGGCAGCCATCTTTCTTCATTCTTGAACAGCCCATTGTGACCATAATATTTCACTTACAGTTATGAAATTTGGTACAGGTATGGGACTCTGGGTATGGATTGGGAACATGTAGAGAAATCCAAGATGGCTGCCATTTTGTGGCGGCCATTTTGACAGCAATCTTTCTTCATTCTTGAACTGCCCATTGTGACCTTAATATTTCACTTGCAGTTATGAAATTTGTTACAGGTATAGTACTCTGGGTATGGATTGGGAACATGTCGAGAAATCCAAGATGGCGGCCATTTTGTGGTGACCATTTTGGCAGCCATCTTTATTCATTCTTGAACTGCCCATTGTGACCTGAATATTTCACCTACAGTTATTAAATTTGGTACAGGTATGGGACTCTGGATATGGATTGGGAACATGTCGAGAAATCCAAGATGGCAGCCATTTTGTGGCAGCTATTTTGGCAGCCATCTTTCTTCATTCTTGAACTGCCCATTGTGACCTAAATATTTCACTTACAGTTATGAAATTTGGTACAGGTATTGGCCTGTGGGTATGGATGAGGAACATGTTGAGAAATCCAAGATGGCGGCCATCTTGGCAGCCATCTTTCCTTTTTTTAGAAATCTGTTCAAACTGCACTGATTCTATACTAATAGTCTAGCATCTTCCAATCAACTATTTCTCCTATCTTCCAATATCAGTTGCTCAGTGGTTTAAGCAATGGCATCTTCAATTTCATTGCGTTAGGTCGGTTTTGAATCCGGGGATTCTTGTTTAACTTTGCTGAGCTTCTAAGGCAATCAGTGAGGTCCTTCATTTCTCATGATGATCATCATAGCTTTAATTACTAATCGAATTAAAAATTTTTGGTATTACCAAATGTATTAGATGGCATGTCTGGCCCATAAGGCAGATGAGCAGGGTTATGGGTACTCCTATGATCTTAAGCAGTTCCTGTTTGTAGTGAATTGTTTCAGCCGAAGTGCCTAAAATGCTTTGGGATTATCCGAAAGCTGAAAGGTGTTTTGGAATTAGCTCAACAAATCAGTTTCAGATGTAAATATCTGCCTGGAATTAAATGGAATATACTTTGGAGGAATGAAAGCCTGTCAATATAATTTTTTTCTCATGATCAGAAGTTTAATTGCAGTAAATTCTATGATTAAAAACATAGCCAGTTTGTTGGATTTGGCCTAAAAAATTAGGCTTCGCTGGGTGCACTAAGTTAATTTGTATTTCCCTGGAAACTGAAAAGGTAGTTCTGTGAAAATTTCATTCACTTGAACTGCTTCAAAGACAAAGGTCTGCCAAAAAAATTGGTCAGAACTTTCTGAACTCCCCTCGTATGTTTCCCCGCCACAGTTGGTTCTAGACCATCAACTTTATTATGACTGCACATAGGCCTATCATCAGCAAGTCACCAATAGACCTGTCATACAAATACTTTGTTTTAAAATCGTACATGGCTGATATTGTCAGTGGTCGTTTTAAGGGCAGTTGATCATGTTGGATCATGGATATTTTTTAGTGGTCTCATTCCCTACCCAAGTAAATATCTTCTTCTTCTTCCAATAAAGTAACGACGCCAGTTGGTGTATCTTCGTACTGTTGGTACTGTTGAATGCGGGTAAAAACCGATGGTGCAGTGGTAAAATCCAGGTGTCATTCCGGTTTAAAATTGGCATTTTGCAAAATCCAGTGATGTTTAAAAACCACATTGAATAAGAATACTTAAACCTTGATATAAAAGGTATTTAAAACCTTAACAAAATCCATAGCTAAAATCATCAGGCACAATCAAAAAATTGTGTTTTCTGGGGATTTGAGTTTGTGGTAATGTCCTAAGATGTGAAACGCGGCTTGGAGGTTTTACTTCCATTACCCTGT
Organism: Platynereis dumerilii; assembly: GCA_026936325.1. Taxonomy (NCBI): domain Eukaryota; kingdom Metazoa; phylum Annelida; class Polychaeta; order Phyllodocida; family Nereididae; genus Platynereis; species Platynereis dumerilii. Next base: position 1,926,703 of record JAPTHN010000063.1, on the reverse strand, counting down.
GACTTTCATCAAATAAGGAATTTTTGTCCTTGTCTAAGGAATTTTTGTCTTTGTATAATACGAGAATAGAGAGCATGTCTTTTAAAGTTTATTTGAAGATCTCGTCTCTCATCTCATTTGCAACCATGCAACTCATTAGGAATTTTGAACATCATCATCGCCTTGGCTTGTCTTCTTCTTTCCTCCAGGGTCTGCCATCTCAGTAGATTTAGCATCTCTGTGAAGCTTGAAGTTCTAAAATCTCCGGTGACATATCTACCTGCCCTTCTCTGGACACGTTCTATGGCATTGATGTTACATTTGGTATGGGGATCCTACACCACGCCACAGTATTCGACTAGTGGCCTTATTAGAGTGAAATAGCAGATGACTTTGTTTTCCCTTGGGCATCTTGAAGTATTTCTCTGGAAGAAGTTTAGGGTGATGTGAGCCTTCTTTGTGATCTTCCCAATATGGTCATTCCACGACTGTTTATTGGTGTTGACCCCTAAGTATTTAACAGATTTCTCCACAGAGACAATATGACCATGGATTTTGTGGGCATGTTGAAACTTGGTTCTCTTTTTGGTTACATTCATGACCTGACATTTATGCGGGTGAAATTCCATTATCCAGTCCTTCTCCCATAATTGAAGTTTGTCAAGATCTGCTTGTAGAATTTCGCAGTCTCTGTCAGACTTTATCTCCCTAGCTGTAGAGGGCAAAGTCATCAGCAAAAAGTCTTACCTTAGTGCCTGGAGAGACGGATTCGGGCAGGTCATTACTGAACAACAGGAAAAGCAGGGGTCCCAGCACACTTCCCTGAGGGACTCCTGATAGTACAGGTGCTGAGTTTGAGGTGCTGTTTTCCAGGACTACCTGCTGTTTCCCGTTGCCCAGAAAATCAGCAATCCAGCGATGTTGGTGGTATCTAATTCCATAATAGCTGAGCTTGTACTAAAGTCAGGCACGGGGGACATTGTCGAAAGCTTTTGCAAAGTCGAGCAGGATCACATCCGTTTGTATGGAGTTGTCTATCGATCTCACTAGGTCCTCGATGGTATTGATCAGCTGGGTTTCACAAGAGGGTCCTCTTTTTAACCCATGCTGGGTATCAGTTAGGATGCTAGGGGCATCTAGATGTCTGAGGATGTTGCTACAGATGACGTGCTCAAGCAGTTTGCAAGAAATGGAAGTTAGAGATACAGGCCTGTAATTTTCTGCCTTCTGTTTGTCTCCTTTCTTGAATATTGGGATGACATTCGCCGATTTCCATTCTGCTGGCATTTTCCTTGTTTGATGGAGGCTTGAAAGAAGATGGTGTAAGCCGGGCTGAGCTCATTTGCAAATTCTTTCAGTAGTCTGCAGGATAGCTCATCAGGTCCACTAGCCTTGTGGATTTGTAACCGACGTAACAGTTTAAGGATGCCATTCTGTGTGATTTTGAATTGTTGATTGATGGCATTGTTGGGTTTGGGCTTTGACCTTTGTCATGGATATTGCTGATATCTTCATCTTTATTAAAGACTAAGGAGAATTGATGGTTGAGTACATCTGCATTCATAGGCGTACGGGACACACATGGATGTGACCAGGGCAGTTGATCTGCCCTGATTGATCAGGATTTGCCCTGATATATGCCATTTGCCCTGATGCCAGGGGGGGCTGCACCCCCCTGACCCCCGCGAAATATGCCTATGTCTGCATTCTTCTGGGCTTCGGTGTGAAGCAGTCCATTCCTATCTTTCTGGGGGGCTACTCTATTTTTGTCAAGATTTTGGAATTGGTCAGTAGCACGCAATTTGAAAGAAAAAAAATGTATATATGCTTTCCTGTTAGATTTTTCTCGTCCATCTTTCTTTAAAATCTTAATGGTTATCTCAGTAATTTTTAGACATTTATGCTTTAAACAAATAACACACAACTAATATCCATGTCTGCAATGACCTATCAGCTGTCTCACCTCACTCTTCCATGTGCGCGCATACACAGCAATATTATCCAAGGCACCGCCTGGTTTTAAATCCGCGGATTCTTGTGTTATACCAAGAGTTAGTCTTGTTTTAGTTACAGTTTTGGGTTCCTGGTGATTGAACATGTTGATACACTGCATTGACCTCCAAGCTGGGATTAATGACCGGCTGTGAGATTTAGGTAGAATAAAGTCTTGTTTGTGTTCTACAGCTATTCACTGAACTCCTACAGCTGAGTGATATGCAGTTGATCCATAATGAGGACAGATATGGGATCAGATGTTCTCTGTTACATATAATAAACATTCCTCTTATACTTCCCATCTTCTTCCATTAAGATTCCAAATCAAGCCATCCTGGCATCACATGGCATGCTTTGACTGTCCATGTACCAGTGTTGGAGTCCTCGAGGTCGGCCTCGTCCTCGAGGCCGGCCTCGGAGCCACTTTTGATGGCCTCGGCCTCGGTCTCGGTCTCGGATGACCAATCCTTGGCCTTGGCCTTGGTCTCGGACCCTCTGGCCTCGGATATTTGTCCGAGGCACGTCCGAGGCCTACAAAATTAATAAAGTTCAATTTTGCTGGAACAGTCAAACAAAGTTTTCCGGTCAGCTAAGTATAATTATCTGTCAGTTTATTTAATATAAGGAACCTATTGTCCTATACATTATTATAATCTGATAGAATAATTTTCTGCTTGTCTTTTGAGACTGTCTATATCTAGGCCTATTTTAGGCTTAGTGCCAAGTTATAAGCGGTGCCATTTTTTTGTGATAGATATGAAATTATAAATCGACTGACAGTATTTGAATTTTTATTTTCCTTCACTAATTGAGTTGAACATTATTTCATGTAAATTTCACCTATAACAATTTGAAGTTTTAAAGTTTTTGTTTACATGTTATGCAAGATGCATTAGTACCTGATCATCAACTTCACACACCAGAGTGTCTGACTTAAAACACATCCCAGCAAAATGGAACAGGACAAAATTTGTGACTGAATCTCATCCATGCCTCAAAAATATTCCAAATAACTTTGATATAACACAAATTTGCAACTGCCTGATAAATTCGAACCAAGAAATTCAGAGTATCTATCTACATGTATCTAGAAAGTGAATTTTTTAAAGCTGTTATAATAAAGCCCGTAATGAAAGTGATAAGCTGCCTCATAATTTTTTTAAAAACTAACCAATTATTTTCCAGTCATGGTGAAAAAGATTAATTAATTCCTTCCCAGTGCTCAGTCTTGAAATGAATTTCTGGTGGATGGGCTACTGTATCTCAGTCTGCAATGTTCGATTTAGAAGTAAATAATTAAACATAATTGAGGTTGTTAGACACTCAAAACAAATCTTATCTGTCACTGTTTCTGTTAAAAAAACTCCCAGTGAGGTGAGTCCCATGCCCTGTTCTTTAAAAATGTAATGGTGCCCGGCTTATTGTCTTCATTTCAGAGTTTTACTTGAGTCATTCAGTGAATCTTTAATTGTACTGTTATAGCCTTATCGTAAGCGATGGCTAATTTAAACACCGATAATATACCAAGCTAAAATAGTTCAGCAGTGAATCATAAGTTTTGTCCAGCCGGCCTCGGTCTCGGATGTTCATGCCTCGGTCTCTGTCTTGGTCTCGGAGGGTCATGCCTCGGTCTTGGTCTCGGTCTCGGATGCTCATGCCTCGGTCTCGGTCTTGGTCTCGGATGTCCTGGCCTCGACTCCAACACTGCCATGTACAGTAGTGGACAAAAGTTTAGGCCATGTCAATTTTTTGGCAATATCAGGGAAAATAGGTGCTCAGCTGAAAAATTTCTGCATGGATTTTCTTGCATATGTGTCAGGGAAGTTCTACAAGAGAGAAAACTTGATCTATTTTTATCACTTCCTTGAATATGTGTGATAAACAAAAATTTCGGGTTATCTAAACTTACGTCTGATGCATGCTTACATCCATAAAGGCCCTTAATGGCATTTTGCATTAGTGGAAAGGTGGCTAAATTATTCAATGTTATTTTAGACAAGTCATTCAAATATGTTTCATGTGATTTAAAGGCAATTAGTCATGAAACAGGAAAAAACACATTTTTAATAATTATTTAAAATTTCAACTTAGGAGGTAATAATGATGATTCAATGAGCCAAAATTGTTAATAAATAAAAGGTCAACTAAAAACAACTAAGAAAATATGTGTCTGACACATTTTCATCCTTTTAATGGAGTATGAATACACTTGACACCCCGTCATACTGCGAAAACGGTGTTTTTGCCTGGTTTTGTCTAAGAGACTCCTATTTGAAGCATCATAAAACAGTGAAAGGAGAGTTTTCATTCACCTGAGTATGTGTCCTGATAGAATCAAACAACTTTTGTTTTCTCGCTTTACTTATAAATGATGAAACTACAGCCACTTTTAAGGAAGGCGTAAAACTGGTTAATTCATTAACATTACGTTTCAGTACACTTTCCAGAGTGGTGTCTGTAATTTTTTCTGTATTTAACTCATTATGTCATCATTAGATCCAAGTGCTCGTGGTCCCGGTTAAGGTTTGTGTAAGTGTCCAATTGTGACCATAGTATTTCACTTAGGGTTATGGAATTTGGTACAGGTATTGGGCTATTGGCCTGTGGGTATTAGGGGTCTACACCGGTTTGATAAATAACGGCCGTACCGGTACTGTCTGGCCGGTTCCTGAACCGGTTTTCAAAGCAGCACTTTCGGTTCGGTTCAATAACGCTATATCCAGCTAAAAATGTAGGGGATACATAGTTGTTATTGCAAATTATTTGTTGGATGGATTCACTCTTCTGGGGAAGGCAGGGAGGTTCATTACTTTGCAAATATTTGCTTATAATTTGTGAGAACAAAATTAAATTAAATTAAAGAAAAAAGGTTCATGTAAAATGAATTTCATAAGTAGGTCATTAAGCAATAAATATATGATATATATCCCACCTTTAAAAATCTTACTAATAATAATAATCATGCAAAGATTGCTAAACCCAGTGTTTGAATCCTCGGATTCTTGTATTAATTATATAATCGTTTCCCCTCATCATTCCATGCCCATTTTCCCTAGAAATCATCTTACACTGCTCTGGCGTCTTAAAATCCTTGCCGTGTATTGATTTATGTGTACTAAAAATGTGTATTTCCTACTTTGGTCTAATCACCGACAATGGTCACATAATATTATATTCGCGAAGCGAAATTTAGCACAAGAAAGGTTTCAAAATTCTGTGCAGTGATGGTCTCAATATCAATGGTCGACAGCAGGAAATTAGGTCAAGTGGACCAGCTTCTTATCAATGATTTAGTTTCAAATTCAACAAAACATGACATAGGCCTATTCATATACAGAAGTGTCTTAAAAATTCAATATTCTCCAGTAATATTCCCTGTAACTATAATTTTTATGGAATAGCTAATTATAAGCCTTGACAAGCTAAATTGAATGATTAACATGTGATTCATTTCATTTCAAAACAGACAAGAAAACATAACAAAATTAAGTTACATAATCTTTGTCAACTGATGATTATGTAGCAGTGAGCAATTAATCTACATGCAGATCATGTTATTGTTTTTGTTATCCCTATTATGTAATATCAACAATCTAGCATAGACTTAAATTTGGCAGCTTTCAGTGTATTCTTCCTTTTTACTATTTAGCTGATAATCTATCAATTCTATTTATCCTTAATCCTATTTATTTGCTATCCTATCTGTCTATCTGTCTAGCTGTCTATCTGTCTATCTATCTATCTATCTATCTATCTATCTATCTATCTATCTATCTATCTATCTATCTATCTATTCTATTTTGTCTTTCTAATAGTTTCTAGTATAGGTAAATTTCTCCCATTTTTTTAATATATGCGTCTTTCAATTTCTTTGAAACAGTAACATAACTGCCTTATATATATTGAATTGAATATTAAAAAAATTTAATGAAAGTTATGGTAAAACAATAAGTCCTAAAAAAACTTTTTAAGTGCTGCGCGAATTTCATGGCTGTGCCTTTACATTTACATATTATATATAATTATTATGTCTTCCTTACTCTTAATGAAATAATTAATCAAGGTGTACATGTCAAGCACCCTCTACTGGAAAGCAAAGGCATACACTTGAGTTGGCAAAAACACACATCACAAGGGATTCCCTTGACAGCCAATCAGAACTTAAGAAGTGGGAATATCCTAACCTATCCTAGCCGCAGGTTAGGGGATATTCTCATTTCTTGAGTTCTGATTGGCTGTCAAGGGGATTCCCTTGTGATGCTTTGACTTTGAGCTCCTAATCACCATCAAAGATACTGCAGTTGAAGTGGTCAGCAGCTACAAGTATTTGGGTTTAACCATTGACAACAAACTTTCGTTTGAACAACATGTAAGAGGGCAGGTAAAAAAAGCTAACAAGAGGATATACTGCATCAGGTCAATGAAAAATCTCCGAGTAAACCCAGATATCATATGCATGTTCTATAATGCCACAATCCCGAGTGTGGTCATTTATTCAGGGACGTGTTTTTACAGCATGATATCTGCACAGCTTAAGAAAGAGCTTGAAAGACCCCAAAGGACATGTCAAAAAGTCCTTCCAAACTGTTCTCTGGTTGGAATAACAGAGATATACAATCAGAGACTTAGATCACTTACAGATAAAATAATGAAGGACCCCAGACACCCTCTTGCGAATGAATATCAAATGCTTCCCAGTGGTCGCAGGCTCAGAGTCCCATGTGCCACGACAAACGGATTTAAAAACACTTTTATTCCTATGTCCATAAAGACTCGGAACTCCATCAAGGTATCTTGATGCAAAAATTCAATTTGTCTATATTTTTAAATTTCTTGAATTTTTGGATTTTTGGATGTCAGAGCCACCAAATTTCACATATGTGACCAATAAATGTATGTTATGTTATGTTATGTTATGTACATCTTTGCCAACTCAGGTTTTGGCCTGGGTAGGTAAATGACCCTCATTTTCAGTGTACACGTAATGTATTGTGGTGGTTGAATATTGTCTACAGGTATATCAAAGACTGCCAATTATGTGTTTTCAATCAAATTTTTTATTGACTACTCACTAGGGGGCATTTTACTCTACCACCTTGATTATTTCATTACTATCCTTCCAGAAAGTACGTGGAAAGTGATTTTTTTCTTGCAATGTGGAAGTGTGACATATATGGCAGTTCCCATAGGTAAGCATTGGAAACCAGGAGTTCCACATGAGGTCACAGGTAGTTCAGCCCGTCATGGCTTACTCTGCATATGATATCATATCAAATCTGTGATGTAGTGCACTGGCATATCAGTTCTTGTTATGTGTGAACAAGTAAAGTAAGAAGATTACAAGCTCTGTAAGTAATAGATAACGCCCTCGTTTGTGACAATATGCAATATATCGGAGGGCTTTAGCCCGAGGATTATTGCAAATTATTTGTTGGATGGATTCACTCTTCTGGGGAAGGCAGGGAGGATCGACTCCCTGACCATTTCTAGATATGCCCCTGCTGGCTACATCTTACAGTGTTTCATTTGTTATGCTTGATGAGACTTTCATACTATGTCACATACCATATATGGCTCTTCTCTATACTACATAATGTACCAACACTGCATCACACTTCACACCACAGCCAATCACGATGCCCAAGCAGTGTGAGGTCACATGCAAATTTTGCAAGATTTTTCAAATTCTACATACTTTCTGGAAGGATAGTAAGAGGAAGAAAGACAAAATATATGTGACCATTGGCTTGCGGTCTAATAAATGCTCTTCTTCCATTCTCCCACAAAATGTGCAAGTTGCTCATTGGTAAGCCAAGTTGCCTGGAAAGGTCCCTCTTCCATGGAGCAACATTTTATCACATCTTATCGACTAATAGCAGCAGGCTAATGTTTTATTTTTCCAGTTTGTCAATATATATATTGTTTTATTGACACCAGAATATCAGTAATGATACATTTGTCAATGTAAAATGTTATCTTATCCTTTATCCTTATCCTTTTCAATAATCCTTATAATCGTTTTGTCATTGCTTGAAAAAAGAGCAGCATCATCTGCACTGTAAAATTTGAATTTTGAGTTAGCTTAAATGATTGAGTGAGATGGTTGCACAATTCTATTGAGCTATCATAGCTTGTTGTTATAAGTTATAACAACGAAAAGATTATCATAACTCAAAACATCAAGCTATGTTAGTTCAAACAAATTGTGCAACCATCTCACTCAATCAATTGAGCTGACTCAGAATTTCAAATTTTACAATGTGGAGTACCTCTTATAGAATAACAGAACACGTTGTAAGAAACTTGAAAAACTATGTATTTGCATGTCATAAAAAGTATGTACATATATTTTGAGGAAAACACAGATAACTTGGAGGTTAAACAAACATTTTCTGTAGATTTAGCAGCATTTCATATTATGCAATTCACCTAGAATATTATTTTCCAAGTCCAATAAGACTAATCCCTGGGTCAACGGATAGCCTTCTGACGTAAGAATGATAAGCATGTCCCAACCGTTTTCCATTTGTAATTGCACTTATCTCATCAACCAACGATCGACGTTTGCTCCTTCTTACACTTTTCAGACTGTTTCTGCTTACTACTTTTTGTTTGAGTTTAAAAGGGATACCATCATTCAACCCCTCAATTCTTATTTCTTGCAAACGAGAGGGTGTAAAATGAGGTAACAAGTTATTTTTTGATTCTCGGAAGATCCTGCCGGGGGGAATTCTTGTTTTATTGTGGTTTTTCCAATCAGGTAACGTGACACTTCTGTCCTTTCTGTGTTTTGGATTTCCGACTTTAAAAGAAGAAGAAATGCTTTTACTATTTGGTTCATATAAATCATCCTGTTGGTTAACTCCAGAAATTCCACTGGAATGATGATAATCGTTAATTTTCTCTGTAGGATGAATCCACATCATATCATTGTCCTTAAATTTGTCAGATCCAGAAACCGTCAAGACATCGTTTTGATTCACTTCTTTTCCTGATCCAGATTTATGTATGCTGTTAACTCTCCGTTTTCTTGGCCGAGGAGCTGGCGTAGTTTTGCCATTATCTATTCTATGTGACAATACTGAGAGAATTGCATTGTCAATCGTCCCCTTTCTAAACTTAGAAAACAGAAAACTGTTGTTAATAGACTTAGTACATTGAGGCATATATTTTGCAAATTCAGAAAGATTCAAGCTGTTATATTTGTCCCCACGGTGCAAAATACTATTGTCTGTTCCCTTTTCTTCAATATGTCTCTCAGGGCCAGTGAAAATTAACCCATTACCAATCTTTTTTCCTAATCCAGAAAGCCGGAAAATCTCATTTGCCCTTTTCACCAGACCCGGAAGTTTCATGATGCCATCTGTCCTTTTTCCCATTCTAGAATTCTTTGAAGCATGACTTTTCCCTAGTCCAGAAAACTTAAGGCCATTGTCCGATTTTTTCTTCAATCTAAATAAATTTTTTTCTCCTGCTCTCAATATATCATCTGGCTTTTCCTCCAATTCAGAAAACCTGAAACCGCCATCTTCCCGTTGACCTATTCCAGAAAACTTCAATATATCATCTACCCTTTTCTTCAATTCAGCAAAATCCAAAACATCATCTGCCTTTTTTCCTACTCCAGAAAACTTCAAAGTCTCATCCATTCTTTTTCCTAATCCTGAAAATGTCATGACATCATTTGCTCGTTTTTCTAAACCTGAAAATTGCTCAACGTCATTAACCCTTTCTCCTAATCCTGAAAACGCTAAACTATCATCTGCCCTTTTTCCTAATCCAGAAAAATTCATAATGTCATCTTTCCTTTTTCCCAAGCCAGAAAATCTCAAACCAACTTCTGTCCTTTTCCCTTGTCCAGAAAAATTTAAAGTATCATCTTCCTTTTTTTCTAATCCAGAAAAAATTAAATGATCATCTGCTCTTCTTACTGATCCTAGAAATTTCAAAGCATCATTTGTCCTTTTGCCTAATCCAGAAAATTTCAAAGCATCATTTCTTTTTCCCAATTCAGAAAACTTCAAAGTGTCAATTTCCCTTTTTCCTAATCCAGAAAACTTCAAAGCATCATTTGCCCTTTTTCCTAATCCAGAAAATTTCAAAGCATCATTTCTTTTTCCCAATCCAGAAAACTTCAAAGCATTGTTTGCCTTTCTTTCTAATCCAGAAAATTTCAAAGCATCATTTCCCCTTTTTCCCAATCCAGAAAACTTCAAAGCATCATTTCCCCTTTTTCCTAATCCAGAAAATTGTAAAGCGTCATTTCCCCTTTTTCCTAATCCAGAAAACTTCAAAGCATCATTTCCCCTTTTTCCTAATCCAGAAAATTGTAAAGCATCATTTCCCCTTTTTCCTAATCCAGAAAATTGTAAAGCATCATTTCCCCTTTTTCCTAATCCAGAAAATTGTAAAGCATCATTTCCCCTTTTTCCTAATCCAGAAAATTGTAAAGCATCATTTCCCCTTTTGCCTAATCCAGAAAACTCCAAAGCATCATTTCCCCTTTTGCCTAATCCAGAAAACTCCAAAGCATCATTTGCCCTTTTTCCTAATCCAGAAAATTGTAAAGCATCATTTCCCCTTTTTCCTAATCCAGAAAATTGTAAAGCATCATTTCCCCTTTTTCCTAATCCAGAAAACTTCAATGCATCATTACCCCTTTTTCCTAATCCAGAAAATTGTAAAGCATCATTTCCCCTTTTTCCTAATCCAGAAAACTTCAAAGTATCATTTCCCCTTTTTCCTAATCCAGAAAACTCCAAAGGATCATTTCCCCTTTTGCCTAATCCAGAAAACTTCAAAGCATCATTTCCCCTTTTTCCTAATCCAGAAAATTGTAAAGCATCATTTCCCCTTTTTCCTAATTCAGAAAATTGTAAAGCATCATTTCCCCTTTTTCCTAATCCAGAAAATTTTAAAGCATCATTTCCCCTTTTTCCTAATCCAGAAAACTTCAAAGCATCATTTCCCCTTTTTCCTAATCCAGAAAATTTCAATGCATCATTTTCCCTTTTCCCCAATCCAGAAAACGTCAAAGCATCATTACCCCTTTTTCCTAATCCAGAAAATTGTAAAGCATCATTTCCCCTTTTTCCTAATCCAGAAAACTTCAAAGCATCATTTCCCCTTTTTCCTAATCCAGAAAATTGTAAAGCGTCATTTCCCCTTTTTCCTAATCCAGAAAATTGTGAAGCATCATTTCCCCTTTTTCCTAATCCAGAAAACTTCAAAGCATCATTTCCCCTTTTTCCTAATCCAGAAAATTGTAAAGCATCATTACCCCTTTTTCCTAATCCAGAAAATTGTAAAGCATCATTTCCCCTTTTTCCTAATCCAGAAAATTGTAAAGCATCATTTCCCCTTTTCCCCAATCCAGAAAACTTCAAAGCATCATTTCCCCTTTTTCCTAATCCAAAAAATTGTAAAGCATCATTTCCCCTTTTGCCTAATCCAGAAAATTGTAAAGCATCATTTCCCCTTTTTCCTAATCCAGAAAATTGTAAAGCATCATTTCCCCTTTTCCCCAATCCAGAAAACGTCAAAGCATCATTTCCCCTTTTGCCTAATCCAGAAAATTTCAAAGCATCATTCGGCCTTTTGCCTAATCCAGAAAATTTCAAAGCATCATTTGGCCTTTTTCCTAATCCAGAAAATTGTAAAGCATCATTTGCCCTTTTGCCTAATCCAGAAAATGTCAATGCATCATTTCCCCGTTTTCCTAATCCAGAAAATTGTAAAGCATCATTTGCCCTTTTTCCTAATCCAGAAAACTTCAAAGCGGCATCTGCCCTTTTCCCTAATCCAGAAAATTTCAAAACATCATTTGCCCTTTTTCCCAATCCAGAAAATTTCAAAACATCATTTGCCCTCTTTCCTAATCCAGAAAATTTCAAAGCATCATTTGCCCTTTTGCTTAATCCAGAAAATTGTAAAGCATCATTTCCCCTTTTTCCTAATCCAGAAAATTTCAAAGCATCATTTGCCCTTTTGCCTAATCCAGAAAATTGTAAAGCATCATTTCCCCTTTTTCCTAATCCAGAAAATTTCAATGCATCATTTCCCCTTTTTCCTAATCCAGAAAATTGTAAAGCATCATTTCCCCTTTTCCCCAATCCAGAAAACTTCAAAGCATCATTTCCCCTTTTCCCCAATCCAGAAAACTTCAAAGCATCATTTCCCCTTTTTCCTAATCCAGAAAATTTCAAAGCATCATTTGCCCTTTTGCCTAATCCAGAAAATTGTAAAGCATCATTTCCCCTTTTTCCTAATCCAGAAAACTTCAAAGCATCATTTCCCCTTTTTCCTAATCCAGAAAATTGCAAAGCATCATTTGTCCTTTTTTCTGATCCCGAAGACCTCAAAGCATTATTGACTCTTTTTCCTAATTCAGAAAACCTGAAAATATTATCATCTCTTTTCCCCAATCCCGAGAACTTCGAAATATCATCTACTCTTTTTCCTGATAGCCTCATTTTAATCCCCGATCTAGCTCTGTCTGTTCTTTTGACTAATCCTGAAAATTTAAAAATGTTATTTGGCCTTCTGGGAAGCTTGAACCCATTATCGGTTCTCTTTCCCGATCCAGAATAACCCAAAATCTCATTGATCCTTTTTCCTGGTCCGTAAAATTTCAAAGTATTATCTGTCTGTCTTCCATTTCCATGAAACTTCAAACCATAATCAATCATTTTCCTCAATCCCAAATATTTTGAAATATTTGTTAGGTCATTAATAGTCACATTTGGTAATTGAGATAACTTTATACTGCCATCTTCCCCACTTTTAAATCTCGGAAATGTAAAACTATCTGAAATCATTAAATTGTCATTGCTTCCTTTGCCGCATTCAAAAGATTCCAAGCAATTTTTAGTTTTTTCATCGAATTCAGAGAAAATGTAATTTGGATATGTCCTTTTCCTTGAACCAAAAAAATTGTTTACATTTTTCTTGATACGTTTTAACAGCATTGGATTTTCCCTCTTGTTCTGTAGTTCCAAAGCAACGTTAGGTTCCATTTTTCTGTCAAGTTTGTTCGATTTCCTTCTGTTTTTGACATATTCCGTTCTGTCAAATATTGGACTACTTGGCCACATAACTCCAGTGCATCTGTGTTTATGGCTACACAAGTGATGTCGCCCAGGCAAAGCTGTCTTGAAATGTTCAGCAATACCTTCAGTACCAATACGTTTTCCAAGACCGGCAAAATGCATTCCTGAGTCCAATTTGCTGATTCTGTGGTTACCATGTTGTGATGTGAGAGAATACTTTCCCATGCCTCTCGTTTTTTCTTGCTGATAGAAAACACGAGGTGTCGTCGAAAGATAAAAACCTGAAAAGACACCAAAAGAAAAACGTGAACTGCTATATCACATTGAAGCTAACTTTATAAGACATACATATTGTTAACCATCCAATAATGTATCCTTCAATTTTTTTCTCCGACTGACTGCATGATCAAGATGTCGTGCTGATTCAGGACAGTTGTTGGTCGGGCGTCTGTATTTAGCGGAACGGAACGGAATTTACGGAATGGAATATCTGTATTCCGCGGAATTGTAAAATGCGGAACTGCAAAATGCGGAACTGTAAAAGACGGAACTGTAAAAGACGGAACTGTAAATCGCGGAACTGTAAAATGCGGAATAGGCCTATCTATTGTTGCTTACAGCCTTGTGTATGGGGCTTAAGTATAGACAATAGCATACCAATTGAATAATGCTTCATAGAGATGTCATTAGATCTGTGCTAATTGCAATTCTGACGATTTTGATTCTTGACACTTAGGCCTAATTGCCATTTGCAGGAAAATGTTCATTGTATCAATAGCCCTGGATAGTCACTGCTGATTTCAATTATATCACTTATTCACGCAATCATGTGTTTATACAAAAAGCATAAAATTTGTACATGTGTGTAAATTGTTTAAACTATGTTTAGGCCTACAGAGAGCCTGTAATAAAAAGTGTAAAAGGTAAATCATAGTATCAAAGAAATAAAATTAATTTCATCACTTGTTAAAACTTTTCATTCCTAAAATATTCTACTGAGCATTTCTGAGCTCCTGAATATGCATATATAGGCCTAGGCCTATACAGAGTCAAATCATTGCAATTAAAATATTTCTTAAATTGAGTCAGAAAAAATCAAGCCTTGTTAATCGTACAAAAACGGATTAATCAATATACTTTTGCCTGAAGAAACTACAGGCTGTGAATTTGACAAATTACATGCAAGTACTAATGAAATGTAGTCAAAGCGACAGAGTTTTCTGAAAATCTAGTAATATTTCTGCATGATCGGATTTTGCAATTAGTCCTATGTTTTTTTTTAAAGATACGCCTTAGTATAATTTTGGTCAAGCAAGTTGAAATTCAAAATTCATTGCTGCTTACAGGTGACTCAACTAGCAATTTAGCACGCAATTCAATTTCTGGAAAATCACACTTGGCAGTGAGAAATCAATGCAAAACAAGGACTTGATGAGATCTATTAAATTTTGTGATGTTCTGTTGTTCCCGAACCAATCAGATTATTATCGTTTTCATAGCTATGTGTTTTTTTGAAAACTTCGTTTTGCAGTTAAACCGTGACATCATCGGGTATCAGTCAATGTGATTGGTCTAATCTTCAATCTGTGACATATCAGTTCAGAGTTTGACATCACAGTTAATGACAAAGGAATTTAAAACTGTCAGGCAATGTTACTATTTGTGTACAACCACAACAAACAATGCATGTCTAAGCTTAGTGTTGCACCTCATTAATTGTTTTCCAAACAAGATGTGTTACTGTTTTTCACAGGACACCAGTCATCACAATTTCAAACAACATTTTTGTCACTAATTGCTACTCTCCTTTGAGGCTAAGTAGTCTGTTTGGTTCAGTTACAGTGCATAGTGAAACATACATCATCCATGTGTCACTGCACTTTGTCAGTTTGCTAAAATCTGTGTTTGTAATAAACGAAATTATTCAACTTAATCTCTGGCATCACAGTTTTGGAATGAAGCAAATTGCAAACTTGAAAAACATGTAGCTATGAAAACGATAATAATCAAAACTGCTATGTAAGTACTGTATCCAGTGGCCAAAATATTTGGAATCACATGTTAAATGACCTGTAATTAAGTCATTATTAATACCATTTGATTTGTCATAACTTTCAGTCCAACTACATAAGTACCCAGGGGCGTATCTAGAAATCGTCTGATTGCAGAGTGTAGACTGATTTCCTATGTATCTATGATAATTGTATCCCTTCTATTGAAACTATTACAGTTGACGAAAAACGAGTTCTTCCAGAAAAGTACAGGAATGCCTCTTGTGAGGTCACAGCCATATCTCTGCCATGTTATTCCTTATAAATGACTCATGAGCAATTTATGAGGTCATAGCCTATACTTGCAATGCTAGCAGGGAAAGCCATTTAATGTGTCACATCACTCATCAATGAGGTCACAAGCTCCCTTATGACAAATTGACAGATTATTTCAATGTATTTGATAAGGCTTGCTATGAGGTCACTGATGGCCACTAGCAGCTGAATGTAAGTGCTCCTCATTCGTCTGCTGTAACAGCAATAATTAAAGCAATGCATTGAAGACAAAAACTTGCTCTATCTATCTATCTATCTATCTATCTATCTATCTATCTATCTATCTATCTATCTATCTATCTATCTGTCTATCCATCTGTCTATCCATCTGTCTATCTATCTGTCTAAGCAAGATTAACAATTTTCTTTGTCAGATTATGCAGTTATACAGTTCATGATATTATACGCATCCCCCCCCCCCTCAAGACCTGCGTTGGTAGGCCTATTTCTTTGAAATAAATGCAGGGGAAAGGGAGCAATAGACACTTAGATATAATCATAGAAAGATCGATCGATCGATAGATAGATAGATAGATAGATAGATAGATAGATCGATAGATCGATAGATAGATAGATAGATAGATAGATAGATAGATAGATAGATAGATAGATAGAAAGATAGATAGATAGATAGATAGATAGATGGATAGATGGCTACATTTTGTAGCTTACTTACACAATTGTGTGGCTTACACATGTATGACAAATCGTGGACCAAGTTAATCACTGTTCATGACAAGCTGTTTTTACCTCAACAGAATCAGTCAATTATGCATGGTCATACAATCTTAGGTACATCCAAGTATTGCCGTTTCACTGAACATGGGCCTATCAACTCAGGAACTTATACCTGAAGTTACATTCGATTTCATTAGTACGAGATTCTACAGTCTCTATTCACCTTGCTACATCACATTTTTGCCTAATCTGATTCGTTTATGATCACTAAAAATGTCACACACTTGATAGATTGGACGAAGCAAGCAGCTATATATGCATTTTATTAACTTCTAAAAGTTAAGAGATAATTTGAGGAGGCCCACCTAGGCCCACAGCGCTGAAGGTCTACAACATTTGCTGAAAACAATAGATAGATAGATAGATAGATAGATAGATAGATAGATAGATAGATAGATAGATAGATAGATAGAAGATGGATAGATAGATAGATAGATAGATAGATAGATAGATAGATAGATAGATAGATAGACATTAGCTGGTTTTATTCCCAGTAATAATAGACTCTTTTACATGGAATTTGATTTGGAGAAGGTTTAATTTTACTCTACACAAATATGGTTGTCCTTTATATCTGCATGAACTTAGCAAGTTAAACATTTTTTTCAACACCTGTAGGTAGAAAGAAAGAAAGAAAGATAGATAGATCAGGGAATTTGATTTGGAGAAGGTTCAATTTCGAAGCTACACAAATATGGTTGTCCTTTATATCTGCATGAACTTAGCATGACACCTCCCTGGATGGATCAAAACATGAATAAACAATACTAAGCATTTATGAACACCATCAAAATAAAACCATTTGCAACAACTTCAATAAAAGACTAACCAAGAAAATTAATGTACATTGTACATTTAGGCCTAATTTAAATTTGATAAAAGGGTATACATCTAAAAGTGCTGATGGCAATTAGGACCAACTAGATTGATTTCTCAAGTGTAGTTAGATGACAAGATTCCCTTGGTCAAGGTGCTAACTTCTATAAGTGCTATCAGCTATGCATAGCAGGTATGCCTTTAGTTACACAATTTTTGCACTCAGGAATTCATTAGAAGGGTATTAAGATACAGATTCCGCATGTGGCAAATATGAATGTGTTTACAGACAAGGAAGAATTGTACTTGAAAAGTTAAAAGGCAATTCAGGCATGCAATATGGTGCATCAATGAAAGTTAATTAATTATATACAACAAAGATCGCCGTTCCGCATTTTACAGTTCCGTTTTTTACAGTTCCGCATTTTGCAGTTCCGTTTTTTACAGTTCCGCGGAATACAGATTCCGTTCCGTTCCGCATTTTACAGATTCCGTTCCGTTCCGTCAAATACAGACGCCCGTTGTTGGTCAGGCCACTCGGAAATTGCAGAACTCTGAACTTCTATATTAATTTCCTGAATTTTCTTCCTCTGAAGATATTATGTAGGGGGAATCGGCGGCACATTGGGACACGGGGCCCTTTGGGACAGTGGGGTTTTCTTTGTCCCTGGTACGGCTCTCACGATTAACCGATTAATCGCTGCCGATTAGATTTTGGTTAAAAATCGATTCCAGTTTCCAAAATCGATTAATCTGTTATTTGTATATTTGTATCTGGGAGACTTGTATGGCTGTCAAATTCCAGGTGTTCAGAGTAAATTGCAACTGGATTTGTCAATTGGATTGGCTAATTGGATTGGTTATACTGGATTGAAGCAGATTACAAAGACAAAAGTTTGAGGTCCTAATTGCAATTCGCATTTTCAATGAAATACCCAGGTCTGTATAACTTTTTCTTCAAGATGATGATGTGGAAAGGAACAGAACTTCTCCCTGTGTCTAGAATGGCTTTAAAACGGTGATTAATCGATTACGATTCGATTTTGGGCAATCGATTAATCGATTTTGAATTCTGTAATCGTGATAGCCCTAGTCCCTGGCAAGGTATGTGATATGGTAGTACCATCATATCGTGTAATTTCACGTCCTGATGTTTTTATCATTTCATTGACAAGTTACAGCCACATGCAGAAGTATGGTGAGGAAAAGTTTGTTTTCCTACTGCCGTAATATGGGGTGAATAGGGACACTGGGGTGAATCAGGACAGAACAGAAATGTGTTTTATTTCTTAAACTTCAACAACTTCTTCTTAACCCTGGTCCATAATTTCTGGCACAAGTATAGCATACATAGTAGCGTATATTTTGCTCGGGATTTATAATTCTAACTGAATGCAGTGAGGAGCTGCAGCACTTTAAACTTGGCCCTGCAGGAACTGAATTCTCAATTGCTCGTCAAAACTTTGCTCGTATCACAAAAAGCATAAATATTAGAGGCACCAATCTTGCAGGAAGCTTTTATAACCTAGTTTTGGCAATTAAGGGACTAGAATAGTTGACTAGATGTCGGATTTTGTAATGTTTGGTCATGGGTTCGGATCCAGGGCTGTGACAAAGTTTCGGAATCAACAAAAACAACCCTACTAATTTTCATTCGAGTGTACTGGCATGTCTTTTTGAAGAATATTTTGGAACTTGACATCATTGATATTGGATTTAGTCCAAAAATATATATGTATAGCTTTTTTAACAGAAAAACAGTTTTTCATACTTATGTGTCATTTATATTTTTTTAAATCTGCGAATTTTACATGCAATTGAGTTCAGATTTTTCTCAATTGTTTTTTGGATGTAAAATATGTTATCTAGTGTTCATTTACAAGTTGCAATTACCTAACCATGCCAGGAAGTATTATTTTACAGAAATAGAGGACTGTCCAGATTCACCCCCAAGTAAGGGGTGAATTGGGACAGTGTTTTTTCATGAATAAATCATTGAAAATTAAAGGTATCTTTTATTGCACCTAGGGATAGTTGCACCTTTAGTTTGGACATAATTAGGCACTATATTTTGATTTATAAGATGATTTGTGACCATGCTATGACAGAAAACCCTCAATTCTGTCCCGATTCACCCCATATTACTGTACTAAAGTAAATTCAGAGGGGTTCAATTCAAACCATGCTACGGACAAACCATGAACAATGAGGTTTTCTCAATGATTGTATGAATTTGATACATTGCAACGAACAGTTGTGAAATGCTATCCTGATAAACACACTTACTGGTGCCTGACAAATTAGCGTTTTGGCGTAAAAGTCGTATCGGGGCTCATTGGGATAATGAACACAGGGCACATCGGGATGCACTTTATATGGCAGAATGTAAGTGTACAGGTCAACTGTATGACCTGGGACAGCACACAATAGGTATTCACCCAGTGGGCACACAACGTAAACCCCGATGTTGCTGATTGGTGGAGGGCTGTTCTGTTGGTCACGTAGATATGTATGGTAGAGATTATGTCGCCCCAACGTAAACACGACGTCGTGGTTTTTTTACAACATTGCCACAACGTCGCAAGCTATCGTCAAACTCCTGACATTGCCTCACAATGATGTAAAATGTCGCCACAACGTTGCATGCTATCGTCATATCTTTGACGTTGCTTCACAACGTTGTGACAACATAATTTCAACCATACAATTCTACGTCATTTGACGAAAAGTGTGACGTCGTTGCAAAGTTGCTCAATTTAAAGAAATAGACAGATCAGAAGTTCAGAGTTCTGCAACTTCCTGCAGAAGGCTGCAAGTGTAATAAAAAATGTAGGTGTACTGTAACTCGACCAGGTACATGCCAACCTGAATTTCAAGGGGCTACAAAATCATATATTATGCATACAAATGTGTCACTTTCTCTGAAAGGATTTTCTAACCAGAGATTTCCCTGCTAAAACTATCAGCTTGTTTCCTTATAATAATCCAATAGATATGTATCCATCACTATTTCTTCATAGATTGAAAGCATGATGTCATACTAACGTTTCGGTTTGCAGGAGTGTGATGCAAGCTATCTGTGCATTCTCATTGGTTGGGAGAGTCAGCAACATGACATTTCTTGCTCAGTTTTGATGAAATAATTTCTGGTGGGGTTTTTTTCTTGAAAAGGTGATGCTTGACTTAAGAATGAATAATCAGGGATTTCACGCTCTTGAAATAATTAATTAAGGCTGCTGTTGCCGTAAAATAAATAATTTCCCGTTGAGGAAAACCCCAAGCTCCCCCCCCCTGATTATTAAATAGTTGCCCCCTAATGATATGAGCATTACAAAGCTATTTCAGCTTTGTCTCGCAGAAGAATATACAGTATTACATTTTGGAGTTCACCATTGTTGGATATTGTAACAATTGTTACTTGAAAGGGCGTTATTGGAGACTAGGTTAAGAATAAACTATTATATTGAATACGCCAACCTACATAAATATTTGAAAAATTCTGTCATGAAAAAATAGGTCCTCGACTGTTGACATATGGCATTTTTATGATAAATATATATATATTTCACTCACTTATCGGAAAAATTTGTCCTATTGCTAGGTAGCCAGATGTTTTGACACTGTTGCAATGGACTCCAAAAAATACCATATCATTGGAAAGCTGACATCATAAGGATTCTAATGAAAGTAAACTTCAGAACAAAAGTAATGATTTTCTTGAATCGCAAAAAAAAACAACACTGAGGCAAAATTGGAAAATTGCGTTCTCAAAATACATTTTACATGTAGGGGAACGAGGGGCAAAACGGACCGGCGGGGCAAAATGGATTTTTAAGTTATCTCGGAACCTTTTGACCTGCCTTCTAATTTTTTGGTTGGAAAATAAAATAGGATACATGAACAACTTTTCCTGAAAGTTTCGTGGATGAGAACGTTACAGGAATGCAGCTATGTTAATTTGAAGTTTTTGATCGATTTTCTTAAAAAAATCATAATTTTTGGAAATGTTGTAGTACCTCCAATGACATTCCCAACAGAATGATTTATAGTAAGTGTTATAAGAGGACCATTAAGCTAGCTTATTAAGCAAAAAAAATGTAGTCTGGTGCTTAGTCATGTGTAAGTAGGTCATTATTAATCTACCCTGCATGGTTGGGGCAAGATGGAGTCCTCCTGCGGGGACACAATGGGAAGCACAAAAAAGCAATCCCAGCCTAGAAAAGGTTGAAGCTTGATATTGGGTCAATTCAACCATGACATTTGAGACATTTGATACATTTTATGGCTATATAACAGGCAATTTGAAAAAATCACAAGAGATTTGTGGACTAATCCATGTCATCATTAATACTTTGAGGATTTAGGCTTTAGATGCGGTAAAACAATGTATTGTTGAAACTGAAGTGAATGTAACTACCTTTCAAAAAGCATAGTCAAATCCAATACAAGTTTAAATCCTTAAATTATTAAGAAAACTCAGAAATCAGAGTTATGTGAATATTCATAAAACTGTCACATTTCCCCAAAATTTTACTAATTTTGTTTCTTTTGTTACCTAATGTTTAAGGTTAACAATTTGTCAAATATTTACATAGAATGTAGACTTACTAGATTGAGCCCCCACCTATAATTGCATCCTGTATTGAGATGTTAATTTCATAATTTATTGCTATGTTTACTCTTAGTACTCTGTAATATTCTTACATCGCAATGACATGAATTAATGCATTTCTGTTTGTCAACATGCTTCTTAGTTAGGCTGTTATAAAAACAGCTGATTTATTGCAGAACTCTTGCAACTTCATTTCTTTCCATTTTGCCCCAAAATAAATTCCATTTTGCCCCAAGCATGGGGCAAAACGGGATAAAGTTGCATTTTTGAAAATAGGGAAAATTTAGAATTGAAACTATTAAAAAAGCACTTTTCTGTTTTTGAGCAAGTGGTATTGGTACTTCTTATTTGGCATTCACTTGATATACCACCTTCATGCAGCGAGCGTTTGAAGTTAGACGGCCACCTTTTCGCAGTTTCCCCCCCCCCAAATCCCATTATAAACTGATGTTAAATCCAACATATTTACCATATGTGATGGAATGTTGAGATTGTGAGGAATAGGCCTACAATGAGTGCAAAATTTATGCAAAAATATTGAATTTCTTGAAGCAGAATAAGCTATATAATATACACTCCTGGGCAAAAAAATGGATCACCCTAGAATTCGACTTCATTTTGCTAGGCTTTGATTTTCCCAGGATATACACATCGCTTAATTTCTTGTCAGTTAATAAACAAAAGCATTGTCTTAGCATTAAATTGCCTTTCCTCTTGAATTTTTAAGCAGAACAGTTTTTTGGCTGCTCTTCTTGACGACTCTGTGCACTGCAAAATGTGCATATTTTCCCATTCCATTTCACTGTCATCCAAAGCTCCTCAGTGTTACTAGGTTTGTTCCTTTTTAGATTAACATCAACATGAGCCCACAAGTTCTCAAATTAGGTGAAATCGAGACTTTGTCAAAAATGGTGGTAGAGGAATATGGTGCGGCGAGCCTTTTCAGGCACTCTTCCGAGGTATCAAAAATCACCTAAGCTTCGAAGTATGTAAAAGGAATGTATCAGGGCCTTCTGCTGACCATTTGGAAGATTTTTCTTGTGGAAAGCGTACAATATATGCTGTTCCAGGATGACAAGCTGATGCCCATGCAGCGAAGATGACCATTAGTATTTTCTGTGCAACAATATATCGACTATGTTCTGGCTGGGACAAAATATAGATATCAATCAAATTGTGAACTTTTTGGGTCATATTGATGTTGATCTAAGATGACACAATTTTGGTTTCACAAAAGTGCTTGGAAAATCATAGAAACAGCAACGGGAAAATATGCACATTTTGCAGTGCACAAAATCATCAAGAAGTGCAGCCAAAAAACTGTTCTGCTTAAAAAGTCAAAAGGAAAAGCAATTTAATACTAAGGCAATGCATCTGTTGATTGACTTACCGGAAATGAAGCTTTTACAATTTGTATATCCTGTAAAAGTCAAAGCCTGATGAAATGAAGTCGAATTCTGGGGTGGTCCATTTTTTTTGCCCAGGAGTGTATTTACATATACGAGAATGGTCATGGTCTAGTGCACAAGAATCGAGAATTTCTCGAGAAATCTAGGACACTGTCCTTCCATTGGCACAATGATAAAACAAGAGAAATTTATTTTATTAATCATGCAATGGATCAAATTTTTTGGCTTTTATGATATCTTTTGTAGTTTTAATGTTAATCTGTGTGTTTTCTTTCCTATAAATCACAGCTGAACATCCAGATATTATACAATTTTAAAACATTTGTACAAGTTCAACTTCAGCATTTATCAGGTAGGGCCTGCACAATGAGGATTATACCATTCAACACCTCTCAGCCAATCACATCACAGTATTTCAGGGGAATAATTCCCATATTCTTTGTTGTCCAGTTATCCTCTCATGTTTGAGTGTTTGAGTGTTTGTCTCATGGTATAAGCCGGTTAAGGGCCTCGGGTGATAAATCACATATTCCCTCTCCCGTGGTGAATAACCTTTACTTAGAGAAAATGTACTCAGCAGTGTCAAGTTCATAAGTTTGAGAATTTGTGAAGTGTTAGGGATTATTTTTAATACGTTTCTTGTCCTGTAGTCCTGGTAAAAATGAATTCTTGACAAGATATATTGAATGTGTACCGTAATATGGGGTGAATTGGGACAGTTTTGGCCGTTTTTTTGTTATAGAATGACAACCAATCAACCCAGAAATCAAAATATGGTGTGAAATTGTGTCCGAGCAAAAGGTCTAACTATCCCTTGGAGCTTTAAGTGATATCTTAAATTTCCAATGATCAGGGCCCAGAAAACCACTGTCCCAATTCACCCCTCACTTTGGGGTGAATCGGGACACTCCATTATTTCCACAATCAAAAGTCCCTATCTTCTTTGAGTGATTGAAAATTATGAATAATCATTAGGAAACACATTCAATATGCAAAAAATAATTTTTGGACAAAAAGCTGAAATCGATTTCATTGATTATGTGCAGATTTATAAAAATATGATAAATGACAGAAAACGTTTGAAAACTGTAATTTTCTTCAAATTTTGCAAGTGATTGATTATTCTGGACTAAATCTACAATAAATGATGCCAAGTTCAATAATATTCATCAAAAAGCCACGCCAGTACACTCAAATGAAAATAAGTAGGGTTCTTTTTGTTCAATCCCGAGACTTTGCCACAGACCTGGATCAGAACCCAGGACCAAACATGCACAATCCCATATCCAGTCTTTATTTATGGTCTCCTAAAAACACATTAGACAGATTTTAAAGTTTGATGCAAGTTTAATAGCTCTAGTACTTAAACTTGAATTTGAGCAAGCAAAGTTTTGACCAGCTTGTAAAAAGACATTCCTGCAGCGCCAAGTTTAAAGTACTGCAGCTGCTCACTGCCTGCAGTTAGAAATACAAAATTTTACCACATTATGCGCTTGTATGTTTACTAAAAGTGTACCAAAAATCAAACTCCTAACGCAAGTAGAAATTGGTGCTTTTGAGCAAATAAAATGTTTCCCTGTCCTGTCCCGATTCACCCCAGTGTCCCAATTCACCCCATATTACGGTACCTCTAAAAGTGTCCTGGGCCGCATTTCAAGACTTTTGGTTTCCATGGTAAGAAATAAACTATTTATTTTTATTTCTATGATCTGATTTTTTTTGGATCATTTGCAAATTACTTCAATAAAATAAAAAACTTACATTTTGTTGCTTTTTCTTATTAATAGGATTGAAGCTAGAGATTTTTTAGGTGACGTCACAAATTACTCTATGGCAGTTTAGCAAAGTCTGAGTTCTCATGTCGATGTTAGCCCTGGACCCACAGCTCCTGGTAACTCCCAATAAATCCCACAATTCTTGGCAACCCCTGCCAACTCCAATAACTCAAAGTAACTCCTTCGAAATTACACTCCTGGCAACTCCTGATGACTCCCAGTAACTCCCGGTAACTCCCACAACTCCGGGTAACTACTGATGTCAATGTGTCAGTCGGATTCCACACAATTTCTAGAAATTGCCTGGGAGGGGGGCCATTACATGGGGCGCTCTGCTGCTTTTCCTCATAGTGCAACAACGTGGCGTCACTGCACATGTTGTACATGACTTCCTGTTTGATCAAAAAATTGGCTTGGAGAAAGCACATGTTTCAGAAAAAGTCAATTCATATAAAGTCAAATTTCTGACAGTTATAGAGAACTACTTAGAACTGTGTATTTAGTCACTGTGAACAAAATCTATGCAAAGTGTAATATTGAAACATCAGCCTTCAAAGTTTCAATGTGAGTTGGCAAAAAATTCTGTGTTGACATGGCCATATGTAGGAGAATTTATATCTTACCTTTTCTATGAATCTGTATCATATGATTTGTCCTGCTAGCAATTCCAAATAATAGATATCCCATGCCATGTAGATATAGTCCATGAACAATTCCTTGTGGATAAATGGATGCACATTGTACAAATGCTCAAATTAGAAGTTCTTTGGCAAAAATTCCCTGGCTCTGTGAGCCTCTGTCACATTTTCTTTTTAGACTTCCTTTCCGATTTCTATTAAAGTTATCAATTTTTAGGCCTGCATATTGACATTATGCCTATGTAATTGTAGCTTGATTGCTTCATTTTTGTCTAAGCCAGCAGACCCTGAGTGCACATACCTACCCTTCTTTTCAAAAATTTGAAGTCTTGAATTTTCCAAAAGGTGCTCAACGTCCACTCAAATGATTTCTTTAGTCACCCAAGGAACCTAAACTGTGAAAAGGTTACAAAAGTAGTCCTCAATTGTCCACTAAATATGACTGAGAAACAAATTTTCTCCAGTATCATGATGAAGTATGCCCCAGCTGGTGGCTCCCTCGCTTGGTCAAATTGTTCATATCCATCGGAAAAGCCAAGATTTTTTGAAAACAGGGGTAGGCTTACTTGAAGGCTGCTGGTTCAGCTAGGAATAATGCCACTAAACTTTAAATACGCACATTTAGAGTCGATATACAGGCATATAATTCAATCCAACTTTCATAAAAATCGGAGAAGGAATCTTTGAGATATTCAAGTTTATTTTAAGGGAGACTTATTTTTGTTGAACTGTTTATTTTGTTTTGTTTCAGGTATAAGTCAGTTAGGCCCCTTGTTTTCGTGTATATGTGATTTAATCCTCTGCTGACACCTCGGATAAATCACATAAACCCCTCAATTTCACCCTGAAATCTCTCAATTCAACTGAGGATTTAAACAAATACACCACAAACTTCTCATATAATTTATAGACAGATAGATATTGATAGATGGCAAGATTTGATTAGATAATTATATATATTTTATATGGATTAGATAACTATTTCAGTGGCTCTAATCAAGTATTTGATTTATTTATTTTTCATACAAGAATGTATAATGTAACATAAATGCACCCCCCCCCCCCAGGTAAAAAAACAACAACAACACAGTTTCAGCACAAAGCCACTAATTTCCGGCTCCAATTCTGTTTCACCACTTGTGTGGTTTCCTGAGCTGGGCCACCCTTTGTGGATCTAAAAGCTTAACAGCCCATATAGTGCAATAATCACCCCTACCCACATGCTGTCCGTGCATCTGGTGCATAGGCCTATATGAAGCTTGTTCTGGCAACACACAAATTCCGACCAAACGTTGCATATCTGCATGACCCTTTTACCCTCACCTATGTTATCCATCAAAAATGTGGACGCCTTGAGGACTCCAACACTGATTGTGGTGTTATGTCTCGAAAATAGAATTTGAATGTTTTAATCTGTCTTCTTCAAAGCCTGTTCGATTTGAAAGAGAGCTTCTTCGCATATATATAAGGTAACTGTCAGGGTTTCAGGATTTGTGATTGCAACTTTGGTTATGTACAGCAGCCTTGTGACGTGGCGTCTTTCATTTGCAGTGCACATGTGATCCGGGCATCTTCATCCATCTTAATGGAAAAAACATTTTTGCATCCAAAATTTGGTTTATTATGATCTTGAGATTGCCAAGTTGACCTCTTTTTGCTGCCACCTTGGGCCCAAATTTGCGAACTTCTATCAGCGTTCGACAGAAACTTATTGTACCTCTTGCCATTAGCGGCAAAGTCTTTGATAAGTAAGTGAACCACCCTTCCCTATTAGGCCTAAATAACATTGGGCCTAGATAACATTGGGCCTGTGTTTCACTTACCTATCAAAGACTTTGACCTATACCTAACTCCAACTACAGCAAAGAAAATTGGCTGCCATTGTTATCCCACATGCCTCACATATCAGCCTTTATGACCCTGGATGTTTTCCTCTCATCGGATAAGAATTCATGCTTCCACGAGCACTTTTGCTGAAGATGTTTAGCATTGGTGCAATGGCACCATTTCATGCGTTTCACTTACTTACAGGCGGCACTGTATATAATTATGTTGTTAACTACACTACTGATTAATTTTAGATTAAGTTCAGACTTACTTACAGCTTTATTTAGAAGTTCTAGTTGTGTGAGAATACAGTTATTATATTAAGTTTTATTATCCAGAATTTCTCATAATGTTAGAAATCAGTTCGAATAACGGGAGATGAGGTATTATTGTTAAAAATGTTTCAAATTAATTTCAGGTTGCAGTCAAAATAAGATCAAATACTGAGCAATAACCTTTATTCGAAGCAAATGTCAAAAGTAAAAGTAGCCTGTGACCTGTAAATTAAAATAATGAAGTAAAAACAACACTGTAAATTGATATAAGATCTTTATTAAAAATAAGGAAGAGATATTGAGTCCAGCTGTACCGTTCCATTTGTAAACCTGTATTGAGTTTGTGTAGTAATGCTACGCTGTGCACATATAAATTACTAGGCGAGAGTCCCCTCGATCGGACCACCTAACTTCAGGTTCTCAGTGTGGAAAGGGTATTAGTGCTATGAAGTTAAAAACTGGTCAGAATGATGAAGATTGAGTTGAAATATATTGTGTTACCATGTTGTGGACAAAGCTTGATCTACATAGACACTAAACCATTTTCCAACAAAGCATTCAAATTCTCAAATCACTGATGTAGTGTCCTCGATCGGACCACCAAGCTGCCTCGATTGGACCACACCAGAAAACAATGTTTTAAATAATCCAAGCTATTTCCATCATTTAGTAGCCAAGAAAGAAGAGTTTCTATTTGTTTCAACTCACCTCTGGGTATATGAAATTGAAATTTTGGAGTTTTTTACTTTTCAACATTGTTCAGGAAAATGCCAGTAGATGCCATATCGGCATGGGAGTTAAATTATCATAATTAATTTTACTAATTTCTGAACCATAATTTTATGTTTACAGGCATTATTGCTTCACAAAAAGCTCAAATTGTCATATTAACAGGTTGTATGAATATACAATATACATACATCCATTTGGTGGTCCAATCGAGGACACTCCACTGGTCAGATCGAGGGAAAAACTGTCATTTACAAAATTTAAGCCAGTGCTTTGATTTTTTTATAGATAAATGAAGTTTTCTTTTTTTTTGGAGACAATTAGTTGGAGATCACTGTAGCAGATTATTGAAGATTTCCCGGCAGTACGGGAGTTCTGATTGTGTGAGACCTGCATCTCATGTTAGATCACACAGTACCATTTTATACTAATCATCTTAACTTCAAATATTAACAATTTTACAAGTCAAACATCTGTGACCATTTCCAATTGATTGAAAAGGAATCACTTAAGATGGAACTGCTATTCATAAGTTTTATAATTAAGTCATAATCAAAACGTTCCGGTCGGGGCACCGGTCCGATCGAGGGGTCTCTCCCCTAGTTTCGTACCGCTATGGAAGCGTTGTTTTTGTGATGTTTTAAAAAGTGTGTCGCCCAGTTAGTTGTCGCTTAGTTAATAGTGATGTCGCCTAGTTGACTGTCGCTTAGTTGACTGGCAATCGATTTGGGGTACCCGAGGTGCAAATAGCAACTGTCAGATTATTAATAAAATTTCATTTATTTTGAGGCCAGGAGCTGAAAATTTTTATTTATCACCTCTATCTTTCATCACCTTAGGTACATATGGTGACATATTGAAGGGAACTGGTAAAAAAAAAAAAAAACCACATGTGACTCATAAAAATAACTTTGTTGAATTTGTGTTTAAGTTCTTAATAAACAAGCCCATCCAATAACCGGATATATTTTTAGTAAACAAGTATCTCCATGCAACATAATCATACGCGACGAAAATTGATTAGTTCTACCAACTTTCAACACTATTCAGTATGGTAAAAGATCAATAAGTTATGAAGGTCCTCTATCAAGGAATATTCTTCCCTCCCACATTAAATGCAGTCCAGATATATGTTCTTTCAAGTTAACCTTACCACAGGAAAAAACAATCTATGTTTTGTGTGATACGTTTCACTCCACTGACCATTCTCCTGCCACCTCTCTGGTTCCTATCAACTATAGAAAAGGTATGACAGCTTGCTTGAGCTATTCCAGACTGAACTGGTACGTTGTCATAGTAGCAGACGACAGAGGTAACTGTAAAATCCAGTCAAAAAGATAGTGAGAGCGGACCAGGATGGTACAAGCATGCTTTTTGTACTACCATGCTACAATCTGTATGGGAAAAAATATCTGAATAACAGATTCAGCAATTTTACTTAAATTTGTATGACAGCAAACTATACGTCTTGATATATCAATCCCATTATATGTCAGTCAGTGCTAAGGAACCCCAGTTGACCCTCCCCTCTTCTGATTGAATGCATAATTTGAAAACATGCACTGCTGCTGCTTTTTGTCCAAGTAAACGACTGTGATAAACAATAGCCTCAAAGAGCTCTTCATTCATGTGGGCCTGGCTGCAAACTGACAACAATTACACTATTTTACAAGCTTTTACAGCTACCTTGATTTCAATCAATCAACCACGCATTGCATGCAATGCATGCACCAGAAATCTAATTGGTTGTTTCTTTGGAGGAGGAGGTTTCAAATGATCAGTGATTCACTTGGTCAACAACTTACGAGATCAGACCGCATGATCTGTATTTATGAGAAAGCAATTGAGAGGAAATTTAAGCAATAAGCCTATCTATCTATATAATATTATATCTACCTATCTATTCATCTATCCATCTTTATTTGAATAGCAATTCACTAGACATTCACATTTGATTGCCCTTTTGTGATATGTTTCAGGGAATTTTATTTCTAAAATCACTCAAATATGTGATAAGACATAACATAAAAGGCATTTACACATCATTTATTAAGAGGGTAGAGTGTGCATGGATGGATAAGGTAGAAATATTCCTTGATCACAGTAACATAAAAAAGGCCTGCAGATTTCATTCTCCAAAAATGCGATCTGAACATGTCAAATATGGTCCAAGTCAATCACTGTTCACTGAACTGTCTTGAAAACCAACCAATCAGATCATATGTGAAATGCTAGAATCATTGACTGCTGAATGTAACAGTTTAAAACTGTTTATTGGAAAACAATGCTCAATGTTTCAACATTTTCCACAGTTTCAATTGTGCTCTGTTATGTTTTGCCAGCTCTATAACAAGGCCTATAGTTACAGAATCAATTGATTTGCTGACTTCTCAGCTTATTCTTTGGTCCGTCTGAACTGAATTTTACTAATATTTGTAGATTTCTCATCCATGTTGACATGCATGAATGCCCTCACTTCGATTTTTTAAACTCTTCTGTACACTTCTAAAGACATAACTTCAAGGTGAAAATTGGGTACCATAATAAACTTTTTGTTCTGCAACTTCAGAGTGAAAATTTACATTTGAGATGCAGCAATTAAATTGACATGTTTTTATTATTGTTTTTGTGGCTGTCTCAGCACTTAAACTTCCGTCCAGCTTGATGTGGAACTTGGATTTTGAATTTATTTTATGCCTAATTTTAATGTTTAAAGCAACTGTCAACACTACAAAGTGTATTTGATACCTAGAAAATGTACCAAAGAAAATAATGAAATCGACACCTGGGTGTTCTCTTTGTGATAAATGTGAATTTATAAGAATAATACCACTGACTACGTGTAAAGTCGTCTGCTTGAATTCTTGAGCTGTCATACCTTGTTATTACCTATAATGAGAGGATAGGTCTGACCAAGTCAAAGCATACACGAATCACCTTGTTTCTGCCTGTGACCTTACTGAAATCTGACTGTGTAGGTATTGTGAATGTGGATACGGATTGTTATGTTAAAGAAATAGTCTATAGTTACCGTTATGTATACATGTAGTAAGTTACTAATAAGCAGTAGTCGCTAGAGGTCTGCGCGGTGCATGATTTGTAAACCGCAACCGCACTGCACCGCAAAGTTCAGAACCGCAACTGCACTGCACCGCAGTCACATGGAACCGCACCACACTGCACCGCAGCTATGCTGAACCGCGCCGCACTGCACCGCAGTCATGTAGCACCGCAACTGCACCGCACCGCAATAAAAACCGCAAATTACCCGCACCTATTTTCGCATACTAAAGATATAAATCTTTGAAAGGTGAATTAATTACACACATACATATGATGTAGAATGAAAATTACACTCAGTATTAGAGAATTGAACCGAATGTGAGAATTGTATAAGTCAAAAGTTGATACTGCAAGTTTAAGTACACAGATTTACCAAAAATATCAAGTGAAAACAGACAACCCCTATCCACGTATTGTTTTGGGCCTATTGTTTCACTGTTTAAACAACATTTACCTGGTGCTAGTTTGCTAATTAGCAAGTTCGGTCACATATAACAATACTTAACATCTTAAATGCTAATAATACCCAAACATTGTGATAGGAATATCTTGAAAATTCAGACATTTTAAAAATTTTGTTCATAGACTAAATAAATTGATAAATTGAATAATTGACGGACAGATATGCCTATGGCATGTGTGTAGGTCTTTGTATGGAGAGATAATAAAGATAGACTGACTGATTGATTGCATCATTTGCATGATTGACGGATGGACTGATTGATTGCATGATTGATGGATGTACTGATTGATTGTACAATTGATGGATTGATTGATTGTTGTGTGATTGATGGATGATGGATACACTGATGGATTACTTTAAAGATTTATTGGTTTATTAATTTGTGCTTACTACAACAATTAAGGAGGGGTGATCATAATCAACACTTTTGACAAATATAATTAACTTACTTTAATGCCATAACCGGTTTCCATCGAGATTGGGAGAAACAAGTTAAATATTTTACTTTCTTGCGGGTATGTCCTTAATTGCTTTTTGGAGTAAATAAATTGAATGAATAAACATACATAAATGCTTGGGTCTATCTCTGTGATAAATGGTACAAGAAACAGAATAAGTTAATATGGAAACAAATTAATATATTTGGTAATTTAAAAGACAGTAAAATATTTAAGTAAATAAAATTCAATCCACCCAGTGTACAAACCAATGATCCTGAAAGAATGAAAACAAGTGTTTAAGGCGCGGTTCCATTGCGGTTCTTGTGTCATTAATGAAAATCCGCAACTGCACCGCACCGCACCCGTTTCATTTGCGGTGCACTGCAACCGCACCGCACTTGTTAAGTTCAAAACCGCAACCGCACTGCACCGCGCATTTTCAAACCGCACCGCACTGCACCGCACACTGCACCGCAACCCGCGCGGTGCGGTGCTGACCGCGCAGACCTCTAGTAGTCGCAGAAGTTGTATGAATGGAGAATTGGAGATGCAACCTTGATCAAAAGGCCGGAATAATCTGGATTTTCAAGGTGTCACAACTTCAAAGTTCTAAAGTTGGTGATCGAATGTTAGGACTTGCAAATATTTTTTCCTCTGACATTAGATGTATAAATGATATTATAAACGATTTTTCGTTGCCGAGAATTATTTGAAAACTTTCTTTGGGTGACCCGGAAAAATTTATGATTTTTAGTAAAAAAATACCCAAAAATTGCATCATGGCTCAACAAGATAGACACAAAATTTCAACATATATGCAAAAAAATACAAGTTAATCTTGGTGAGTACAACAAAAAAGTCACAATATCACGTTGAATGACACTTGCATTGACCTCTGCCTTCATTCGACTTGACATGAATTCCATCAACTTGTTTTTCGGCTTCTTTTTTACCTATATCACCATTCTTCAGTGAAAGTCATTTTCACCTGAGTCAAATCAGTTGATTGAACCTCCCCCTTGTGTGCAATATGGTCCAAGATGTTCCTATAATGTTATTTAGGTTCACGTCAGGTTAAGTTGTCAATAACAGCAAATTGTCAGTTTTTTTCAATTTGCTAGGTTTAGAAGGATTTGTGATGCCCTGCCGGTTTGAGCATAGTCATAAAGGAATAAAATGTTTCAACTGAAGTGTTCTCTATACTGAGGTACCATTTCTTCTTCCAACAAACTTAGATAGGAGACAGCTGGGACGTTTCCATTCTCCACAACCCAACATAAATTTCCGTCATAATGGACAACAAATCAAACAAGGACTGAACCGACACCCTGAGCTCTTGTGGCCATAAGGCAGTATTTGGACAGTATCTGGCCTCCCTACCGTCACACAAAAATCTCTCCATCAGCTCTGTGAAACATGTAGCAGGATATATTGACTGCGATCGAATTTTATTGAAAAATTCTCAAAATATTAAAGCATTTTTGTCAAGAGTGTGCGCTTTTTGGAAGAAGAAATGGTACCTCAGTGTAGAGAACACTTCAGTTAAAACATTTCATTCATTTATGACTATGTTTAAGCGTGCAGGGCACCAAAAATCCTTCAAAACTTGGAAAACTGAGAATTTTGATTTTTGTATTTCCACTGTTCTTTCTGGCTAAAATTGAATGCATCTGTATCCTTTGCTCGCACAATTCAAGTTGGGAAGAGTCTGTAAATAATTTCTCTGAAATTTGAAAAAATGTGACCCCACACCAAGGGTGCCCGAACTGTCGCACCCTACTGTATATATGCCTTTGATTATCCCGAAAAATATGAAAACATGAGAAATCACAGAGAAAAATAATCTCACCACCATGTTTGTTAGGAACGCCTTGGACAAGCAATCCACTCAATGCCAAGAAGCAGACAAGCATCAACTGGCACATGACACCTGAAACGACAGGATAGATGAAAATAAAACAACTGAATGATCAATCGGATGAACGACCATTTTTGCCGTCAAGATACAATGTATACAACTTATCAGTGATGTTTTGTTACCGAAGTTTCTTTTCAAGTTACTACATGACAACTGGATTTCAGTTTCACTGACGGATGCCTTATGGAAAAAAAGTGTTTTAGTTAGGTATTTTGAAAAACACATTTTTGCATCTAATTGGAGGGAATTTAGAAGTTATCCTGAACAAAAGATTGTGCACAGAACTCGATGATTCAGCCAAAAATTATGAAAAACTAATGAACCGTGATGATGTTTTGATGCACCTGAGGTGTGGCAAAAACAAATCAATCTGTTAATGCTATTTGTGTGAAAACAGTGTCTAACAAACTAAAACTGTTGGAAACTTGAACAAAAATTTGGCCACATATATGCGTTTACAGCCTGGAAATTTGATATGCAAAAAAAAAAGAGTGGACTGTTGCACTGTGAAAATGGCACTTAGTGACTCATGATAGCTGATGAAGTGCCATCTTCTGTACATTTCAGCATGGGAAACATAGAGGCTGTTTGATTGGTCATGTTCAAGATAAGGCCATTTGATTTGTCATAACTGATTTTAGAGTAAAATAAGATGCATAATCCTTTCGTTTGGCTGTCACCAACAAGCGGGATTAGTCTCCTTAAATCGAATTAACGTTGAAAGTATTGAGTATGATCATGACAAATCATCCGCATGATGACAAATTTTGCAATTTTTACAATACAGCAGTCAATTCTTTTTTCATATCAAATTTCCTGGCTGTAATGTTTATTCAATGACCTCTTCTATAAGTTGACCACTCTTTCTTTCTTTGCAAACATTTGAGTTTCACCATTGGCAGAACAACTGCTGTTAAGTTGCTTCCAATTTTAACGTAATTGTGCTGCCACCTAGGGGGGCACATTGGCAAGCTCCAGGGAGCGGTCTCCTATCATTAATTTGAAAATGGAAAAATGCTACTCTTCTGTAATGTGTTTCAGTGTCCCACTACCTAACCAGTCTTATTTTGTTAAGCTCATGTTTCCAAAGGCTGTTTTTCTTTTTTGTCGTCCTTTCTGGCGATTTCATTAGTAATCAATTCTAAGATTCTTTACACTCTAAATACATAGCATCTTTGATTAATCTGATTGGTTTAGGAACAACAGAGCGTCACACAGCTAATAATATCAAGCGTAGTAACTGCCCACGTTGCATTGATTCCTCACAGGCAACTGTGGATGACCAGAATGGCATGGTATACATAATGAAATCATCTGTAAGCATGTTACAGTCTGTCACTTTGATATAGAAATAGAGTGGACGGTTGCACTGTGAAAATGGCGCTTCATGTATCATCATGCTGATGATTTGCCATGATCATACCTAATACTTTCAATGTTAATTTTATTTAAGGAGACTTATCCCGCTTGTTGGTGCCAGCCAAATGAAAGCATTATGCGTCTGATTTTTACTCTAAAATCAGTTATGACATGTCAAATGGCCTTCTCTGGATCATGACTAATCAAATAGCTTCTATGTTTCCCATGTTGAAAGTAGAGAAGATGACACTTCATCAGCTATCATGAGTCATTTTTTCTATATCAAAGTGAGAGACTGTAAAATGAATAGCTTTGGACTGATACATTTTGCATTCAGTCATACTCAGTCAGACATTTGTTATTGTAATAGGTGTATATTGCTCCCTTTTCTACAAATGCATACTTTACCCTCATAACAGCACAATGACATATTTCCTTTATATTTCCTTTACATGTTAACTTATATTTTAGATATTTTTAGAATAAACTTCCCTAAAATACATCACAAACATATATAGAAAGATACATTTACAGATTGATAAAAAAAAAATCAATAGATAGATGGATAGATAGATGGTGAACCACATCGTAAGTACCATTTTAAACTTTGTTTATGTGTTTTATATTTTTTCACAAGGGATGAGTACTACCACAGTAGTACCACATATTGTGATATTTGTGGAAGTGGCATCCAGAAATAAATGGTTGCTCCCACTTGACTAATTTTTGTGTTTGAAACACACCACAACCAAGACTGGAGACAAAAGCAGATGACTGCTTATGTTGCTTTCTGTTTGCACATTGCAGTTTTCTGTTTGTGTTGTTGTTTGATAGTTTGTTATTATCACTTATTGCTTCCAACGTTTTCAAGAGTGCTCAGTCAATGATATGCATGAGTGGCTTTCTACCATCAATGTACCATACGCCATGTACACCCAGATTGCTTGGTTTTGGTGGCTGAGAAGGCTACTTCAACATAAATCCTGTAAACTAGTCAAATGTATTACATTGACAATCTATACTTTTCTGATGAATCATTGTGTTACCCCAACCTTATATTTCATCAAAAATTTGAATCAAAAGACTTTTATTAAATACTTTTGAGATACTATCCCATCAAGAGGTGTCCCATCAGTCACAAAATGAATGAGGTACCTCTGGAGAACCATTGTTCCACCAGTCTGGGTCTGATTTGAAAGCTTATCTAAATACGATCACAGAATACTATGACAATAAGATATGACACGTGAACTGAGATAGCAATTACACGTTCAGTTCACACAAAATAGTGGTCAAAAAGTCCCATCAGTCACTAGAGCACATTTGACCTCATATCAAAAATAAGAATCAGATTCCAGGGATGTTCTGAAGCAGGATTGCAAGGTCACAACTAATAATCTTTTCGTAGTTAACAAGTTATGTCTGTTTTAAGAGGTGTACGTTTTTAAGTTTGAGCAGTTTAGTAAAAAAAAAACAGCACGTTCTTTTCTTCTTGATATCCAGTAAATTGGTTAATTTGCTGCTTCTCTTACTTGTCTTTGAAAGAGTTTTGTATAATTAAATATATTGTAATTATTGTTACTTTTCTGAAAATGATTCATTTGATAGAAGTCAGTATGGTTTTAGAAGAATTTTTTTCTCAGAACTAGCAGCTTTAGAACTTGTTGAAAGGATTATCATTGATATGGACTAAAACAATTTTCCTATTAATATATATATGGACTTATCAAAGGCCTTTGATACACTGGATCATCACATTCTTATTCATAAAACTAAAATATAACGGTTTTGACGGTAATACACTAGAGTTGATGAAGAGTTATTTAAGCAATCGTAAACAATACGTAGAATATAATGGAGTAAATTCAATTTTCCTTGAAATACATTGTGGTGTGACACAGGGATCAGTCCTTGGTCCTTTGCTTTTTATAATATATTTAAATGATCTTCCTGTAATTTCTAAATAATTCGAGATGATTCTGTGTGCAGACGATACAACTTTGTTTGCATCATAACCCATCGTTACAGATTTCATTAGTAGGCCTACAAGATTCAAAGATTCCATACACACTAAATACATAGCATTTTTGCTTCATCTGATTGGTTTAGAAACAAAAGAATTTTCTCAGGACTTATAATCGATGAAAACTTTAATTGATTTCAAGGTTACAAGGTTTTTATTTACGCTCAGACCACTACTTGTGGTATAGAGCAAGAAAAAAAAAATACACGATACGTTCAACATATATACAGTATGTACATACCCAGGTAGGTAACACGTAGTTAAAAATTTAAGCACAGTAAATAAAAGAAAATTATTCTTTGACAAATGCTTATTTCGTTTTGCATAAATTGCAGCAGGTGGCGCCTCAACCTCAACTGCTGCCGCCATGTGAGTGTGTGGCTTTTCATCTAGACCACTTTGCATAGCGGGGCAGATTTGTCATGAATCGGGAGATAATCATGCATTTATACAAAGAAGCTTGAAACTTGGCACACCGTTTAAAAACATGTTAGAGAATATATTTAGATAGGGAGCCACTTCAGATTTGACCTGGTTGACCCATGGCAGCCATTTTCCAAAATGGCGACTGTTTCTTTAATTTTTCTGCTTTCTGTGAAGTGCCTATAGTTTGACCGTATGAAAACAGTAATCATTATTCCTCCTAGAGATCTAAAAAACACTATCAATTGATTCCTGGATTGAACTGAGGAATTTTAGGATGGTCATTGGTCAGGGTCCATTTTGTTGGATCTGTTGACGAAAATGCAGCAATTTTGCGGTTTCCCATAGTTTCGTGGAATCTCAATTGATATTTAAACAAACTGCATATTCGAATTTCAAATGAATGGTATCATCTATAGTTTCTATGAATTCTCTGTAGAAATGAACCTCAGAACCGAAATCTTCAAAAAACATTTTTTGCATTTCAACACCAAATTTACGAAACCCATTAATGCAAGGAATTCAAATATGTAATTAATTCTGAGATTTATATTATAAAAGAATTGGCGAAACCATGCATACCATGAAAATACAGTATTTGAGTTGATATCTCTACCAAAACGGATTCCAGAAAGCCTGAAATAGTTGAGGCTACTAAATAATGTTATAGTGATGTTCTGAATACCAAGAGAAGGAATAACAAACACTATTTGCATGCATTCTCTTCGTAGGAACTACACAGAAAGCAGCAGAAAGTAAGAATTGGCCACCATTTTGAAAAAAAAATGGCTGCCAGTAGACTGTAGCCACCTAAGCTAAATCGGAGGTGGCTCCCTATCCAAATATCTTTTTTAAGATGTTTTTTAAGTGTGCGCCAAGTTTCATGCTTCTATGTACAACTGCACAATTGTTTTACATACCTGCCCCGCTAGCATTGTCTCTTCAAGATGTAAAGTCTCTTCATGATTGTTTTCATTTGTACAAATCAAAGTTCAAAATAGTCACAGGCTAATAATGTCAAATGGAAAAAGTCTCAGTTATATAATTCCTGTATTACCAATAGTATTCACGAAGAAAAAATATTCATTTGCATGTAATACAAGCATTTATCCTTCATTTTGCATTAGGTACTGTCTGTCTACATTACTGGTGTAGATGCGACTACACACAAGTCACTAATGAAGAGGGACAGTTCCGACTATAAACATAAACAGTGAATATAAAAATAATACATCTGTTCCTATATAGGAATCTATAACACCATTTTTTATAGACCTACAAAAAGAACATAAGAAAAGCCATATTGCAGTTATTTCGAACAAATTATCAAAAACTCTTCGTATTATGACAAAACTTTAAAATTTTATTCCAAAATCAGCTATTTTACACTTTTATAATGCCTTGATTATGTCTCACTTAAGCTATGGTGTAATTTTGTGGAATCAAAAATCTAAAACTTTGATAATGTTACAAAAGAAAGCAATAAGAATAGTATGCATTGCCGAATAAAATGCTCATACCAGCATTCTTTTAAAAAAAGTAAAGAGAAAATTCTGAAATTCGGGAATGTGTGATTGATTGCCTCATTATTTTGGCAAACCGTCAACAGAAAATGAGCTCTCCCATTCTTATAATACAAAAGAAGTTGGTCAACTGAGGGTCCCTGCTGTAAGACACGAATATGCAAGAAATAGCATTTCTTATACAGTAGTGGACAAAAGTCAATTTTTTTGTCAATATTTAAGGGAAAATAGGTGCTCAGCTGAAAAATTGCTGCATGGATTTTCTTGCCTATGTATCAGGGAAGGTCTACAATAGAGAAAACTTGATCTATTTTTATCACTTAATTACTTGAATATGTGTAATAAACAAAAATTTCAGGTGGTCTAAACTTACAGTCTGATGCTGCTTACATCCACAATAGCCCTTAATGGCATTGTACATTAGATGAAAGGTGGTTACATTATTATTCAATGTTATTTTAGACAAATTTCAATTATGTTTCATGTGATTGAAAGGCAATCAGATATGACACACAAAAAAAAACAACATAATTTTTAATATTTTTAAAAATTTTCAACTTAGGGGGAAAGAATGGTGATCCGGAGAGCCACAATTGTTAATAAATGAAAGGTCAACTAAAAAGAACCAAGAAAATATGGCCTGGTGCACGTAAGACGTGACATTCGGTGTAAAAAAATTTCTTAGAAGTGGTTGATTTTAAAATTGCTTTATGGAGGAAAACTTATATTTTAATGTGCCGAAGATTTCATAATGATATCTTCATCCATCCCTTAGAAACTCAAGGTTTTATTCAAAAGACAAGAACTTGAAAATTAGAACGGCTGTAACTTATAAACATACCATTGGCCCATCTTTAAATCTTTTGTTGAAATGTAACAGAATAATTCTGAAAAAAAAAGTTTGTTCACTTGAAGAGAAAATTTAACATTGGCACAAAAATGCAGCAAATTGTTCGACTGAAAATATATGAAATTTAAAAGTGAAAGTTCGTAAATCATAGCTTCCTACCATTCATTCGAAAGATTTTTTTCTGCTGATTTCAGAAATGAATATAATATTTTAGAAGATTAGAAATTGATCGAAATATCGCAAACCGCATATTCTAACAATAATTGGTGATTAGAAAGTGTAGAGTCTTTGAGGACCACATAAATATCATTAGATCAAGCTAATATTCAAAATACTTTCTCAACTCATTATAATGAATGAATATTTCAAAAGTCCTAATGTATGTCCCATACAACCATGTCATTTATATTTCCCAGACAAAGAGGTCCATAGGTATTCCTGGTATATAGAAAGTTAATTAATTTTGATTTAAAACCGTTGAATGTATCATGTTTACATAAGATTTGAACAACATAATAAATAAAATACTGTTTTATGCCAAAACAAAGGTCACCACCTCTTCCATGCAAAATTTCACAATCGTCATAGTCTACCTCTTGTCAGAGCCATTGATGGTATGATACCTATTCAAAATGCCTAATGTAAGTAATGCACTTGATTGGTATATTTAGTTGTGTTTAAAAAGTTACCAGACCTCTTGAAACCAGATCAAACTGGCAGCAACAGCCATTTAAGTGAGGCGTTATGGTTGGGACAAAAACGTTATGGTTGGGACACTTTTCTCATTACAGTACTGTGTGCCAGGTTTTATGAGTATCTAAAAAAGCTGAAATGCAATGAACAGTATATGGGTAAAGGAAACTCGGCTGGGGATAATGGCTTTCCAAAACTTTTATTGGCGAAGTGATGGCCAAGAATTCACCTTATAGTTTGAACCGGCTTGGTTGGGACACTCAAATGTGGTGTTATAAAGTTGCATTTATTAGATATCAAGTTAGTTAGAGGTGGTGAACAAATATTTTATGAATAAAAGTAATGCCTAAGCAGCGTTCATACGCTGAAGTGGGTTTCTCAGAGCCGTTTCTTCTTCACTTATTCACTAGGAATGACAACACTTCCATAAAGTTGAATTTTGGCTTCATTTGTGTCATTCAGCAAGGTCATTGTTTCTGCCTAATTTTGAGTATCAGATGACCAAAATTCCTCTGCCGTTAAGAGATTTACTGGTTGAATAATATGAATACAACTTTGATGAAAAATGTGGGCCATTATTTTTGTTTTCTTCATTAGAAAGAATTGTTTTTGAGTCTGTCACACCATAATCGCGCATTTTCAGCACATTTTCATGAACGTTTTGTGTAATATCTTAAGTAAAAATTATCCGATTTGGCTGAAATTTGAAGCAAACGTATATTATAATGTCATAAAAAGATATCCATACTTAACTGCTCTCAAAATGATATTGGGAGACCGAATAAATCTACGTTTTTTCGGCTTCAAAAACAAAAGTCACAAGGTGCACCAGGCCATATGTTTCTGACACAATTTCATTCTTCTGTGAACACACTTGACAGTTGACACCCAGTTATACCGAAAAAATGGTGTTCTTGTCTGCGCATTGTGTTATCATGGGAAATTGTTTCTATTATATATATAATCTAGTTTTAAAAAATGATTAAAAAAAACAACTGAAATAAATCAAAGACTTAATACCATTTCCATTATGTTTTCATTGTGATCTTTTATTCCGTCCACTCATTTGTAAATAATCAAAATCAAAAGTAGACGAAATGTGTAATAATCAACCTTTTTTTGCTGGATCTTTGTTGAGAAGCTTTAAACCAAATCTTCAAGAATTTACTAATAGTACAATAACGAAAAATACATTTTGCCAAATATAAAAGTTTTTCAAAGGGCACGAACGATTAACATCACTTTCTACTGCTTACAAGAACTTTATACACTTTATATATTTGAAATGTCTTACCTGCTGCATTGACCATCCAAGTGCATATAGCCACCGACGACAGGAAAATGCTGTTTTGTCAGAGAGCCAGCCGGCCAGCACTGGAGCTGTGGACTTCACAGTGGCGCCTCATTTGACTCCCACACAAATAATCATGCATACCATGCAGGAGATTCTTTTCAAGTGGCCTGCTCACGGAATTTGGAAGTAGTTTTCCTTCCTATTTTTATATTCTCTGTATACGCTACCCTCCAAAAGTTTGAATACACTAGAACAGGTGAGGTTTCTTCAAAAAGTATCTTTGTTTCATCGTTTTAGTCATTTTGGTACACATTTACAAAATTTTCTCGATATCCCATACACAGTTTTCTTCCAGCTTTATGAAATTTTATATTTTTTCTACAGTTTAAAACACTTTTAGACCAGAAAATGGCTGTTTGAAAATTAAGCAAAAATACAAATATTGCTATTTTGGGGTCAAAACAACGTTGAAACGGCTCAAGTAACATAATTTTCATTTGAGAAAAGACAGTGTATGATAATAGCTCATGGTGACCCAAAAATATCCAAAATTTTAATTTTTGCCTTTGTGTGGTTAGAAACTACTGTTAGGATCATAATATTACAATTGTGGAAACAATTTTAAACATAACGTACACAAGTCATTTCATAGGGCAATCCTGCAGCTCTACTGCTTTACTTGGGGGGAAAAGGACCTGGTGCTCACTCCTGCTATTAATTATTACTTTACCAGCCTTATATTTTTTCTGTGATTTCAGAAAAAGTCACAGGCATAGGGTTTTCTATTCTCCAGTTTTATATTTTGTAGTTAAGCTTTGTTCTAAAATTGCGTATACATATATGTATACTAATTTTATAACAAAGCCTAACTATATATTCAAACAATGTGTATAGGCCTATGCTTCTGTAAAGTTGATAGATGATTAATGATTGTGAACTGACAGATCTGAAATGTCTGACATATGACGTCCCTCACAAAGTAACTATCAATGGATTCTGGTTATCCTGATTATTAGTACTCAATGTTTTTTTTAATTACAGCCGGGAAATTTGATGTGCAAAAAGACTATACTGCTGCACTGTGAAAATTGCACTTTGCGTGTCGTCATGCTGATGATTTGTCATTATCCAATACTTTCAATGTTAACTTGATTTAAGGAGATTAATCCCGTTTGTTGGTGACAGCCAAACGAAAGGATTATGCACATTATTTTTACTATAAAATCAGTTACGACAAATCAAATGATCTTCTCTTGATCATAACTTACCAAACAGCCTCTATGTTTCCAATGCTGAATGTAGAAAAGATGACACTTTTTTTAGGTCACAAATTGTCATTTTCACAGTGCAACGGTCCATTCTTTTTGCATATAAAATGTCCCGGCTGTAGCGTAATATGATGATGTATAAGGATAGGCTAACTCCACGAACACGAGTCTAAAGGCCCATGTCAGTCTGTTCGGGTTAAAGGATAGGCATATTGAGACTGTCAATGCTGAGGATAAAGACCAGAGATTTATCATTCTCATTGTCAAACATTTGTTTTACAAAGCTGAGATTGACCTGACTTTATTTTTCATTTTGTAGCAGTGAATACAGGGGCGCCTAGGGCCCCCCCCCCGGCCCCCCTTAGATCACTGAGATTAATATTTTGAAGAAACTACGCTGTGACGCAGTGACATGAATCCCAAACCATGCCCGAACCCGAACCCCAGTTGCGAGCATTAGCGAGCAGGCTACAACATTTCTCTGGAGGTGTTTTATTTCAGGTCCTCACTTACATGAATTTCTGAGGCAGCCCAGCTCATTCCTGCTGAGAACGAACGAAGTG
This sequence comes from Platynereis dumerilii, assembly GCA_026936325.1. NCBI lineage: Eukaryota > Metazoa > Annelida > Polychaeta > Phyllodocida > Nereididae > Platynereis > Platynereis dumerilii. The sequence continues at coordinate 1,882,655 of JAPTHN010000063.1, read as the reverse complement.
TGAAGTTGTGGATCTGTAATGGAGATCCATGGACGATCAACAGCCATATCCTTCGGTTCTTTGGATGCTTCATGTGGTCCACTGCGGAATTCACATGCAGCGTAGCAATTGAAGCTGGGAGTGGGGATTTCTCTCCCTCCTGCAAGCATAGGCACCGAGTACCCGTTTCAGGACAGGCCAGGGAGAGGTTGACGTAGGGTGTTCTTGCTTTGACTTGTTCTTGTGGGCTTGGGACTTGGAGCATCAGGATGGTAGGCACGGAAGGCAAGGCAGGCAGGAAGCTGGAAGTTAAGAGAAAATTTGAAAAATGTGAGAAATTTGTATTTTGAGTGTGACAAACTGCAAGAGGAAGGCACCCATGTTAGCTGTAAGAAAGTGCCATGAGTGCCTCCCAAATGCAGCCTGAGGAAAGAGGAGTCTTGGCTGAAGAACTGTGCTGGAATGGAACCGTGAAGAGAGTTGAGAGGAAAAAGTGAATGTGGCAAAGTGGCATCATTCGCAGTGGCGCAAGGTGAAGCATCTTGTGAAACCGGGGCTGTTATCTGAAAAATAAGGGGAAAACTTGCAACAGCGCGGACCTGAAAGGCAACTGTTCTAGTGCTCTATAGATTCCATGTCGACACTCAATTCGACTTGAATTTCTGTGTTCAGTCAGCCATATAGGACCTGGAGGTATGGAATCCGGTCATTGTTTTTCCTTAGAGAAAATCCATTGCCACCGGATAGGGCTGAAATACATACAAGATGGTGTGAAAAACAGAGACGTCATTGCAATATTGATAAGATTTTTGACTACTTGAAGTAGGGATAAAAACACTGTCTTACTCGGAAAATATATTGAGAAGTTTTTACTGTTTATGACGCTTTTATGTCCAGCTGCATGCAGTTAGCAATATTTGCAAGTTTCGAGGCCATTTTTTGTTATGCATTGTGTTCTTTTGTAAATCTGATTACAGCTGGTCAATTGGCTATGGTCAAAGAGTGGACTGTTGCACTTTGAAAATTGCACTTATTAATCAGATTCTAGCAGTGACAAATCCGGTTGATTATGACGAATCAAACTGTCTCTTTGGTTCCCATGCTGGAAGTTTGATGATGGCACTTTATCAGCCACCATGAATTACAAAATGCATCGTTTAACATGCAACAGTCCATTCTTTGCCGTGTACAACAATTGTAAATTGACTGGCTGGAAGATCTTATCAAGCAAAAAAAAAACCTCAAACTTCAACGGACAATCTGAAACTTGTAGAGCGAAACAAATCGGCTTAAGTCGCTGAAATTAGTCAAGTCAAGTCATTAAACACTCAAGTCATGGAAATTACGAAGTCATGATATGTTCTTCCCAACTTAATTTATGATCAATTTTAACACCGAAAAAATTTTGAGCTGAAAACACAAGAAACTTCACAACCATTGATATGTATATTACCAGTTAATATATTAGTTGTTTTTCGCCCTGATAAAAACACATAATTAATGAGTTCTGGTAACATATAAAGTCAACTTGTTCACAATCAACAATTTGCTTAATTTGCATAATTCAATTTTATTATTTTTCATTCCCAGACAGGAATGTGGTCAGGTCTCCACTCGTGAGGAGGTGGACTCTTGTTACAACCCGTGACACTTCAAGTGGTAATATTTCCAACAAATGTCCGCAATTTCATCAAAAGATGCAATGGACTTTAGGAGTTAACTCCCACTTACCTGTTGAGTCAGGTTATAATGTTTGTGAAGCTTTCATAACACAAGTAAAGTGACTTTGAACAAGGAGTTCAACACCATTCCTTTTTTTTTTTTTGCACAGTACCCATGCTTCCCACAGCATTTGTTCAGGCACTGAATGCTAGCTTGGAAAGTCCGTTTGAAATCCCAACAAAATCCAATAATCCTTGGTGACTGGCAACAAAATGAGATGAGCCTTTTTCAGAAGTGGCGTAAGTGTTGAACATGGACTCCACCTTACGTTCAGCCCTTTAACTGTCCATAAAATTTCTTAAATTACAATCTTATGATCTTTTTAGCATACAGCACGATGTTTTGCTTTTCCTGAGTTCTTATTGGTTGACTGGTGGTTGAATCCAAAAAGAGGCTGTATTCAGAGAGGCATCTACACAAAGTGAAACATGATTTTAACTGCAAAATGTTACAATCTATAGATGCATTTTTTGGGATTGAAAATGTATGAAACTCGAAGGTTATAAATATGTTAAATCCAATAAACAAAAATGTTCAAGGAAGGGTCTGTTCAGGAGACCACCAAAACATAGACCATTATGAACTGGTCAACACCTAAGCAAGTTGGAGTCCAACCTAATGGACTCCAAATTCAGCTTTTCAGACCCCAAAAAGTGATTATTTTCCCCCTTCTATGTTGTATTAAATTGCTAATTAACATGATTGTACCAATTGTTTGTTGTATCTGCTGTCATGGTCACTTACAGACCAATTTTTCTGATAATAGAAAGTTTTTGGAGTTGAGAGGTAATGTTCAACACCATTTTGACTTTGTAGTGTCGAACTTGAGTGGTGAAGTCTTGTTCAACACCAATGATTTTCTCTCATTCTAGCCTTGTCTTTAGTTTCAAATGTGTCACCAGTCAGTTTAGTTGTTAATATTTGTCAGAAGAACATCTTGATTGATTTTGAAGGCTTTGCCTTTAAGCAGAAGAGCTATAAATGACATTTTATGTTGTCAAACAGGAGTCGAAATGTTTTGGTCTCATGTTCAACACCATTTTACTTATATAGTGTCGAACTTTTCTCCCCAGATGTAAATATTTTCCTCTGAAATGATTTCACCCGTCCTGTGTTATGCGTCGGTATGTGGGCTTCGAATTGGTACTAAATAAGTGCCACCAAAGTGAATACGAACAGAGCAAATAATGATAGAAGCTTTTTTTAGCCTATTTTTCCAGACAAAAAGCCAATTTTGGGTAATGGTGTGACCTAAAAGTCAAAAAAGTGTTCTGGTTTTGACCCAAATCGATTTTATATGCATTATCAGTAATAACTGGATGAAGCGTAGGAGTAATTATTGAATTAAAGTGAAATTTGTTTTGGTCATTGCCTCTTTCAACAAATTGGCCCTAAATTTTGAGGAAAGCTTCACAAAGAGAAAAATTTTGATAATTAAACATTGCAACATACTCCAACTACTGAAATATTGTGTTGATTATCACTACAAGTACTACTAGAATGATTGCTTTACTCCTTACAAGTAAACCATTAAAATAAGATCAATATTTTCCACAGCGTTACGCTTGTGACAAAGCCCCGTTTAAGAAATCTTTTGTATTTTACCACCAGAAACCAGCTGCGGACCTGGATTACTTGAATATTTCTCAAAACTACACAGATCTTGCAATATTACAAGCCAAACCAGATTTAAAACGGAGCTTTTATTGCTCTGTGGCACTACAAAGTATTTTGGGCGTCACGCTTGCGACCGATTCACCTACCCTGCTATTCATTGGAATTTTTTAGTGAACTAAATTTTCCACAACCGTAAGATGCTCCAAAACGAGTAAGCAGATATCAGAATAGGTCTCAAGAGCCAAAATATTCAAATGACACATGTCAAAGGGACACAAGAGCATCCCAGATCAGTAAGCGTCAAATTTGACTTAATCTTTGGAAGTGAACCTTTGAATCCAAATAGCCCAATAATCAGGCAAATATGGATACTTGATTTGATGGATTTATGAAGCCTGAGGATGTAGAGATTACAAAAAGTGTTGGGAAATTGCCTTAGAATACATCCAAATTTGTAAACCTGGAAGAATTCAAGTGATCAAGAATGTTATGTGACGTTTTATTAGTGAAAAAATGCGTGTTTTTCAAAGTAATTCAACTCTATCTCAATAACTATGAGACAGAAGTTTGTGAAATTTTCTGGAAATGTGCACAAGAATGTACTTACAGTAGACGACCTTCAAGTGCTTACAGAATTTGACTCAAATGTTCCTTGTGAGGTCACAGTCCTATCCATGCCATGTTAAACTGTATGACGTGTAAGCAGTCTGTGAGATCATAGCATATACTTGCAATGTTATTGTGGCAAGCCATTTGATGTGTTACTCCATATTCCAATGAGGTCACAAGTTGCCTAATGACAAATTGACACCTCATTTCAATGTATTTGATAGGACTTGTTGTGAAGTCATTGAGGCCGAATTGCAGTAGAATGTAAGTACTCGTCGTTCGTCTACTGTAAAGAAATGTTGTACTGGTGATTAAGTTGTCACATACAGCTATTCTTATATTTTGAGACCCCTACAGAAAATATGCAGTGTGGCGTCATTATTTTTGAACTAGGCCCTAGTTGTTGGCGTGAAGGGCATCTTTGGCATGTTACAGTTTCCTCTTCTTATCTTGGTCTTCTGTCACAAGGTTTTCCGCTCGATTGACAAGAGTACGCACCACTGACTGTTTATGCTCCAGATGGTGGTTGGAGTTGAAATTGAGATACAGGTCAGTGTGCGTACTCCTGCTGTAGACAGTGGTCTTGGTACTGCCATCTTCCTTGACTTGGACCAGGACATCAAGGAAGGATAGGGCACCGTTTAGTTGGTCTCCTCTTCATGTCGTCAGCCTAAAGCAAAATTGGCCTAAGTCATTCTTGGCAATTTTTGGCAAACAGCCAAAAACTGACTTAAGCCATTTTTTTTTTGAAACAAAAATGACTTAGGCCAAAATTCTTTTGTGGTGTAGCTGTGTTATTAAACAATTCTCCATAAAATTTATGAATGAAATGCGAGGAAACAACTTCAATAAAATTAATACTCACAATTATGACCGAAAAATATTGGAGATATCCTCTAAAATTAGTGATAACGAAATTGGCCTAAGTCCAAATGGCCTAAGTCAACAGTATTTAGGCCATTTTTGAGAAAATTGAGTTGGGGTTTTGAGGGATTTAAAATTAATTTAGGAGTCCAAATTTTTTTAGCACATGTAGTGTCATAAGGGCCTTCTTATGTTACCAAAAAGGAAAAATGGCCTAAGTCTGACTTAGGCCAATTTTGCTTTAGGCTGACGATGTGTGAGTTTCATTGAAGGATTAATGCTGTTCAAATGTTCTGTAAAATCTTGTACATCATATTCGTGTAACATTGTGAAAGTGTCATCCACATATCTAAACCAGATCTTTGGGGGTTCTTGGCTGTGTTTATGGCTTTGCGTTCGGACTCCTCCATAAACAGATTGGCTATAATTGGGGATACCGGCGACCCCATGGCTGCTCCTTGTTGTTGTTGGTAAAATTTGTTTGATATACAAAGTATGTCGTATTGAGGCACAAGTCCAACAACTATAACATCTTCTGCTTGCTTCCAGGCTGGTTCTTTGTCTCCATGTGAGATATTTCTGCAGGTATCCTCTTATTACTTCAGTTACTTGTATCGCCTCACTGACGGGAATGCTCGTGAAGAGTGCTGAGACGTCAAATGAAATTAACTTCCATGGTGAAGTGACTTTGCAATTTGAGGTTTGAATCTGTTTACAAAGTCTGTGGTACAGAGCCCTTCTGACCAACAAATGTGTACGCCTATATATTCCATGTAATTGCATATAGATGAGTCTCTCCAATGACCTCACTGATTTCTCACTGAGTGTTAAGCCTTCAAGTGCTTTGGGGGGACAAAAATTCACAGTTTCACAGAACTGTAATAATGCAGGATTGGTGTGACTGTTGCTGATCTTGAAGTTCGTCTACTGTAAGATGACATTTGTATTCTTTATTCGTAGCATAATTTGGATTGAAGGGTTTTTGATCGATTTAATATACAATTCGTTTTTGTGTTTAATTGAACATTTTAGACTGGTTTTAACCAAGTTTTCTTATTTTCGCACACTGTAGATTGACACTGATTTATTAACGGGAAACAATTGTCTTAACAATTAGAAAATATCAGATAGAAATTAGAAAAGGCTTCTTGAGGATTCTCATAATAATATATTTCATTCCTGTTTATGGAATTAAATTCTAATTTGAATTTCTCCCTATTTATTATGTTTACTTTCCTAGATTTTACAAAGTCAGTTTGTGTGACAATTTTCTGGTGAAGTTTGATTGGAAATACTGGAAAGTGGTCAGATACATCACACAACAAGATTCCATAATTTTTAGGTATTTTCTAAAATCAAGCTCCTTGCTATAAATATTATCAATTAATGTGGCACTTGAGTTGGTTACCCTAATTGGTTTAGATATTAAGAGAAATAGAGAATGAGTATAAACGTGATATTTAAAAATTCTGAAGTCAACGTATGGGACTTTTCGTTTAGTAAATTGACATTGAAGTGCATAATTCTATTAAAATTATTCTAGTGCCAGAGAATCACTTCAATCCCTGATCCCCTGCAGAGGGGTATACTTGCAGATTTTGTGCTGAACTGCTGCAAAGCTGAGGCAGAAAAAATTATATACTTCTCCCATAATATCACGGCTCTCACAGCCATGCGTCTTTATAGCAGCTTGTCCAGTGCAAGCTTGAGATGTCAATGCTTCCCAGATTTAGGAACACCCATTGCCTGAGGTTGCATGAATATCCTATCTCTGTGAGCTAGAGGAGGCTTATCTTATCCGATTGTTCATTCAAACCTCTGCGCAAGCTACCTTATCCATGCTCAGCTTGCCAACACACATGAGCTTAAGATACAAAGAGCTGCCTAATTCAAAGGCATGGAGTTTTCATGATCGTTTCAAAGACAGGATTTATCCTATCTGAATAAGGCAAATTGAGTTATTTGGGCATAAAACAAACATTTTTTATATTTTGCGGATTGTTGTCCCATTCTGACATTTTCTTGTTCTGACGATTTAGACTCCGAATAACAAATAGTTAAACTGAACAGCAAAAAGAAAGTTGTCAAGTCTGATTAGGCAGTCCTGTGAAACTAGATACTGTATTAATGATAGTATTATTATTATTAAGTAGGGGGAACAAGGGCACATTGGGACGCTTTTAACGTCTACTAATTTTGCTCAATACTGAAAGCACTGAAGAACTCAGAAGTTTGCATGAATATCACCAATACTATTGAGTTTAAGTGCAAGACATAATAAACTAGACTGCACCTACCCTTTTGCAGCCAGAGAGCAAACTGTAAGTCGTAACAAGAACCCAGGGGTTCAAAATGGAGGTGGAGTAGTTTCCTAAGTTCATATCCCCCAAAAAAATGACAATTTCCCTGAGTGCCAAGAACCAGCTGTTGTTAATATATAGGCCTATATATATATTGTGAGCTAATTTTCAGGATTTTTACAGATAATCCATTTTCAAGCCACAAAATGGCCATGTGACGTAGGTAATACGTAAAATTGAATACATTTCATTAAAGAACTTGGAAAGAGCTTTAAAATGATGCATGGAAATGTTTGTCATCTGCCAGGTAGCTCAACCTCCTTTTTGTGGAAGAAGCTACACAATCATTTTGGAGACCATCATGTGATTATGACATGAGAAGACTGGGAATCTAAGACATACTCAATCCACTAATAGAATAAGTTGTCTCAGTATGGAACACTGGATACAATGTTACTGACATCACTCAACATCCAATGGACTCTGACAAAACAGAGTTCCAACACAAAAGTTAACACTAATTTATATATGGCTATAAAAGTTAGTCCTACCCAAATATGTTTAACCAAAATATTTGTTAAGTCTACTAATTTATTCACTAGCATAAATTTGCGAGAAGCCAAAATTTTAGAAAAATATCAGAAATCCTATTTTTTTTATTTTATTAAAATTTCATAAGATTGGCCCTCCAAATGAGTTAAGTCTTTTAAAAAGGTATAATTTAGATATCTAATTGCAAAATTTCAGAGGTCTAACTTCAAAATAGACGGAATTATGGAGCATTGAAAAAAATAACATTTTTTCCACATTTTTGCTGAATTTGCTGTTATTAATTTTTGAACGAGCATTTAGACCCCCAAAAGGCACATTGAGGGTATTTAATGCATATTATGGTAGATTTTCATGCCCGTAGGTATAACCATTTCGGATTTCTGTTTCAATTTTCAATATTTAACAAAAACTGTACCAATTGCTTAAATATGAACACCAAATGGGACATATACGCTATGAGACCCATTCATGTGCAAAATATCATATACACAAGTACCAGAGTTTAGGCACAGTGGCCAATACGGCTATGTGTGATGCTCCATGCAGTGGATCCAAGCAGGTTGTAAAGGAAGACATATCCAAATTACAACATGCCTGCTATTCATTCCTGTGCCAGATGCATGCTCTATAATCAAGCTAAGTGCATGACTTGACACAAAACACCTCCAAACAAAATGGCCAAGTCAGTGCCCAAAAGACGTTCTGAAAATGCTCAAATTTCAAATTTCCCGCCAAAACTTCCCATTCTCTTGTGTGACTGCATAAATGGAGGTGTGTACACACCTCCATTAAAAATGACTGTCCCAATGTGCCCCAGCTCGGCACATTGGGACATCAGCCGGGGCATATTGGGACATCAATTAAAAAATCATTTTATCACTCCATGTGCAATAGATATTACATAAAAGTAGTGCGTAAGAAAATATACAGTGCATTAATACCTTGTAGTGCAAGTAGTTAATAACTTTAAACAGTTTTAAACATTTAACTTAAACTGTCCTGGGTGCAGACATCTATGTTAGTAACACAAAGTGCTTTGCGACAAATTTGTTCACAGAGCATGGTAATCCACTATACTTCTATTCACTGTGGCCTAAATACCTGTTGTGTGCTGTCCCAGGTCATTCAGTTGACTTGGACACTTAAATCTGCCATATAAAGTGCGTCCAATGTGCCCCGAATTCACTGTCCCAATGAGCCCCTATATATGAACAAAATGCTAATTTCTCAGGCACCAGTGAGTGTGTTTATCATCATGGAAATTCATAACTGTTTGTTACGATATATAAAATTCATACGAGCACTGAGAAAGCCTCATTGTTCATGGTTTGTCCACAGAATGATTCGAATTGAACCCGTCCATGTTTACTTTAGTAGTAGGAAAACAAACTTTTGCTTGCCAAGCTTCTGCATGTGGCTATAATTTGTCTAAAACGCCATGGGAACATCAGGATGTGAAATTACAAGATATGATGACACTACCATATCATATACCTTGCCAGGATCCAAGAAAACCCCACCGTCCCACAGTGCCCTGTGTCCCAATGTGCCCCGGTTCCCCCTACTTATATAGCGCCAAATTCAGTAAACTGCTCACTGGCGCTTGGTTAGATTAGCTGGTATCACTGTAGAACTGTGCAAAAAGATATGGTTTCAGTCAATTCTTAAAGTTATAATCCAGTGTCCTTAATTTTCGCAGATTTTCAGGTAAGTCATTCCACAGTATTGGTGAAGAATAGGAAAAGGCTCTGTTGTCAAACTTGTTTTGATTTTGTGCGGCAGGCACCTCTTACAGCATTTTTCCATTGATGCGGAGGTTCTTGTCATTTGAGGTATATATTTTTCACTATTTTGCATGTACACGAATTTGTACTTCCACGAATGTTAGTATTGGCAGCTACACGAATGAATAATAAAGCACATTCACGAGTGCTAGTTTTTACATGTACACGAGCACTTATGCTCGTTTTTTCATGTCCACGAATTCGTACATGCTCGTTTTTACACCTGCACGAATTCGTGAACATGCCAAATAATGAAAAATATATACATGATTTTGACCCTAAAACTGAAAGAAATAACACCTCCACGAATGCTAGTAATGACAGGTACACAAATGAATAATAAAGCACATACACGAGTGCTAGTTATTACACATACACGAGCACCTATGCTCGTTTTTTTTCATTTCCACAAATTTGTACATGCTCGTTTTTACACCTCCACAAATTCGTGTACATGTCAAATAATGAAAAATGTATACATGGTCATTTTCAGGTTTATGTTGTATGAGACTTTTGAGGTACTGAGGTGCTTGATTATTCACAGCTTTCCACGTAGTTGTCATAAGTTTTAATTGGATCCTTGCAGGGTGTGAAAGCCAGTTTATCTCTTTCCTGTAATGACTGACTTTATCTTGTTTTTTCAGACCTTCAATCAATCGTATAGCTGAGTTTTGCACCACCTGGAGTTTCAACGGACCATAGAGCAATCCATTTCCATAGTCTAAATTAGGAGTAACTAAGGCAGATTTCACGAAAATGTGCTCACAGAGTATCTTAAACAGTCCCACCTTTTTTATGCTGGCTTCTTGAACTTTAGGACAAGATTTGTTATAATACAGTATTGGCAGAGAATATTAATTCGGCGGCCAAGGTTTATCTGACTCTTCTTTTGCCATGGAAACCAAACCCAGTGGTAGGCGGCGCATCTAAATTTTTAAACAAAATTCAACAATTTTGCTCTGTAAATCACCATAATATTTATTGTATATATGTACACAATTAACTGTGAACAAAGACGATCATCAACAGCTTTAACATTTTTCAAAATACTCTCCATGGCGTGAAACATATTTTTGCATCCTTTCAATCCGCTTGGTGAGGCAATTTTCAAAAATCCTGCACATCTAACTAAGAAAAGGCCCTGGAAATGACATGTCCTGATTTGTAGCATATCTTTCACCTCCAGCTCATCTTTTAGGTAAGGGAATAAACAAACAAACAAAATCATTGAGGTATCTTGAAATGCGGTCCTGATGAGATCCGGGGTTTGCGGACCATTCCTTCCTGAGAGAACACAAAATTTGATGGAAGCTCTCTGATAGCGTTTCGGGTCCATGTCAAGATTTTTAAAAAATGTATTGAAGGTCCCTGAATGGCTCGTTTCAAGCATGATCTAACCCTGCTGAAGGAGGATGCATGGTGACACAACCCTCTTCTACTTGTGTCATCCAGATCATTTCATATATAAACAGGGCTCGTTTTGTAGCCTCTACAGACGTCTTGAGAGTCTATAGGAGGCCTGTTTAGGGTTCTCTAAGACGTCTGTAGAGGTTCATTTTATCAGATATATGTAAAGGTTCTAATATGACATAACACAGACTGTCTGTTATACCAAGAATTTTGAGTGCTCAAGACATCTGTAGTTGTTCTGAAATGAACATCGAAAGACATATGACCACATCTGGAAATACAGAAAATAATGATTTCTTGACTGTCTAGATTGGCCAAATATTGTCAATTAACAGACGTCCCAAGAGATCACCAAAGTGATGACTAGAGACACTCTAGACGGATGTAGAACCCCTGTTTTTGGGTCCTGTTTATAGCTGGATCATTTTGCAGAAGTAAGAATATATGCAAATTATTATCTACGTAATAATAAAATTTTGTCGCGCCAATTGGATTTGCCCTTTTCGTTTGACCGCCTCCGCCGTCTGTGTATGTTTGTTTTTTTTAGCCCAAATTAAAGACTCTTTTTACAAGAAATCCAGCTGGGCCTATATCACAGCGAAACACTTTGATATAGAATTAGACTGGACTGTGGCACTGTGAAAATGGCACTTCGTGACTCATGACAGCCGATGAAGTGTCATCTTCTCTACTTTCAACATGGGAAACATAGAGGCTGTTTGATTAGTCATGATCAAGAGAAAGCCATTTGACTTCTCATAACGGATTTTAGAGTGAAAATCAGATGCATAATCCTTTTGTTTGGCTGTCACCAACAAGTGGGATAAGTCTCCTTCAATCAAATTAACATTGAAAGTATTGGGTTTGATCATGACAAATCATCAGGCCACTTAACTCTAATTCTATATCAAAGTGTTTGGCTGTAAGAAATGTTGTTGTTAGTCTGTGTTAGATCAGTTATTCAGCCTTCTGACATTCATTGGGAGAACAACATGCCGAAAACTTTTATCTGCAGGCACAGCCGATCTACCATGAATAGCCCACATGCTTGCTTTCTGTGTGCCCATTCATTTCTGAATAATCCTGTCATAGCGATCTCAATCATGTTTGGATAGCGCCATGTATCCAGTCCTGGCCATATAGACCACTTTTCTTGAAGGTCTCACACATACCAAAAAATAAAATTGTCTTGCTTCTATCGTACCATCTATAAATATACTTACTAATGTCAACATTTGAATTTGGAATTTTTTATTTCACTTAGTGGAACATCGCCACAGACGTACACCTGGCAGCAAAATTATTCAAGCCCTTTGATGTTTTCTCATAGACCCCAATAGTAAACAGGTATGCAAAAATGAATGTAGTGACATAAGAATGTTTCAAATCATGAAAAGTATGATAGCATGACATACTAGATGACATATACTAAATCTACTGTGAGGTATAACTATTTGAAAACGCTTCAACCCCCTGCTCCAATGCTATTCCAATGGAAGGAAGGGGGTTGAATAATTTCGCAAATGTTTGCGTGTCTGCCAATCGCTGGGTCTATGTTGGAAAGCTGTTTCAGTCATCCTTTGCCTAATTGTCTTGTAATCTTCCTGTCCTAATTAGCCTACCAAGTGCATAAATGCTTGACATAAAGCCTCAATCACCCATAAATCCATCCATCCTTGTCTATATTTCTTTCTAGTGCATGTCTATTGTTTTAAAACAAATTGTTACCTCACTATTTTACAAATAATGTTGTATATGAACTAATTTAAAAGAAATTTAATTACACTTATAGTAATATTCATATGAAAAATACAAACGCTGTGGGAATTTCATGGCTATGCCATCTACATATTATAACCTGTTGGTCAATAGGTAGAATTTGACAATCTGGAACAAAGATCGGACATTTCTATTCACATCTTCGTCAGCAGAGACACAAATTGCAGTCTTGAAGGTTGCCTGTTGGACAAGGACGCTGCCTTACGGGCTTCTTTGGTTACTGTCGTCCAAATTGCTCAGCCGTGCGTCACCAGCACCTCAAGGGTGTGGTAAGGTCAGTGCCTAAATGTCAGGGCGAGATTCGCTGCAAGTAATTCTGCGTGCTCTTTGTAAACATGTCTGACAGCTCATTAATTCCAAATGCATGCAGGCATACAGCTCAGCTTTGATGTGATTTAATAAAAATAGTCATGTTCACAGTTGTGTTCATGAAAACCAACACTGCAGTAGGTGTCGTTAATATTTGAAATCCCATAATCATAATTAGTCCAGTCAAAATAGAGTTTAACCTAGACATAATTGCAACACGAGCAATTTCAATTGTATATATACCAGAAAATCCTGCAGATTATGAAAATAATACTCATTTTTGTGTGGCGGTGGTGGAAAATCTTCAAAAATGCGTTTCCATGGCAACAAGTCTATATCAAAATAAATCGATGAATTTGAGCTAAAAAGCTGCCTAGCATTGACAGATATTATGATATTTGCAATCTGATGGTACAGTTTGATTAGGTATAAGATCAGTTATCAAAAATTGTAATCATTTTGAACCCGCAATTTCCTTGGTTGCCATGGTAACATAGTTGCATAACAAAATCAGGATTTTTTTTATACTGTGATGAATAAAGTTTTGCTTTATTCAGCTGTTTTTAACATTGTGGAAATGGTAATTTGACTGGTAAATATGCTATACTCTGGGCTTTTCAAAAAGATCATGTATGGGTCTGAGACTTCATTACTTTTCAGGAAAATGTTGCCTTAGTAACACAAGTCTTAGATTTTTCAAAATACCCTTGAAGATTGTTATTCCTTCTGTTGAATTGTAAGATAAAGGCTAGCAGTAATTTCTTTCAGAATAACTTAAAATCTATAATCTAGATTATAGATACACCCTTAATTTTAATTTTAACAGTTTGGTTGCCATGGAAACATGTAAAAAGAACAAATATTATATATTTTTTAAATATACAAGATTTTTCAACTTTTTTCAATGACATTTCCTTCGATAATATAGTAGCAAGTTGGTTAACATGTTGAACAATGTGAGAACATCATTTCGTGTGGTAACCAAGACCGAAATATTGTTTTTATGCATAGCAACCAGACAATAATAAGACTTTACTGCTTGTAGGTCGTGTCTAAAGAACAAAGACGAGCTACAACTCATATATTAGGTTAAAAATTGATGTCTTTCAGCCTAAATGCATGTAAGAGAACAAAAATCTAACTTTTAAAATACATTGGATTAATAATACTCTCAAATGTGGAGCTTCTACCAGAAATTTGCCTTTCAAAAGCGCTATTTTGAAGATTATTAGTATTTTCTTACAGTTTGTCTCCCCATTTCAGTACAAATATTGAGGCTGTGAGTAAGTTCACATTTTGTAGCTTTTAAAATGTGTATGTGGTGTAGTAACCAAGGCATAAATATTGTTTTTTTGCTTAGCAACCAGACAACAAGTTTAGTAAAGACGGTTTAAACTGTTGTCCAATTAGTGAATCTTAGTGCATGAAATGACACAGAGTGTACATTTCGGGATAAAAGTGTGAAATTTGGCAGAGGGGTAAATAAGACCTAGAGGAATATGTTTTTTTATGTAAACAGTTTGGCACACCCTTGCTTCCATCTGCCATCTTGGATTACAAAATGGCCACCATTCTGAACCTCTTTTCATCAATATCTCAGTAACTAAGGCAGGTAGAATGTTCATTTCAGTGGCTATAGCCTTGTAAATAAATCAGAAATACAAATTGGATATTTTAGAAGTGCTAAGATGGCGGCCATATTGATTTTCAAGATGGTTGCCTCTGAAAAACTATTTATTGCCATATCTCGGAAATTACTTTAGTTAGGGAGTCTGTTTCTGCGGCTATACCCTGTGTTTGGGGTCAACAAATCAGATTAACTAACTCTTATTTGTGATGCAATGGTGGCCATTCTGGATTTTTCAATATTTTGACAAACACATTTATTATTTGATTTGGAGTTGATGAGGAGTTAGATGATCTGTAGATCTGTAGGAAGTGATCTGTAGATCTTGGCCATAAATTTGTTTTTTCGAGAATATTCCAAATAAATAGTCGTGTTTCTTTCAAGAGAGGCTCATTTAAATGTTGGTTTTTACATCTAACCAAGGCAAGCAGAAGGAATGGAATGTCTTAAGACATAGCCCAACTTCTGGAACCTTCCATTTCCATGTCAATAGTAAGCCTCAAAGCAGCCCGATGCACATGCAAGTTCTGCTCTTTTGTTTGTGACAAACACACATAGTCACACACATAGTTACACTTTTCCAAATGAATCAATAAGGTGTGTTCCACAAACTACGTTCAGATACCTGACCAAGGCTATTTCGCTTGCTGTATGTGCCTTTGGGGGAATGATGGATGTTTATACAAAAAGTACCATGATGCACAATTGGCAGAATCCTGGTGTATACAGTTGAAGTTTTACAACCGGTCTTGCCTTTGAAGCCATCGATGGTCAATGGTCATTTGTGAAGATGCAAAGATGGATTGGTTGTTTTGTTGACTCTAGATGATGTCTCCAGTTCAAATGTTCATTGATTCCACCAAAAGAATGGAAAGGACTTGGGCAGATTCTCATAAAAATGTTGGGGGATAGCAAAAAATAAGGGATAGCCTTATTCAAACCAAAGCTCTCCCAGAGAGCTTTTCCAGTTTCAAGTATAATTTAACTTTATTCGGAAACCTCTAAAGGCAAGAAGTTTGAAAGATTAAGCTATTTCCAAGGCAAGAATTATGAAAGATTAAGCTATTTTCAAATGACTCTGACCTTGTTTCCCCTAATCTAAATTGTCAAGTATTGAGACACCTGACAGACTGGTAGATATGTCAGCCTCATCACTCCAACTTCTCTCAACAACTTGTGCACATGCAGAAGTGGCAGAAAGTTGAGCTATATCTCCAGCTATTCAAAAGGTGAGCTATATCTCCAGTTATTCGAAAGTTGAACTATATCTCCACCTACTCAAAAGTTGAGCTATATCTCAAGCTATTCGATTATTTCTACTTGATGTGATATAAAAGGCAAAATTTGAAGTGTCTTTCTTAAATAAGGCTAGATTATTAATTTGTCATATTCTTGAAATAAAGCGGGATTCAATGGAAAGCCAATAATAGGTAGGTAATTGACGAAATATACCCTTGGAACAACTGTAGCTTGATTGTGCAATTTGGTGGCTACCAGCTTTTTTGTTTCAATCAAATTAGATGTGTTATATATCTCATGGTTATTTGACAAGGGTTTGAAACTGAAATGAAATAATTTAGTTTTAATAATTAATGTTAAAATGTGACACTACTCTATCCTGGAAAAAAAGTGCAGTTGTGTTATTTCTTCCACATCCCGCAGCCTGAAAATGTGTGTTCAGTCAATGAAATAATCACTATATATATTTTCAATTTTCTTATAACAACAGACAAATAAACTTCATGATAACCCTCTTGTGCACTCAGAACTGAACTTAAAAGGCTGAAGTTACCATAATCTATCTGTGTCTATAGCACCACCTACCCCCTCTGAACTTATATCCCATCACATAAATGAATGACTTATCTAAAATAGAGAGTACAGTCATGAAATCGTAGCCATTTTAGCGTTAAAGATGCTAAAAGAAATCAAAGAAATATGGTGGCCATCTTGAAAATCAATTTAGCTACCACCCTGCATAAGAAATTTTTTCTTGAATCAAATATGTTGACCTAAATTTGAAGGAGAGTCACTGAAATCCAGTTTATAGCTATTTTATATTTTGAAATATGGCAAATAATTAAATGTAAATGGCAGCCATATTTAAAAATTACATATGGCTGCAATTCAATCACATAATAGTCAGTTAATTTAATTTATTGACCCAAAAATTGGGGTATAGCCACAGAAACAGACTCCCTAACTGAGGTAGTTTCTGAGATATGGCAATAAACAGTTTTTCAGAGGCAGCCATCTTGAAAATCAATATGGCCACCAACTTAGCACTTCCAAAATGGCCAAAATGTATTTCTGATTTAATTACAAGGCTATAGCCACTGAAATGAACATTCTACCTCCCTTTGTTACTGAGATATTGATGAAAAGAGGTTCAGAATGATGGCCATTTTGTAATCCAAGATGGCAGATGGAAGCTAGTGTGTGCCAAACTGTTACATAAAAAAAACGTATTGCTCTAGGTTTTATTTACCCCTCTGCCAAATTTCACACTTTTATCCCGAAATGTACACTCTGTGTCATTTCATGCAATAAGATCCACTAATTGGACAACAGTTTAAACTGTCTTTACTAACCTTTTTGTCTGGTTGCTAAGCAAAAAAAACAATATTTATGCCTTGGTTACCACACCACATGCACATTTTAAAAGCTACAAAATGCGAACTGACTCACGGCCTCAATATTTGTACTGAAATGGGGAGACAAACTGTAAGAAAATACTAATAAACCTCCAAATAGCACTTTTGAAAGGCAGATTTCTTGTAGAAGCTCCATATTTGAGAATATTATTATTCCAATTCATTTTAAAAGTTAGATTTTTGTTCTCTTACATGCATTTAGGCTGAAAGACATCAATTTTTAACCTAATATATGAGTTGTAGCTCGTCTTTGTTCTTCAGACACGACCTACAAGCAGAAAAGTCTTATTTTTGTGTGGTTGCTAAGCAGAAAAACAATATTTTGGTCTTGGTTACCATACAAAATGATATTCTCACCTTGTTCAACTTGTTAACGAACTTGCTACTTCATTATCTAGGGAAATGTTATTGAAAAATGTTGAAAAATCTTGTATATTTAAAAAATATATAATATTTGTGCTTTTTACATGTTTCCATGGCAACCAAACTGTTAAAATTAAAATTAAGGGTGTATCTATAATCTAGATTATAGATTTTAAGTTATTCTGAAAGAAATTACTGCTAGCCTTTATCTTACAATTCAACAGAAGGAATAACAATCTTCAAGGGTATTTTGAAAAATCTAAGACTTGTGTTACTAAGGCAACATTTTCCTGAAAAGTAATGAAGTCTCAGACCCATACATGATCTTTTTGAAAAGCCCAGAGTATAGCATATTTACCAGTCAAATTACCATTTCCACAATGTTAAAAACAGCTGAATAAAGCAAAACTTTATTCATCACAGTATAAAAAAAATCCTGATTTTGTTATGCAACTATGTTACCATGGCAACCAAGGAAATTGCGGGTTCAAAATGATTACAATTTTTGATAACTGATCTCATACCTAATCAAGCTGTACCATCAGATTGCAAATATCATAATATCTGTCAATGCTAGGCAGCTTTTTAGCTCAAATTCATCGATTTATTTTTATATAGACTTGTTGCCATGGAAACGCATTTTTGAAGATTTTCCACCACCGCCACACAAAAATGAGTATTATTTTCATAATCTGCAGGATTTTCTGGTATATATACCATTGAAATTGCTCGTGTTGCAATTATGTCTAGGTTTAGAGCATTTTTGGCCTAGAATGACTGGACTAAATGTTTTATAACATAACGTGGAAAACCAGTATTTCATAATTACAGCCAAACACTTTGATATAGAATTAGAGTGGACTGTGGCACTGTGAAAATGGTACTTCGCGACACATGATAGTCGATAAAGTTTCATCTTCTCTACTTTCACATGGGAAACATAGAGGCTGTTTGATTAGTCATGATCAAGAGAAAGCCATTTGACTTCTTATAACGGATTTTAGAGTGAAAATCAGATGTATAATCCTTTTGTTTGGTTGTCACCAACAGGTGGGATAAAGCCCCTTCAATCAAATTAACATTGAAAGTATTGGGTTTGATCATAACAAATCATCATCATTACCATAGTTAAAAAGTTAGAATTTTATGGAATTCGTGGTATTGCACTTTCGTGGTTTAAAAGTTACTTATCAAATCGACAAATGAAAGTAAAGTTTAAAAACGTGATATCTAATGCCTATGGCATGACCTATGGGACACCACAAGGTTCTGTGTTAGGAACGCTGATATTTTTAGTAAATGATTTAATAAAAAGTTTGAAATTTAGTAATGCTATAACCTTTGCTGATGACACCACTATATTTGCCTCTGGAAATAATCTTAAATTTTTATATAAGAAAGTAAATACAGATCTTGAAATGCTTAGCAAGGTTTTCAACGGAGCGAAAACCATTTTGTGGTGAACGGCATGACCGCGCCAATTCTCCCGAACGGAGCGCACCGCTTCGGCGCATGCGCACTCAGCGGCGTCTCCTCGTGCGAAAAAACTTTGGACGTCACTCGCAATATCCCCTCGGAGAAGTACAGGGAGAGGGCTGAGGCACTGAATTTAATGACCTCTGAACAACTTAAGTCAATCCCTAACTTATTTTTTCACAAACACAAGGGATTTTGGAGAGACGACCATCTGGTCCCTGTGGATAGCAGCCTGTGGTCATCAGATGGTATCCATCCCAACACTCAGATCGGAATGGACAAGTTCCGTCGCTCCATCACCAAGTGTATCCATAAGATGGTTAAAACCACTTTCAATGCCAGGCAGACGCCTCAGTAACACTGATTTCCATTCATGAATAGTCTGAACTTTGGTTACATCCAGTCACCACATTTTTGTGACATTTTTTCCATCAGTTACACGCAGTCACCACATTTTTGTGACACTCCAACAAGTTACATGCGGTCACCACATTTTTGTGACATATCCTTCGGTTCAATGTTGCCACAAACTTCCTTTTCTCCGATATAACTGTCTGATGTTACTGACACATATATTTCATCCTTATCACTTGTGACTGGGTCCTATACCTGATGGCGGAATGCCACGGGAGGAGATAGTCAGTGTTATTATGTCATTGTGAGTTCATCCACTAAACGAGTTTCCTGGTCCTTTCAGATGCCGCCTAAGAAACGTGTAAAGCGCCTGAAAAAGGCCCCACAGAGGTTCACTCCATCAGCAAAAATGGCGACCCCAGCGACTTCCCCCTGGGTTGTGACGCCAGCAAGACGGCCACCCACCCTTCAACCCGATCAAAATGTGTTCGCTACACCGGAGCAACGCCATGAGGACAACACAATCCAAGGCCTACAAGCTAGAGTGGCTGAGTTGGAAGCCTCATTGCGGCAAACCCCCGGTAGTGTCTTGCCTCCAGGACGTCCTGCTGGTGAGTCGACCCCGTATTCCTTACCCACATCCGGCTCCCAGGCATTACATCTGTACACGTCCCTGGACAAAGAGTCTTGCGAGAGGATTGCTAATGGAGACTTCCTGGATTTCAAAATGACGGCTAAAAAGTCACTAATCGGCTCTAGCCAACAGAGGCCCGACACGAGACCTATGTCGGTCACAACATGGTGCCGAGTCTATCTACGAATGATGTCAGAGATGCATCGCTCCAATACCGCCGATCCCCAGGACATGTTCGTCCACATGGACACAGTGCTGTCCTTAGCGGAGGAGTATCACAGCTGGGAAAGTTATGATGCAGAATTCAGGAGGCAACAAGTAAATGCTGGCTATAGTCACTCACAAAATCGAGTGGAACTGTATGCCAAAGCAGTCACAAGGACACATCCTCAGCCCTTTCGTCAGC
The DNA here is from genome assembly GCA_026936325.1 of Platynereis dumerilii. Taxonomy (NCBI): domain Eukaryota; kingdom Metazoa; phylum Annelida; class Polychaeta; order Phyllodocida; family Nereididae; genus Platynereis; species Platynereis dumerilii. Next base: position 1,862,216 of record JAPTHN010000063.1, on the reverse strand, counting down.
GACAACAGTCAGTGCGACGTGAAAACAACCCAGTGCCTCTTGGATCATGCTTCCCATTTCATTCCCCTAACCAACGATGCTCAATACCTTCCTGCACCTTCTCCCACAAATGCCCTCATTGCGGAGGAAGACACCCCCAGTACATGTGCAACCAGCAGCCTAAGTCGAGGCCAGACCAACGCAAGTCGGATACCCAACCAGCGGGGGACTCGAAAGAGTCCAAGCAAAAGAAACAGTAGTGTGAGGAAATGTGAGACCCCGGTAAGTGGTGGCCCTGATAGCGGAATGCTACGGGGTGATCCACATAAAGGTTGCAGTGGGAAAGCTTCAATGACAAAACAAAAACTCACATTGTCCAGGAGTAGTAAACATTTAGATGTGTGCCAGTCTGATGTGGAGCCTGATGGCGGAATGCCACGGGCACCTACATCTTCAGTTGTTCAGTCTACAGTAGTAACGCCAGTTAATGTGCCCCTACTGGCGAAGCTCTTGGTGGGCTTCCCAAGCAAGGAGAAAATCGTGGAAGGATTCACGCACGGATTCAAGTTCCATTTTGCAGGAGAAGAGGGGCCCTTTGAGGCCCGCAACTCCCAGTCGGCAAATCTGAGCCCAGAAGCAGTAGACAGGAAGGTGGCAAGTGAGATTGCAAAAGGCAGGATTGCAGGACCGTATTCTGAGCCACCGTTCGAGAACTTTAAGTCCAGCCCGTTATCATTGAGGGAGAAATCCGAACCTGGCACCTACCGCCTACTCCACAATCTCTCTTATCCTTACGACGTATCGTCTGTGAATGGTGGGATAGACCAACAATATAAAACTGTTAAATATGCAACCCTCCAATCGGCACTAAAACTTATTATCCAGTTGGGCCGCGGATGCTTTATGGCCAAGGCGGACATTGAATCAGCTTATAGGATAGTTCCCATTCATCCAAGTCTTTACCACCTACTGGGCTTCAAATGGCGCAATGTGTATTATTATGACAAGTATTTACCGATGGGCATGGCTGAATCGTGTTCTATTTTTGAATTAATCTCAGACGCCTTAGCCTACATCATGTCCGTTTTCGGCATAAAGAATATAGTGAAAGTGCTGGATGACTTCCTTATCTTGGAGTCAAATGAGCTGGATTGCAACTGCTCCCTGAAAAAATTCATCTTTCTATCCCAGGAATTAGGAATTCCGTTGGTGGATGCTAAGACCTCTAAGGTGGCGGTACAACAGCTAGTGTTCCTGGGCATCCATTTAGACACTAGGTCCATGGTGGCTAGTCTACCGAAGGATAAGCTGGTGCGATACAGCAAGGATGCAGCAGCCCTACTCACAGACGACACAGTTAAAACCAGGTCCTTACTGAGCTTAATAGGAAAGCTCCATTTTGCTACCTCAGTTGTGCCAATAGGCAAACCATTTCTCCGACGACTCATAGATGCTACAAAGGGCACTACTTTGATTTCCACCATAAGGGTGACAGAAGACATAAGGGAGGATGTCCGCATGTGGATTAAGTTTCTCAGGGACTATAATGGGGTTTCAGTCATCACGCCCTATTTTGAAGCCTGTGACGCCGACATAAACTTATTTTCCGACGCTTCGGACCTGGGGTTCGGTGCCACGTACGGTCCCCATTGGGTCCAAGGAGGGTGGAATCCTCATTGGAAGTCTCTAAACATTGCCGTCAGGGAACTCTATCCCATTCTACTACTATCCCAAATGTTCGGCCATCTCTGGGCCAACCAGAAAATTTTGATTCATTGCGACAACCAGGCAATAGTCGCATGCATTAAGAAGCAGTCATCAAAAAGCCCCACCATTATGAAACTTCTCCGCCCCCTTGTGCTGAATCTTATGCTGAAGAATGTGAAATTTAAGATTGTTTACATAACATCAAAAAATAACACCATAGCTGACGCTATTTCTCGGTTTCAGGTCACTCCAGAGTTGTTGACTCGATATGGTCTGAACCCCTCGCCCGTGCCGGTCCCCAGGCACCTGTGCCCGGAGGCAGTGATACCATCTTGAAGATAATTAATACTTTGGACCTGTCGATGGCCCCGACAACCCTGAAGGCCTACGACCACCACTTGAAGGCATTCGACAAGTTCTTAACTAATTCACATTATTCGAGGTCATACCCAGTGGCAGAAATTACAGTTATGGCGTTTGTCATGGATCTGAGGAAGTCAGGGAAAGAGTATTCGACCATATTGACTTACGTTTCAGCAATCTCGTTCGCCCATAAGGTTAGAGGGGTCTCTGACCCAACCTCCACTTTTCTTTTTCGTAAGTTTATGAGGGGTGTCAAGAATTCAAGTCGGACAAGACCAAGGTTGGATCCACTGACGGAGGACATGCTTAAGGAACTTATTGGCCTCGTGGACAGCCTCAGAACTTCACAATTCACAAAGGCGTTACTGAAGGCGTTGATGTCTATCCTGTACTATGGCTGTTTTCGTATCAGTGAGGTGGCTAGATCGGGAAAATCTGACCATGCTATACGGGAAAATCAGGTCAGTTTCAAGTTACGACCGCCAGAAGTTCGCCCCTCTTCGGTCAGGGTGACGCTTCTCAGCTTTAAACATTCCAAAGCCCCCCAAACGGTTGAGCTGAAGGCGACCACTCAGAAACAGTCATGTCCGGTCACTTTGCTGTGGAACTATGCTAAACAACGCCCAAAAAGTAACTATTTCTTTTCTGACAAAGCTGGGAAGCAGATATCTAGAAGTTTTGTGATGAAATATTTGAGAAAACTCCAGGGATGGTCGTCATTCAGAACGAGACGAATCAACACGCACAGCTTTCGGGTAGGCCGGACCACCGACTTGGTTCTTAAAGGAGGAGTGAGTGATTCTTATATCCAGCATGTGGGCCGATGGTCCTCTGATGCCTATAAGAAATATATCCGTTCCATTGTGGTGCTGTAATCGTTTGGAGCCTCTGCCCCCCTGCTTCTTTCCCCTTTTCTTGGCGCAATCCACGTTGTGTCTTGTTTGGTGGGGAAACTTCGTCCCAGCCAAGAAAGGGAACCTTCGCCATCATTTAAACCAAGGACTGTTACATTGTGTGTGCTTGTGTATACTCTGTCTTGTTCATTGTGTAAATATTTTCTAAACATTTCTCGGATTGTCCTATATCTACCCTCATTTATTCCTGACGGTGCTCACAACTTTATGTACTTAATTTACTAGTCGTGTACTACACTATAAGTATTAATTAAACCAAATTTTATTCTACCAAAAATTTTGTTGTTGAGTCATGCTTCCACAAAAGCAAGGTTTTCAACGGAGCGAAAACCATTTTGTGGTGAACGGCATGACCGCGCCAATTCTCCCGAACGGAGCGCACCGCTTCGGCGCATGCGCACTCAGCGGCGTCTCCTCGTGCGAAAAAACTTTGGAAATTCCCACCGTCCTGCCCCTGCACCACCTCTTTTCACCATACAAGGAACTGCGGACAATGACAGGAGGAACTGTGAACTATTGTGCTGTCTGATGGCGGAATGCCACGGACAAATCTGCACATACTGAAAGTGTGAAATGGTGTGATTCCAACTTTTACGATATTATTGACTGATATTAGTATGGTGCCGTGGTGGGGAAACTTCGTCCCAGCCAAGAAAGGGAACCTTCGCCATCATTTAAACCAAGGACTGTTACATTGTGTGTGCTTGTGTATACTCTGTCTTGTTCATTGTGTAAATATTTTCTAAACATTTCTCGGATTGTCCTATATCTACCCTCATTTATTCCTGACGGTGCTCACAACTTTATGTACTTAATTTACTAGTCGTGTACTACACTATAAGTATTAATTAAACCAAATTTTATTCTACCAAAAATTTTGTTGTTGAGTCATGCTTCCACAAAAATGAATGGATTAATAGTAATTCCCTAACTCTGAACGCTGATAAAACGAAGTATATAATATTTCACAATTAGCAAAAGAATTGTAATTATAATGGAGTCCTAAATATGAATCAAACTGTAATTGAAAGAGTAAAATATATAAAATTTCTTGGTGTAACAATTGATGAACACTTAGAATGGGATCTACGGGTAAAAAGTATAATTAAGAAAATGATATCGGGAAACTATAGCCTAACAATGGTCAAAAATATGTTACCAATGGAATTAAAATTGCCAATTTATAATGCGAATGTAAAAAAGTCATTCTATTTATGGAATCAGTGCATGGGGCCGTTGATAACCAAGAAACTATTAAAAAATATTAAAGTTCAGCAAAACAAGTCTGTTCGATTAATTTTCAATGTTTGGAAAAGAACCAATCTTAAGGTGCTCCACAATAAAGGGAAAATACTTACTATTGATGATATTATAAAACTAGAATTATTAAAAATATCACATCGACACATTACAGTGAAACACTTTGATATTGAATTTAAGTCGACTGTGGCACTGTGAAAATGGCACTTCGTGTGTCATCGTGCTGATGATTTGTCATGATCAAACCCAATACTTTCAATGTTAATTTGATTGAAGGAGACTTATCCCACTTGTTGGTGTCAGCCAAACGAAAGAATTATGCATCTGATTTTCACTCTAAAATTTGTTATGAGAAGTCAAATGGCTTACTCTTGATCATGACTAGTCAAACAGCCTCAATGTTTCCCGTGTTGAAAGTAGAGAATATGACACTTAATTCATTGGCTATCATGAGTCACGAAGTGCCATTTTCTCAGTGCCACAGTCCACTTTAATTCTATATCACAGTGTTTTGCTGTAATGACAATCTACCGGCCAGATTAACTAATTTATTTGTTATCACTAGACACACATACAACACAAGAAATAGAAATAGTTTAAGAGCTTCTCATCATACAACACTGCAATATAATAAACCTTCCTTGGTTCATCCCCTCATTTGTCACTCCAATTATCAGAAAACTTGAAGGAAAAACATGAATTGAACAGCTTTATTAAGTTCTACTCAAGACAGGTCTGTCAAACTTACCAGTAGAAAATATTATTTAATTACAGTATTATTCAAATTCCTCTTGTACGATACAGAATCTTCATTATGGTCACCCCATATTCATTTTCATCATCATCCACCTTTATTTTCTTTTGTTCCATTAACTAATTATATCTTTATTTTTTTTTTATTATTTTTTTTTTGTTATATATATATAATTTTCTTTCTTCATTCTTCATAGATTAAAATTAAGGGCCAACAATAATAATAGCTCATATGAGCTCTGTTGAGTCCTGCTTTGTGTGATTTTTCCTTACTGGTTTAGCAAAATGGAAGATTGTTACATATGTTGAGTGTGTGTGTCAATGTTCAACTAAGTGAAATAAAAAATTCAAATTCAAAATCAGAATGATGACAAATGAAGTGCCATTTTCAAAGTGCCACAGGCCACTCTAATTCTATTTCAAAGCGTTTGGCTGTAATACTAGCATTGTACCCGTCTAAAGACTGGATGTAAACTCTCACCTTTGAGCATTCCGAGAAACCCCAGATGTCATTCAAAATGGCTAAACCATAAATTGATCATAACTTGGCTCCTAATTCAGCTAGTTGATAAATATAACATCAAAATAGGGTTTTCAGGGTCAAAGATTCCAAACATTGACAAATCAAACTCATCTGATTGCAATTTCTAGCCTAAATGGCCTAAAATAAGCATTAGAATTATAATTATAATTTATTGGTAAACAAAATACAATTACACTTCAACATAACAAATAGCAGAATTAAAATACCAATAGAATATAGGAACTGACACAATGAATGTGTATATGTTCCCTAGCAATTTCACAATATAATTTCTTAATCTTTAATGTGATTCACGAACATAATTTAACATAAATTAATGGACATATATTGATTTTAAGTTATTCTACCACTCTCAGAGATGTCCCATAATCTGGGAACTTCATGGCAGAAAAATTGAGATGGATTCTAATACACCCACATGATTTTAATTATTAATGAGCTGTCTCAGAGAAAATCATGCAGAGCCTGCTGGATGACCGACTCGGAATTGGCTGAAACTTTCCACACATCAAGGTTCAGGCCTTTTAACATGCAAGTGATGGTCAAAAGTCCAAATTTCATTTTTTAAGGTTGTGCCACAGCATCATGAAAAAAATATGTTTTTCAGCTAAAATTGACCAAAAATTCACTCCGAGCGCCCATGAAATTGCATGTTTTTAAAGCCTCATAAAATCTGATAAACTGCAAATATAGTCATGTAAGTTTAAAAGTTTGTCATTTGGAACCTTAAAAACGCAAAAAATTCTTTAAATAAATTTTGACATCATTCATCTGTTTTTGGCAGCTTGCCAAAAATTTGTCTTCGATGGATTTTTGAAAATTGTGAAAAACACCCTATGTTTAAGGGGGCTGTTCTCAATGCGCGACGCCTTTAGAAACCTGATTTTAAAAAAATGGGAATGCAGAACACTTGTATTTTACTAAATGGGTGTCCGTTCGGTGGGATATTTTGTTGTAAAGTTGCAATAGGTGGCGCTAATTTTCGAATTTTTCATTAAAATGTGAAAAAATACGAAGTTCAACAGCATCTACTTAAAAGCCAGATATGATAATTTTTGGTTTAAACCACATTTTACGGGTGAGTGAATTGCAATATGTCATTTTCTATGACACTTCAACCCAATTCAAGATGGCAGTTCAGCTGGAATTCAAAATGGCTGCCAAAAACTAAGTTGTATGCAACTTTGCTCCAAATTGGGATAGAGCGGCACTATTTTGGCTTCAAAGCTGGGTTTAGGGACCTGAGAAAGTCAATTATGATATCAATTTTCATTTTACATCCAGCCAATCCAAGTTGGCATCCAAAATGGAATTCAAAATGGCTGCCGAAAGGTAAATACTACCTCTTTTTACTCATAAATGGGATTGATTGCCACTGTTTAGGCCCATAACATGGGTTTTTGGGGTCTGAGAATTCCATTATGATATCCAGTATAGTCCATTTACATTTTCCTACCAAGATGGTGTCCAAACTGCAATTCAAAATGGCCGCCAAAGGTGTAGTTCACCTATTTTAGCTCCTAATTGGGATTGATCACCACTATTTTGGCCTAAACATGGGTTTTGGGGGTCTTAGAATTCAATAATGATATCCAGTATAGTCCATTTAAATTTTCCTACCAAGACAGTGTCCAAGATGCAATTCAAAATGGCCGCCAAAGGCGTATTTCACCATTTTTCGCTCCTTTTCGGGACTGGTGGCCACTGTTTGGGCCCAAACATGGTTTTTGGGGTCTCTGAGAATTTGATTATGATATCCATTTTCATTTCATTTAAATCCAAGTTGACGTTCAAATCTGGAATTCAAAATGGCCACCACAGGTATATTTGGCTTATTTTTGCTCATAATTTGGATGGAACTGCCCTATGAGGGTCCAAACATGGGTTTTTGGGGTCGAGAATTCAATTATGATATTCGTCTTCGTGTCCGAGGTCGCCTCGTGCCTTTTGTCATGATGCAGCTTCGTCAAGAGTAAACAATGAAAGTATTAAAGTTGTTATGGTCCCTAAAACGTTTCACAGGCGAAATGACAACTCAAAGTATTACTTGCCAGTGGTTACACTGGTCATAATGATACCCTACCTGGAATTTCATGTCTCTCTTCTTGAATATAAGATTGTAATTGGGGTGGAGCTGCACTATTTGGGTCGAAATATGGGTTTTTGGGGTCTGAGAATTTGAATTATGTTACCTATATTCATTTTCTTCCATTTGATCGAAGATGGTGTCCAAGCTGAAACCAAAATGGTTCTTTTATTTTTGCTCTTAATTGAGATGTAGTTGCATTAGTTTGTGTGCCTAACATGAATTTTTTTGGTCTTACTGTTTAATTTTGACAATCATTCTCTTTTCCCTATAACCTGAACCGAGATAGTGCTCAGCTAGAATTCAGAATTGCCACTGATAGTAAATTTTACCCACTTGGGATGTAACTTAGCTTGGTTCCGGAAGTTTGAGGTATGGGAATTCAATTTGTGACCATTTCTGGCACCTGTATAGCATGCCTAATTAGTTAATCAGTTTGTACTTTTGGTTGTAAAATTTTAACATTCCAGGCCCTGTCCAAAAACCATGTTGGACTTGGGTTGCAGTAAAATTGCAACTGAATGCTCTGTTTGACTCCAAAATATGAGCTCTAGCCTTATTAATGGTAAATATTGTTTTCTTTAGCTTTTTTGGGGTCTACCTAAAAAAACAGTCAGCTCAGATATGCTAAATTTGGGTTTAGTTGACACAATATTCAATTCACCGATGCTAAATTATACTTTTATACTTAGAAAGGTAGGCTCTATCCAAATATAAAACTCCAATTTCAGCTACCACTTTGAATTCTCGGTTGGACAATACTTCAGATTTGGTCATTTGGACCCGTAAGTACAGAACAATTCATCAATGTATCTCAATTAGGAGCAAAGGTAGAATTCACTTTGTGGCAATCATTTTGAATTATGTCATGGATGCTGTCTTGTATTGGATGGAAGTAAGAGGTAAAATAAAACTTGATATCTTGTTTTATTTCTAATTCCCGCAAAATTTAAGTTGATGCCTCAAAAGTGCAGTTCTGTCTCATTAAGGAGGTAAACAACATAGAAATTACTTTTTGACACCCATAATGCTTTTTTTTTTTTGGATCAAAAATGGAAATTGATATCAAAATCGAATTCTTAGAATCTAAATATTCATGTTTGCACCAAAAACAATTCAGCTCTATTCCTACTAAGATTCTAGACTAATTTTTTTTGAAGATTCAAGATTCAAGACTAAAGCAAAGGAAATTAAAATTTACATTTTGATGGCCATTTTGAATTCCAGCTCAGAAGGAATGTTTGATCGGCTGAGAGTAAATAAAAAATAGCATGCAATGCATATGCCTTGTCCTCGGGCCTTAATTTGATCAATTTGTTCCTCTGCCTGGTAGGTGGCAGGGCAGTCTGGAGTTTGTTTATGTCCCTCTCCTCCCTCTTCGGAGTCCAGGGAGAACCTACTACTAGTGCAGCTCCGCCCCAATTAGCAAAAATAGACCCCCAAAACTACTACCACCATCCGGTTTTTGCAAAACACCACTATCCGGTTTTTGCAAAAACAAATGTGTGTTGGATGTCAAAGGCTGCATGCAATCTGAGATGATTTTGGCCAATTACAATCTTATATTCAAGAGGAGAGACATGAAATTCCATGTTGGGTATCATTATGACCAGTGTAACCACTGGCAAGTAATACTTTGAGTTGTCATTTCGCCTGTGAAATGTTTTAGGGACCATAACAACTTTCATACTTTCATTGTTTACTCTTGACGAAGCTGCATCATGATAAAAGGCACGAGGCGACCTCGGACAAGAAGACGAATATCATAATTGAATTCTCAGATCCCTAAACCCATGTTTGGACCCTCATAGGGCAGTTCCATCCAAATTATGAGCAAAAATAAGCGAAATATATACCTGTGGTGGCCATTTTGAATTCCAGATTTGAACGTCAACTTGGATTAAATGAAATGAAAATGGATATCATAATCAAATTCTCAGAGTCCCCAAAAACCCATGTTTGGGCCCAAACAGTGGCAATCAGTCCCGAAAAGGAGCAAAAAATGGTGAAATACACCTTTGGCGGCCATTTTGAATTGCATCTTGGACACTGTCTTGGTAGGAAAATTTAAATGGACTATACCGGATATCATAATGGAATTCTAAGACCCCCAAAACCCATGTTTAGGCCAAAATAGTAGTGATCAATCCCAATTAGGAGCGAAAATTGGTGAAATACACCTTTGGCGGCCATTTTGAATTGCAGCTTGGACACTGTCTTGGTTAGAAAATGTAAATGGACTATACTGGATATCATAATTGAATTCTAAGACCCCCAAAACCCATGTTTAGGCCAAAATAGTAGTGATCAATCCTAATTAGGAGCGAAAATTGGTGAAATACACCTTTGGCGGCCATTTTGAATTGCAGCTTGGACACCATCTTGGTAGGAAAATGTAAATGGACTATACTGGATATCATAATTGAATTCTTATACCCCCAAAACCCATGTTTAGGCCAAAATAGTACTGATCAATCCCAATTAGGAGCAAATATAGGTGAAATAGGCCTTTGGCGGCCATTTTGAATTGCAGCTTGGACACCATCTTGGTAGGAAAATGTAAATGGACTATACTACTATAATGGATATCATAATTGAATTCTAATACCCCCAAAACCCATGTTTTGGCCAAAATAGTGGTGATCAATCCCAATTTGGAGCAAAAATAGGTGAAATAAACCTTTGGCGGCCATTTTGAATTGCAGCTTGGACACCATCTTGGTAGGAAAATGTAAATGGACTATACTGGATATCATAATGTAATTCTCAGACCCCAAAAACCCATGTTATGGACCTAAACAGTGGCAATCAATCCCATTTATGAGTAAAAAGAGGTAATATTTACCTTTCGGCAGCCATTTTGAATTCTATTTTGGATGCCAACTTGGATTGGCTGGATGTAAAATGAAAATTGATATCATAATTGACTTTCTCAGGTCCCTAAACCCAGCTTTGAAGCCAAAATAGTGCCGCTCTATCCCAATTTGGAGCAAAGTTGCATACAATTTAGTTTTTGGCAGCCATTTTGAATTCCAGCTGAACTGCCATCTTGGATTGGGTTGAAGTGTCATAGAAAATGACATATTGCAATTCACTCACCCAAAAAATGTGGTTTAAACCAAAAATTATCATATCTGGCTTTTAAGTAGATGCTGTTGAACTTCGTATTTTTTCACATTTTAATGAAAAATTCGAAAATTAGCGCCACCTATTGCAACTTTACAACAAAATATCCCACAGAATGGACACCCATTTAGTAAAATACAAGTGTTCTGCATTCCTATTTTTTTTAAATCAGGTTTCTAAAGGCGTCGCGCATTGAGAACAGCCCCCTTAAACATAGGGTGTTTTTCACAATTTTCAAAAATCCATCGAAGACAAATTTTTGGCAAGCTGCCAAAAACAGATGAATGATGTCAAAATTTTTTAAAAGAATTTTTTGCTTTTTTAAGGTTCCAAATGACATACTTTTTCAACTTACATGACTATATTTGCAGTTTATCAGATTTTATGAGGCTTTAAAAACATGCAATTTCATGGGTGCTCGGAGTGAATTTTTAGTCAATTTTAGCTGAAAAACATCTTTTTTTCATGATGCTGTGGCACAACCTTAAAAAATGAAATTTGGACTTTTGACCGTGAATTACATTTTTAAAGACCCAAACTGTGATGTGTGCAAAATTTTAGCCAATTCCGAGTCGGTCATCCATCAAGATCTCTGGATTTTGCATGATTTTCTCTGAGACAGCTCATTAACTTATCTATAGCTGATCAAGTTATTAATCAACCAAATAATACGAAACTGCTGCCGTGTGAGTTTGTGCTGATACCATTGAAGTTCCTGATCATGCATGTTTTTAATGCTTCTCTACTGCGTGTCACAGTTGCTGATTTTTTGTAATGTTACACTTTATAAATATATGACAATTATGACATGCCTAAATCATGCAGACAGCCAAACTGCCAAAGGTTGCTCTTAGGATCTCTTTATCAGTGGGCGACTTGCATTGAAAATCTGAAAAACTTCATCATACTGTCATGGTATCTTGCTTTGGCAATGTTGAGGTCACTTATTGTCCCTATTGTACCTATCATAATTCAACTTGCCCAACTATCACTTTATTGTGGAATATCAGAATGGAAGCCTCTAACAAGTGATCAACGCGTGGAACGACCTTCCCTCCTCCATTGCAGAGGCACCATCAATCAATGCGCCAAAAAAATTGGCAAGACAAGCACTGGGAAGCCTTCAAGTACACCACTGAACCGCTGCCATCAACCGTCACGTCCCGGAAGTAAAACAACAACAAATGTATCAAATTATGGAGGAAGAAAATTGAGATATCCAAACGACAAGCTACAGGAAATAATTCTACCTAACAAGCTTCACGCTGAACTCCACTGTATATCAATTTTCAAAATGGATGTTACTGACTTACTGTTATTTATATGTGATGCTATCGGGAAAAAAACCATCAAAATAGATTTTAGAATGTGAAATATGGCTGATCAAAACTACATGGATTTTTTTATGCAACTTCATGAAATGTCCAGCTTTGCAAAAAAGGTCCACATACTACTCGGTCATGGTATTGCTGTTTTGATAGCCAAGGGATACCTTTTCTTACAGTGCATGCAGTTTTTTTTTTAAGGCAGAAGACAATTTCCAGTGGCTTGGTTGGGCTACTACAATTTCTAACCTTTTAGTCCAAGTCTGTTAATAAAATTTATAAAGCAAATCTGGAACATTCAGACCAATGCTTATTAGTTATCAATTTTACAAACAAAATCAGGTCCCATCTGATTTCTGCCCTCAGACTTGGCACTTCATTTAAAAGCCATTTTGAAATGAAATCAAATATTTATTTCGGAGACAAATACTTTGAGGAGGTTCAATGGGTGGCCAATTCAATGTGTCAACTGAATAACCTCCAGCTTGGATTTTTCTGGAGGGTTCAAAGGGATTTTTAAAATCTCCATCCTTGGTTTGAACCTATGCGATCACAGATATAAGGGAGAGCGGGGCACAGTGAGACACTTTTTTATTTTCAAGTGTTCCAAAATGTTGGCAGTAACATGTTAAATGAGATCAGGTCTGGAGAATTTTTGATTACATCCATGGATGCTCTTTAAGTGACTCACTACGGGGCACAGTGAGACAGCAGGCAGGACTCAGTGAGACAGGGTATCTGCTGCCATAACTGCCGATCCTCAGGACCTGTGGAATAGTTCTATAAATTGTTGATATGGAAACAACTGCACGCTCTTATAAAAGCAGCTGACTAGGTGATCTTTCAGGCCCTTGTTTTGAAACTTAATCGCACAGGACCCATGCACGACTTATTTAACCTGCCGCACCTGCATACTACAGTAGTCAACTTTCGAAGTGGATCAAAATTTTTCATATAAGATATATTAACACACAAAAATATGAGTAAATAATCTTAGTGCAGTATGTTGGTGTGATGTCTTGGCAAAGTTTTGGCCGACAAAACTTCATGCTTCACTAATTTTTTACCCTTCAAAACGATGATTGTTTGTCACAAGGTGCAAAATGGTCTGTAACACTAATAAGCAATGGCGACCTCAATTGAAAACAGGTTATCATTTCTTTTGTAACTGACCAATAAACCAGGAATTGTTTTGTTAACTCAATTGAGCTCAACTTTTGATTTGACGTTCCACATTCACTGTTTTCAAAAATCTGTGGCTTTTCCAATGGATATGAACAATGTCACCCAAGCGGCGGAGCCACCGGCTGGGGCATACTTCATCAAGTGACTGGAGAAAATTTGTTTTTCAATCATATTTAGTAGACAATTGAGGACTTTTTTTAAAAACATTTTCACAGTTTAGGTTCCTTCGGTCCAATTCGACATTGTTTGAGTGACCAAGGCTCTGAAATCACCACTCTTTTTTGGTGCTACAGTGTATTCACTAGTGTGTGACAAGTCATTTTGCACCTTGCTTCAAACATTCGTGTCTGGTGACCATCAAAGTCACTGAAGCCTAACAATCTCGTTCAAGCACATTACTAAGATATCAAAATTTCATGCAAAACTATGCAGCAACAACAACTGATGTCAGAATTGCTACTAAGTAAATTCTTGATCCACTTCGAAAGTTGACTACTGTAGTCAAAATTCTTTCTGATGCTTCCCTTTGGATATGACTCACTAAAATCAGTAGTTTATAGCAGGCATTTTGTTTTTAATAGTGAATTGTGAGCTACATATGTATGCTTTACATTCAGGCCGTTTTGAGTGTATTTTGTGATATCTCACTGTGCCCCACCTCAAACTGTCTCAATGTGCCGCATGCAGCTCTCTTTATCAAATTTGTGTTGATCTGTAAACAGTACCCGCTAGACGCTACGGGCTTTGTCTCACTGTGCCTTGCGTCTCACTGTGCCCTGCTCTCCCATGCAGTGAACTTGAAACAGGGCAGGACTCCGACCAGTCAACCCAGCTACAGTTTACTATGCTTATTTAGAACTTTTATTAAATCAGGTATAAGAAGTATTAGGGACTTCTTCCTATGCCATTCTCCTGTTTGTCAGAATACCAGTCAAAATCTACTTTCTCCAAAATCTACTTTTCCATAATCTACTTTTCCTACCAAAATCTACTTCTTTTGAAAACCAAAATCTACTTCATTTCGCCAAAATCTACTTCTGCCAAAATCTACTTTAGAAAAAAAAAGTTATTTAAACCTTAATTTAGTTTAATATAGGATTACATTACCTTTACATGATAAAAAAAACTTAAATTTTCTTAAACTTATAAAAAATCAATGTCTTTTTATATTAAAATATAGTTTAAAATACACACTAAAGACCAGGTTTGGGTTCAGATGCAGATACACGCATATAAATGTAAATAAAAGTACAATTGAGCCAAAAGTATCTGAATACAAATACATATACTATTCATGCAATAAAAATAAGCTTGAAGAGAGATCTTTCTCTGGTGGCCCTGAAATAATAAAAAGAAGTCGATTATTTTGGTCCTTTAATAATACGGAATAAACCCAATAATTCCACTGAGTTGATTCTCTGGGTGATTAATTCCAGGTTTACAGCCAGACACTTTGATATAGAAGTAGAGTGGACTGTGGCACTGTGAAAATGGCACTTCGTGTGTCATCATGCTGATGATTTGTCATGATCAAACCCAATACTTTCAATGTTAATTTGGTTGAAGGAGACTTATCCCACTTGCTGGCGACAGCCAAACGAAAGGATTGTGCATCTGACTTTCACTATAAAATACTTTATCAGAAGTCAAAAGGCTTTCTCTTGATCATGACTAATCAAACAGCCACTATGTTTCCCATGTTGAAAGTAGAGAAGATGACACTTCATCGGCTATCATGAGTCACAAAGTGCCATTTTCACAGTGCCACAGTTCACTCTAATTCTGTATCAAAGTGTTTGGCTGTAATACTGCATTTTAACTCATTCAAATGATTGTTATCACTTATTCAGAAACATTGGCTTATATGCAAAATTTTGAAGTAAATTCTGAAATAATTATGCTCTTTGAAATTATTTGTGTTGTCTATTTACGTTTGTACTCCAATTTTAAAGAAACTTAATTAAGTTAACTAACTAAATGACTGACTAAATTATTCAAATTACTATACATAGTTGAGTAATATTACTAAGTAAATTATTGAAGTGAATTACTAGTCAAATGAACGGGTGAAATGACGAAATACAAAATTAGTGAAACTTAATTGTCATTTCACCCATTTTAGATTTAATTTTACTCTTAATAAGTCAAAGACATGCAGTTTCAGTGTGAAAAACGATTCTGTTTGTATTTATTAGTTCAGATAAATTTATTATTTCATTATTTATTTGCAGTAAAATATTGAAATTTAATAAAGATGTAAACTTTACCAGCAAAATAATATTACTTGACAGCGTACTTGCAATGACAGCGTACTTGCAACTAAAACTATTAATTGGATCTGGACAAAGAGGACTACTATCTATCTTCCGTGTGCTCTCCTGGGTCATCCAGGTTGCTCACCCAATATTCATTGGGGAGCAGCACTTTTTTGGGTTTCCATTATTTTCCTTATTTTCTTGGCCACTGTTTTCAGTGTTTTTGTGTTTTCCTGGAAGATATCATTGGTTTTAACTACCAATTTGTCATTGTTTCCATGGATTATTTCACATTTTTCCAGGATGTGTTCCTGCGTTTCCACCTCTTTTCTGCAGTTTCTGCATTGAAGTTCTTGGTACATGCCTCTGTAATTTTTTTTGACATCGAGCATCCGCGTTCTTGCTTTGAAGATTGTGCTCACTTCCGCTCTGGTGCACTCCATCATGTACCTTGCTGGGGTTCCTTCCCTTCTCGGCCTTACGTTGTCGATGTAGTATTTAGTCTTCGTTTTTGTTATGCTGTCTCTTCTTATCTCTCGGTCCATCTGCAGTACTACTGCTCTGTTGACAGCACGTTTTTTCGCTTGGTGGCTCAGTCCTTCCAGGCTTCTTCCTCCCAGGATGTTTTCTTTTATCTTCTGAGTTGTTTTCCACCATCCCTTCTCGTCATCTTCCTCTCTGATCGCTTTCAGGAGTGTATTATCAGCATTTTTCACTTTTTCTGCATACATTATCCTGTTGCGATCGATAAGTTTGTTGATTTCTAGTATTCCCGTTTCCATATACAAGGGTTCCCACGGTGTTGTGCGCGGTGTGTGTATAATCATTTTAAGGAGGTTGTCAATTATCTTTTTGATATTTTCGCGCTCCTTCTTCGTTGTACTGACCGCTTCCCATGCATATGTGGCTATTGGTATTATGCATGCCTTTACCAGCTGCCATATTGACCTCATTTCTATTCCTTTGAGGTCCGGGCTCCCCGCAATGGACATTACTGTATTGTAGGCGGCTTGCACTTTCTTTTTGACTTCCTTCAGCTGTTCCTCCATTTTTCCGCTTTTCGCCATGTTCAGCCCCAGGTATTTGTATTTTTCACATTCTTCAATCTTGAGCGTTCCAAGGGTGAAATCTGCTCTTGGTGTCTTCTTTCCCACTCTCAAGATCTTGCTTTTTTCTTCGCCGAATTTAATCCTGTACTTTATGCTCATCTCATTAGCTATATCCAGCATTTTTTGTAGTTCTTCCTTACTCTGGGAGATGAATGCTACATCATCCATCCATAGCAGGCATCCTATTTTCTCATTGCCAATCTTGATCCCCATGTTGGCTCTTTTAACCTCTTTAGCAATCTCATCCATGAGGGTAGCATACATCAATACAGAGAGGACTCCTCCTTGGCGAATGTTGTCTTCCATTTTTATTTCCCTTGTGTTTCCATGTTTTGTTTCCACAGTCGCTGTGAGGTCCTCATTCAGTTTTCTGATTATCTCCCATTTCATGTCCTTCAGTCCTTGCTTGTGGAGCACATGGAGGATGCCTTCAGCCCACGCTTTGTCGTATGCTTTTGTAACATCCAAGAATGCGATGTACACATTCCTGGCTTTTCTCATTGTTTCCAGGAGTGTTGTTATGTGGTCAGTTGTCTGGGCACCCTTTTTTCCTCCTCCTTGCATATCACTCGAGGCAATTTCAGTCTTTGCTCTTTCGTTTATAATCCTCTCAAAGAATTTTCCCATGTTACTTCCAATCGTTATTCCTCTTTCATTGGAGCATTTTCCTTTTTCTCCTTTTCCTTTATATAGCGTGACGATTCTTCCCTTTTTCCAGTCATCAGGTATCTTCCCTCCTCTCAGGATCTCATTTAGGTTAGCCCTTATCTTCTCCATATTTTCCTTATTTACGTGTATAAGGGCTTCATTTGGGATATTGTCCGGCCCACAGCTCTTTTTCTTCTTCAGCCTTTTCCTTGTGTCTTCTGCCTCTTTAGGTGTGATTGGTTTAGGCTGGCTCAGCTTCTTCATTTGTTCTCTTGTTTTTCTGTTTTCCTCTTCTATCATTTTCGTCCACCTCTTTCCTTCCTCTTGTGCTTCTCTCGCCCTGTAGAGGTTCTCATAGTAGTCGGCTATGTGTTCTTTTGCCTTTTCAGGGTTCTTTATCTCTTGACCGTCCTCATCAATAGTTTCGAACTCGTCCTTCTTCTTCCCGAGAATTCTCTTCCTGATTTTCCAGATTATATTGGGGTCCTTACTTCTCGCTATCATATTCAGCGTGTTCTTCACCCTTTCTTCTTCAAGTCTGTTCATGGCTTCTCTTAGGTCTTGCTGTGCTCTGTAGTATTCTTCAAGTTTTTCTTTCTTCTCTTCTTTGGTTGCTTCCTGGAGATCCCTCTTTTTGTTTTTCTTTATCCTTCTAAATCCCTTTATTTCTAGGGTTTCCTTTTTCTTTCCTCCAGTAGTGATGGTTCTCTGGCCTACAGCATTTTTCAGTGCTCTTTTCATTCTTTCCGTCATTTCTTCATATGTAGTCACCTCGCTGCCTAGGAGGACTGCCAGTTCAGAGTTGTACCTGCCCCAGTCTGTGTCCTCGTTTATGGTCCATTTGGTGACTGTCTTCTTCTGGTTCTGCAGTGCCATTGTTGCCTTAAATGTGATGGTGTTGTGGTCCGTTTCCCTTTTCTGGTTTCTTAGCCGTTTCGCACCATTTTCGTCAATTTCCACGTCCCCGATTATCTTCATGCCCCGATTGGTGGCTGTAATGTAGTCGATGATGGACCTCTCCTCTTGGTTTTGTCTGTTTACCCGTGTCCATTTCCCTGTGGTGGATTGGTTGTTGGCTGTAAACAGTCCAGCTTCCTCCATGAATTGTTCCATTATTTTGCCATTTCTGGAGATACGCTGTTTTACTTCTCCCTCCTTAATTTCGAGTTTAGCATTGAAGTCTCCTACCAGTATCACAGCTCCTTTAGGGCTTAGTGTTGATACTTGCGTTTTTAGGTCTTCGTATATTTCTTCTGCCTTCTCTTTTGTTACATTTTCCTGTGGTCCGTAGAAGCTTGCTATGAAGATCTTTTCATTTCTCGGGGTAGTTATTTCTACCCACACAATCTCCGTCTCACTCTCACTTCCTGTCGGTTGTACAGGGTCTATCTTCACTCCTATTGTATCCTTAACTGCAATTGCTACACCACCCCCTTTTCTTCCCTTTCTCTGTCTTGAGTGCCACGTGAATCCTTCTAGGGCTGGGGGTTGGCTTTTCGTTTCTGTGATGAGGGCGATGTCTGTCTTCTCCGAATCCATCAGGGTCTTCAGACTTTCTATCTTCCCTCTTATTCCGTTTATGTTGCAGTATAGGATATTGATGTTGTTTTTTATTTTTTTTCTTCTTTTTCCTCCTCTTCTTGTTTTTTTTCTTTTGGTGATTCTTGGGATGATGTGGGTCGTAGCTATTTTGTCATCTTCAGGGAATGTTACCCTCTTCTTCTGCCCCCTCTCTATGACCTATTTATTTAGAGGGGTTCTGATGAATACTCTTCTTACAGGGCTTGGTCCTCTTCTTTCTGTATTTCTGTCATTTCCTCTATCTCTACTCCTGCTTCTATCTCCTCTGCCTTGGCTGCTACTTTGGTTTCCCCATACTTCCATTTCTTGGCTGTGTTTGAACCTGCATTTTTCTCCCTTGTCACAGCTGTTTGTTGCAAAGTATCTGCATGGGATGTTCCGTGTCTGCTCTCTCTTTCTTGTGCTGTACTCTCCTCTTTCCTCCATTCTCTGTAGTCTGCTCTTAATTTCATTCTCAGCATCTCTTAGGTCTTCCGGCCATCCTCTTACATAGATGGAGTTTGGTTCTGCCATTGATGTCCAGATTCGTACATTGTACTTCCTCCCGATGTCCTTGGCATTCCTTTGTTCTCTTCCCATGAGTTCCCGGAGGAGGTCTGGCTTTCCGTTTATTGTTATTTGCTCTTGTTGTCCTTCTTCTGTTTCCTTCTGATGGTTCTCCTTCACTGCTCTGCCTATTTCCTCCGCCAGTTTCTTCGCATGATCCGCATTTAAATGGAGGTCATCTTCTAATGCTTTTCCCACTTCTTCGTACTCAGTATCTTCTGGTGTTTTGATAACCTCGCAGCCTACTTCTTTTGCCATACTCTTTATGGTCGCATTGAAGAGCCGCCTTTCCAGTCTTGCATCTCTGATCTTTATTGGTGGGATTTCGCATACGAGGGTCCTTTTTGCTAGCTTCAGTTTTTTCACTTCCTCCATTAGCTTCCTTGCCTCATGGTTTCCATCCTTTCCTCTTTGCTTGATATTATTCGTCCCCATTAAGATGACAGTTGCGTCATATGTCTCGTCCGGTCTCACTTTGCATATATCATTAATTGTATATGTGTTTTCCGAGAAACTCCATGTCACTTCCTCATCCATGTAGGGGACAATCCTCTTGCTGTTGCTGTCGCCGATGATCAAGGCCCTTACTTGACTCTGTTTCTTCTGCACTTTACTCTGCTCCATCTTCTCCCTTGTGATGCGTTCCACCAGTTCCTTGTTCAGGGTCTCGCTCTCCTCCAGTCTTTTCTTGAGGGATTCTATCCTGTTGTGGCATGCATCTATATCTTGCCTGTATTCTTCCTTCAGGTCTTCTGTCTTCTTTGTATTTGACCGTTTAAGTTCTTCAAGTTCTGCCTTGTGATCATGTTGTAGGTCGTCTATCTTTCTGTTTAGGTCCCTTTTCACTGTATCGAGTTTTCTTTTGTGTTCCTTGGTCTGCTCATCGATCTTTTTTCGGTGCTCTTTGTCTTTATCTTTTGCTTCTCCTGACTTCTCTGAGGCCTTGTCTTTGTCTCTTCTTAGTTTTTTCACTTCCTCCCTCAGTTTCTTCATTTCCTTTGTTTCCTCCCTTAGCTTCTTTATTTCCTTCACTTCCTCTTTTAGTTTCTTTATCTCCTTGTCTCTGGCATGGAGCATATCCTCCGTCTTTTCCAGGACTCCCTGCGTTCTTCTATTCTCTCTTTCACTCTCTTCTGCTCGTCTCAGGTTGTCTTCAGCGTTCTTTTCTCCCTCCTCCGCTTTTCTTCTATATTTATCTATTTTTCTCTCCAGCCTGTCGATCTCATCTCTTGCCTCTTTATTTTCTCCTTTGAGCCTTTCATTTTCATTCTTGAGGCCTTCCCTGACCAGGTCTTCTATGTCACCTCTGGGGGGGCTCAATCTGCTGTCATCATCACTCCACTCCCCTTCCTCCTGGTCACTGGTGCTTCCTTCTGCTTCCACAGAGCTTGTGGACAGGGGGTTGTCCTCACTGTCACTTGAGGAGTCAATGATCAGGGAGTCCCCTTCCATTTCCTCTCCTTCTTGCCCCTGTTGCTCATTTTCATTTTGTCTATTTTCCATGTGAGGGGTCCGCTTTGTCGGATTCTCATCCTCCACATGCCTGAGTCGTTCTGTCGGCGTATTTGTGTCGGGGTTGGGGGGTACTGGGTCCGTTTTTGGGCTCTCTGGGGTTCTCAGGTGTTTCACCTTTGTTTTTTCCCCTTTCGGGAGTTTCTCCCTGCCCTTCTCTGGAGCTTTTTACTACGTCCTGCGCCCAGGATTACTTATACTTATACTTGAACCTGATATGAATGCTCAGTGTCTAAGTAATTGCAATTTCTTAGAATATACAATGCATGACCAGTGTTTGAATTGCAATTAAGACAATAGCAAGTGTTAGAATAGCAGTTAGCATTCAAATTCAAAATTGGTGACAGTTATGTCATGAAAATATCAGTTTATAGGCACATATATACAGGTGAATAAGCCTGATAAGTGAATTTAAGACAAATTTCGACTTTAAGACCCAGACTCCTATGAATTTTATTTTCCAAAATATGTTGTAGTAATGACTCAATAGGAGTATATAGTTTCAAAAGTTGAGGTACAGAAGACCTCTCAAAGATTAGAAATCATTGCAGAGGCCACCAAAAAAATCCCAGATTTATGCATATTCCCACAAACGTTTTTTGGTCAACTACCATAAAAAGTAATTGTGAAATACATGAAAGATTACTTACAATTTGTAATCATTCACATAATTGATATTCTTGTATTAACTCTTCTGATCAATGATCATGGTATAAATTTGTTGTAATTAAGACTTATCCAAGAGCGCTGCTCTATTCTTATAAGTTTTTAATGGATTATATATCACTAAAACATTATTTTATCTTATTAATTAAATAAAGATAAAATAAAATTTTGAAGCAGATTTTGTCAAAAGTAGATTTTGGGAAAAGTAGATTTTTGTAAAATTAAGTAGATTTTGACATAAAAAAGGATACTTTGTCAAAAGTAGATTGTGTCAGACGTAGATTTTGGAGAAGTAGATTTAGGGAAAAGGAGATTTTGACTGGCCCCCGTTTGTCAGACCGATTTTTACTGGTTTCACTCATAATGTGTTCAAGTCAGACTCGAGACTCCTATATTTGTCAAATAGTGCAGCTTGGCAACATACACAATGAATGTTAGATAGTCTGGAGACAAAGACAGAATGATTTTTGCACCAGCCACCCTCCCCGCAAGAGTTATCTTCCTTTCTCCTTTAATTCCCTTCTTCCCTCTGTTCCCGACTTCCTTCCTCGCATCCCTTCCTCCCCATCCATCCCTTTCGTTCATTCCCTTCCAGCTTCCCTCCCTTCCATTCCTTCTTCCTTCCCTTATCCGTTCCCTTCTTCCCTTTCTCTTCTTGACTCCGCTTCCTTGCCCCCTTTCTTCTATTCTTCTTCCCTTTGTTCATGTCTTCCTCCCCTTTCTTCTTTCCTTCGTTTCTTCCTTTCTGCCATTTCTTCCTTAGTTTCATCCTTTGAACACTTTTCAATTTATAATAAATTAGCAAAATTGTTGAATTGTTACACTACGGGGGCCACCCTTTAACGAAGAAAGGCCTTTTTTTGGCAGTCTTGAAATAAATAATTTCTGGTGGGGGTTTTCTTATAAGGCGTTGCTTGATTTGGGAATGAATATTCAAGAAGTTTGCGCGCTTGAAATAAATAATTATGGCCGCTGTTGTTGCGAAATAAATAATTTTCCGCTGAGGAAAACTCAGAGCCTCTCCCACTCTCGATTATCAAATGGTCGACCTAGATGTCGACCTTGATGTGCTATATATAATATATATATTGGAACTTCTCTATCAGGGTTGAGCCACTGAAAAAATAAACAACAAAGCAAAAATATAGCTGAGAAAGAGAAATCTGATCACGAAAAGTGAAGAAACACATACAACCTTTACTATTGTAGCCTTGTAGTGAGTTCACCAAAGTTTAGCACATTTACCATAAAACGGGGTTACTTTGGCCGTTTTGGTGTACCAAATTTGTGTTCTGAGAAAAACTTTTCATTGAATATCAGTAGTTCTGTGCCATAACACAGAGCTAGTACATTGAGGCTTTCAACTTTTCATGCGTCAAAAAGCTTTACAAAATCAATGATAGATCTATGTTTTATTACAAAATTAAAGGGTCGGCCAAAGTAACCCTGGAGTTGGGGTAACTTTGGCCGCCTTAGATTTTTAGCATTTAATACCATATAGGGGAGAGCGGGGCACAGTGAGACACTTTTTTGATTTTCAAGTCTTCCAAAATGTTAGCAGTAACGAGTTAAATGAGACAATTCTACAAAAATGCAAAAGGTTGATTTTTCTAACTTTGGTCTACTTTTGACTTAGAACAGATAAAGATCCAATAAACTTGGATACTAATTTTTAATTGGAAGAAGAAGAACAAATATGATTTACAAACAAGAAATATGCCTATACATATTGTTGACGTAACATAACTGATATGCTCAAGTTTAGGTATTATGCAAAATATGCCAAATACAGCTATGTCACTATATTTTTTTCCTGAATTAAAAAAGTATACCATGGCGTGTTACAGAAAATTTCTGAAGTTTGCGGTCAATTGCGGTCATATTCTGATCGCATGAGTTGCCCGCCCCGCCCCGCCCCGCCCCGCGACCGCATGGCCAAAGTGAGACCTTGACCGCACCGCCCCGCGAAGGTCTCTACCTGACCTCGACCGCCCCGCACCGCATGTGGTCAAGAAAGTTGTGACTCTAACCAATTGTAAGCCAAGTTAAGAAGGCCTATTATCTTAAAGGTTTTGAAGTACAGATTCTGAAATTAAAAACAATTATCTGAAAGGCTTCCATTGATTTTGTTCTAGAAAAGCCACTGAACTGAACAATAACTGTTCAGCAGGCTCGAAGAATTGAGTAAGTTATTTTGTTGTTGTCTGTAATACTGATGATTGATGAACTGCAAGTAGCTTAGTAGCTCACATATAGAGGCATGTTTAGCTGTTAATTTGACCTGATGACCACGTCATTTGGTCAACAGAGTATAACAAGTAAAGTTGCAAACCGGGAAGTGAAGAACTAGATGGAAACCTTTTCAAAGTGAGACTGTTAGCCATTTCTACACTAATTGTCTCATGCCATTGAATTTGTATCTCAGATTACAATTGAAATGACATCTCAATCCCTTAGATTCTATATTTTGTCGCTGACAATCATCAGTTTGTTGAAGGATACAATTTCGAGAAACACACTGTTAAGTTGAAGAAAAACACTCTTCCATGCAATATAAGGAACCACTTTGTGATTTTTTCAGTCAAAAGCCTACTAATCATCAAATTAAACCCAGATATGGATTCCTTGGCCCACAAAACCCCAAAATCCATGTATTGAACATCATTTTAGCCCAAGCCGTTGAAAAGCATATATTTAACGAAGTTTGTCCGGAACCATGCCCCCCATTAACCTGTCATTATTAACATTCTGTCCATCAAAATTACTCAAATATGACCAAAACTTCATAAACATTGTCAAGCAACAAAAATCTGCATGGTTCAACCTATTCATAATAGCTTATGTTGAAGGAATATGAGAAACATTGAAAAAATCATATTTTTAGCGAAAACTGGCCACCATCTTGGATTTTTAGGTCAAAAATGGGTCAAATCACCAAAATAACCCCAGATATGAATTCCTTGACCACAAAAACCCCAAAATTTATGTATTGCACATCACTGTAGCTCAAACCATTGAAAATAGCATTTCCGAAGGTGTTGGTAGCGGCCATTTTGGATTTAGGCCTGTCACGGAGTTGCCTGCACTTTTGGGAGCGTCGCCCCCGCTAGATTTGTAGATAAACCTTTATAGATGAAAAATCCATCATAAAACCTTACTTCGCTCTCAACGGTCACGGAATTGTGATATATGACCCAACTAGCTTGCAGTCTGGGAGAATTCAGCATGAATTAAAATCATGGGGGGGGGGGAGATAGAAAGTGAGTCCACTGGGAAACTTCATAATGATACATAGTATCCAACTATTCATTCTATTTGGACAAACAGACTGCACTTGTATGAGGCAGTTATAAGTTTGAATATTAGCAGACAACAAATGACGGTTATTTGTTTCATTTGTGCCACAAGTGGCGCCATCTATACTTGTACCTCTACACAGGCTTTAATAAAGTCACTACCTTTCATCTATTATAAGCAATACATCAAATTTTATCATGCTACATGGGGGATACACACCAGATACACAACTTCATATCATTACTTTGAGTTTTTAGACATATTAAAAGCCTGTTTACAGCGATTTTAAGAGAGCTATTTTATGTCAAAATGTATGATGTGTGATTTTCACCTTCAGCGAACTTGTTCGCAGAAGGTATTGTTATCACTAGGGCAAAATGTTGTCCGTCCGCCGGGCGGGCGGGCGGATATATCGTTTCCTGGCCAGCACTCGGCCCCTATTCAATGTACATGAATGAAATTTGGTACACATATAGCCTGTATGGTCTAGTTGTGCCGTTTGATGGATAGATATTCCATACTTCTTGAAATAATGAAAAAAATATAAACATTATTTTTGTTCGTTTCCAGGCCAATACTCAGTCACTATTGCATGTGCATGGATGAAATTTGGTACAGATGTGGCCTATATGGTTTAGTTGTGCCTTTTGATGGTCTCATTGATAGATATTCTATACTTTTTGAACATATTACAAAAATTAGAAAATACAGTTATTTTAGTTTTCGGGCTAAGAATCGGTCACTATTGCATGTACATGGATAAAGTTTGGTATACATATGCGTTATATGGCCTAGTAGTGCCTTTTGAAAGGTCTGATGGAAAATATTTTTGAAATATTGAAAAACAAATTTTTTTTTTTTTTTCGGTTTCTGGCCCCAGACTCAGTCACAATTGCATGTACATAGACAAAGTTTGGTACACATATGTCTTACCTGGTCTAGGCATGCCTTTGCATGGTCTGCCTCATACATGTAGATATTCTCTACTTTTTGTGTGATATTGAGAAAAAATATTTGAAATCCTTTTTTTTTTCACATTGGAGCCGAAACCTGCCCACTATTGCATATACAGCAATGAAATGTTCTACACATATCACCAAAACAATGTAGCAGAGCCTTTTGATAATGTTTTTAACACTTTTTGAATGATCGGAATAAGGCCTTTTCCTCGTTTCACAAACTCTGGCAAGCAGATAGGCAGATGGCAGGGCAGCGGTCAAATAGACATCATTGAAGGCCATGACTCGACCACTATTGCATACCAATATGCAATTTGGTAAACTCATCAATTTTATGATGTAATTGTAATCTTCTAAATGTGTTATTCGCTGAAGGTTTGCTGCTGCGCAGCCTATAAGACCTGCCAAGATTCCTGTGTTTAGAGTTCAGAATCTTCCCATCAGTCTTGACTTGGCTTGAACAGGCACACTGATTTTAGTTTTGATTGAGCTGACCTCCCATTTCTGACTGTCCCTCCATCAATGGTGGAGGCTTTTAATCAGAGGGACAGGTACAGTCTGGGTGACATGTGTAACAAATTTCATCCATGTACATTAGTGGCCAAGTTTTGCCCTAGAAATGAAAAAAAAAAACTAACTTTTTTTTTACATTTTTCTCAATATTTCGAAAGGTATAGAATATCTATCAATCAGACCATTAAAAGGCATAACTAGACCATATAGGGCAGACTTCACGAAATTCTGCAAAATGACTTACCACAACTTGGTCCACAAGTTACATTAGCACAATGGTGACAATGCTAATCTTGCAGTTACATTAGCAGTTACATTAGCAGTGAAAAAAACAGCTACCACTCCAAGCTGTTTATTTTTTCGGTGATCTGTTTAGGTAAATAATACACATTTTTCAATAAAATTTCAGAATTTCATATTTTAGATTTGCCTAGATAGCAAAGAAATTACGATGTAAAAGTTGCAAATGTAACATCAAAGTCCAGTGAGACGGAATGGGGTTACATTAGCAGTCTCTCTTATTTTTCCTTTTTAAAAATAGTTTATAGTTATGAAGGTAAATACAAATGGTGCCAAACAAGTATTTAAAGTGTATTTTATCAATCACATATCATCACGTTTTGCTAAAGTGTTTTCTGTTGATTCTACAGAGTGCCAAAGTTGGCATGTCAGATGACCAGTAAGTTTTTCCGTCCATTATTGTCCTTATGAGCGATTAAAAATATATTTTTTAAGAGCAAAAAGCGGCATATTGGTGAATTATTTAATTCATATTTAATCTTTAGCTCACTGATTTACTGGATGATGGGTTCACATGCTTCAGGAAGCAACAGATAGATAATAAAAAGGGTGGGACAGTTTAAGTTACTCTGTGAGCACATTTTCGTGAAATCTGCCATAGGCTACATCTGCAAAAAATTTCATCCATGTGCATGTAAAAAGGGCTGAGCCCTAGCCCTGAAAGGGGAAAAAAATTATCTATATTTTTCTCAATATTTTCAAAAAATACAAAATATCCATTAATCAGACCATCAAAGAGCACAACTAGACCATAAAGGCTACATGTGCACCAAATTGCAATCATGTGCATGCAGTTAGGGCTGAGTCCTAGCCTGGAAACGAAAAAAATATTTCAAAAAACACAAGATATCCATAAATCAGACCATCAAAAGGCACAACTAGACCATACAGGCTATATGTGTACTAAATTTCATCCATGTACATGCAATAGATGCTGAGTCTTGGCTCGGTAACTATCAATCCTCCCGCCGCCCGGACGCCCGACCGCCCGCCCGGCGGATGGACAACTTTTGACCAAAGTGATAACAATACCTACTTCGAACCAACCACTGAATGTAAAAATTTAGAAAGAAAGTTTGTTTTTACCGCCTAGCTAGGTTGCTTCAGGTGCCCCCAATATTCTCATATCCTGCTTGACCTTGTTTTGGTATTGCAGTTTACATAGTAAAAGTCACCTGTAAAGTTTTGACTCATTACGATACGATACGATAGGAATTTATTGTCATGTAATACATGAAATTTGTTTTGACATTACGTTATTATTCTATAAATATTTAACTTTACCAGAATGCACTTGAAGTTTGAAATGCAATTCCCAATTGGCGAACCTGCAAATCCTCAAAATATTCCAAAAATCCCGGGCCAAAAATCATGATGGAATCAATTTCTTGGTCAAATTAAGGTTACTGAGTTAGTTTTGGAGGGGCAATCATAATCTGACATTGTTTTTCGAGCTGCCAGAAGTTGTCGAATTTATGAAAATCTCCTAAGAATGCGTTTTATGAAATTCAATGCTCCCTGAGCCATTATGAAAACCTGCTGTTGCACAGTTAATGGCAGATTTGAATTGCCCTCATAAAATGTGCTGAGAAACTATAGATTGAGAAAAAAATATTGATGGGGAATTGCATTATAAACTTAAAGTGCTTTCTGGTAAAGGTAGATATTTATAGAATGAGCTAAAACTTTACAGTGTGGTATAGCAAGACCTCTACCGCAGGTAGGACAATGGGTGGGGCAGTACTTTTTGAGGGGGTGGGGGGCAAGATACTTGACCAATTTTATCGACATTTATAGACATTTTTTTGGATAAATTGACTCCCTAAAAGGTCATTTTCATCATCACTAAACAATGGCATTGTGACGTCATGGCTATTTAATTATTTATTTATTCAATATATTTATACAGGGTAACAATACAGCAGAGCTGTTTTACAATTGGCCCTGAGAGTATGTACAATGATAAAAACAAGAATAAATAGATATACATATATGCAAGTAAATATGTAAATGACTAGTTACAGAGTAAAAACATAGGTTTTAAGAGAAACTTTAAAATTAGAAATATCAGAAATATCTTTAAAATCATTTGGCATATTATTCCATAGGTGACTAGCATGGTACATAAAATAATTCTTAAGAATTTCCTTTCTTGGAAAAGGAATGTAAATATTGTTAAAATCATTAAATCGAGTTTCTCTATCACTTACTTCACATGATAAAATAATTTGGTTACAGAGATAATCAGGGGCCAGCCCATGCATACATTTAAATAAGATTGAAATAAACAGCACATTGTTTAACATTCATGATCTTTAAATCCCTTAAGATATCGACACCTCTACAGTTTATATAATCAAAATTATTAGCTAAAATTCTACCAGCAACATTTTGTAATCATTGAATCTTATATAAGTTTTCATTTGTGGTGTTGCTCCAAACATTAATGGCATAATCAATAGTTGGTTGGATACAAGTAAAGTAAATTTTTCGTAAAACATGACAAGGTGTAAATGCTCTCATCCTTGTGAGTTTGCTTACTTTAAAAGAAAGCTGCGAACAGAGTTTGTTGATATGATTATCCCACTGTAAACATTCATTGATATTAACACCAAGGTAATTTTTTGAGTTTGTTTGACTAATCACATTGTTATTAAGAGAAACATTGAGATTTTTAGAGCATTTCTTATTTTTTGAGTTGATTAACATTGAAACACATTTTGTAGGGTTTATGACTAACTTATTACCTTCATACCATTTTGAGACATCATCTAAGCATGTTTGAAGAACATTTTCAACATCTTCAACAGTAGAACCAGCATAATAAATTAGAGCATCATCTGCATAAATATTAGCTTTTCCCAGGAAAACGTGTTGACCAACATCATTAACAAAGAGAAGAAATAAAAACAGGTGCAAGTACAGATCCCTGGGGTACTCCTAGAGAAAGTTCAGTTACAAATGAGGTCATATTATTGCATTTAACAACTTGACTTTTGGTGGACAAATACGAATGAAAAAATTCATGTTCATTGTCTGTTATACCATAGTTCTTGAGTTTTGT
This sequence comes from Platynereis dumerilii, assembly GCA_026936325.1. Classification (NCBI taxonomy): domain Eukaryota; kingdom Metazoa; phylum Annelida; class Polychaeta; order Phyllodocida; family Nereididae; genus Platynereis; species Platynereis dumerilii. Next base: position 1,832,524 of record JAPTHN010000063.1, on the reverse strand, counting down.
AAAAAGAATGTCATGATTTATAGTGTCAAAACACTTAGAGATATCAAGGAGACATACACCAACTGACATATCATCACAAATGCAGTCCAACCAATCATCAACGACTCTTTGCAGCGAGGTATTCGTGCCATGGTGCTGTCTATACGCTGACTGGTCCATAGAAATGTAGTCATTTTCAACTAAATAGTTCATAAGTTGAGACTGTATCTCGCGTTCAAATACTTTTGCCACATGGGCCCCAACAGAGATTGGTCTATAGTTATTTTTATCTTGCAGAGATCCCTTCCCTTTGTAGACTTGGGTAACTCTGGCAAATTTCCAGTCTTTTGGGACATGGTTGGTGTTTATGGACATATTGAAATAATGAGTCAAAATGGGGGCGAGGACATCAGCACCAAGATGAAGGAGCTTGCGATCCATACCAAGGACATCAGTCGAAGTTTCTGATCCAAGGTTTTTCAGCCTCTTCAGAACAGATGTCGCTTCTATTGGCTGAAGTCTAAACCTTCGACTGCTCACAGGGCCTTTCCATGGAGGGTCAGTTGCTGGCGGAAGATCTTTCACCGTTTCAGCTCCAATTTTACTGAAATGATCATTAAACTCCTGGGCAGTCAAATCTGCAGGCGCTGATGACTTCTTTTCACTGCCTGTCAGCTTGTTTATTAATTTCCAGGCATCCTTCGGACTCCTTGTTACCCTTGTGAACTCATTTTCATAGAAGGCACGCTTGGCATGCCGCACAGTTGATGTTACTTTATTCCTGAGTTTACGATATTCCAATACCAGATCAGGTGTTTTATTACGATCCATTTTCTGCTTGACATGATCACGTTGGTACATCAAATTAACAATGTCTGTGTTAATCCAAGGGTTGCATCTTGGTTTTAGCCTCCTGGTGATCATAGCAGCGTGATTGTCACATATTTTAATAAATGTATTCTTAAAATTATCCCAATCTTTCTGAAAGGTTTCAGGTGTAGGTAACTTGGCAATTATCGGATTTTCAAACAGTTCATTTATGAAAGTTACCTGATCAAAGTTCTTGAAATCTCGAAAGGTAACTGCTTTATGTTCACCACTGCTTGATCTCTTTTTGCCAATGTTTATAACAGTATACACAAGGTAATGATCACTGAGGGATATTGGTAAGACTCTGGAATATTGGTGCTTTTCAGGCATTGACGTAAGTATGACATCCAGTAAAGTTTAACTTTTATCCGTAACTCGGGTTGGCTCTTCAATAAGTTGTTTCATTGTATAAGCTGATTCAATGAAGTGTACAGGACAAGACGAGAGATTTTCATCAAATTTGTAATTATAATTCAGATCACCAATTAAGATGAAATTGTCCCACATAATGCTAGCCTGTTCTATTTGATCCAACATGCAATTTAAATAATCATTGTCACTGTTTGGAGGCCTGTAAACACAACCAACAACAGTATTGTGCCCACTGATCCCCAGTTTCAGCCAAACACTCTCAGTTGTGTTGTTGTCAGTAAATAACACCTTACGTTGAAGAGTTTGTTTGATAAAAACACAAACACCACCGCCTTGTCTATCACGGTCATGTCTTACAACATCATAACCATCCAGAGACAGTTCATCATTTGTAATAAATTTATCCAACCAGGTTTCATTAATTCCAAGGAAATCAAAGTCATTTTTCATAAGAATATGGTGAATTTGGTTAATCTTAGGATAAAGACTACGGACATTAATACAACCAATTTTTAATCCAGAGGATTTAGTCCTTGTGCTGTCTAGACTTTGAGGTATGGTAACTGGGCCCTTGTTTTCATGTGAAGTTGAGGGACCGGCACTGGCTTCCTGGCCACACCTTTAATAAGAACAGTGTTTGGCTTTATGGCCCAGTCCATTACATGCATGACAAGATATCTTTTTGCCATGCCTGCAATTACTAGACACATGATTAGTCTCCGCACAGTACCAGCAACTCTGCTCATTGAGGTTCTTATTCTGGGATGAGTACTGCTGTGAGTTCCTTGGTCTTGGGGCATGTGATCTCCTTGTAACAACTTTCCAGTCATCTTCTTTCCCAGCTGTCGAAGATCCCTTGCCATTGGTAGGATTTGCTGACTTTGCACGAACAATGTTGCCATTTTTGCAGCTTGGAGAGACTTTAAGTTTTAAATTCCTTACAAGTCTATTGGTGCCCTTGTGAGTCAGATGGACCCCATCAGCCTGCAGGTAGCCATCATTCCGTGTTCCATTGCCAAGCTTGAAAGTCTGGTCGTTGTCAATGAATGGTATATCCATTTCTACAGCCATTGTAGACAGACGAGCATTCAAGGCATCAACATTACTTTGATACTGTTCATAGTCTGTTCGTGGCGGCACACTGGAGATGCTGACAAGCTTTGGATTTGCAACCTATTGTAGCCACATTGATGATTAGGCCAGTAGAAATTGACGAACACCTAGACATCGCTGATAACAAGCAAGTTTTGATACCGTGTGAAAGCTCATGATCCAGAGAGTCAGAAAAGGTGGTTTGTTTGAAAATCTATTTCGGGGAAATTGAAATACAACCGTTTCCATGGCAACAAGTCAGAATAAAAGTGAATATTTCCAAAACCTTTAGAATTGGATATCTTTTGATGTATGTATACTAGAAAGACCGTTTTAGTGTCAAAATATATGTTTTCTGGTATGCCCGATCCATTCAACCTATTTTCATATTGGTAGGGGACCACCCTCATTTGCATATTTGACTTTCCTTATAAGGAAATCACATAACTTTTCATGTTCCTAAGAAACCTTCTCTTGCATTTTCACATTTAAGACCTAAAAATCTAAAAATTTACAATGCTTCTTTAGTAGAAAGTCTTAGCTTTAATTTGATGCTACTCGCAGTTTCCTACCATGGATACACTCCACGATATCGCCATGGCAACAAAATAAAAGTTTTGAATCAAGCTCTTACAGTATCTTACCATTCTATAAACAATCCTAGTTGCCACAGGTTGCTTTATTGATATCGCAACAAAATTCAGTGGATGTGTGGGGCAGTTAAAACCCCCAATTTATGTAATATTACAAACCATATTACCATTTCCATATAAGGAAATCAGCCGCCTCAATGCAAAATATGGCAAATATCCCATTCAATTCAGTGACAGAGAGATGACTCCAGTATTGTATATGCTGCTTATGAGCAAGTAACTTAAACATCAGCTGAAATCATGCTTAAATTAAGCTAAAGCAATTGATGATAACTAAAATTGATATAATTGATAGAGAAATTGAATTGCAGCTGTTTCCATGGCAACCGGTTTGCGTTGAATTAAAAATTTCCAAAACCTTTAGAATAAGATATCTTTTGAAGTATGTATACTAGAACGACCGTTTTAGTGTTGAAATATATGTTTTCTGGTATCCCCAATCCAATAGACCAATTTTTATATCAGTAGGGGCCAATCCTCATTTGCATATTTGACATTCCTTATTAGGAAATCATATAATTTTTCATGTTCCTGAGAAATCTTTTCCTGCATTTTCACATTTAAGACCTAGAAATGTAAAATGTATAATCTGATAATGATTCTGTAGCAGAAAGTGGCTTTAATTTGATGCTACTCGCAGTGCCCAACCATGGATACACTCCATAACATCACCATGGCAACAAAACTGAATGTTTGAATCAAGCTCCTATGATATCTTACCATTCTATGAACAGTCCTAGTTTTCACAGGTTCCGTTCATGATATCGCAACAAAATTCAGTGGATGTGTGGGGCAGAAATCATGATAAATTAAGCTTAAGCAATAGATGATAATTAAAAATAATATAATTCATAGAGAAATTGAATTGCAACTGTTTCCATGGCAACAAGTTTGAATAGAATTTAAAATATCTGAAATCTTTTAAACTTAGATATCTTTTGATTTATGTGCACGGGAAAGACCATTTTAGTGTTGAAATATCTGGTATTTGGTGTGCCCAGTCTGATGTAACTTTTCACATGTCAGTAGGGGGGTTGCCTTCATTTGCATATTTGACATTCTTATTAGGAAATCACGTAATTTTTGATATATATGTGATATCTTTTCATGCATTGTCACATTTAAAAAGACTTAAAAACTAAAAAATTTTCATTAAGTCTAAAACTGTTGAATGATTCCATAGCAGATAGTCTCAGCTTAAATTTGATGTTACTTGCAGTGCCCTACCATCGATACACTAGGCATCACTCCATGATATCACCATGCCAACAAAACCAAAAGTCTTGAATCAAGCTCCTACAGTATCTTGCACTTCCCATAAACAATCCTAGTTTCCATAGATTGTATTGATAACCTCGCCACGAAATCAGTGGATATGTGGGGCAGTTAAAACCCCAATTTATGTCATATAATGGAATAGAGAAATTGAACTACAGCTGTTTCCATGGCAACCAGTTTAAATGATATGAAAATATCGTAAATCTTGTAAAAGTATATTACTTTTGATGTATGTACACCAGAACGACCATTTTAGAGGCCCAATGAATAAGATTGAACTATTCCCATAGATTTTCACATTTAAAAAGACTTTGACCCATATCCGTAGGGAAATCACTTTATCCTCCATTTTCATAAAAAAATTGTTCCATATAGAATAACAACTGTTTGTATGATTTGTATATAGTCACTGGGACAGAATGGAAGTTTTGACAGGGAATTTGAGAATAGCTAAGAAAATCTAAAATTACTCAAAGTCAAAGTCAAAAATCTATTATTTAACCACCTCCAGGGATGACCCATTACTCTTTGCATATATTTCAAACTATCTCCTAAAAATTCCCCAGCACTAGAGGTAAAAGGCTAAATGCTCGTTAAATCAATTTCTTTAGTGATTTATCAAAGTCCACCATTTTGTAATTATGTGTATTGTATTTCGTGTGTGCAACGAGCTGACCTGGAACTATGTCATGGTGACATTTGGATGGATATTGGATAGTTTGCTGACCTGAAAATGTATATCATCATAATACTAGGTCACAAGAGATCAGATTACAACTGCTTCAGTCAGATATATTGATGAGTAGGTTGATGGATAGATGGAGATAGACAGATAGCTAGATTGATAGAAAGATAGTTAGACAGATTGATTGATAAGGGTGAATTTTATGGATGGATTTATGGACTAGATAATAATTATATTCATGAATTAGATGGATAGATTATATGGATAAATAGATAACCCAGATTAGTTTGATAGATAGATAACACAGATTTATCAAAATGGTTTTGTGAGAAACAGCAATAGGTAGCAATTATAGTTTGCAAATCAGTTGGCAGTTCACTTGGCTGCCAATTGCTGGGTCCTGGGTCAGATTTCTGCTCTTGCCAGGTCACCTAGATTGTTTTGGACAGCAGTTTAAATCATCCTTGACCTTACTGCTGTGTCCTCTAGCTGTCATTCTTATCCAAGCCAATCCTACATGGGATTTTGCATCATTTCATTTTCTGGATGGATGGATTGATTGATCCATTTGGTCAATTTGGAAGTCTACAGCGCTGGACAAAGGATTTGCTGGATTCGGGGGATGCAAACTAAGACTCTACACCACCTCCATTTAGCAACCTGTGAGTTTTTGTTTTTATGATTCTTCCACATAGGGGTCATAAATCGCCTCCAATAACCCTGAAAGCATCATTATTGAATTCCTTGACTGTGAAAACCCCTTATTCGAAGTATCATCTTAGAAAAATTGGAGAAATATTGCCCGCGCTAATCAAGAGCTAGTGCATGCATGGTGGCCGTCTTGGACACCATTTTTAATAAAACGGATTGAGCACTGAACTGTAGAGGTTGTCCACATGGAAGTTGTTCCTCAGGATCAAAAGAATCCATCCATATGTGACAACCTATTACACCAGCCCATGTCTGGTAGGGCTCTGAAAATATCTTCTTCCATCTAAAGCTGGGAACATTTTGTTTGCAGTACACATTAAAACCCTCCTGCCCAAGTGGTTTTGGGTATTTTGGGGTAAATGTAATGAAAAGGTGTGTCATGAATATGGGAAAGTGAGTTTTTTTTTTTTTTTTTCATTTTAAGCAATGTCAAATGTGCAAATGAGGGTGGGCCAGGCTCTGCTGGATTGGGAATACAGGGAGACATTATACATTGTATTTCAGCTCAACAACAGTCATTCTGGTAGAAACATACACAATAAAGATATCCAGTTTTCAAAAATTTGTAAAAATTGTCATTATTAAAACAGGTTGCCATGGAAACATTGAAAATCAACTTCTCTGTTCATCATTGAAATTCATCGCTTAGGCTAAATTTCAACATGATTTGTGCTGATTTTTCCTTTGGCCTATATATGGAAATACTGAATTGACAATATTGCACAATACAAATTGGGTTTTCATCAGACATTCAGTAAACTTTGTATCGATATCATTCATAAACCTACGGAAACTGGGATCATTTATTGGAAATGACAGATATCGTAGTAGCTCAATTCAAAAGCTATTTTCCGTTTCCATGGTGATAGCATGCAGCATATACATGTTGGAGCACATCAGGTAGTATCAAATTATAGCTAAGGCTGTTTGCAACCAACACGTAATCTTTTAAAGTCGTAATTGTGAAAATATAAGGAACAATTTCTCATAGTGTCAAAAATGATGTGACTTTCTTATAAGGAATATAAAATATGCAAATAAGTCAACCACCCACTGATATGAGAATAGCTCGATCAGCTTCGGCATATCAAAATCCATGTATTTCGACACTAAAACGGTCTTGCTAGTGTTCATACGTCAAAAGATATCAACTTACAAAAAGAATTTGAGATATTTGTCATTTTATGCAAACTGGTTGCCATGGAAACAGCTGCAATTCAATTTATCTATTTGTTATATCAATTCTAATTATCATTCATGGCTCTAGCTTAATTTAAGCATGATTTCTGCTGATTTTTAAGTGACTTACTTATAAGCAGCATATACAATACAGGGGTCATGTGTCTCTCACTGGATTTAATGGGATATTTGCCATATTTTGCATTCAGGTGGCTGATGGTGGAAATGGTAATATCACTTATACGGTTGGTAATATTGCATAATTTGGGGTTTTTAACTACCCATACATCCACTGAATTTTGTTGTGATATCATGAATGCAACCTGTTGAAACTCGGATTGTTTATGGAAGTGCAAGGTACTGTGGGAGCATGATCCAAAACTTTTGTTTTGTTGCCATGGTGATATTACGGCATGTATCCATGGTTGGTCACTGCGAGTAGCATCAAATAAAAGCTAAGACTTTCTGTTAAAGAATCATTATACATTTTAACATTTTAACTTTTAAATGTGAAAATGCACGAAAAGGCTTCTCAGGAACATGCAAAATTATGTGATTTCCTAATAAGGAATGTCAAATATGCAAATGAGGGTTGGCCCCTACTGATATGGTGATAGGTCGATTGGATCGAGCATACAAGAAAACATATATTTAACACTAAAACGGTCTCTTTAGTAATCATACTTCAAAAGATATCCAATTCTAAAGAGTTTGGAAATATTCAATTTTATTCAAACCGGTTGCCATGGAAACAGCTGCAATTCAATTTCTCTATCAATTATATCAATTTCAGTTATCGTTCATTGCTTTAGCTTAATTTAAGCATGATTTCAGATGATGTCTAAGTTTCTTGCTCATAAGCAGCATATAAAATACAGGAGTCATCTATCTGTCACTGAATTGAATGGGATATTTGCCATATTTTGCATTGAGGCGGCTGATTTCCTTATATGGAAATGGTTATGTGGTTGGTAATATTACATAAATTGGGGTTTTTAACTGCCCCACACATCCACTGAATTTTGTTGCGATATCAATAAAGCAACCTGTGGCAACTAGGATTGTTTATAGAATGGTAAGATACTGTAAGAGCTTGATTCAAAACTTTTATTTTGTTGCCATGGCGATATCGTGGAGTGTATCCATGGTAGGAAACTGCGAGTAGCATCAAATTAAAGCTAAGACTTTCTGCTAAAGAAGCATTGTAAATTTTCAGATTTTTAGGTTTTAAATGTGAAAATGCAAGAGAAGATTTCACAGGAACATGAGAAATTATGTGATTTCCTTATAAGGAAAGTCAAATATGCAAACGAGGGTGGTCCACTACCAATATGAAAATAGGTCGAATGGATTGGGCATACCAGAAAACATATATTTCGACACTAAAACGGTCTTTCTAGTATACATACATCAAAAGATATCCAATTCTAAAGGTTTTGGAAATATTCAATTTTATTCTGACTTGTTGCCATGGAAACCGTTTTATTTCGATTTCCCCGAATTAGATTTTCAAACAAATCACCTTTTCTGACTCTCTGGATCATGAGCTTTCATATGGTATAAAAACTTGCTTGTTATCAGCGATGTCTAGGTATGCCCAAATTCATGTCAATTTCTACTGGCCTAGATGTCATTTATAAATAGTCCTCTGGTCGCAATTGTGAAGGTTTCTTGGATGGAGAGTGACAGAATTGGCTTGAGTTAGAAGAACTAGGCACCTGAGATGGCTGAAATACAACCATACAGTCAACACTTCATTGTCACTAGAAAATATAAGGGTATGACAAATTTTATAGGTATGGTTTGGTTGGCAGAATAAAAGAGAAATTGTTGATGAAAGGATCAAGGACAAAAGTGAATGCATCGCAATAACTCTTCTGCTATAAATAGCCGGGAGTTAAATGTAATCAAATTCAACATAATCAATTTGCATTAGAATAGTCATTGTTTACCTATTCTGTCATAAACACTGCTATTTCTTAGACACTGTGTACCATTTGCTCTACGCGAAGCAACTCAGTTAAGGCTTGGGTTTGGGTTCCGTCAACACTTCAGACAGTGTGACAGATTTTTTGTGCCTACTACATCTTTCTGACAAATTCAATCAAATGTTAATATCGATATAGCCAGTATGCTAGATTATATTCTCATGTATACAGTGCATATTTTTATATATTAAAATATTTTTTGTTGTCAAATATTACGTGATTCTATTAACTTATTTCATTCTGAAAACCTATACATGTTCTGGGCTTTCCAAAAATGTAGGCCTATATTACATTTTTCTGTGGGCTTTACCCTGTTCACCGAAAGTGTCGTCGAAGCAACCCAAGTAAGTGAATTTGAATCATTTGGCGAAATGAATTCTCTTGTAGGCCTACAGGGAAAATCAGGTCTGTTATGGCAAAGATTTTCAAATAAATATGAAGTTGGCCATGAAGGAATATTTCAATAATGTTACAGGAATTCGCGTTGAAGTTGACTTGTTGATTTCCACTGATGTGATTTTCAGCAAAATCAGTATTTTCAATATTAAACTTAAAATATCAGGTTAAACCTGTCAATTTTAGCTGTTGTAATGGGGCATATTACTTTAGATACAATACCCACTAAGCACTGGGTTCAAGAGTGGAAAATAAATGACTAATTGCAAATAGAAATATTTATTACATGACGTATGGAAACCTACATGACGTGCGGTAGCAATGCAGTCCATTCCCACAATGAAACTGAACTGCTGTACACAGATATCAACCGATACCCATAACTGTGAAACAGACTAAATCAACTGTGAGACAAACTCTAACTGTGAAATAAAGTAATTTTGTTTCTTGCTGTAAATCGCCCAGTCTTCTATAATACTAAAACTTTGATTGGTTGACATATGAATTAGGATTATAAGCTTGACTGACACCAGAAGGTCCTGCACTGTATTTGAACATCTCAGACCGCATTTTGACAAGCTTCTGAGAAAATTGTAGTAATTATATCCATGGGCAGATAGTCAGACAGAAAGATTTTAATTATGAGGTAGAACGATTGATTTAGAAACATTAAAATGGACAGATGAAGATAGATAGATAGATAGATAGAGAGATATATATATAGATAGATAGATAGATAGATAGATAGACAGACAGATAGATTGATAGATAGATAGATAGATAGATAGATAGATAGATAGATAGATAGATAGATAGATAGATAGAGAGATAGAGAGATAGATGGATAGATAGATAGATAGATAGATAGATAGATAGATAGATAGATAGATAGATAGATAGATAGATAGCAGGGTCGTAGCTTGCAGGGGGGCAGGGGGGGGCAGTCGCAGCTGCCCCCCCCCCTTGGATTTTACAAAGTAAGGTGTTTTTTAAAATAAGTTAAAAACTCAAATGTTCTGAGTACTTCCCTTGTTCGTATGCTTCGATACCAGTAACGGCCAATCCCCCCCCCCCCCTCCCCAGGATTTTGCTCAGCCTTACGGCCCTGGATAGATAGATAGATAGACAGACAGATACATAGATAGATATATAAATAGATAGATAGATAGATAGATAGATAGATAGATAGATAGATAGATAGGTAGATAGATAGATAGATAGATAGATAGATAGATTTTGTTTTGTTTGTTTTGTGTTTTACGCCTCTGCAGCACCTTAGTGGGCTATATCGGGGCAGGCGATCGCCGTATGATGATGAGACGAGAAGACTGTGAGTCTGGCACATACCCTATTAATTCAGGGATGCCCAGGGTCTTTCAGTTGCCCTAGCATAGAACACTGGATACTAACCGCCTTCATTTAATGTCCCATGGGCTCGGACTAAAGTGAGTTCCTGGGGTGAGATGCCCAGAACCCATATAGTTTGACAGATAGATAGACAGATAGATAGACAGATAGACAGATAGATAGATAGATAGATAGATAGATAGATAGATAGATAGATAGATAGATAGATAGATAGATAGATAGATAGATAGATAGATAGATGGTTGGATTCATTAATTCCTTGATTCATTGATTGACTTGTTGATTGACTTGTTGATTGATTCAATTATGTATTCATCGATTGATTCAGAACTAGACTTAGAGTACTGCATATCTATCTATCCATCTATCCATCTATCCATCTATCTATCTATCTATCCATCCATCCATCTATCTATCTATCCATCTATCTATCCATCTATCCATCTATCTATCTATCTATCATTGCTTGATCAATTTAGATCAAAATGCGGTTTGATATGAATAAATGTGGGTTTGGTCAATCACTGTTCACGCAAAGTGAATTGCATTTGAATACTCACCAATCAAACTGATGTGTTTCATGGTTGACGAGAGATTACCAGAGATACTTGCACAAAAAGTGTGACGTGCAAAATTTTACAGTTTCCGATTGTTTAGGTATCAAAATTAAACAAATAACTGATAGAAAAGACTTAGTTTCACAGTTTCTTTGTGCACACAAAAATGACTGGATATTAGCCATGCATGAGTAGCTTTCTACCACATGTCACGTGGAGCTAAAATTGCTTGGTTCTTTACTCAAAAAGTCTAATTCAATGCGAATTCCTGTAACTGGTTGCCATGAAAACCATGAAAATCAACAAAAATAAGCAATTTTGACAAAACACCAAATATTTGTCACCTTGGGTCCAAGTTTGTTTAATCAAATACTGGGAAATTTTGTATATTTGTGATAACTTATCATCTCACAATAAAACTAGATAGTTTTTACATGGTTCTAGTTACCATGCATGGCCCACAGTTTGTTTATCTGCTTAGCAAATGACTGAACTCCCCTCTGCATAAGTGTGGTTCTGTTCCAAATGTCACACCACTGACATCAGTGATATTTAAATATAGCCATTGAGTGACAGTTCCCTTCAAATACCATTTTGAGATAATGTATTCATAAATTAGGCCTACAACTTTTTTAATATGTAAATGGGTCAAAATTTGGTAAGTCTGAAATTCTTGTCTCCGGTGTTTAACAATAATTCATGATGACAGAAGGGTACCTGCAGGACCTCTTGATGTCATTTGTCATAGACAAGGATATTAGCAAAACTTCTGACACAAAAAATATGTGGTAGGTTATTTTTAGCCCATCCAAAAATAGCATTGAAGTGGCCAACCCCCCTGAAAATGGCGTGTCTCCACCAACATTTTCTTTGAAAGATTGCATTACAAAAACTTGTACAGGATCCTGATTCAATTAAACTCTTCCATACATGGAGACTTGACTATCACTCTTCTAAAATATAGTTTCCAATTTCTGAAATAATATCCTGTATAAGAGCAGGAGGTTGTTGTGTCAATGTCTCCAATCTTGCGTCATTAGCATCACACCAGTTTGGTTTCTTTATTAAAATGAAAGGGACGCACATTTTGTGAGAAAACCTTGTGTCTGACATTGTCTGAGAACCCAAGAAAATAACTGCGCTATCTGTAGCTCTGTATCGTTTATGTAAACCAAAATATTTGAGTATTTCTGTTGGCATGTCGGTTGTCCTATCTTAATTTGTCATTAGCAAACGCCTTGCTGCTCTATTTTGACTGCATATTTCTGGACCAGAATCAATGTGAACATGCTTCTGGTGTTCATAAGATCATTGCATGCACAAATTGCCAGATTGCCAGTTTTGCATTGGTCCCTACAAAGATTTTTGTCTTAATTATCATTAGCATCACGCTGTCATTAGCATCACAACAAAAAATGGCTTCTTTCCTTTACCTCACTAAAATTCTGTTGCAGGTGACAGGAGTTGAAATTGTGTTCAATATATATTATCAATTAATGTTTTAACAAAATATTACACAGAATTTTTGCATTTTCCTTGCATCTGACATGCTTATTATGAATTTTGATGCTTCTCTGAGATTACTAATCAAATATGGGGTGTCAGTGACATTTCACCATTGTCTAGCACCTGAAATATGGTTCAGCAAAGACATTGGGCACTGGAGGGGTAGTGGAGATCATCTTTGTTATTCAGTATCCAAACTACAGGTGAAAAGAGTATTTTTGTTTCTGTTTGTAAATTTCTAGTTCAAGAAAATTTTCTATCTTAATAACTATTGGTCGTAGAGACCTGAAATATAGCTCAATGTTTGCAGAGTAGCCACTTTCCCATACGTTGGTAATACATTCTTCAGCTCTAAGTGGTGCGGATTTCAAGTTATAGGCATGATGCTAATGACACACATATTCGGCATTTAATTGGCCAAAATGCATTATCTCAAAAATAATTAGTGCTAGAGACCTGAAACTTGGCCTAAAATGTGCAAGCTACCTGCCTAATCATTGGTAATAGATTATTTAGCCCTAAGTGGTCAGGATTTTTCAGTTATAAGTGTGATTTTAATGGCAGTCAAAAAACATCACCGCTGTAAATATCACCTCATTACAGATCAGCAGAGCATTTGAGACCCTTGGACATGACAGTGCAGTGATAGCTGATTGTTTGACCTACCCAATGCCAACTTCAAAAGGCATTTCTGGACTAAAAAAATTTTCAAATTTTTTTCAGCTGAAATTTCAAGGTTTTCAAATTTTGACCCAAATAATGAACAATGCACACTCATGTATGAACAGCAATGGGGAACATCGTTTCTAACACTTTTTTCAAACTTATACGTTACATTAGGGTGGGCTGAAAAAAACTTTTTTTGGAATTTCAATATGCCAGTGGTATAGAAAGTTGGCTATGGCCAAAAAATGATATTTGGTGCAAAAAAAATTTTGTGGCATGTGACTTGTGCCGGGCCACTGCGGCTTTTATGAAAATGCATATTTTCAGTAATTTCGCAAGCTTTTTTAGACCATTTTTTGGCCTGAGTAAGCTTTCTTGGTTTCAGAAGGCTCAATGGCATACTTAAATCTTCTATGAAGGCCATTTTGGATTTGAAACACCTTAATCAGGTTGCTTATATTTAAGATAAAGCCATTTCTGGGTAAATTTTGGGAATCAGAATATGGCTTTTTTTTGCTAAAAATTGGCTGAAAAAATTGAAAATATCAGAATTGACCCAACAAAAAGTTATTCCAAGGCAATTGTAATTACCAAGAGTCCTTCCTAGCGCCCTAAAAAACACTTCCAGCGTATTACCTGCATCAATTTGTTGCTTCAGTTTCCGGTATAGGGGCAATTCGGTGAAGTTAGATTTACAGATTTGACACTTTAGCAGCTGTAGTAGCCTTACCATTACATCTCAGTTATTTCATTGTTACATGGGGATGAGGCCAGGTAATAGGGGTATCAGACAAGCCCTCAACCAAAGCTCCAAGTGCAACAGGAGCTGAGCTACAAGGCGATATGTCACCTTGTCGAACATCATGTCGAATGTACAGCGAGTGAGTACGTCCGACAAGATGACATTTCGCTTTGTAGCTCAGCTCCTATTGCACTTGGAGCTTTGGTTGATGGCTTGTCTGACACCCCTATTACCTGGCCTCATCCCTATGTAACAATGAAATAACTGAGGTGTAAGGGTAGGGCTACAAAAGCTGCTAAAGTGTCAAATCTGTAAATCTGACTTTACGGAATTGCCCCTATTCTGGGAACTAAAACAACAAATTGATGCAGATAATACGTTGGAAATGTTTTTTTAGGGCATTGGGGAGGACTCAAGGTAATTACAATTACCTTGGAATAACTTTTTGTTGGGTCAATTCTGACATTTTCACATTATTTGGGCAATTTTTAGCAAAAAAAGCCAAATTCTGAATCCCAACATTTACCCAGAAATGGCTATATCTTGAATATAAGCGACCTGTTTATGGTGTTTCATATCCAAAATGGCCTTCATAGAAGATTTAAGTATGCCATTGAGCCTTCTGAAACCAAGGAAGCTGACTCAGGCCAAAAAATATTGAAATTCCAAAAAAAGTTTTTTTCAGCCCACCCTGACGTTACATTGTATCTCGCTTCACCTGGCTATTTAGAAAGTTGGTATGAATAAGTATAAGGAAATTTTCTAACTGTGCCTTACCATTTTAAAATAAGTTACATTGTATGGTAATGTAAATTCTCGTGATTTAAGAGAAGATTAATGGCCCTATTTGAAAAATACAAGTGTTATGAACGAAAGTGTGGTTGCCATGGCAAACAATATAAACAATGGATATCCATAAACAATTTTGTCTGATTAGCCAACTTCAATACTACCATTATGTTAAATTAGATAGCATCCGTTACTGAATCTAACAGTTTGAAGCAGCATTTAAGGTCAACTGAAGCAACTGGAGCATGCAGAGGTCACTGCGGGCTTCTGAATTTCTCATGAGCTTTTGATCTTTCTTCAACCCTATAAACAGGAATTAATATTATTAGATGTCGAAGGTTTAATATGTGCAGGGAACACTTCAAAACATTGTCAAATGTTGTGATTGACTCATACCAGGCAGGGTAAATGTTTTCTCTAAATAGTGGTGATGTGGGAAGCCTTCGAAGCTAGCCTTGTTGATTTGACCAATTCTCATGTGAGGCACCTTGTTGTATTTAATTGATGTTGGACAGGTCTGAGCTCAAAGGATTATAGCCACCCCTGTTGTGCAAAAATATTAGATCTGTCCAATCATCAGCCCAGCTCTTATCCACTTTGTTGGTTTCAGATTGATGTTGTTTTCTTCTTGAATGTGTTTCTCTTGTTATCTCGGTCATTCAAATATCACTGATAAGCACGAGAGAGGGAATAGGTGACTTATAAAACGAGGGATGTGATACTCGCAGATAGATAGATAGACAGATAGATAGATGGATAGATGGATAGATAGATAGATAGATAGATAGATAGATAGATAGATAGATAGATAGATAGATAGATAGATAGATAGATAGATAGAGAGATAGATAGATAGAGAGATGGATAGATAGATAGATAGATAGATAGATAGATAGACGGTGTCAATTTTGGAGGAAGGCCTTATGTAATCCCTCATTAAATGAATCAATGAACACTGTGGTTACTTGACCTCATCATCCTTGAATTACACGGTCCCAGACCTCAGTAGTCAGTAATTGACACCAACTGGCATCATGGCCAATTCTCTCATTGCCAATGGTGACGTCGCCGACCAGATACAATTTGTTCTTCCATGTACACCCTCTCATCCGACCATACTGTTATCACGTGTGCATAATATGGAACTATAATGGAACTACAATACAATACATTGGCATATCATTCACAGTGGTTCACCTCTTTCCGAGGTTTTCATTACTTGGAGTGGGCAACCTTGGAACGCAGGTTCAATTACAAAAGAGATAAACAAGTAGGCACTTGCGCATTACATAATCTTGCATAATTGTTTCCATGTTGGTTTAAAATAGAAACAGAAAAAATAAACATATATCGACCGTGTTTTTTGTCCTTGACATCTTTACCATATCAGTAGGCCTAGAACTGTACAGCTTAGCAGGACGGTCACATCTGGAGCACGTGCTTGTCGTATTTATCTTATGTAACATACATACAATAATTAAGGCACCAAAAAAAAAAGAAAAAAAAAGGAGGCCATATCCAATACACAAGTCAAATGCATGTTAAATATTAAGAAATTCCAACCAAACCACCGACCCCCCCCCCCCCCACCCATCCACCCACCGAGGAGAAAAAGGTGCTACAAACAGCTACAGTCCTATATGGCAAAGTGCAATGTACGTGATCGAGGTTGCAGTATACAGTGCCCAGTGTGCCAGATCCCTAACCAGGTTTTTAGGCTTGTCAACAAGGGATATCACGTGATACTGTTGCAGCCAATGGGACAAGATTCCAAGTCATATGATGCCTTAGCCTCTTTAAAAGTAACTTATTGAATGTATCGGTACTGTGTTTGACAAACCTAGCAGGAGTGTGTGGATGTTATATCATGTCTCAGAAAAATAACAACTCGCACCCAGAAATGGGACCTGGGGACCGTGGCAGGACAGGCTCTGATCCTTTACTGTCAAACAAATACTTGAAAGAATCGCAAAACTTGAATTTAAACAGAAGCACAAGAAGGCAAAAGGTTGGTCTGAATTTGTGTGATTTTTTAAATCTGGTTAGAGATTGTTCTATGTGTGCAAGTGAGCATCATTTTGTAAGTTTGCAATGCCTCCATTTAATGTCCCATGGGTTCGGACTAAAGTGAGTTCCCGGGGTATACCTGCTACTACCTGGCCATCTGGGTTTCCAGCATCCTCACTTCTCAGGGTTGACTTGTGTACATATGCGTTTTCAAGAAGAAATATTTACTGCTCCTCCGATGTGAAAAGCATAATTCACAGTTTGGGAAGGCTCAAGGCAATTGAATGATAATTTGAATGTTTAATTGTTGTCTGTTTGTCGTTTCATGATTGTATGTGTAGAAAACAACAAACACTTAATTAAATTATGGATTTCAAACACCGGAAAAAAGCTGGCAATGGATTAGAATACTTCAACATGTTATAACATTTGCTGGCAGGGCGAGTGTAAACGAGCCCTGCAATGGGAGGATGGTTTCCACCCCCATATTTCAGTTTTTAGTTTTCTGATTATATATAATAGGCACTAAAACCATGGAACAATCACAGGGAGCTGTTGGTTCATGCTAAAACTAAAATAGCAATTTGGTGAGGGTAGAACTAGACCAGCAGCCTAGGGTAGAACGTGCTCCTCCGCCCCCAAAATCTCCAACCCCGAGGAATATATATATATATATATATATATATATATAGGAATTTGCCCCCCCATCCCCCCATCGCTTCTTGCAGGACAGGATAACCAAAATGTGTAGTCCGGGCTATCCATGGGCTCAATCTTGTAGCACAGCCTATGTTTGTACCCGTATGGTGCCCTATTTTCGTCAGTTCTTCACTTTAAACAGTCATCAGAGCCGTACCAATACTTTGACAAGTTGTTAATTCACTTTCAATTAACAAAAATGTTGATTTTTTTTTGTGCAAAATTGTTCAATGGAAGGGAAGACATACTAGACAAAATTTTGTGAGCCCTGAGCAATCCTTCATTTTAACGATATGCATTCTGACGATTTTGGGACCCCAGGGACCTATTATCGTCAGCTAGGGTATCCTAAGTTCGTCACAATATATTTCAAAATGGCACTGTTAATAGCCTTAAAGTAACTCTAACTCATGTTTTATATTTTTTAATCAATCTTGATTAGTAAATGTGTCCCTGACTGCTGATACTTGTGTCCTTTCCATGTTCGAACTGAGTACAACATATACATGAAGATGGGTCTGCAAATCAGAGGAAGATGGGCTTGCTCAGGGCAAGTTTGTCTAAAAATTAAAACAAAAAGAATTGAATCATGAATTTTTTACCGCCTGTGGAAAATTTGGTTAAATTGGGGGGCATTGCTCAAAAGTGACGATATTGGGATCCTGACGAAAATAGGGCACCATACCGTGATTATTATTTATTCTTTATTTAATGGTAAAATACAACTGGCCTACATGAATATATTGCCAAAGATCTGAAAGTGTTTGTACCATATCATGCACGAACCAAGAACCAAATAATTGATTCACATCAACTGAAGGTTTATGCATCCACCTTTTTTTCACAGAATGCGAAGGCAGTCAAGTTATAGTCTTGTTGACAAGAAAAGTTAGAAAACCACAAAAACTAATCTCACTAGGGACTCAACACTGTGTACCAACCAAGTGACCCAATTAAGGATTTTCTTTGTTTACATTTTGCTTGTTTTCATATATAGAGCAAGCAACAAACATTGCCATATAGCCAGTATGCTGTCTTATAGTATACACAATACACATACAAAATTTGGAATCAATCAGTTAAGTTTTTTGGGAGATTAGGCAGTTTTAGTAAATTTTAGTGCATTTTTTACTAAAATAACCAATTTCTGATACATAAATACAGCATAATGGCTATGTTATATCGTAATTACATTGGTTTCTGGTCTGAAATTTAAGATTTAATGATTAACTAGGTCGCTTCGCACAGAGCAAACGGTACACAGTGTCAATGACCACCCAAAGACAATGCACGGCCCATAGCCAGCTGAACCACTAAGTCGCTCACCTTTTGTTGCTGGATTCAGGATTACCTGATAGCTATATTGACGTCTATTTATTTATTTTATCAGATTGAATTTACAACAATGATAATAGAATTATTGGCCAGGAGATACTCACATTGTCCTATTAAGGACACTGGTATATGTACACTCTTGCTCATATATATAATTTGGAATCCTACTATTAATTCATGGACCCCTCCGTCTTTCCCCGCCAAAGAATAAGTTGCCCATTCACAAAATCTTGCATGGAACCTTTTCTCACCCTCTAGATTGTTTTAGACTAGGTTTTATGTTCAAAATTTATATTTCATATTATGCTCCCCCCCCACCCACATCTAATGGGTATCATGCTAGTAGAGGAAAACATGAAACACCGGTCAAGTTATGGACACACATTTTCAAGAGTTGTCCAGATTTATTTGTGAAGTTTATAAAGCTTGAAAGAAGTCAAATGGAGCAAAATAAACAAAATGCACTGAGTGACAAAAGTGATGCATATACCTCATCTGTGTGCTAAATATAGGTTCTGCCCGAAACGATCTTCACATAAAATCATAGAACTGTACTTCAGTTCCATTCTTACACCATGGAACCATCATGTTGACTGTGCCCCTCAATCTTCTTGTCTGCCTCATTATGCATAACTCTTGTCTTTCAGTGTATAACTAAACTGCTCACACTTAAAAACGCACAGCTCTTAGAATACACAGAATTCGTAAACTACTCAAGAGAACTATTTGTAAACTTCCACGCCTGCTTATTAACTGGTTGTCCAAAGATTTTGAAAGTTTGAAGAAAATCCATTATCCATAATCCATTGACTTTTCAAAGAGACTGACACGTGCTTGCAACTTTGTATCGCGTATAAAATTTGGGATTTGCAAAGTTAATGAGGCTGTAATGAAGAATATCCACCACATCCACATGTTAATGATTTCAAACTGTCGACAAAGAAGTCCAACAAGATTGCATTGAAAAACATTGTCACATTGTGGTGATTGCCAAAGCTTATGATACAACTTTTTTTTAAAGAGGATGTGACAAACAAAATGTGAAAAACACCAACTTTGGCTAAAATTCCACCCAAGACCAATATAATAAAATGCAGCAAAAATGCCTGAAGGGGTCAAGGGAACCACTTTCATTATCCGCTAACTCCAAAATTTGACTCTGATGCACTAAATGCAAAAATGTGTTCTGGCTCTATTTGCGTTGATTGTGATTCTGTTTTTGAAGCAGTCTCACTAAATGTGGCCTGATACCTACAACTCATTCTCATTGTTTTTTAGTGAAACTCACCAAACCTTAGGACTGCATATTCAGCCACATCACAGCAATATTTCACGGCCATACCTCAATTAGAAGTTAGTTTTTAAACTGTGTAAAAAGGTGTGTGTTTTAGTATGAGCAGTTTATTTCGATTTGTTTAAAATTGATCCAACGCCTGGATCCAACATTGTTGACTTGAAGAGTGTGATTGCATGTGTGCATTTGACCGACCATACTGTGCTGCTATGTCCTGATTCTATTGTCTTCAGAAGCATCTGCGCAATTAAATGTGTGGCCTCTTATCTTTTCACGACAGCATATCATGTTTCTTTTGTGTGCTGGCCTGGAGACAATGGCCCACACGTGTTTTGCAGGTTATGTTGTAATTTATGATAAATGGCCTTTGAAGTCAAGTATAATGTTCGATATCATACATCAGTTGATGATTACCAGCGATTAAAAAAACAAAAAACACAAAAAATGCTGCTCGACCTGTTACTCGACGACTCATATCATGTCACCCGCCTGCACTCTTGAGAAGTACGTAAAGGTTAAACCTTTTGAGATTCCATAGCTTGACATAGATATGACACCTAAAAAGGTTCCAAATCGAAGCTTTAAAAAGTTTTATCACTAGGAGCCCTAAAATGGTCTCGAAGCAGAACCTTAATGTTCAGTTTTACCTTTTAAGGTGCTTGCAGAAACCTTTATGGAGAATGACAAAATCGTGTAAGGTTTTGGAAACCTACCCAGGATATTTTTGAGCAATAGAAAGACTTTACAGATGCTCCAAGGCAGGGACATGGGCAAGGGGAATGCGCCTTTGACCCGCAGCTCAGGTCATCTTCACCATGATTTTGAATTTGAAAACAAAAATTGTCACAAGTGCCGAAAGCATGTGACCTCGATTGCAATTTTAAGTGCAATTTAAAATATTTCTTAACTTTTTTCTCATGAAAGCTTTTTCCAGGGCTATTTTTGGCAATGGACTATATTAGCGAGGAAATGTTCTTTATTTGAAAAAGTCTCAGATTCATTTAATTTATATTATATCTTATCTATTCCAAACATAAAATTGATATTCGTGCATTGCTATTTTTAGATAGATAGTGGATGGCGAGGAGACCAATGTTGAATTTTATTGGCCGAAGCAGTAATATTGGACTCCTGACCATACGTTTACTTTATTTGCAGCCACGTTTCGGAATATCCTTCGATGTAGACGGTGTGCTAGCCAGAGGGACCATTCCGATATCTGCAGGACAGCGAATGATAAAGCAATTGCAGGATGACAAGGGTGATGTTAAAGTTCCCATCACTTTTGTCACCAATTCTCTCAACCGAGACATGGATAAGGCCAATCAACTCTCAACTTGGCTTGGAGTTCCTGTGAGTAATAATACTAATATTCCAAAGTCATATGCAATGACGTTTTTCTTGAAAAGTAGTTAAAAAATATATTGGTTATTTAATGTGTAATACATTGCATGTTTGACTTTTAGACTGATTTTTGCTCTTTGTTAATTTCAAGGTTTCTCCTCATCAAATGATCCATGCTCCAGGGCCACTTGAGCTGTTCAAGGAATTTCACAAGAAGCATTGTTTGGTCGTCGGGCAAGGCAAAATTCTAGAAATCGCCAAAGAGTATCCTTTATTTCCCTGATGAAATTAAAAATATTCAGCCAAAGGTTATTTTCAGATCGGAATCGCTTTTTATTCATATTTATGTTCAGTTCACCATTTTATATTGTATGTCTAAGGCCCAGTTAAATGCTGTTCAGGATGATATGTTAAATTGGTAGCCCCTTGTATAAGTGTCTGTGCTGGGCAAGTAAAAGATCCCTCACATGGGGTAAATGCATGTGTAACATGTTGAGGACCCACACTCTCTTCCCATCTCATTAATCAATGCCCGTCATCCTGAGCTGAGTAGAGAGGGATATCTATCTCTCTACCCTGCTCACACTTGAAATCGCACATCTTTTAATGGGGCTTTGAAGCTTACAACTAATTAAATTACGGTAAAGGAAATTTCCACTGATGTAACTGAATGTCCTGTCCGCACAATTTCACCGAGAATCATTACGGAATGGCAGGATCAAGTACTTTTAGTGAGACTGCTTCAAAATCATACAATTAATGGCTGATAAAGCCATAATCAAATCTCATGTCTGGAATTTACGAATGATGAAAGAAGAGCCCCTGACCACTTCAATATTTTGCAGCAATATTGGTTTCTCACGGATTAGTGGTAATGAATATTTAGTAATCTTCAACAAATATTATAGTTATACTTATTAGAAAGCAACTTTTGTGGCCATCACATAGTTTCATGCAAATTTGTGTGTTGATACAGCAAATTTAAATTGCACAATTTACTATTATTTTGTTTCCTGATTTATAAAATTACTACCAACAGTATTTCCTTAACACTGTAAGTTTGGGCTTCACAAATATATGTACCCTGCAGCAGGTGAAGGAGGCCTTTCCCTTGCTCGATATGGTGGATCATGACAACCGGAAAAAAATTGTGAGTGACGTTACTGCATAATACTGTTTTATTAACACATTATTACAATTACCAGTTACTAGAAAAACATATCCATTCTACGGACATACATTGTCCTTGGTGTGCAATGTGCAGGGCTAGGAGATGTTGTGGGCTGGCTTATATATCTATATAAAAGTAACCATGGACAAGACCAATAATTTAACCCACTTTGTTCCACATCATTGACAATCTTCTCTTTTGAGACCGTGCTTAACACATCATTCGCACAAACTGTTTCACTTGAATTCCTGACATCAAAGTGCTTTGGCCCAATGATATAACCAAATGATTGTCTCTACTAATGTGGAAAAAATCCCTAGTTTCGACTATGAATTTCTGCTTTAATCCCCACATGACGCATAGATTGGTGAAATATGGAATGTTTGGGTGGTTGCAAGAGACCTATAATAGGCAGTTGAGAGCAATTTGAGTATGAAAACAAATGTCAGCCCCCCTCCCTGGGAAGCATATAACGAGGAAATATTTTGTGAGAAAAACGAGTAAAGCAGGGCCTCTAAAGAGAAGTTCTATGAAAAAATTAAAGCTGAACAAAGTTGTCGTATCGCTGGCCTTTTTGTCAGGAATCTCAAATTATAAGTAAGATTTGTACGCCAGTCCTCTTCTCCACCAGTCCCCTATGAGGGCCATTAGAAAACCCATTGGCAAGGTTCTTTTTATTGTTCATATTTTATTAGCTATTATATATAATCAGCATATGTACGACCTGGCAACCTGACCAATGCTGGTATTATTCATACAAACATGCATATGGCAATAAAGCTCTATCCAATTCACATAATAAAAGTCAAAGTAATCCTGTCAATCATTTGCAACATTCAATCTATGCCAATATAGCAAGATCAGACATATTTAGACACACTGAAAAAAAGGTTTGTGTGAAACAGACAAAACGAACGTTAGCTGGTGTCCGTCCAAAATTTTGTGTAAATTCACACAAAAAGTATGTGTATTTTTGACATTTCATTGTCAATCTTGATCAATTTTTTGTGTGATTTGATCAATGAAATGTCAAAAATACACATACCTTTTGTCTGAATTTACACAAAATTTTGGACGGACACCAGCTAACGTTCGTTTTGTCTGTTTCACACAAACCTTTTTTTCAGTGCACCATTCCCATCATCAAATGTCTAACCATAAATTTTACCCTAATCGATGGATACTAAAAATACAAAATACATTTACGTACATTTGAAATACTAAACATAAATTGGAAATTCCAATCTCCTTTAACAATAGGCCTTTATTCTATTATTGCTACCAAAATGTCATGGCACATGCATTTATTTGCAATATCATTTTTCCTTCAATCAGCCATGCGGTTCATAATTTATCTTTCCACTTCTATTTCTCTCAACCAAGCAAAGACAGATTTATGAATTTGTTAAAAATTAATTTTCTTGTTTATATCCGTTGGTGCAGGCCAAGGAGGGGTATGTGGAGAAGCCGATGGACAGAGTGGAAGCAATAATACTGATGGGCGAGCCCAAGAGGTGGGAGAGTTACCTGCAAGTGCTAGTCGACTTACTCATAACTGATGGCAAACCTGACCGTGCTCTTGACACTGCCCCAGAAGAACACCTGCCTGTGATTGCATGTAATATGGACCTCCTGTTCATGGATCGAGCCTGTGTACCAAGGTATTTGTCTTTATTCGCCACATTATCAATGACTGACTGTTCAAATCTCTAACAGTGAACATTTATATTATATGTATTAGAGGAATGTCACAAGATCAGGTCACACAACAGCTGTCTGTATTACTACGCCAGACTACTTCCAAAAAGAATGGCTGCTGCTCAAGATCCAGTACTCTGCTTTGAATGGAAATGTTTGAGTTGACTAATGATAGTTTTCTTGTAACTTTAACTTTATGTTTTGCCAAAGAAAGGGATGATTTTACTCATCAGAACTTTGCTAGTATTCAATCTACAACCAATGATGCATGTTCAAGTGTTGTCAAAAACGTGTCCAAAAAGAATCTGTCTCACTTATTCACAAAGTTATGTCCAGATCAAAATTTGCTAAACCTGATATTCTTCACTTCGGTGTTTAGTATTTATTCCTGTTGATAGGATAAAGTATGCGGGACTGTTTGTCAAAATTTGGAACACATGAAATATTTAGCGAAATAACTTTTATCCCTGCCAAAAATGGCATCGAAATGACCTACCCCCCTGAAAATGGCTTGTCTCAATCTGCCGCCAGTACGCCCCTGTTTATTTGGTTTTTATAATTTCAGGTATGGACACGGAGCTTTTCTACATTGTCTAGAGGCACTTTACAAGGTGAGGAAAATATCAGTTTTTGTTGTTTGTAAGTTATTAGGGATTTTTCCCGAAAGGACTAGACATTTAAGGGAGGGTCCCTTAAGAGGTACTAAGTTGAGGGAATCCTTGCATAGTACCTTTTAAGGGACCCTCCCTTAATGTTTAGTCCTTTCGGGAAAAATCCCAAGTGAGAGCCTTTAACGAAGAACTGGGATCATGGCCCATCCGAGTTTTCTACAAAGTAAATGCATTCCCATAGAGAGATATCTAATGATTGTCCCCTGATGATTTCTAAAGTTCAAATGATGGAAAGGTCAATGAATATTGTATGACATTTACTGTGATAACAATATCTGGCATGGTTGTTCCTAACAGAAAGTCACTGGGCGTGAACTGAAGTACACTGCTCTCGTTGGAAAACCAAGTGAAATAACATTCCGGTATGCCGAGCATTGTCTGGCCAGGGAAGCTAAGAAATTGGGAATCGAAGAACCACTACAAAGAATGTACCTGATTGGGTATGTGTTGCATCTTTTTATCTGCGTGCTACTGCCCTACACTCATGATCAAAATGCTGGAGTAATTTGGATTTTCAAGGTGTCAGAACTTCAAAGTTTTAAAATTGGTGATTGAATGTGAGGAATTGCAAAGATTTTTTCCTCAGGCATAAGATTTATGTAAAAATGATATGATAAACCATTTCTAGTGGCTGAGAATTGTTTGAATATTTTCTTTGGGTGACATGGAAAAATTGGCCATCTTAAGTTAAAAAAATCATCAAAATTGCATCATGGCTTGACAACATAGACACAAATTTTGATCATATGCAAAAACATTCAAACAAGAGCAGGTATACTGCCTCCATATCCCCCATGCCCTACACCTACCAATACCCACCAGAATTCCAATTTTAGTTATGCCAAATATTTCCACCAGGGGCACAACTGTGCATACATGTAAGGAGGTGGAGACACCTGGGGGTGGAGTTCGCTTTTAAAAATAACATGGCTGCAGGCCAAAAGCACAGCAAAAAGTATTTGGGATGTGGAAATGGTTATGATATTTATTGATTTATGGTCAGATTTGACAAGTTTAGGGGGGTCTTTGACTGTTGGGAAAGGATGAGCATTGTGCATTGTGTGGTGTTTGAGATATTTGATGGACGCCATGACATGGAGACCAAAAGTAAAATCCCCCATAGCATAGCATGGGGGATAATTAATCTCGATGTGTACAACCAAAAAACATCACAATATCATGTTGAATGCCACATGCATTGACTCTGCCTTTACTTGACTTGACATGGATTCCGCCTACCTGTTTTTTTGCTTCTTATTGACAAATGTGGCCATTCTTCAGTGACAGTCACTTGCACCTGGTCCAGATCAGTTGGCTGAACCTTCATCTTGTGTGCAATATGGTTGAAGATGTCCCTGCAGAGTTATTTAGGCTCTAGTCTTGTAAAGTTGCCAATAACGGCAAATTCTCATTTTGCAGTAAATGTAATAAAATCACAGCTCAGCAAAATCAAAATAATGTTTCTGAGTTGATAGAGTTTGTAGATTTCAAAGTAAATATTTCGCTGTCCATTGTCCCAGTTTTTATATAATTTGTAAGCGAATTGTTTTGGAATATGATTTAATAATAATAATATAGGGTAATGATACAGGGTGTGTCACAGGGATGAGGTATAACACCTTGCAAATTTAGTTCATCTAACTATAAGCATCATGCGGCTCTTCAAATAAACTTAACAAATTTAATAATGACAGAAAAAATGGCCCAAATTTTAGACTCTACATTGAAAGTATATCATTATAAAGCTAAAATAATCTTAAATAATGACATCCACCACAGTTCAAGAGATTTACATAGATCTACTTCTGAACAAGCACGACCAGATTAATATTTTTTTTTTTACCTTGAAAAAGATTGAGGCTTTGGCATGCCATTACCATATGTTATTACAGGCATTTTTCCTGCAACTACATATACATGTACTCCTTTCTGCATGAGAAAGGAATGCTGGACAAATTCGTGCAATGTCATCACTTTATTTCTTTTCAAATTATCTTGCAGTGATACGCCTGAAGTGGATATTGTTGGAACTAATTTATATCAACGGTATATAACTCGTCTGCACAAACGCAATGAAGGCGAGATATGCGATGGTGACAAGGATTCCAAACAACGCGAGGAATATGATCCGGAGTTGCCTGAATCTCGGAATGTTCCGGCTGGGAGCAATTTCAACACTCAGACCGTGACACAGTCATTAGGAGTCCTCGTCTGCACAGGGGTCTACAAACCAGGTGTGGAAAAGGATATGGAAGGCGATGAGAAAAACTACCACGGTCATCGTGATTTCCCTTACAATGCAAAGCTCTATAAGCCATCCAAGACTGTTGAAGATGTAGATGATGCGGTTAGATATATATTAGAGAAAGAAGGAATAACAAATCTCTAAGAACTGTTCAAATATGCTGTTAATCACATGCACAAATCCCCGCTCCATTGCATAATTATTTTATTCTTGCAACAAAAAAAGAAAAAAAAAGGGAAAACATTTACTGAATTTGTCTATTAGTAACCGTGCCAAGTGGTAACCAAACAAACTTGTCACCAATTTTGATTTTTTAAATGCAAGTCGTACATGAGACATATCAAATGGCCAAGGACAATGGTAGCCTTAACGAAAATGTATAACAACTTGTAACCAGTGACTGGTAATCACAGAAACCAACTTGTAACTTGTAATCGCCATTGTGTCATTGTAATCGCTATTTTGTCTTTTTAATTGTAAACATTATTTAGATTTAGGCCAAGATATAATTTATATTTGGATAATTTATCATTTTTGCATACATATGTACCATTCATTTTTGAATTTTCGAATATATTTCTTGTGTTAGATAAAACTTCTTCCTGTTAAAATTTATTATCTTATGAAGTTTAATGAAATAGAAATGTATTTATAAGAGCAGCTTAATGAGGGGATCAGCCTATGATTTGGCAGTCTGGGACCTTTGATACGACTTGGTAGTAAGCAAGAATTTGGTGGTTACGACTGAAGTAGTGGGAAATAAATATGTGACTCGGTAACAAAAATATAATGGTTGCTGGTTAATTGGCAGGGTTGTGAGTTTCTAGTTCGTTGATTACCATTTTGTTTGGTTACCAGTTGCATTGTTACTAGTTGACTTGATACCAAATTTTGTGTACATATAATATGTGTAAGGGAATATATATATATGTCAATATAATAATAAGTGATGCATCTGTATAGATATGAATGTGTAGGCCTATAGCTGACAGGCCATTGTTGTTGTATGTATTTGTATTGCTGTAACTGATGACAAATAAAAAACCTGCAGGTTGGGAACACATGATATTGTCCTTACCATTTGTCTGACTAGTGTTCACCTTGACAAGAAGCATATAGTAGGGCGGGGCATGAAGTCTGGGTTAGATGAGAGGCCGCTCCGGGGTTAGATCTAAACTTACATTTTTGGTGCATTTTCTTATTGATAGGATTGAAGCAAGAAGCTTTTTAGGTGATGTCACAAATTTTCAGGGCAAACAGCACCAAACTATAGTAAAAATCATGGAAACAAAAAAAATGTGCTTGATTTTTGTAACTTTGATTAAATCTTTGAAAGTGGTTGTCAGAAATAACCATGGAAGTGTTTAAAAGTATAGTGTATATATCTGCATTGCTTCACTTTATGACCATCACATAGATATGATTTGGATCATATACTTTGCAATCTAGTTCAAAATTTTGGGGTCAAATTAGAATATGTGGGTTTGGGGCGAGAGGTCCCACATGGTATGGGGCATGCGGCCCCCTTCACTGGGGGGTCGAAGCTGCTTCAGGAACCATTTAATAATGTGTACTTTACCTCAAATCATGATAGAATAGCTAATTAAAATAGAAAAATTTGGCTGAAATTGAAACAGGGCAAAAAATATCCAAAAAAAAGTATGAACAAAAAAATTCAGAAATTCAGAAAAGTGAATAGAATGCCTTAAAAATGATAGAAGAACCCCAAGAAATAACTTTAAAGCTGAATGCGCTCATAAAAAAAAAAAATGCCATAGGATTATAATAGGGGGCTTCTTGCCCGATGGGCAGAGTAAGAAGGCCATTTTCAATTTTTTACAAAAATGGCTTTAACTCCTTTATTAAAATTGGTAGACATTTGTTTCACTAGTTATAAGGAGCAGAGCATTTTTTAAGGATTTTCGACTGGGAGACCAACGCGCTTTGGTGGCGTCATAATGCGCAACATTTATAGACAGCAGCTATACATGTAGGCCTAGATCCATTGCAATATATATATGTATTGATTCGCTTGCCAAGGGATTTTGAACTGTTGAGCTGGCTGCTAGTTTAGAAGTTTTGCTGATTGCCACATAAAAGAGTCTTGACAAATTTTGTTTTTAAAATTGGAAATCAGAAAGATTACATAAGCAGAAGTACATATTGTAGAGATCGTGAATATTCTTGATATGAGAAGCAGAAGGGTTGTATTCAAATGCTCCCAAGAACCACAAATTGAGACAACCAAATGAGAAATTGATGAGAGTCTCTGGAAAAAAATTGGTCTCCCAGTGATGCCAATTTGTTGATGAGTAAACTCCATGTAGCTTGCAGTGAAAACTGGCCTTAAAATTTTGAATCAGGGAAATTTCAAAGTGGCCACCAACTGTTATTGCTCTCTGCATATGCTCAATAGGCCTGAGCATGCCCAGTGGAAATGAGGTCATTTCTGAGCAAAGTGAGCATGCTCAGTGCCATGCAATTATGTCAGAGCAAATTTTCCATTTTACATATTTCTATAGTGCATGGGAATGCAAAACTCGAACGCCCAGTTTTACCAACGTGGCCTTAAGAGAGGAACTCTGTGTTAGTTTATCCTGTCTCTGCTCGGTACTGACCACTTGTGGCAGCAGAATACTGTCAGTCCCTGGAAAATGGAATTGGGTTGCTATTTACATTATATAGATAGTGGATGGTGAGGAGACCAATATTGAGTTTTATTGGCCGAAGCAGTAATATTGGTCGAGGCCGCAGGCCGAGACCAATATTACCTGCTTTCATTAAAATTTTCCGATTTATTTTGTAGTAAAAAATATGTAGCTAAAAAAAAGAAACCATTTGAGATTATACTATTAAACAAAATGAGCAGCCTTAAACTAACACCAAACACCAATGAAATAAATTTTGACGATTTTTTATGGTATTCAAAAGACTTTCACAATTGATCCTTTTTAACCCCCCCCCCCTCTTTTTTCTAAGATGCCAATAATGTCTACTAATACTGACATGTATTAAATCTGTTAACTTGCAAAAAAAAAAATCACTAGCATAGCATAGTGGTGGAATGGGCCTAATTGCTTTTTTTTGTCGGGAAAATTGCTAATTGAAGCTGACAGAACTTCTAGGCCCAAATATACATATACAGGCCTAGATCAACGAAAAGAAATTAAACAACAGAGAGAAAGATCAGGCCTAATACAATAGATAGGTTATAAAATGTCACATGCACACAGATCTTTGAAATCATCTTTCATGTACATTGCCGTGAGCTGCATTGTGCACAGACTTGCGACTCTGCTGATCATTGTAGTTACGCAATAATTCAAGTACATCTGCACTCAGGACGCCAATATTACTTTAAGAGGCGCCAATAACACTCATGGACGCCAATATCGCTATTTATTGGCGTGGCACGTGATTGATTTGACGTCATCTGATTGGCTTACAAATTTTGATGCAGAATATAGTTGTTTGTTGTATGTGGGCTACAATGTATACTAGGCCTATACATCCTCTCTAATGAACAATTGTTCCAAATTAATTTGGTATCCACAAGCTTTCTGCTTAAAATCGAAGTCAATCAAAGTTAGACTAGACTGTTGAATAGTTTAAGGAAAATTTTTATACAATAGGCCATTACCAAATGCTGCGATTGCCTGGTTTCTTTCAGAAACACACATAGTGCAACTAGACTGTAGTTGTGCACCTTTGGGTGGTTTCTTTGACAGGTACCGTAATATATGGGGTGAATAGGGACACAGGGGTGAATCGGGACAAGACAGAGATGTCTATTATTTCTGATCAACCACTTATACTCAACCTAGGGAATTCATTTTTGGCACATGTATTTTACGGTGACACCCTATGAGTCCGAGGGCCCGCCAAATCGCGGGCCCGCGAGTCCGAGGGCCCGCGAGTCCGAGGTGCCCTCAGGGCACCTTGAATCTAAGGTGCCCTCAGGGCATACCTTACGATTGTCTCCTGAGGCCCGTGAGTCCGAGGGCCCGCCAGTCCGAATCCGAGATGCCCTGAGGGCATTAGCTCTCTCTGATGCCCTCAGGGTAAATGAGTGATGTCATTTGGGGATTGAAGTCTGAAATGTCAGATCTGAAGTAGGCCTGTTATTATTTTTGAATGGAATTCACTTCTGAAAGAGTCTATCTATCTAGATCTATAAATCTATCTATCAATCTATCTATCTATCTATCATTCTATCTATCTATCTATCTATCTATCTATCTATCTAATTATCCATCTGTCTGTCTATTTATCTATCTATCTATCTATCTATCTATCTATCTATCTATCCATCTATCTGTCTATCATTCTGACTATCAATATGCCTATTAGCCTATATATCTATCAATCTGACCACATAAATCTATTTATCTATCTGCTTGTCTTTCTATCCAGCTGTGTCAAGATAACCAAATAATCTATCCAATGGCATCCTCTTTCTCTAGATTCAGTTAGTATGAGTTTCTATGGTTAGTGTTATCACTGTCAACGCAGAATTTTCAGCTTACCAGATTGGTCCATATGCAACAATTGCCAACGAAACATCCTACAAATCTGTTAAACGCATAGAAAGCCATGAAAAAGTATTATTCTGCTTCAGTAAGCAGCTGAGTTTGACTAATGGATAAGATCAGCAGTTCTAACGTTCATGAAATCGACAGAAATGTGGACAAACCAATGAAATATTTAAATATAGTAATTATCAGGAAACCAGTGTTAAATGATCAATAGAAACCTATATTTTGGACTTCAGGCAATTTTAATCATTTAGGAGTATGGGATCATCTGTTTATGACCCAACATTGTACATGACATTACACCAAAATCTGCGCAATAGCAAAAGGGGATGGACACATCAGCTTTTATGAAGGATAACTTAAAGACTCAATAACACAGCAACGAAGTTGTGGCCACAAAGCCATAAAACTTTTACTGGACTCTCATTCGACAGTGGTTATTAGGCCACACCTGATTAATTAGCGTGTGAGAGGTGTCCAGAAATGAACTTTCTCTCCATAAAATTCACTTTCTCTTACGAATTTGAAGCACCAATTATATTACTAAATTAAGTAAATTAATTCATTAGTATGCTTATCAAGTTTGCTAACACGTTAGAGTAATTGAAAGTCTTTTTCTCCACCCAATTGTCCTTTATTAATCACTCTTGGCTAAGATTACATGTAATTGGCCCCTCATAAATGTTCCTTGGGACACTACTTCCTCGGGACACATATATATTAGTTGTTCCTCAGGGCACTTTTGTTTTTTCCTCAGGGCACTTTGTTGTGCCTAGGGAAACTTCGTTGCTCCTCAGGGCACTTTTCTTTTTTCCACAGGGCACTTTTTTTTTCCACAGGGCACTTTGTTTTTCCCTCAGGGCACTTTGTTTTTCCCTCAGGGCACTTTGTTTTTCCCTCAGGGCACTTTGTTTTTCCCTCAGGGCATTTTGTTTTTTCCCTCAGGGCACTTTGTTTTTCCCTCAGGGCACTTTGTTTTTCCCTCAGGGCACTATTTTTGTTCCTTAGATCACTTTTGTTGTTCTTCAGTGCACTTTTGTTGTTCCTCAGGGCACTTTTGTTGTTCCTCAGGGTACTTTTGTTGTTCCTCAAGGCACTTTTGTTGTTCCTTGGGGCATTTTTGTTGTTCCTTGGGGCGCTTTTTGATTCCTCTGGGCACTTTTTGTTCTTCGGGGTACTTTTTGGTTTCTCAGGTCACTTTTTTGGCTCCTCAGGGCATTCTTGATTTCCTTGTGTCACTTTTTTATCCAAGGCACCTTCTTGTCGCTCAAGGCACTTTTGCATTTTTCAGAGCATCCTTCCCCCCTTTGGACACTTGTGTTCCTTTGTTTTCCTCAGGGTACTTTGTTTTTTCCTCAGGATACTATTTTTGTTCCTCAGGGCACTTTTGTTGTTCCTCAGGTCACTTTTGTTATTCCTTGGGGCGCTTTTTGATTCCTCTTCACACTTTTTGTTCCTCAAGGCACTTTTTGGTTTCTCAGCCCTGGCACTTTTTGGTTCCTCAGGGCATTCTTGATTTCCTTGTGTCACTTTTTTATCCAAGGCACCTTCTTGTCGCTCAAGGCACTTTTGCATTTTTCAGAGCATCCTTCCCCCCTTTGGACACTTGTGTTCCTTTGTTTTCCTCAGGGCACTTTGTTTTTTCCTCAGGATACTATTTTTGTTCCTCAGGGCACTATTGTTGTTCCTCAGGTCACTTTTGTTATTCCTTGGGGCGCTTTTTGATTCCTCTTGACACTTTTTGTTCCTCGAGGCACTTTTTGGTTTCTCAGCCCTGGCACTTTTTGGTTCCTCAGGGCATTCTTGATTTCCTTGTGTCGCTTTTTTTATCCAAGGCAACTTCTTGTCGCTCAGGGCACTATTGCATTTTTCAGAGCATCCTTCCCCCCTTTTGGACACTCTTGTGTTCCTTTGTTTTTTCCTCAGGGCACTTTGTTTTTTCCTCAGGCACTTTGTTTTTTCCTCGGGACACTCTGTTTTTCCTCAGGGCACTTTGTTTTTTCCTCAGGACACTACTTTTGTTCCTCAGGGCACTTTTGTTGTTCCTCGGGTCACTCTTGTTATTCCTTGGGGCGCTTTTTGATTCCTCTTGACACTTTTTGTTCCTCGAGGCACTTTTTGGTTTCTCAGTCCTGGCACTTTTTGGTTCCTCAGGGCATTCTTGATTTCCTTGTGTCACTTTTTTTATCCAAGGTAACTTCTTGTCGCTCAGGGCACTATTGCATTTTTCAGAGCATCCTTCCCCCCTTTTGGACACTCTTGTGTTCCTTTGTTTTTTCCTCAGGGCACTTTGTTTTTTCATAGGCACTTTGTTTTTTCCTCGAGACACTCTGTTTTTCCTCAGGGCACTTTGTTTTTTCCTCAGGACACTACTTTTGTTCCTCAGGGCACTTTTGTTGTTCCTCGGGTCACTTTTGTTATTCCTTGGGGTGCTTTTTGATTCCTCTTGACACTTTTTGTTCCTCGCGGCACTTTTTGGTTTCTCAGCCCTGGCACTTTTTGGTTCCTCAGGGCATTCTTGATTTCCATGTGTCACTTTTTTTTATCCAAGGCACCTTCTTGTCGCTCAGGGCACTATTGCATTTTTCAGAGCATCCTTCCCCCCTTTGGGACACTCTTGTGTTGCTTAGGGTGCTTTTTTATCCTTCTTTGCACTTTTATGATTTTTTGGGCCCTATACGGTTCCTCGGGGCACTTTTGTGTTCCTCAGAGCACTTTTTTGCTCCTTGGGACTCTCTTGTGCTCCTTAGGACACTTTTTGGTTCCTCAGGTCACTCTTGTGTTCCTCGGGGCATTTTTTGCTAACTTGGGCACACTTGTGTTCTTTGGAGCTTTCTCATGTCACTAATGGAGCCTTTGAGGGTTCTATAAGCGTGTATTGATAGCGAACTTTAAAAAGTTCGTTATTGAACTTTTTAAAAGGTACCATTTTTTTCCCTAGAAAGGGTTCAATAGTTGACCAAAGGAGTTCTATAATGGAACCGAGGGATTCAGCAATAATGAAACCTTACATTGGAACGTAATGTTTACAAAGATAGGAACCCTTTGTTTGATATTGGAACCTTTGGTTCAATAAAGGAACTTAAGTGAAACAATTGAACCTTTTTGTTCACAAATTGAACCATTTGGTGCAATTATATTATCATTCAGCTCAGTTATAGAACCTGAAGTGTCAGAACCCAAAAGAGACATTGTAAATATATTGTTATACAAATAATCTTGTGATTCCTCTGATTTAGTCATATCCAAAAATTTGATGCTGAAACATACATACGTAGAATTATGTCAAAGTACACTCATATCTTCCATTTTTGTAGTCGAGTATTGTGGGTTTCCCTATTTCCCATGTAATGTTAATTTTTGACCTGTGGAGGGGGGGGGACCTATAATTAAGTTTCTCATTTTTATCAGCATATTTACAATTTAAGTTACATTCTCACTGCACGCCACAAGGTCCGCCTTGAAGGGCCTTGTGCACGTTATGTTTATCTTTTCTCTTCAGAGCGAATGGTTTAAGATATTCGCAGCAAATTTTGGCATGTGATAGTGAGTGTGCTTAACTCAATGATCAACTGAAGATATATTGTAAATAATTATTGAAATTTGTGTCACAGACACAAACTTCCAAAATTTTTTTAGCTTCAACTAACCCCGACCCCATACTTTGTTGCATTTTTGCAATTCTGGGTTTCCTTGTGTCACTTTTTTTATCCAAGCCAGGGAACCTCTTCAGCCCTCTTCTTCCTCAAGGCACCCTTGTGTTCCACGGAGCATTTTTGTTTCCCTTGGGACATTCTTTGTGTTCCTCAGGGCACTTTTTTGTTCCTTGGCGCACTCTTGTGTTCCTCAGAGAACTTTGTTGTTCCTCGGAGCATTTTTTGCGTTCCTTAGGGCACGTTTTTGGTCCTGGTGAATAGATAAATATGCCAGCTAAAAAAATAACGTGCAAGCACTTTAAGCAGCGCAGGCCTGAATAATCTGTCAATGATGAGTTTACAGTGCCAACCCACTGACCAATGAACAGTACAACTTGGGCTTTAAATCTGTGCATGTGACTATTACATGTAATTAGTCTGATTCAACCAATCAATAGATGTCTATACATATCTGCTAATGTGTAAGGCAATTCACAATTGCACTTCAGCAAGTGTCACTGTCTGCTGTGACAGGTGACTTCAATAGCACTTGACAAGTTGATTGAATGGGGTGAACTGACCTTCAAAGGTTCAAAGAAAGATATAGAATCACAGTCTGATTTCTCTAAATTGCAAACAGTATGAGTAGAGTGCATTCCTGTTAACCATGACTTCGAAAAGCCTGCGAATTGCTCTCTATGCACTTGAATGACGCAAGTGGATGTGGGCGATAATAGGCCATGCATCAGCCTGCTGAAAGGCTACTCGTCAATGTGCAATCATTTAAATTTTGCGGGGAAAACTAGCTTTTTAGTTGAGAAAATGAAAAAATTATTCTCACAGAAGTTTACCAAAAGTTGATGGAAGCAAGATAAACTCTTGATGAGACGATATGGCAAGTTTCTGAGTGATAGGTGGAACAGTGCGATCACCTATATGGTCAGAGTTTGTAAAAAAATTCCAAGGGTAAGAGCAGCTGCGCTGCTAAAAGGAGTGCTTAAATGGATGATTGGGGCCTTGCATCATGTGAAGTTATATGCACTTAGCATAATTAGGAAGGAGGAAACAACAACATTCATTTGATGTAAAGGATGGTTGAAAATGTTGTTTAACATTAACAACAGTGGTCCCTGCCATGAACGACCTCCTAATAAGCGACCAGACCCCCATATACAGCTCAGATTGGCTCATTACATCAACTGATGATCAGCATAATTAGAGTCGGCTATTTCTTGCTTGTGAAACTCTAAAATTATTACAGTATTCAAAGATGAGACGTACCATGTGAACATGGACCTAGCATGACCAGATAACTTAAACCTGTCTGATTTTTTCAAATCGACTTTAAAGAAATGTTGCTTTCTTTATGCTCAATGGCTGTCAGATGAATGGGGTAAAAAAACACTGGCAGATTCAATTGGTCAATTGGTTGTTGAAATGCCTAATTGCATTTAGGAAAACTTCTGAGTCAGCACTGGGCCTCCAATGTCAATTCGGAACCAAACTTGTGTTACCCACCCTCAATTTATGCAATCATGCTTGTTGTTAGATCTCAATTGGCAAAAGTTTCAATTGGATTACTCTGCTTTCAATGTACATGTAGTAAAGCAAACAAACAGCCAGACGGAATGTCGCCAATTCGCATTTTCTGCTTGATACAACCATATCAGCTGCTTATTATCATACTGTGCCCGCATTAGGTGAGGTCAGGATGGCCCTTTTGTAACACAGAAAGTGGCCGTAATCGCGAGGTGGCCGTATTAACGAGGTGCCCGTATTAGAGAGGTTTCAACAAGCATGAAAGAAAGGGAAAATATTCGGTTCCAGGCTTTTGTGGTCGTAATGGCGAGGTGCCCGTATTAGAGAGGTGGTCGTAAGGTGAGGTTGAAGTGTACTACCATAGTACCTCTGCGTCAACGTTTTTATTTATAAATATCACCCCAATGTACGACCAACCTGTCTAACGCGACCAGCGACCACCTATTTGATCATATATAGTTGGTTGATTTCATCCTCTCAAACGGACACAAACGACCGCTAATTTACGACCAATGAGAGAAGCCATGATGCATCATGGACAATCAGAAATGTAAACTGGTCTGCCCCTGTATGTGTGTGTGTATATATATATATAAAAGATGTTAAATTAGAATTTTAAAAGTCAATTATTGATTCTGCCACTTGCTTTAATCATGATAACAGATTTGACTTGCAACTGAGTGGTACTACTGCAATCACTGACTCATTCAATGCCGAAGATTATGACTAAAACTCACCTGAGATTCACAAAACTTTAATAATTTAATGCGAAATTTACATACACTGAAGTGAATAATATTATTATTACATAGTCGGATATAAGAGCCATGCACTAATGTATGGTTCTCTACTCACACCTCCGAGTTTTTAAAAGAAGCTTATGCTATTAGTGGCAAAATAAACATACTACTATTTTAGCAGTATAATAAACATTTAAAAATAAAAATGCGACCATGCACCTCAACAATGTCACCACCTCAGCAATGTGACCACCAGCTGTGCTGTATTGTGCTGCTTCTTAAAGTTGAATCCCACAGAGTACAGCTTCTCCACCTATTGGACTCCATGTAACTAAACTGTTCAACAAAAATACCCAGCTGGTGGCTCCCCCGCTTGGTCAAATTGCTCATATGCATTGGAAAAGCCACAGATTTTTGAAAACAGGGGTAGGCTTACTCGAAGGCTGCTGGCTCAGCCAGGAATAATGGCACTAGACTATAAATACACACATTTTGAGTCGATATACAGGCCTATAATTAAATTCAACTTTCATAAAAATCGGAAAAGGAACCTTTGAGATATTCAAGTTTCTTTTACGAGGGACTTATTTTTGTTGAACTGTTTTTCATAATTTTATCATATTGTACACCACGTAATTCTCAAAAAACATCGGTAACCCCCCTTCAAAAACTTGTTTTTCAATAAAGTGTATATTCAGCTATATTCCTTTAATTTTTCATAAATATCTCATGGATATTATTCGGGTGACGCTGCTTGTCATTATAAATGCCACACTTTTTAAGCATTTTGCTGTATGTTTTAATGTAATGACATATATATATATATATATATCTTTATTCATACACTCTTTTGAGGTATAAAGTACATATGAGTACAAAATATGAAATAATAAATGAAATTTAAGTTAATTGATTAGACACAATTAAATTGATGATTAAAAAAGAAAATTGAAAATACATATTTAGTCAGTGCACAATTGATACAAAGACAACTCTCTTTCGACAGAGTCCAAAAAGTTTATCCTGTCCTCACGAATGTCCTTGATTGCTTGCACTGCACACCTGTCCTTGTCACTTGCAATTTTTTCATAGTACTCCTTGAAATTAAAACTGACCAGACTTTTGATGTCATAGATTTTGAAAAGATCATAGTTCGAAAATTATGTTGGATAGCCCATCTATTTTTTTTTACGTTGGAAAGCTTTGGCTTTGAAGAACTTTTTGGCAAAGTTTCATGAATATTTCATGGATTTTACATCTTTTGCCAAGTGTGGGATTCAACTTTAAACATGATCGTTTTGGTTTTCATCTAAATGAAAGAATTCAAAATGATACACAAGCTTTATGTTACATAAATTTTAATTGATATCAGGTGATCGAAAACAAGCAATGGAGAAAAGAAAATAATCTCCAATCAACACCAATGTCAGGTCAAAAAATCCAGAAGCTGGTCAAAATAAAGACCTCTGTTCAAATTTCCAGGTAATCAATAATTGCTTAATATTTAACATTTTGTTTTTTAAAAAAATCGGATTACACTATAGAAAAGACTGGCTATACCTTTTTGGTTGCATCGATTATATATCTATTAAAAGTATAAATGCAATTTAATTCTTGCTTCATCCTCATTCACTGTCGTCTGTTGAAACGATTATATATACCGCTATACCCCAGGGAGAGACCGTACCCACATGGGCACCGCCTTACCTCTGCAGAAGGGACGGTCTTATAATGCAGGGACCACTGTATTGGTGACCCAGGGACAGAGCAGAATCAACCCTGGGCTCATGTGATTCGCAGTGCCCTTACAAACTGTGCTACCCCCCCCCCTCTCAATTCAGGAAGGAAGGAATTGATGAAAGGAATCAAAGGATGCACATGCATGGCCTTGACCAGCATGGCTACAGCAGCCTGCGTTGGTTGCGAGCGAAAGCGAGCAGGCATGCTTCAACAAATCACATGCGTTTTGAGCAAATCAAATTCAGTCTGCTGTGTTCTGCAAGGCACGGACCTGAAATGCAACTGCCCCAATATGATTCCGATTCGATACCCAGTTCAACTTTAATTTCTTTAGTCTGCAGCTTGCTGTAGGGGAGAGCAGGGCATGATGGGCCCCCGGGGCATGACGGGTTTGGGCTTTATCTCCAAAGTTTAACACTGGAGGAAGCTGATGTTTGATGTTTAAGATACCTTTTGCTAACCTTTATTGAAGAAAAAATTGCATGGTTCAGATACCAATACTTAAGTTGATATTGCCCTTTCTAGGATTTTGAAGCCCTAACAACTTTTTTTCCTGATTTTCCAAGTGCGTTGAGATTATGCGTAAGTGATATTTTAACAGCTGTCTTGTTTTACTTTCACAAAGAGATATCTCAACATTTTGCATGAAAACTCTTTGATTGACTTTATTCTTGGAAACTGGTGTCTGAGGGCATTTATGAAAAATGAAGTTTGGGGCATGATGGGAAAGGGAATCATTATTGACTTTCGGAGAATACCACAGGTTGTGGACCGACTTATGATCAGCGAACAAATGGTTGAAATAGTACAAGGCTTCAAATACTTGAGTGTCCTAATAGATGATTCAATCAAGTAGGAAGACCATATATGTGCAGAAAATTCCGGTGGGGGGGTCTATCGGGCTTTCGTGTCGCGGAACGCATAATTCGCGACATAACACGACTGCGCACGGATAAAATTAACATGTAAAAATATATAAATTTTGGTCTGGTGGGGAGGGATGCATCCCCACCCCCCCCCCTGCGTCCGTCCCTGGAAGAAGGCCCAAAAGCGGCTGTATTTCCTGAGGCAACAAAAAACATTCAATATCAGTCAGGAAGTAATGATCGTATTCTACAGATCGACAATTGAGTCTTGCCTCACAGGCTTTATTATAACATGGTTCAACGCAGCCGCAAAGAAAGACATTAACAAACTGTCCCGGGTTATAAAGACAGCGTCCTATACATCATTGGTTGCTCTCGATCAAAACTGCTATAGACTGATGAATAGTTACATCCCAGCTGAAGTGTGGCTGTTCAATGAATATTGAAAAGTGATAACGTATTTATGAACTATCAGTGCAATTCCCAAAGTATTCATCATTATTTATTCTACTATCATTATTATAATCACATTCGGTATTACTGGTAAAATTTGTACTCATAATCATCTTAGTTGACACTAAGATGTGCATGTATATAAATTGTTGATAATAAACTTGACTTGACTTGATTAAGACTGATTAAGTTAGTGAAAACTGTAGGCCAAATAGGCCAAATGATTTGTGCAGGAGCTGGTAGCTGAGTAAAGGGCAATTAGCAAGATAACAGTGATGAATCTTTTGTTGAGTTGATGGCCTATTTGTCTATAAACAAAAATTATTGTATTTGCCATTATGGGCCATTCTCAAATTTCGGGACAAAGTGCCCTGGAAAATGTGGTAAAGGAGTGGACTTTTGATGCAAAAAACCTGCTTTTTAGCATTTTAAAAATATAAAAAATGAATAACATTATGTAAGTCCTATTTTCACGAGCACTTCATCTCAGATAATCCTTTTTTAAACATTTTTTTTATTAAATATTGATTTTTTTTTGCTAATTTCGTGGTAATGGAGTGGACAGGAACGGCTTGGTTCTCTCTAAATAGTGCATTCTATTTGGGAGATACAATGTTATGATTGCAGTCTATTGAAACCTGTCACCCTCAACTACCCTTATATGATTGGAATTGATAAAAACAATCAGCAACTCAGGTGAGAGGAAATGAATAGTCTTATGATTGCATGAGGAGAATAAGAATGAGTTAAACTGTAATATGACACTTCAATAGCAATCAGATAGGCACTCCAATCTGATACATATGGTAATGCATTGTGTACAACTGTGGCAATTCAATAGCAATCGGGGCAATTCAATAGCAATTAGGCAATTTAATACATTGTCGCAATCAGGCAATTCAGTAGCCATCAGGTAACTAGTCTGGAACCTTCACAAAGCCCTGACAGCTTATAAAACTTTAATAGTTCCCTAAGGGCACCTGGGCAATGCCCTGAGGGCATTTCGGACTGGCGGACCTTCGGACTGCAGGGCCTTGTCACTCCTCCAGGTGGGACCCTAACATTCGGAGTGGTGCGCCCTCGGAGTGATGCCCTCAGGGCACCAGGAACAGGCGATGCCCTCAGGGCACCACAATGCCCTCAGGGCACCAAAAATTCGGACTGGCGGGCCCTCGGAATGACGGGCCTTCGGACTGGCGGACCCTCGGACTCGCGGGCCCTCGGACTGGCGGGCGGACACCGTATTTTACACATACCAGCGGATATTGTGGTAGAATTCAATACTTCTGACTGCAGGAAGTGAGGAGCTGCAGCACCTTAAACCTGACCCTGCATAATTTGAATTTTAACATACTGGTCAAAACTTTGCTCATTTCTCAAAAAATATAAACACCATAGCCATCAAACTTACAGGAAACTTTTTAAAAATTTGAAATGGTATCAGGGAACCAGAATAGAAGACTAGATGTGGGATTATGTATGTTTGGTCACGGGTTAAGATCCAGGTCAATGGCAAAGTTTCGGGAATAATAAAAATAAAATCTACCAATTTTCATTTGAATGTACTGGCATGGCTTTTTGATAAATATTATCGAACTTGGCATCATTTATTATAGATTTAGTCCAGAATTCGTAATCACCTGCAAAATTAGCAGATAACTACAATTTTTGATAGTTTTCTGCCATTTATCACATTGTTTAAAATCTGCATAATATCAATGAAATTGATTTCGGATTTTCCTCAACATTTTTTTCTGGCATGTTGAACTTGTTTTCTAATATTTATTCACAAGGAACAATCACTCAAAGTAGGTAGGGAGTATTAATAGTGGAAATAATGGAGTGTCCCGATTCACCCCGAAGTGTGGGGTGAATTGGGACAGTGGTTTTTAGGGCATTCTGCCCTATTGTTACTGTCCATCTCTGGAATCTTGTGGACCAATTTTGAGACAAAATGCTTCACCAATTTCATTCAAACTTTGCACACGGGGTTTATTTTGCCTATGATTGTGTTGATCAACTTTACAGGAACATACACATTGTTTAAATACCATTTTAGAGACTCAGGAAAAGCATCCTAGAAAAACTGGAAAGAGGGAATTCCATGATGTCATTGAGGGGCTTCCCCAATCCAATAGCTCACTGAGAATTTGTCAAAACAACAAGAGGTCAGCAATTAGGACAAAACGGCTGCATGCTTCTTCAATGTGTTGCTACTGGGGGCTAACGGCCGAGGGTAATCCGGATTACTCTCGGCCGGGCGGATTACCCTTGGCAGTGTAGATTTTCAGTTTTTGTGGAATTCCTAAATAATGCTGTAACTTTGCAAAAAGTATGATGGATCTTGAAGAGGATACACATGGTCACTTTATACATCAGCAAAACAATCATGAAAGTGCTTTATTTTCATTAAAAAATGGGAAAATCAGTTCTACCAATGCCGAGGGTAATCCAAATCATGATGGAGGGTAATCCAAGGTTTCATTTTGAGATGGACGAGGGTAATCCAAAGAGCATAAATAATATTTTTGTGTCATTGCAAGGGTTTATTTCGGCTGTTTCACTGCCAAAGTGTAATTACTGGTCCAGTTTAGGGAACATACAGGATAGGATATGTGGTGAAAGAAAATTCCTGCAATAAAAATTCAGGGAATTCGAAATGTGGCATCCAATTCACGGAAAACACTGGGCATTTGGTTTTATATGTGTTGATGCATGAAACAAGGCCTCTATTTAAAAGCAAAAAGCCACATAAGTTATATGAGGGGCATTTAGAACTTTGCAGCTTTTTCTCATATGGACACTTATTTTCAATGTATATATAGAATTTAAAATTCTTCACTGTACAAAATTATGAAGTTTTGGAATTCATTTCTAAAATATTGAACAATTTGGGAATTTTTTATTAAAATAACCTGTGAACTTTCTGAATGGCCCTCATAGTTTTTGGTTTCTGATTAATGATGGTACGATCATTCCACAGTAACTGAGACAAAACTGTCACTGGTGTTGCAGTGGGGGACCCGGGGCACATTGGGACGCTTTAAACGTCTACAAATTTTGCTCAATGCTGAAAGAAGTTTGCATGAATATCATCAATACTATTGAGCTTAAATCCAAGGCAAAATAAATTAGAATGCACCTACCCTTTTGCAGAAAGACAGCAAAATGCGAGTCATGATTATGACTGTCCCAATGTGCCCCAACAGTTCTTATTTAGAAAGCCAAATTGTTCTTGGTTAGTCCATGGAATGGTTAGAATTGAAGCTCTCTGAATTTGCTTTCATAGTAGGAAAAAAAAATTTTCCTTGCCATACTTCTGTATGTGGCTGTAACTTGTCAATAAAGCGATAGAAACATCAGGATGTGAAATTACAAGATATGATGGCACTACCATATCATATACCTTGCCAGGAACCAAGAAAACCCCACTATCCCATCTACAATGCCCCGCGTCCCAATGCACCCGGTTCCCCCTACAAGTTATCATTGACTCATAGTAAAACCAGTGACCAAAATGATATTTGTTTGAAATATTTACAATTGAAATAAGAATTTCATTGCATTTTCTAATACCACTCATGACTTATCACAGGTGTTAACATTGGACACTGGTTTTTCCATTTTTTGAGTAACACCAGTTATGGTTAACACCAATGAACTTTGCATCAATTGAAATAATTGATTTCTGTCAACAGGACATAGGCCTGCCCTGTTTTCCATCATCAAATCTGCGAATCAGTGACAATGTAGCAAAGAGGAATCCTGCTAGAGTTTTTAAAAAGGTGAAATTTTGATTAGTGCTGTGGAAAGAGATTATTTTAGGTCTTTCTTGAGCCTCTGTCAAAGGATTAGCCTCGACCAAAAAATGGATTACCCTCCTTTCTCCAGTCAGCCACTTTTGGATTACCCTCGACCTCGTTTTTGTCAAATATTGTTTATTTTCACAGAATAAGCTTATGTTATTCTTGAATGGAGCATTCCAGACTCATAAACCCAT
This sequence comes from Platynereis dumerilii, assembly GCA_026936325.1. Classification (NCBI taxonomy): domain Eukaryota; kingdom Metazoa; phylum Annelida; class Polychaeta; order Phyllodocida; family Nereididae; genus Platynereis; species Platynereis dumerilii. Next base: position 1,787,721 of record JAPTHN010000063.1, on the reverse strand, counting down.
TTCTGTAATCAATTCCAGCCCAAACTTATATGCTATGCATTCATGTTTCATGAAATAATGCCAAAAAACTGAAAAGGCACTCTGCCGAGGGTAATCCACCCCGACCGAGGGTACTCCGGATTACCCTCGGCCGTTAGCCTCCAGTGTTTTTATGGCCTGTTATGCAGTAACAACATAAGACTTAAACAAGATAACCAGGACTTCAGATCAGTAGTAAGACGCTGTGCAGAATGCCCTATAAAGTGCCTTGCGCACGTTATTTTCTTGGCCTGGAGTAATGGGGATTTAAGTTATCATTCAAGCTTCTAGGGGTACTTAGACCTTGTGCCCAGACACAATTTGGCACTAAATTTTGATTTCTAGATTGATTTTTGTCCATGCTATGACAGAAAAACAGCCAATTCTGTCCCGATTCACCCCATATTACGGTATTCTATATTTTTGAAACATTACAGACTATACCTCTAACATGCTTCAAAATGCATCATATACATTGCGCCTCGTGCAATATTAGTCATTGCTGTGCGATCAGCCGATCACTGTATAATATTAAGTGTGTCAAATAGATCTAGAGGCTGATATAGGTGAGCTTGATCTTGGTCTAGGTCAATATGGTAATTAACCAATAATTAGATCAAAGATCGCTGGGTCAATAATTAATTCATTAAAAGGTCAGGAAAGGAAACTGAAGACCCCCTTAGTAACTAGCTAGGCCTTAGCCTGCTAGACACAGTGTCCTTGAACAAAGTTTAAGGTTAAAAAAAAATGTACAAAGAATCTGTCAATGCAGCATTATAGTATGTGGTCTCAGCTTCGATGATGTAAAGATCAAAAAAATCTGTTGGGAAAACTTTTAGAAAATTGAATTAAAAATTTTTCACACCCTTGTTGCATGCAAAATATACATTATGAAATGTTTAAAATGATAATCTTAACATAAAAATGCTTTCCTTTCCAACCCTGGTGCTTATATATACAGTGGACCCAATTCACAATTATGATTAAGTGTTTTTTTAAGGAATATCACATTCTGAAGGTGTTACAAACTTGCTAGACTATAATCTGCGTTCTCCGAACCCATTTTGAGTCCAATCAACTGAACCTGCATAATTTTCCTAATTCATCGACTGCATTAGTTAAGTAGCAGAACACTGTCCATAGCAATATAGCCAATAACAAGACATATCTAGGGCTTTTACAGTATCTCTATGTCCATATTTTGAGATGTAAGTTGCAAAATTTCAAAGTAAATATCAATATCAAAACCTCTAATCACAAGCTGAAGACAATGAAGAAACATGATTGCCTCAATTGTCTATTCCTTGAATTAGAAATTTTTGCTTAGTATCTTAATTTCCGATGGTATTTTATTGATTTTCTTCAATTGTGCATATTTCTCAATTTAGTACTTTCTGTGCAGATTTTGCATCACTCGTGCAATGAATTGTCTAGAAAATATGTATAGTATGCATTTTTGAGTGTGGTCATTCATGTCATGAAAGAGAAATGAATAATGTCACCAATTAATATTTATTTCACAGCTTCAGGTGTGAAGTTAACTTTTTAAAATCAGAATATCTCCTAATTCCATCTGAAAAGTTCACAGGTAGCCAATATTTTACTATGTTGGTTGCACAAAGGCATGCTACAACTGAACGATGGAAGTTGGTGACCTTTGAACTCCATGAAATGATCTTAACAATTGGCAAAAATGTGTAAAGAAAGCACTTAAAATTCTTCGGAAGACCATAAATTGCAACCAATATTTCAATAAGAACATAGACATTGTAATAAAACTTGGAATTGACCATTTCAGCCATTAGGCCACTTGCATATATGTTCTTTTTTACTGATTAAAACAAATAATTCTCTCAAAAAATATTATTTCCTTAGATATCAAATGAGTCTTACATGGAAAGCTGCGGTGAAGATACACACTTGTCAGATGCCGACAGTAGGTATTTCTACATGTGTCTACTGTTTATTGTCCAATAACTTTTACAGATGTTTTGTGAATTCCACTTGAAAAACATTGACTGATGAAACGCTCAAAATCTTGATTTCCATCACTGATGAAGTTAACAACGCGTTTTCTCACACCCTGGTGGTTCATTTTTCCGCTTTTCTTTGGTTCAAGAAATAATAAGGCCGAATGACCATGTTTATATTTGATTTTGACAAATTATAAGATTCACTGTGTTTGCAACACCCCTAAACGTTGAAAAGATGTACAAAAATTGAAATAAAATGGTTTTTCTTTTATTTTTTTAACCTGCTTGAGTAACTTCATGTATAACTACATAATTTAAGATGTTTCAATAACACGGCAATGCCATATGATATATCCATAACTGATATTTTGCATGCAACAAGGGTACGAAAAACCAAAAATTTTAAATTTCAATTTTCTCAAAATTTTCCCAACAGATTTTTTTGATTTTTTACATCATATCGAAGCTGAGACCACACACTACAACGCTGTGTGGACGGATTCTTTGAACAGTTTTTAATGCAGGTGCGTATGCGCAACTGCATTATACCAGTCAATATAATGGGTTTTGTGGATTGGAACATGCACAGGCATATTGCTATCAAATAATGCATTTTCGTTTTTGAAAATCAGATTTTCCGTCAGTAGAGAACCCCTAGTGTTGTGCGCAGAAGCATTTTGGATGATGTAAGGGTTAGTTTTAGAAAGAAAATCGTATTTGTTTCGATGTGAGGTAAAATGATGCATTTCTGATGACCGAAAAAATAAGATTAAACTTTTTTGAATCCCCATATTTAAGAATGAAAAAAAATGTATGGAGAATATATATCAGGCAATCTATATACCAATTTTCGCTTTCAAAAGTCCAGCGGTTATTGCTCCAGGCCTGTTGAGAAATTGTTTCTGTAGAAAAATGGGTTTTGTGGATTGGGACGAACTCCATGATCTTTCCATCTGAATTGCATTTTCTTATTTGAAAGTCAGATTTTCACTTATAGAGAATATCTACAATGGTGTGTATGAGCATTTCAGATTATGGACAGGGTATTAAGACTTAAGAGACAGATAAAATATTCTCACCTGTAACCAAAATAACAAAATATTATGTTTTTATAATAATATTTACTTTTTTCCATTTTCTATGTAATAAATAAGAAAACATTTCTCTGAAATGTACTTCAGGCATTCGATATACCTATATTTTTGCTTTCAAATGTTTTTAGCGCTCCATTTCCGATTACAGATTATTACGTAGATCGGATTTGTGAATTTGATGGAGCTCCTTGATCTTGTCATTTAAATATCATTTTCACTTATGGAGAACATCAACAATGGTGTCAAGGTGCATTATGGGTTATGTATAGGGTATTAAGAGACGGGTTTTCTCATTTATTAGCAAAATAATGCTTCTCTTGCAGCCGAAAAAAATTAAATGTATAGCATTCCAATTCTCCCTTTGTGAGATTGGAAAAAAGGCATTTGCAATGGACATCAGACATTATGTTCACATATTTTTCGCTTTCAAACGTCTAGTATTTGTCACAGTCACAGCCATACCCTAGTATAATCAGAGACAGTCTTGTTCTCACCCACATTGATTTTTGGCCCAAATGCTGAGGACAGCATACATAACCCTAGACTTTCACATCAACTGTCAGATTTAACCTTGGCTTATTTCATGGTCATTTGCTTGTATACAATATCAAGATTTATATGAAAATCTAAGTCTCCAAAATATTTGGTCAAGCGCAACCCGGTATTAGTATATTGCACCTGCATAATGCAACCCGCGGGTTCTTGTTTTAACCCTAAACTTTGTTCAAGGACACTGTGTTGAGTTGTTTCTGGACTTGTCAATGGAATATCCCAGTGACAAATAAGATTAGACTATCACAGAAGGCTTAGGTCTGTGCTTGGTAGCAGAGGTGCCGGAAGGAATCTCGGGCGGCAGGGGCGGCCAGACAAAAAAAGGGCATATCGTATTCGCGCCAATTTCATGTGACAAATTTAAATTGAGAGTCAATAATAATTTTGATATATACTTACTAATTTGTGCCTAAAATTGATAAAATACGGCCTAATGATATTTTTTTCTTTAAGATCAAAAGGGCACCCTTGCCCCCCCTGTTCCGGCACCCCTGCTTGGTAGTGTCACTGCCTCCATCCTGGTTGGCACTTAGGTCTCCACCCTGGTGTTCACTACATACTAGTATATAGTCAGCATTCTGGTCTGCATATTGGTGTACATTCCGGTCTGCATTTCCTCAATCTGCATCTCTTTAAGTGAAACAAACAGTTTTCCCAAAATGGCTGTGAATCTCACTCAATGAAAACTTTTAAGAAATAGTTTTGTTGAATCAATTTGAATTTTTCAACTAATCTAATTATTTCAATCAAAAAGCCTCAGTGCATTTTCAGTTGATCTGTTCCTGAAAAAGTCCAAACACAAATTGTCTTCCAACAACAGTTATAATCTGATGAAATTCTCCTTTAAAACAACAACAACAACAACAACTTTATTTCATTGTAATTTGATCATTCCTAACAAGGTTCAACCACCAAAACCTGTGAAAATTATCCTAGGAAAAGAAATAGTCTAGTGAAGTCAATGCAAAACTATCAACTCATCCATTGAAAAGGGCCAAACAGAACAGTGTAAAAACAAACATTTTAGTTTCGTAAATAAAAAAAATTGAAGTCCTGGGAATATCGAGGCAGGCGATTGCCGTATGATGATGAGATGAGAAGACTGGGAGTCTGGCACATACCCTATTAATTCAGGGATGCCCAGGGTCTTTCAGTTGCCCCAGCATAGAATACTGGATACAACCCGCCTCCATTTAATATCCCGTGGGCTCGGACTAAAGTGAGTTCCCTGGGTGTGATCCTAGGGGTGAGATTTGAACCCACGCCCTCAAAGCCAGTTGACAAGCGCACTTACCAATTAGGTAACTCTGTTTGATGAAGCACCTAAAGTCATTTAATTAGTCTGTTTATAATTGTCACCTATGCTGCTGTATATGAGAAGCACTGAATCATTGACAACTGATTCACCATAACAGACACAAACACAACATTTTTGAGCCAGAGACATCACTCCACCATGTTTAAAAAGTTAATTTTGAAACAGTTTGGACCACCAATCCGCAAACAGCTATAATGGATTAGAATACTTTGAACAGCATTTAGCGGAGCTTGTTAGCAGGGCGAGTGTAAACTTGCCCTGAAATAGGAGGACGGATGGCTTGGACTCAGCAAGTTGAAGCAAAGAGAATAAAGGTGATTATATTGACGATGTTGATGTGCACTCCTGGAGTAAGACGTGTCAATTTCAGGAAACATTTGAAAATTGTAGATTTTTCAATTTACTAAAAAAAGGAGATTGTTTGTGTTTTATGCCTCTGCAGCACCTTAGTGGGCTATATCGAGGCAGGCGATTGCCGTATGATGATGAGATGAGAAGACTGTGAGTCTGGCACATACCCTATTAATTCATGGATGCCCAGGGTCTTTCAGTTGCCCCAGCATAGAAGACTGGATACAACCCGCCTCCATTTAATGTCCCATGGGCTCGGACTAAAGTGAGTACCCGGGTTGAGATTTGAACCCACGCCCTCATAAAAAAAGGAGATAAGAAGAAGAAAGAAAAATAAAGAAGAAGAATCAGGTTCACTTCAGTTTTTCTATTTCTGAAATGGGTTTAAAAACCCCAAAAATGAAAATTTCAGAAAAGGAAAAACTGAAGTTTTGATATTTAAGCCTTAGTGTAAATCTAGTTCACTTAAAAACCAACTGGAGATGAAAATGTGGGTCCTAGAGCTGTGTCTAACAGTCTTACTTTCCATGGATGTGATATATGAACCCTCTTCTGGTTTCAGGAAATTTGATATGAGTCAGTCACAAGGAGTAGAAAACACTCAACAGTAACCACATAGAGCTCTATTTGTTGCTGCTGCTCAATGGTTGGTTTGCAATATGTGTATTTAATTGGTGAGCGTACATTCGGTAAATTGAATGGAAATACTATTAAGTATTAACTGTGCAATTCACCAAAGTGCTCCTTTGGTGCAATCATTCAATAATCTGCTTTGATTCAATAATAAAATATAATTAAGATGATACTAAACAGACGTTTTTAAGTAGGCCAATCGAACTCTGCGAAATATACTTATATATATAGATATATCATTTACCGGCAAATCCCCCTCCCGACAACTTATTGGGTATAAATTAGTCAAATACTTGACTGTATGCCAAGGGACTTGGTTATACAGTGAAGGAGTTGTCCATTGCACACGGGGGCGAGATGTCTTCAAAATTATCAAACAACAAAATTTTTTACTTGCTTCGGCAGTACATATACTAAAATTGGAACGATACAGAGAAGATCAGCATGGGCCCTCAATTATGTGCCTCCGTGGACTAACAGTTAGAGTGCTTGCGCTTTAATCCAGTTAGGCTCTCAGAGCGTGGGTTCGACTCCCACTCTCGGCACTTCACTAACTGAGATGTCCGAGCCCATGGGACTTTAAATGGAGGTGGGTTGTATCCAGTGTTCTATACTGGGGCAACTGAAAGACACTGCACATCCCTCAACCAATAGGGTATGTGGCAGACTCCCAGCCTTACCATTGTAGTAATACTATGATCAACCCCTAGTGATCAACCCTAGTGGTCATTTCATACGTTGCATTGAACCTCATTCTGAGATCAATAAAGTTGCTGTTACAACGACGTCACCAAACTAGTCAGATGCCTGTGTGTTATTTATAATACTAAACCACAGTATTATTACATGGTGGCAGCCGGGCAAAGAACCATATTCGTCAGTTTGAGGGAAGAGTCAGCTCACAGATTTTGGAGGACAAGCAGTGTCCAGAAATTCGCCCGCTAATCAGATTAGAAATTCAGTTTGACAGTTTCTAAAATCACACACAGTTATTCATCATGACTTCCAAATATCCAAGCATGAATTGGGATTCTCCAGATCTAGTGGACAGCTTCAAGTTATTCAAACAAAGGATGCTCCTAGTCTGCGAGGATAACGAGATAACCGATCCTGCCAAGATCGCCAGGAAAATCAAGATAGGGCTAGGAGACGAAGGCCTGCGTCGTCTTAATAATTCTGGATTGCCTGACGCAGAACAAAAGAAGCCAGAGGAACTATGGGACCTATTTGAAAAGCAACTGAAGGTCGCCGTAAACTTTCGCATCCACAGGCTTAGTTTGATGCAGTATAGACAGTCGGAAAATGAGACTCTGGACGAATTCGTAAACCGTGCCAGAGCACAAGCGCAGTCATGCGAGTTCTCCGAAAATGAGTTGGAGGAACGAATCATTGAGTTGATAATTGCGGGAACTCCCTTCGAATTTTTCCGCCACATGCTGCTCGGAGCAGACAAAGACCTAAAGCTCCGAGACGTTTTAATCGAAGGCCGAAAATATGAGGCAGCAGCCATGGGAACCAAACAACTACAGACATTGTCTCCCACTATCTACAAGGAACGGATTGATTCTATTTCGCAGCGCAAATGTGGCAATTGTGGCTTGACACACCCAGCACGGCAATGTCCAGCCTTCAATACCAACTGTCATAACTGTGGTCGGAGAGGCCACTGGCAGAAAATGTGTCGCCTCAATTCTAATAGTCTCCACGTGAAGAAAGACTACTCAGAAGGTGCTAAGAAATGCAACAAAAAAAAGTCTCGCAAGGTACGCATGGTCGAGCATGAAGACAGATTTTCTTCTTCTGAGTCTGAATCTGACATCCAGTTCACTACAACCAAAGGTTTTGATGCAATTACATTGACAAGAAAGGACTTGAATGCTGTTACACTGGATAAGGATATTCACCAGAAAGAAATTCAGAAGCCCACTGCAGTTCCTGATAGAACCTGGAAAATCTTGGATGCAGAGTTGTTCACAGTTAACAGGAGATATTTCATGGCAATATCTGATAACTTCTGCAAATTACCGATTATAAAAGAACTACCTAATCCATCAGCTGTAGCAGTCACCAAGTTGCTACAAGAAGCATGTGCTTTATTTGGCTTTCCAAAACAGATCATTTCTAACAAGCAAACCCAATTTAACAGCAATGTCTTCAAGGATTTTTGTAAAAAATTGAATATTGCGCATACAACTTCTTCATCCAACTGTTCCAAATCAAATGATTGTTTTGAACGACAGAGTCACAGGATTAGGCCTGTCATCAAAAAGTATATCAGACAAAGAGGGAAAGTTAACAATGGAAAGAAGTTCGTTTACAAGATCAAGCAAGGATTTCAAGAAGCGAAACAGATATACGGAAGAATAAAACCATAGAATGAAGAAATAATTAAAATTTATATTTAAGTTAATTTTGAAATATTTTTAAATACTCAGTTGTAAATTTGTTGACATGCATTTTGAATTTTTGAATAACATTTCCTATTTTAAGTTAAACAGAGAGGGATGTAGTAATACTATGATCAACCCCTAGTGATCAACCCTAGTGGTCATTTCATACGTTGCATTGAACCTCATTCTGAGATCAATAAAGTTGCTGTTACAACGACGTCACCAAACTAGTCAGATGCCTGTGTGTTATTTATAATACTAAACCACAGTATTATTACAACCATCACTCATCCATCATACGGCGGTCGCCATGCTTGTAGAGGGCACTGACCCTCTAGAGCATTAAGAAGATCTGAGCATAGAGGACCTAAATAGAGGACCTGCGTTCAGTAAATACTTGATACTTGATACTAACAACTTCAAACGCCGTTTATGTGAAATCAACAAGCACATATATATAATGGCACAGCATCGCCCATGGCCCGCATGTTTTATCCTATTTTTTTCCTATCCGTTAGCCAGTTTATCCCGTTCGTTTATCCTATCCATTTATCCTATCCATTTATCCTCTCCGTTTATCATATCTGTTTAACCTATCCGTTTATCCTATCCGTGTATCCTACCCGTTATCCTGTTTATCCTGTTTATCCCGTTTATCCTATCTATTTATCCTGTCTGTTTATCCTATCCGTTTATCATATCCGTTTATCCAGTACCCCATAAGCACTGGTTCATCCCATTTATCCTGTTTATCTTATCTATTTATCCTATTTGTTTATCCTATCTGTTTATCCTATCCGTTTATCCTATCAGTTTATCCTATCTGTTTATCCTATCCGTTTATCCTATCCGTATGTCAACCCATCTATCCATTAAGCCATCCGTCAATCCATTCCTCCATCTATCTATCTATCTATCCTGTCTGTTTATCCTATCCGTTTATACTATCCATCTATCCTATCTGTTTATCCCAGCCATCTATCCTATCCATCTATCCTATCTGTCTGTCAATCTGTCTATCCATCCGTCTATCTATCATTCAATCCATCCGTCAATCCATTCATTCATCTATCTAGCTACGTTCCTGTTTATCCTATCCGTTTATCCTATCTGTTTATCCCGTTCGTTTATCCCATCCGTTTATCCTATCTGTTTATCCCATCCGTATATCCTATCCGTTTATCCTACCTGTTTATCCCATCTGTTTAGCCTATCCGTTTATCCTATCTGTTTATCCCATCCGTCTATCCTGTCCGTCTGTCAACCCATATATCCATCAATCCATCTGTCAATCCATTCCTCCATCTATCTATCTATCTATCCTGTCTGTTTATCCTATCCGTTTATACTATCCATCTATCCTATCTTACTGTATATCCCATCCATCTATCCTATCCATCTATCCTATCTATCTATCTATCTATCTATCTATCTATCTATCTATCTATCTATCTATCTATCTATCTATCTATCTATCTGTCTATCTATCTGTCTATCTTTTGTTTACATGAGTTTATATTATAACCAGTATTTTATTTACATAAATATAAAACAGATTTATATAATATATAGTAAGTTGCCCGTAGATTGGAGGGAAGAGAATAGAATAATATGAAATAGATACAATATAAGCCCGTGCTACCTGTATAATTAGTTGGAAAGATGCATGACTATACTGAGTTTCCCAGAAATAGAATGTGGTGCAAAGGGAGGAAGTGGCAAAGGACTTGCAGGTGCTGCCCTCTTGTGTAATGTATCTGAATGAGCTGCTTGCAGTGGCCATTCTGTGTACTAAAACTCACCCTGTGGAAGGGAAAATGGCCACCACAATGCAGGCTTTCTGGACCTTGATAGCCTCTAAAACTGATAATAGTAAATTTTCTAATATTGAATTAAACTGAAAATACGAACCGTTGTGCACATCTACAATGGTATCAATGTGTTATGCATATGATAAGAACTTCCAGAGTGGGCTGGTTGAGGCCACAGCATTGGTCATTTCACCCCTTCAGTAGATTTCAGCACTAAAGCATAATCGCCCTATGCATAGCATAGCATGGGCACTAAAGCATAATCGCCCTATGCATAGCATAGCATGGGCGATAATAATAATTAGATACCTCCACTTCTGGGCCTTCAAGGCATGTTGTGTAGACATTCCTTTACAATTCCCATACATTGTCAATGCTTGGTAAATCCATTTTAAAGAATTGCATCCAAATTTCTTGGAGACGTTGAATTTTCTTGACCAATATTGCATGTCAACTTCTTTAATGATTGTCTAATCTATGTTTTAAGAGGATTACAAACTGTCAGTGACCTGTTCTGGGTGGTTGGATGTTTGTCATTGTTTACGTATTTTAAAATCTCAAAGTTGTTAATTCTATGTGGTGGCTTTTCACAGTATCTAGCTCATTGAGGTAAACAGCTTTCAACTTTTGGTTAATTCAAGTGTGTGTAGCCACTGTCAACACCGGGTGCTACATCACAATGTTGCTACCTATTGTTATAGAACCAGGTCATGTTTATGTCAACACATTGTGCTGCAGAATTTGACCCAGAAACCGTAGTACAGGTGATAAAATCTTGTTTTATGACAATTTAATCAAAGCAATTTGTACAAAAAGGTTGCCAATGACTAAAACAAAGTCTCAATTTATGAATTATAATTCATTTTTATTTATTTGACTTGCACCTTTGGAGGAGATAGCTCTATAAGTTTTGCAAGGCCACAGAATTGTCTGTTTGGCCGCTTTTAAATGCTGTTAAATCTCATTGAAGTAGATTTCAATGCAAACTATTTATTATTTACAGACTATATACATATAAAAAGACATCTTGGCAAAAAGAAAAGTATTTGATGCTGTAATAAGCTCTCAACATGCGTAACAAGTTTTTGTAGCAACATTGTGCTGCATGTCAAGACATTGTGTGATACTCAGGATCTCCTAGAGGAGATAACTCTATAAGTTGTGCAAGGCCACAGAATTTTCTGTTAGACCAATTTCAAAAAGGAGACAGTGGCACACGGTGATGGGGCATTGTTAGGGTTTATGGGTAAAAATCAACACAGCAACACAGGCCTTCTTTAAAAAACAGCATTGCAGCACAGAGCCCCTTATCTCCTGATGGACACAACACATTTTTCCGGCCTCAAAAAGTGACAGGAAACAGGTATATTCCCCTTATGATATGACAAAATTACAATTCACTTTCCCGTTTAACGGGACTTTTGTAATGTCATATACCTTACAACAGGAAAGGTATCAGTGGTTCCTCCTCTAATTTCACTTGAATGTGCCATATTTATTTACTATTATATATTATATCTAAATTCAAGAAGCACTGCTTTTACTGTTGTAGAGAATTCAATGGAATACGGAATATACTTTAGATATACATGTATGATGTGCCAGGAATCACTCTTTGACAGCTGGAGTAACCTAATACTGCATTTGAGAAACCAAGAAAACATTACGGGCGGGCGGCAGTCACCACCCCCCCCCCCCCCAGCAACCCCTTAGATTCGGGCACAAAGGTTAAAAAAGTTGGGCAGATTATTTTAAAAATATCGTTGGAAATGAATAGTTGCCAAGTGATTGAATTTGGCCTGAGGCATGACCCCCAGCCCAAAGTTTACGCGCAGTATGCCTGTGATCTCTTGCAAGAGTCCTTCACATTTCAGCCTCTTTCAAAAATAAACTAAATTTAAAGCAGAAAAAAAAAAAATTTTTTTTTTATGCAATATTTTATTAACATCAACTTATGAAGAAATAATAGAGTAAAATCATGACCGCAACTTCAAAGGACAATATTTTGAATCTACAATATGAGTGTTTATAATGACAATAAATGCATGACTACAAGTGACCTGTGTGCATCTTCATTATTCAAGCAAATCGAAAAAAAAATTCAAATAAATCAACATGTATGTTTTTATTGATGGATGTGGTGTGTAGATGTAGCTGAAGAAAAGTAAAACTGACGTTTTTTTATGTTTTGCATTACCAGACTCAAAACAAAGGCAAATAACCTTACTCATCAGTTACTGATCAGCATGAAATACAAAAATATTTAACAAAAGTCTTTGCCAGCTGATTTCCTTCTGCATGAGGCACTGTTGAATTATTCTGCACATCCGGCTGTTGAGCATCTTCTTGGCCAAGGAAGAAATGTACAATATGAAAATATACTATTTAATGGTGTTACTTCCAAAAAGGCCATAAATATCACGGGAAATAGGGCTTTGGTTGAGAGATCTTATTTAATGTAACTCAGCTTAAACTGTGACACAATGTTGCTACAGTTCTCACAATGTTGCTACAGATACTGTTTTTGACTCCAAATGAAGTAATTCTGCATTTCTGCAAGTAAGATCCTAGGAGCACTACTATTATGTTATTTAGAAGGCATCCAAGTGACTGTTGCTATTTTATGGAAACTGTATACTACATTTACAAGCATGATAACCATACACAAATGCCAGCTTATATCGAGGTCACTACTTATAATGCTATCTTCTCCCAACACAGACCTTTTTGCAGATAAAATACATTTCAGGTATTTTGTATAGGTATATTACTAGTCATTAGGCTTGTTGTACATTGTCTTCAGTGACAGGAATTAGGTATAAATAACGAAAACTCACCTTCAACCACCTGTCAATCTGCTAATTGTGTCAAATTCTGCAGCACAATGTGTTGACATAAACATGACCTGGTTCTATAACAATAGGTAGCGACATTGTGATGTAGCACCCGGTGTCAATCATTTTGCCCTTTTATTCCATGGGTGGGTATTAATCCAAACATTCATGACTTTTGAAGTGACTGCCTGGGACCACAAATACTCATCTCAGATCGCATTTTCTGAAAGTGTAGCAGTGTATATTTAGTGTAACAGCCTAATAGGTATTACTAGTAACACACTGATAAGGTACTTCTTAGGGTAAATCTAATGATTTCATTTTAAAGCTTGAAGAAAATGATCGAAAGGCCACACAATTCACTTCATTAAGTGCCACCTGACTTGTGAAAAAATTTGTTTTTTGAGAAGTCAGGTGAAAGTTTTCCACACACAATGATATTCCAATGGAACAATGCAACTTCAGAAACAAGGTCTCAAACAGCCTAAACAATAGCTATGGAATGAAAAACGAGTTTATCAGAAAGACTTCAAACAACCTGTGTGTCAGCTGCAGGGGTAAACATCAGCATTTTCTTTGCCCTTCTTTTGCTATTCTCACAACCACACATCTGTCCTGTAAGAAAAGCATAATAAGGGCACAAATGGTACTGTAATTGTCCTACAGATGCTATAGTTGTTAGAGGTCTTTTTGACAGACCCTAGGCCTTTTTCACTCAGTTGCGTGCGTATAGGCCATTCGTTGACCTGTTTCCATAGTTGCAGTATTTCATTGCAATATCATTGTGTGTGACAAACTCTTACTTGACTTCTCGAACAACAACATTTTAACAAGTTAAGTGGCACCAACTGAAGCAAATTGTGTGGCCTTTTTCATAATTTTCTTCAAGATTTCACACTTAATCATCAGCTTTGCTCTATCGAGTGCCTAATACCCCCATCCAGTCAACATACTCCAGTGTGATAAACCTCGCCGCAGATGCGGATATGAAGGTCAGAATTTAACAATTTTATAGAAATGAGTCCTTTGACACCTGATTATACATATGAATCAACTCAACAGCCCAGCTGACTGATATACTGAAAAATAAAGCCCTGAAATAGTTTTGCGTTTTTTATTTGGTTCAGTTTAAATCATAAACACCCCAACATCTTAATCACCATGTTTAAGAAATGCAGCCAGAAAGTGTTTACTTCGGTGTTAAAACAACAGCACTAGTTTTTAGAGCGTGGTTAATACCGGTTATACAAATTATTGACAAAATAAATTTATTTAAGCATTGTATACAATGTCCTATGATACTGCATTTGATAATTTCAAGCCTCATCAGGCAACCTCAGAATGTTTCCTTTGATTGTCCCAGCACTGATGCACTTCATGTAAATGCAGTCGACTTGTAGAACATTTATTACACAAGGCCTTTTACAGCCTTTTCTGCCTACTGATTCTAATCCATATTCGTACTTGATCTTGATGTTTCTTATATGCTGTTTCTGGAAACAAGACATCTGCAAAGACTTGGAGAGACGCAAAATGAGCAAAACAATTCATTGCGAAAAGTCACTCAGCATCATGCGCAAAAGGAGCTCTAATGCATTCCATCACACATATGGAGGGCTCCTATCTTTGCAATTAAAAGGAATCTTTGCTCCTCAAATACTGGCAGCTCCTCTCCAACTCGGAACAACAAGTATACGCGCTTGCTATGAAGAGGCTGTTTCGGAATGGGCAAACATACGCATACACAATAAAGAGAAATGTCATTCGCGATTTATCAGAATATCAGGATCCACACGGGTCGACCTTTCACATTTCCATTTTATCCCTGACATTTCAGACACACCCTCAGGAGAGGAAACATGTTGCTCTGATTGTGAAGTCCTGTTTGCCCTTTTTGAAACTTCTTGAATCCGCTTTAATAGGCTTTTGCCTTAAAAATGCTTTTTAGGCTTCTTTTCTGAGCTCTTAATGTATGTCGAGTTCCAATATAGGCTGCAGAACCTTCAGTGAAGAACTTCACAAGGGTCAATGAGGCTGATGAGGTATTCCATAGTGGGGAGCATAGGTCATAGAAAAGCAAGACTATTTACAATGGAATAGTCTCGTTCACAGTTTCTTAACCTAGAACATATAGGGCATTATGGACTATATGAGAGTGCACCAAATTTCATTGATGTATATAGGCCTAAAATGGTGGCTGAGTCTTGGCCCGGAGTGAGTGAGTGAATTTGTGTTTTACGCCCCCATATGCACTTGTGTAGGCTATTCAGAAACGAGTCTTGGCTCGGAAACCAAAATATAATCTTTTATATTTTTTCTAAAAAAAATAAAAATATATTTCAAAAAGTACCTATTATCCATCAATCAGATCATCGAAAGGCACAACTAGGTCATCTAGGCTATATGGGTACCAAATTTCATCCATGTATATGCAATAGTGGCTGAGTCTTGGGTTGTAAACGACCAAAAAAAAGTTTCGCATTTTTTCTAAATATTTCAGAATGTACGATACATCCATCAGTTGTCCCAGAGAATCTTTGTCATGAAATAAGTCAAAAAATGCTCTGCCTGCTGCAGACGGAGTATTGTGAGGGTGGGCAGTTTTTGAGATTCCTGCTTTTGGGTTTGTGCGTTTGTTACAGTAAACGAACGACGAGTACTTACATTCAGCTGCTCGTGGTCATTAGTGACCTCACATCAAGCCCTATCAAACACATTGAAATGAAGTGTCAATTTCATCATTGGGTAACTTGTGACCTCACTGATGAGTGCTGCGGAGCAGTAAGTGACTCCTTTCGATATCATTGAAAGTATAGGCTATGATGTCATTAATTGCGTATGAGTAATGAAGAATAACATGGAATAGATAGGCTGTGACCTCACAAGGAACATTTCAGTTCAATTCTGTAAGCACTTGACGTTCGTCTACTGTAATAGACTCCTGCCAACAATTATACTCAATGGATTTAGATTTCCTTTGGCATGATGTGTTCTTTCTACTACACAATACCTGATTAAATTTTGTGAATATCGGAGCATTTTTGAGGTTACAATTAAAGAAATTCGAAAATAGGCCCCTACAGCGCTGTATGCACTGTGATAGTATACACATAATTTTTGCACTAGCAGCCCAAGAGAGTGTATATATTTCTACAGTCTGTTCAGCAATTGTGAATCTTGCCTGCATCTATATATTATATTGATTGTCATAGCTTCTTGATGGGTGTTGGTCAGTTTAATCATCATCAAATGCAATTAATGGCTGCTTATCCAAATAATCTTAGCTTCAGATCTTTTTTATTTGTTAACTGTTACAGACATATCAATTGCATAAAAACTATATTCTCAGTTGAAGGTCATTTTACTTATGACATGAATCATACTTTGCAGGAAAAAAAAGACAAATTATCCTTATTTTTAAAAACCTGACACATGAACAGAAACATAAACATATAGAAAGACAAATAGATAAATACATAAATAGACAGATAGACCGACAGTCATTGCATCTTCTTTAAACGATACTTGATTATTGACAACGGATATCATGTATTAGAAAGTTGTGTTCAGCCTGAGTCTTAAGGCCTGGTGCAAATGTTTGCGTATTTCAGGTGAAGCCAGCATTTTATCTGCTACAAAACCATACAAACTATGTATGTTCCATTCCACAGTACTTTGTTGTGTTTAAAACTATTTTTTCAGTAAATATCTCAAATTTCAGGGCAAGTGTTGGTTCCAGAAATCTGGGGTCTTGAACATCCAGAAAATGGCCATTTTTTAGCATTTTAGCGTGACATGCATATTTTGAGCAATGTTTAATTCTTCATTTGGAAAATTGTGTCAACAATTTGTCAATGGAAAGCATTCTCAATTGTGGCCATGGGAGTTCTTGTTCTTTGACTATCAATTGCATTTTGATACTCTGTGTATTTGTCAAATAGTGTCAACATGAATCCTAAGTGGCCAATGAAGCCAAAAATTGAAATTTTAGTAATTTCTGAGCAACATCTATGTGTACATATTGGTTCTTTGCATTCTGTGCAGTATTAGCCATCCAAGCTCAGTTTGAGGACCCCTCTACTGCATATTATACCTTATTTCCATATATACATGTCTCAACTACTTGTTTGCACATTTTTTTGTTGCTTTGTAAAAGCTGTCCCGACCCTAACACTGACTTTGTTGTTGCTCTCAGTCCGAAACAGGCAGGCTACATTCACCTTTTCACTACAAAATTTTTCCTCTACAATGGCTCAATTTTTTAGCAACAAAATATGAAGCTCTGGCCGGCCTTCTGGATTTTAGCTAATGTTGAAAACCATTGCATGTCCCGACCCTAACACTCCTGTCCCGACCCTAACACCTTCTATTTTCCATCCCTATGTAACGTGAAACTTACAGGCTTTAAGTTATTATGGACTATGCAAGTTCTCTTTCTTATTAGAGATGACAGAAAGTGCCAAAAGAACTCCCGAAATAGTCTAGACATCCAGGAATGGGACAAATAAAAAGTAGGGGAGAGTTGCCGCGATCGGAACACCTAACTTCTGGGGCTCAGTGCGCAAAGGGTATCAGTTAAAGATAGGCCAGAAAGATGAAGATTGAGTTGAAATATATTGTGCTGCTGTGTTGTCGACAAAACTGGATTTGCAGGGACACCAGACCATTTCTAATAAAAGTGTTCAAATTCTCTGATCACTGACTTGGTGCCCCCGATCGGACCACCAAGTTGCCTCGATTGGACCACTTCATAAAGTGATTTTTCAATAAATTGTAAGTCTTTGCCTGACTTAGCTTTATAGAACAAGGGTCCCTGTGTTAACAAACTTGGTTTCAATACATTAAAGTTGGTAGATATGCTTTAAATGGTATCTTTTAATTTTCAGTGTTATGTCTGAAATCGCCAGCAGAGGGCATCTTGGTATTGGAGTTAAATTTGCAAAATTAATTTAATTAAACTCTGGGCTAGAAAAGCTACTTCTTAGAAATGAATATTTAAGGAAAAGCCTTAATTTCCATATCTATGCAATGTACTATCAAAATGCATACATCCTTGAGGTGGTCCGGTCGAGGACACACAGGTGGTCCAATCGAGGAAATAATTGATATTTTCCAAAACTGAGCCAGTGCTCTGATAGCTGTAGATAAAATAAATTTTATTGTTTGTTTTGGGAGCTAAGTAGTTGGAGGCCACGGGAATGTATTTTGAATGATTTCCCATCCTTAGATGAAGTGTGATGATATGATACCTGCATCACTGTGTTAGATCAGACACTGCCATTTTAAACTCGTTATTAAAACTTCACATGATGATGAATTTCTCAGTCAATCATGTATGACCCTTCCCAGAGGATCAAAAAGGAACCACTTCAGACTGGTCTAGTTCTCATAACTTTCTTAATTACGTAATGATTGGAGTGGTCCGATCGAGGCACCGGTCCGATCGCGGCAACTCTCCCCTAATGTTAATATACTTTAAGATTATCACTGAATAACCTTCTTTGATGAATGTTAAAGCTATTAAAAGTTAAAGCAAATTGACTTATCCAAGGCCACTGGTTCCAGTTCATGCCTGTGTTTTTGTGAATATCTGCTAGTGTCCCGACCCTGACGCCTCCAACAAAATTTTCAGTGCAAAATCAGCATGTTATATCTTCAAAACTAATAACTACATCTATTGGAAATTTCAATTGCATACTAGGCTTTGTGTGCAGAGCAACATTTTGTCATATGTAAATCTTTGTTTGGGAAATATTGAATTATATCTTGTGTTAAACTTGGAGCACACTTAAAAAACATCATTACAAACATATCTGGATAGGGAGCCACCTCAGATTTAGCTTAGGTGGCTACTGGCAGTCATTTTTCAAAATGGCGGTCAATTCTTCCATTTCGCTGCTTTCTGTGTAATTACTTCAAATAGAATGCATGCAAATAGTGTTTGTTATTCCTTCTATAAGTATTCAGAACATAACTATAACATTTTTTAGTAGCCTCAACTATTTTCAGGTTTTCGGGAATCCATTTTGGTAGAAATATCAACTCAAATACTATATTTTCGCGGTTTTCCATGGTTTCGCCACTTCTTTATACATCTCAAAATTAGTTACATATTTGCATCCTTGCAAAAAGATCTTTCCGATGAGTAGGTACCCGCATTAATGGGTTTTGTGAATTTGGTGTGGAAATGGAAAAAATTATAAAATGTATTAAATTTTTGAAGATTTCGGTTCTGATGTTAATTTCGACAAAGAATTCACGGAAACTATTGATGCTACCATTCATTTGAGAGCTCTTCTTACAAGGAAGTCAACTAAGTAGTATGTTTAAATATCAATTGAGATTCCACAAAAGTATGGGAAACCGCGAAAATGCTGCATTTTCTTCAACAGTTCTAATAAAATGCTGAAAATGTACCCTGACCACCCTAAAGTGAGTGAGTGAGTTTGTGTTTTACGCCCCATCAGCACCAGTGTGGGCTATTTAGAGGCAACTGACCACCCTAAAATTCGTCATTTCAATCCAGGAATAAATTGATAGTGTTTTTTAGATCTGTATAAGGAATAATGACCACTGTTTTCATACGTTCAAACTATAGGCACTTCACAGAAAGCAGGAAAATGAGAGAATTAGTCGCCATTTTGGAAAATGGCTACCATGGGTCAACCAGGTCAAATCTGAAGTGGCTCCCTATTTAAATATATTCTTTAAGACATTTTTAAACGGTGTGCCAAGTTCCTAGCTTCTATGTATAGTGCATAATTACTTCCCTATTCATGACAAATCTGCCCTGCTATTAAGAGAATTGAGACACCAGAGACACGCTCCATGTATTGTCTCCAGTAAGTAAAGGTTGGTTTATAGTCCGGCGGCCAAACCCCAGATTTCATGGGAACCTCGCAGTAGGGTCTGGACAATGTTTTTTTATTGATTCTATATCTCTGAGATGTGCTCTTTCAGAATCTGAACGATGCCACTCTGTCATCGTTGGGCAATTTGCATAATATGCAAATTAAGGCGGCCATTACCAAAAATCTTGTTCTCGCCTGTATCTCAGTAACTATGCATGATAGCAACATAATTTTGGTGTCTATCCCCATGTTTTGAGGGGTAAATAATCCAACTAAGCTATTTCCATAAATTTCACACAAACAGTTTTCGCAGAATTGACATATTGAGGCCGCCATTACTGAAAATCTTGTTTCTGACGATATCTCCGAAACCACAGGTGGTATCAAAATAATTTTGGTATCTACCGCCATGTTTTGAGGGTTAAATAATGAGATGAAGCCATTTCAGTAAACATCACACCAATATTTTGTATTTAACAGGCATGTTAACAAAGCTGCCATTACTGAAAATTTGGTTTCCGACAATATCTTATTACTTCATATGGTGTCAAAACACTATAGGTGCCCATCACCATGTTTTGAGGGATAAAGAAACATATTACGTTATTTCTATAATGATTAAACAAATATTTTATACTGTATCTCACAACAACCTGAGAAGTTAAGCCGAAAAACCATGTGATTTACACCATGTGGTTCATCGTTGCGAACCACATGAATAATTATCTGACCTTGGCATGTACACAATGAGTAGTGAAGTCATGATGTCACAATGTTTTTGGGGCTCTGATTGCACAGTGTGGTTGCCAAGAATGTACTTGGGCCTTCAAGCAAAATAATGCCATATGAAATGACTCAATATTTTTGACTGCTGGTTCTGTTTTTGTTGTGAGATATAACTTATTATCAATGATTATTTTGTTATTCTGCAATCTGACATTCAAAAGATTCACTGTTGTGAACCACATCCCTTCATGTTTTATCAAAGAATGAGCATATGTATATCAAAATAATTGTTGGGAAACAAACTAAGCCATTTCAGAAAGGACCAAGCAAATACGTTTGGATAAAGGTGCAAAGTCATTACAGAACAATTATTGCACTGATGCATCTTGCCATTATTGATTTTTCTGAGTACGGAAACAAGTCACTTTCAACAATTTTGTCCCTGGGAACTGAACAGTGAACACCACCAATTGTCATGTCCGCACTCCCATTTATTTTAATTCAAGGTTAATTCAGTGCTGAGGAATGAGTTCGAATGCTCCAGGCTGCGAGCATATAACATCTTGGGTGAAACAGCCAAATAAATGTCATACCAAATTACAAACATTGAAACAGTAATTACCTTATCAGGTATACTTGTTCTCGTAGTGTGCTTCCCCATGAAATCTGTAAAACATTGATCAAGTAAGCTATTAAACAAGATGTGTCCATAGCAAAATCACACCTTATCATTTCCAGCGCCTCTGGAACAGCAACATTGTCGCTTGGTCCTAATTATACTGAATTAAGCATTTACCACATCAATCATGTTTCCTTAACAGACCTGATGGAATGCAAGATATTGTGGGTGTGAGCCAATCTCCAAATGGCAGTCTAAATATAACATCATCACTCTCCATTTAAATTATTTTTCATAGAGTGGACACTGTTGAAGCTCTCAAGGCCAGATTTGTCCTCAAGGCCGGCCTCGAGGTCATATTCTGATGGCCATGGCCTTGGATGCCCAATTCTCTGCCTTGGACTTGGTCTCGGGTGGCCTTGGTCTCTACCTTTGGACTTGGTCTCCGGACCTGCCTTGAGGCCACATTTTGATGATGGCCTTGGCCTTGGTCTCAGAGGCTCATGCCTCTGTTTGGGCGGCGAATGACTCAGCCTCAACTACAACACTGAAAGTGGAGCTTTTGTCACATTTTTCTACTTTGCCAAGGACCGGAGCAATATTCAATGTCAACTATGGCTGTTGATCCCCTGACAGGCACCCATGAGTGTTGGGCTGTTGGCCTTCTCCTGTGATGTCAGCTGCTGAATGGGAGTGCATAAGAGGAGAACTTGGTCCTTCTATAGTAAGATGGTTAGGTTCAACTTCTATGAAGCATAAAAGTTAGGCAATAGGAGAAAAGTAGCTCTGGAGCTGTCCTCCAATCAGGGAAGTGGACTCATACAGAATTGTAAAGAATGACATTTATATCCTAATACAATGCACAATTTGAAAAAAACATTTGAATTTTTATTTTTATAGCTTCTTTCCTGTACCCTCGGGATCTTCCAATGGCAGTAATTAACATTGAAAAAGTAGTGCATTGGCCTGGTTAAAGCATGAGGACAGTTTCAGGACAGTTCCTACAGTTTATGATCACCATACCTGGTCACTGACCAGCCCATAATTGGCTATTGTCCACAAATAATTGTTAAGAAGTTAATTTCCTTGGTGATATACAACAACTTTATTAACCTATTAATTTTTCTAGGGAGATAATTATTTGCTAGCCTTTCAATGAGCTTCAGTAGCAAGCATTGGTTACGTTGAATATTATTGTGGCAGTTGGACAAGTTTTATTCTTAACAGATTGGTTGAAAAATGTGACACAAGCTCCACTTCCAGTTTTGTAGTTGAGGCCAAGACATTCGCCACCCAGACAGAGGCATGAGCCTCTGAGTCTGAGGCCAAGGCCATCAAAACGCGGCCTTGGGGCAAGTCCAGAGGCTTCCATCACCGGCCAAATGCACCCAAGACCGAGTCCAAGGCAGGGAATTGGGCATCCAAGGCCATGTCCATCGGAATATGACCTCGAGGCCAACCTTGAGGACAAATCGGACTCGAGAGCTTCAACACTGTCCACTCTGTGAAAAATAATTTAAATGAAAAGTGATGATTGTATATTTAGACTGCCATTTGGAGATTGGCTCACACTCACAATATATTGCATTCCATCAGGTCTGTTAAGGAAACATGATTGATGTGGTAAATGCTTAATTCAGTATAATTAGGACCAAGCGACAATGTTGCTGTTCCAGAGGCGCTGGAAATGATAAGGTGTGATTTTGCTATGGACACATCTTGTTTAATAGCTTACTTGATCAATGTTTTACAGATTTCATGGGGAAGCACACTGTGAGAACAAGTATACCTGATAAGGTGATTACTGTTTCAATGTTTGTAATTTGGTATGACATTTATTTGGCTGTTTCACTCAAGATGTTATATGCTCACAGACTGGAGCATTCGAACTCTTTCCTTAGCACTTTTAAATTAGCCTTGAATAAAAATAAATAAGTGGTGTTCACTGTTCAGTTCCCAGGGACAAAATTGTTGAAAGTGACTTGTTTCCGTACTCAGAAAAATCAATAATGGCAAGATGCATCAGTGCAATAATTGTTCTGTAATGACTTTGCACCTTTATCCAAACGTATTTGCTTGGTCCTTTCTGAAATGGCCTAGTTTGTTTCCCAACAATTATTTTGATATACATATGCTCATTCTTTGATAAAACATAAAGGGATGTGGTTCACAACAGTGAATCTTTTGAATGTCAGATTGCAGAATAACAAAATAATCAGTGATAATAAGTTATATCTCACAACAAAAATAGAACCAGCAGTCAAAAATATTGAGTCATTTCATAATGGCATTATTTTGCTTGAAGGCCCAAGATCATTCTTGGCAACCACACCGACCAATCAGAGCCCCAAAACATTGTGACACCATGACTTCACTACTCATTGTCTACATGACAAGGTCAGATAATTATTCATGTGATTCACAACGATGGCAAAGTTGAACCACATGGTGTAAATCACATGGTTTTTCAGCTTAACTTCTCAGGTTGTTGTGAGATACAGTATAAAATGTTTATTTAATCATTATAAAAATAACGTAATATGTTTCTTTATCCCTCAAAACATGGTGATAGGCACCAATAGAGTTTTGACACGATATGAAGTAATAAGATATTGTCTGAAACCAGATTTTCAGTAATGGCAACTTTGTTAATATGTCTGTTAAATACAAGATATTGGTGTGATGTTTACTGAAATGGCTTCATCTCATTATTTAACCCTCAAAACATGGCAGTAGGTACCAAAATTATTTTGATACCACCTGTGGTTTCGGAGATATCGTCAGAAACAAGATTTTCAGTAATGGCGGCCTCAATATATCAATTCTGCAAAAACTATTGGTGTGAAATTTATGGAAATGGCCTAGTTGGATTATTTACCCCTCAAAACATGGGGATAGACAACAAAATTATGTTGATATCATGCATAGTTATTGAGATACAGGCAAGAAAAAGATTTTTGGTAATGGCCGCCTTAATTTGCATATTATGCAAATTGCCCAATGATGACAGAGTGGCATCGTTCAGATTCTGAAAGAGCACATCTCAGAGATATAGAATCAACAAAAAAACGTTGTCCAGACCCTACTGCGAGGTTGAAGCTCACCGCCGCCGGACTATTACCACTGACACTCTGTTGCACAATGGCCTATGAGCAGCATAAAATGCTTCAAGGAGATTCTACATCTCGATCTACAATGGCTGGCAAAGTTGGACCATCTGCTATTTGTGTCATCTTCATTTTTGAATACATGTTTTGGCAACAAAAAACGTGGCTCCATCCCTTTCCTTTCATGATGTTCTCAGCAGTAATTCCTGCCAAACTGAGAGAGTGCAATGTTGCTCACAAGTTCATACAATTGAAACAATTGTTAATGCCACAACGGAGGGATACAGGGAGAGGAAATAGTCTTTAATCTGTCTACAAGTGGAGTGCTCTTGCATTGCCACAGATCAGAACATAATAATCTATGCTGTCTTGTGTTGCCACCTAGTGATTAGTGTGCTACTCCCCGAGCTCCTGAGAGCGTCCACACCATTTCGATCAGAGGAACATACACAATTTTGTCTGGAAGACACCGGGGCTGTTTTTGAGTGTGCTGATGGCCTTGTCTACTTCCTTAGAGAATGTGATTGCCGAGTCTGACTCTGGTATACATCAATTTTGAATAGAAATTTTGTGAATGTGCAATGAAATTAGAACTATTTCTTGGGACAGCAATGATGTAGCATACAAAATCAACTTTTGTGCCTTTTTTCATACGGACAACTTATTTTCAATCTAGAACTATGAATTTTTCACAGGATAAAAATCAGCATATTTGGAATGGATTTCCAAAATGTTGGACAATTTGGACATTTTTAAGTCATTCTGTGGTTGCAATGGAAACTGAAAGTTCAGCTTCTTGGGGCAGATAACACTGAAACCAAGAATGCCAAAAAATTGTGACTGTGAGAGACTTCTCTCTGTCACTTATCTTAGTGAGATTGACAATATTTGACACAAGAAATATGGTATTAGCTTCTAAATATGCTTTCAAGCACACCAAATGTGTGTATTCTTACACTGAACCCATGTAGGAAAGCACTCCTGCATGCCAGATTTGGCGAGGGATATTCAGGAAGCAAAGGTGTGTTTCCCTGACTACATAAGGACTTGTGAAAGCATGGATTCACTAGTATGAACAACAGACCAAAATGGACAGCATCATCCATCCTCGCTATTCCTGTGACATGCTGCTTTACATAAGTCCTGGTTTTCCCTTAGTCCATGGGGGCTATAGTTTCAGGCACTGGAGGAGAAAATGGCTTTGGATGACCGAAATTCTTTCACAGAACTTTGTTTGGAGGACTTCAAGGAACATTTACTTCAATGGGTCAGGTGTATGAATCAATGCTTTTGGTGAGTTTGGGAGTATTTTTCAAGGCTAACAGTATACTTCTTGTGTCAAATATCGTCAGTCTCACTTATGCAAGTGATAGAGAGCGCCATGGCGTTGCAACGCCTATGTGTGTTTATTGTGCGCGTACATATTTTACGCTTAGTTCGTTAGTTCCGGTTCCCGTTTTGGCCATGCTGTATTGAATCGTCTGGTTGGAAATAAACCATTTAATCGTCAGTAAACGATCGCTTTATTGTCTCATTGGCGTGGTGGCAGCGGAAAGAAACATACCCACGTCAACGAAGCACAAAACGAAGTGAGGCACAAGAAGCTGTGTCACCGAAAGGCATCGTAAAAACGTACGAAAATTGAACTCACCAACCTCTGATTTTCCTTGTGAATGTGAGTATTCAAAACTTTTGACAATGGCCACGAATCGTGCCCCCAAAGGCCCAAACAGTGGGCCCTCACTAAACAAGAGACAGTTACAAGCTTTGAAGCCTGGAAACAAAACCTACTGTATAGCCTAGCCCTGGATCGAAACTTTGCTGTCTTCCTGGCCCCCGGTTTCACATGGAAAAAAGCTAGTGCTGACGCTAGTCGGGGCCTCAAGGCAGATGCCGAACCAATTCCCCAGGAGGCGAGATTGACTGCTCCACAGAAAGTTAATTTCCTAGAACTGTTCCTTGGGCAGATCGCTAACTATTGCCCGGTCATTGCCCGTAACACGATCACCAAGAAAGCCACATCGTTAGACAGCATCTGGCAGGCCATACGGACTCACCATGGCTTCCAATCGTCCGGAGCGCATTTCCTGGATCTTGCCGACATCAAACTGGCTGATGGTGAGCGGTATGAAGATCTCTACCAAAGACTAGCTGCATTCTTTGAAGACAATTTATTGTCAAAAGAGGGAGGTATTACCCATTGTGATGAAAAGCCCACCGCGGACGAAGAGTTGTCCCCCACTGTGGAGAACACTATTGTATATATGTGGCTCCACTTGATCCATCCTGACCTCCCAAAGATTGTGAAACAAAAGTATGGAACGGAATTGCAGTCAAGAACATTAG
Source organism: Platynereis dumerilii (assembly GCA_026936325.1). Classification (NCBI taxonomy): domain Eukaryota; kingdom Metazoa; phylum Annelida; class Polychaeta; order Phyllodocida; family Nereididae; genus Platynereis; species Platynereis dumerilii. The sequence goes on along the minus strand of JAPTHN010000063.1, from coordinate 1,761,098 downwards.
CTTCAATTAAGCCCGAAATCTCACAGGCCCTACAGTCCCTCGTGGAGGAGATACAAACAACCGGGGAAGTAAGAGCTATGCGAACAGAAGCGACAAAAAGTAGACAACCCCCATATCATCGACAAAGCCGCCCCCCGCCCCAACGTAAGCAGAAATCTTGCCCGCTCTGTAAGAATTCCAACCGTCCAGACAATCACTTCTTAAGTGAGTGCAAGTACCTCCCGGAGCAAGATCGCAAATTCATGACACATGCACGTTTGATCGCTGAGGTGCTTGACAACGACCCTAACTGTGAATTTGATGACACGGAAGAATGCGACACAAGTCTGCAAACTGTTCCTGCCCATGATGACAATTCTATTCGCCGTGTGCAAGTGCGTCAGTCACCATACCTGGACACTTACTTGGGCCATAAAACTCCGCACATTGTGATTGACAGTGGTGCTACAGCCAACCTCATCAGCAAAGCTGCCGCTGATTGGCTAGGCGTTAAGATCACATCCAGTAGCAAGTCTGCCGGTCAAGCAGATGGTCTGTCCAAGTTGAATGTTGTGGGTGAAACTAAGTACACGGTCACCCGCGAACACCACAAGCTCTAATTCCATGGCCTCGTGGTGCAACACCTTGATGTCCCCTTATTGGCAAGCACTCCCTTTATGGAATACAATGATGTCTATGCCCGCCCGTCGACCAGAGAAGTTCGTGTTGGACAGTCAACATTCCAATACGGCCACAACGTAGACACCAGCCCCACTGCCCGTCGTGCAAGCGTCTTACGTGCCCCAGAAACAATTACCTTATGGCCAGGAGATTATGTGGAAGTCCCCATCCCTCCTGATTACCATACTGACAGTGAATCGTTTGCCCTTGAACCGAGACTTGACAGTCCTACAAATCGTGATCTTCACCCTTCCCAAACGTGGCCCCATCCCTGTGTTGTGTCTAGTGTTTCACGGAACATTCGTATTCCAAACAATGATGAATTTCCAAGGACCCTGCATCGTCATGATCACTTCTGTCAGATCTTGCCTGTGTACAGCCCATGCCTAACACCTGAACCCTATGACACCGTGGTACCCACCGCTCGCACTGTCCAACCGTCGAAGGTATCCCTTGTCTCTGTTGACCCAGACAACATTTTGACCGCAGACACTAAGAAAAACTTTCTTTCCCTCCTTGAAGAGTTCCCAGATGTGTTCGAATCTCGCATTGGATGCTACAACGGTGCTTATGGTCCGTATCAGGCCGTTGTGAACATGGGTCCCGTTCTGCCCCCCCCAACGAAAGGGCAGACTCCCCCAATATAACACTTCAAGACTGAGTGAACTACAAGACAAGTTTGATGAACTCGAACAGGCTGGTATACTAGTCAAACCAGAATCTGCCGATGTAGCGGTAGAATATGTCAATCCCTCCTTCCTCATTAAGAAACCTAACGGCGGAACAAGACTTGTCACAGCGTTTGGCGAGGTAGGCCAATACAGCAAGCCCAAGCCTTCTCTTATGCCAGATGTGGAGTCTACACTCCGACACATTTCCCAGTGGTCTTATATCATCGCAACTGACCTGACAAGCGCCTTCTACCAAATTCCACTATCCAAGTCATCGCTTAAGTTCTGTGGCGTCGTAACTCCGTACCGTGGAATACGTACAGGGTGGTAAAAAAAAAACTTTACAATTGATATTTCATTTTCCAGGCTGCCATGATTGAGTCAGTGCCTGGGAACTTATTGTGTATATTGTGTATACAAGCCAAGTATGTTAGATCTTTGGAAAATTGGTTAATAATTAAAACGGTTCATTACTTTTTTGATAGCAGACAAAATGGAAGCCGGGAGTGCTCCTGGGTTTTTACTACTCTGGGTTGTTCATGGCCCATCAGCAATTTTGAAGCTACTGAGCTTCACAGGACAAAATAAATACAAGATAAAATGAAATTGAGAAGACAGAAGTAGTATAGTCTAAGCCCGTAGTTCGCAAACAGTTTAGTTTCAACCTGGATCAAGGATCAGTTTTTCAGTAAACGTCCATGTGACGTCCGATCTGAAGGGTCAACCCTGAGGTCACCCCCTGGTGTCACCTGGGTCACCTGACACCTAAAGAGCACCCAATTAGAGTAAAACGTTTTAATGACGTCTGAGTGAGCCAAAATGTGCCACATGAATCATAACAGTAACCCTGAGCCTCATAGAGTTTTCCAAACGTTTGCTTGTCGTCTTGAGGGGGGTATAGATTTACCACCTGGTGGTGCAATCCCCAATTTCTCCTATAAAAGAATCTGGACATCAGAGTATAGAGTGTAAAAGCTGCTGACTCCCCAAAACACAACAAGAATGCAATCTTCAACTTTATACAAAGTAACTGATGAAGTGACTGATGATGATTTCACTTTCACTTCCATGTTCATTCCAATTGGTTATGGAAAAGGCAGAGATATTATTATGACAGCAGATCCTTTCTTTATTACTCTAATAAAGAAAGACACATTGGATCTTGATTTCATCATTCAGTTTGGTCCCAGTCAAATCAAATTGATTGATAAATTTTTCAATGAAATCAAAAGTGCTGTTAGTCTATGCTCACAAGATGCATTGCAAGAAACATTCATGCATTCCTTAGGTGGTGGACTTTTTGTTCGGGTCACCCCTAGTATCTATTGTGTCACATTTGGAAAATTTTACAGACACAATAAGATATGTTTAAACTTCAAAGAGTTTGAGCACTTTGTACGGAATTGGAAATCTGCAATATATTTTGTGCCTTACAAAGATGCAGAAATTTGTGAGTTTGATAGCATAGATGACCATTATTCATGTCCTTCTTGTTGGTTTTGAATTCTGAAATAAAAATGAAAAAAAAAAAAAAAAAAAAAATTAATTTAAATATTCAAAATTATGATGCCATTGAAGCTTACCTTCCTGTGGTGGCATTTATACTTAAATTGCAAATGTTTTTGCAATTTACAAACTAAAAGCTTCTTACAACAAGTAAAATAATTAATTTTCGTGTTCAAGTAAAGGTGACCAACACACTGGGGTATCAAAGCACTGTCACCACTGGTATATCAACAGCTATCAAATGGTCTTCTCCCTGTAATTATTGTTAAGTGCTTAGGTAAAAGTTCTATACAGACCTCCTAATGCATGTATTTACCCAGGGCAAGTTTCCGTCAACTATCCCGATAGACTGTACCCCAGGTATCTAAGACTGTGTGTACCATTAATCTGTTTTATCAAAAGCATTTGATTTTATGCAGCTTGCATTTGTTTTACTGAAAATTTTGCTCTTTAAAAAGATGTATACAAATAAAAGTGGTTCAAATTGTGCTTCAATAGAGTCTACACTTCCAAGGATCTGTGTAAATGAGTATAATCCTTAAATAAAAATACTGGTTTTGAGAAAGAAAAGCAACCATTTTAGTATATATTTCACCTTACAGGACAAATTTTTCTCTAAGCATTTGTCCACTAATAATTTTCAGGCTAAATTTTATATTGTAAAAAAACAACTCCACTGCAATATAGCAGTAGTCTCTGCATAAATAGTGTTTCCATTTCAGTATTTTTCTCTTCCAATTGTGTGTTCATTCAACTTTCATTCAGGAATATTTCAAACACCTATCTATCGATCGACCCATCTATTTATCTATCTATCTATCTATCAATCCATCTATCTATCTATCTATCTAATGATCCATCTATCTATCTATCAATGCATCTATCTATCTATCGATCCATCTATCTATCTATCGATGCATCTATCGATCTATCTATCTATCAATCAATCTGCTATCTATCTATCTGTCTATCGATCTATCCATCTATTGATCTATCTATCTATCAATATCTATCTATCTTCCTATCTATCTATCTATGTTATCCTATTTGCTTTTGTCATTAAATGATTGGGGAAAAAAAGAAAAAAATAAGAAACAAAACATTTCAATGTTTCTTTCCATATTTCAATGTTTCTTTCCATATTTCAATGTTTCTATCCATAATATCAATGTTAATTCACCAAAAAATATATATACCCTCTGTGCTCTACGATCGATCAATCTATTTATCCATCTATCTATCTATCTATCTATCTATTGATCCATCTATCTATCTATCGATCAATCTATCTATCTATCGATGTATCTATCGATCTATCGATGCATCTATCGATCTATCTATCTATCTATCAATCTGCTATCTGTCTATCGATCTATCCATCTATTGATCTATCTATCTATCAATATCTATCTATCTTCCTATCTATCTATCTATGTTATCCTATTTGCTTTTGTCATTAAATGATTGGGGGGAAAAAAAAGAAACAAAACATTTCAATGTTTCTTTCCATATTTCAATGTTTCTTTCCATATTTCAATGTTTCTTTCCATAATATCAATGTTAATTCACCAAAAAATATATTTATACCCTCTGTGCTCTACACTCTGTACTCAAGGGTAGGTCTCAGACCTATCTATTGATCTATCTATCGATCTATCCATCAATTTATCTATCGATCTATCTATCTATTAATCTATCAATCTATCTATCAATCTATAGATCAGAAGACCTATAGATCTATCTATCGATCCATCTATCTATCTATCGATCCATCTATTCTATAGGTCTATCTATCTATCTATCTATCTATCTATCTATCTATCTATCTATCTATCTATCTATCTATCTATCTATCCGTCTATCGATCTATTGATCTACCAATCTATTGATCTATCTCTCTATCGATCTATCAATGTTATCCATTTTGTTTTGTTCTTTTTATCATTCGATGATTGAAAAAATATGTAAATATTTCTTTCCATATTTATCAATGCTAATTCGCCCCACTAGATATAAGCACTTTGTGCTCTACATGCTGTACTCAAGGGTAAGCATCAGCTCAGGCCCTATTGCACCATCATTTAGTAATCTGCTCTATGCTTTAACAAAAGTCTTAAGACATTGATTCATTAATTTGAACATTGTGTATACCATCGAAACCACAACATAATAATAATAAATATCAGCACAAAAATGACTTTTTTAACAGAAAAAATAGATTTTGTTCAAATCATTGATGTGATTACACAACTTTTAAACAATAAAACACTACTTAGATTCATTATTTAAAAAGAAATTGTTTTGAAAGTCATGCAGTTGATGTCATTGTGTGCATGTATAAATTTGTCATATATGTATAATGTATTTTTGTGAGTATATTTTAAATAATTATTGCAGTTTTTGAGTATATTTTATATGATTTTGTGTTGTATTGTTTGTGTTTTATATTTTTGGGGTATATTAGGGGTACACCAGCCCTAGGGGTTACAGCAGTTCTACTGTTTTGGTGTTCTCCAGTGCCACATTTTCATAAATTGTGTAGATGTTTTATTGATATTGTAAGTAATTTTACAAATTAACACATTCATATGCACCAGAAACTTATTTTGTCTGAACAAAAGAGAGAAACTTTAATTCTGTCATGTCATGCATGAGTAAATTTGTTTCATTGCAGCTTTGTTGGGGTAATATAGTAAGACAATCTCCTTGAGTGCTCAACTGCTCATGAGCACAAGGTAAACCCAAAAATTATATGTGCTTTTAGATTAATTTCAATGAACTATCAGTGGGTCAGTATGATTTTTATATGCACCTAAATGATGTAAAGTTGAATATTTGTGATGTTTTGTGCACACATTCCCAAATCCAGGTATTTACTGACACAGAATATAGTATTACCATGACAACATATGACTAAGGTTCCAACACATAGATTGATTTAATCTTGCATCAAACACATGGGATTTTTATCTATTACACACTATAACTCCATCCCATGTCATCGTTTTTGTTTGGTTTATATGTGCAAAGGAATGATTCACATTTAAAAAATAAAATGTTCAAAAACAGAAACAAAATTGTATGGATGAATTGAATTGCATTAGAAATGGAAGCATGTTCCAATCTGCATTGGTATACTTTTTTTAAATTATGGGTAAGAACACACACAAAAACTTGAACTCCTATGTAAGAAGCTTAACTTTCTGCCAACAAATGTGTTGGTGTTCAGTGATTTTCAGAAAATCATTTTGCATTGTGTCTTTTGCAAGTGAAATTAATAACTTAAGTCACTGAAGTCACCACTTTATGCAACAGTTCTAAACAGAAAATTACATTTTCTTGATTATTCTATGTTCATAAGTACAAATGTGCTGATTTTATTCAAAATCAGATTTTGAAATCATACAGAGAATGTAGTTTGTTCCACCTGTTTAAGTCTCCTTGTTGAAAACATTATAAGAAAATGCTATAACATAGATTCAATTTTATCCTCCAAGTTATTATTGTTGCGTTTTTACTGCTAATTTTCACTCCACAGAGACATCCATTGTCAATACCAACGAATATTGATAATGCATTGAGTAAATAATTGAACATTAAAAACAAACTAAGCTATTTTCCTGCAAAATTACCAATTTAAGTAAAATCCTCTTCATTACTATCTTTAAGGATGTTAAATTTAACTAAAATCGTATAATAACATATGTCATCCCATCATCGTCTTATGTTGTTATCCTACCACAAGTCAAATTTTAACTTTATGACAGGGAAGGAATTATCAATTTAAAATGAATGAAACAAATTGTCTACAGTAGACTAGATGAGTCAAATAAATGTTTGCTTCAATATGAATTGAAAAAGCTATGACTCTAAATTCCTTGTGACTGGTAAGACATAATGTAACCTAGTTTTATTGTAATATTCGTTCTGTTAATAAAAGTCTAATTTGAAATTTGGGATTTCCATTTCTTATATTGTCTATATTATGTAACCATAATCAGATGTGATAAGTTGATTATTTTACGTATTTCATGTATATTTTACAACAATGCACCAAAAAAAGTTATGGTAAAATATGTGAATGGGTCTGTTATTGGGCTAATTGGCTCTAATTTCCCAATAGTATATATAAAATACTTTATTCACACACTATTCGCGATATACAATTGGTTTAATCATATAAAAAGAAACAAAAAGGAACAATAAAACAACAATAAAACAGTGGTTTGCTATTCAATAAATAAAAATTCTAAAATACATTGCAGTTCGGTAGCATTAAAACCAGCAATATTTCCATCAATTCAACTGAGTAATACAATTCACAACAGGAATATGACCATAATATCTTGAAAACAAACATATCCTTCAGTCTATGTTTATTATTATTATTATTATTATTATTTATTCGTTTCAACTCCCATAAATGGGAAAATATAGAAAGATACAATGTACAGATCGAAATATATAAAAATGTAAAATATCAATATAAAATTTCAGCGTAAAATATAAACAAGTTAAAAGCATTTAAAAACAAGAACATGTGGGGAAAGTCTGACTAGAAGGCTTTAAGCAGTAAAAACGCAACGATAATAACTTGGAGGATAAAATTGAATCTATGTTATAGCATTTTCTTATAATGTTTTCAACAAGGAGACTTAAACAGGTGGAACAAACTACATTCTCTGTATGATTTCAAAATCTGATTTTGAATAAAATCAGCACATTTGTACTTATGAACATAGAATAATCAAGAAAATGTAATTTTCTGTTTAGAACTGTTGCATAAAGTGGTGACTTCAGTGACTTAAGTTATTAATTTCACTTGCAAAAGACACAATGCAAAATGATTTTCTGAAAATCACTGAACACCAACACATTTGTTGGCAGAAAGTTAAGCTTCTTACATAGGAGTTCAAGTTTTTGTGTGTGTTCTTACCCATAATTTAAAAAAAGTATACCAATGCAGATTGGAACATGCTTCCATTTCTAATGCAATTCAATTCATCCATACAATTTTGTTTCTGTTTTTGAACATTTTATTTTTTAAATGTGAATCATTCCTTTGCACATATAAACCAAACAAAAACGATGACATGGGATGGAGTTATAGTGTGTAATAGATAAAAATCCCATGTGTTTGATGCAAGATTAAATCAATCTATGTGTTGGAACCTTAGTCATATGTTGTCATGGTAATACTATATTCTGTGTCAGTAAATACCTGGATTTGGGAATGTGTGCACAAAACATCACAAATATTCAACTTTACATCATTTAGGTGCATATAAAAATCATACTGACCCACTGATAGTTCATTGAAATTAATCTAAAAGCACATATAATTTTTGGGTTTACCTTGTGCTCATGAGCAGTTGAGCACTCAAGGAGATTGTCTTACTATATTACCCCAACAAAGCTGCAATGAAACAAATTTACTCATGCATGACATGACAGAATTAAAGTTTCTCTCTTTTGTTCAGACAAAATAAGTTTCTGGTGCATATGAATGTGTTAATTTGTAAAATTACTTACAATATCAATAAAACATCTACACAATTTATGAAAATGTGGCACTGGAGAACACCAAAACAGTAGAACTGCTGTAACCCCTAGGGCTGGTGTACCCCTAATATACCCCAAAAATATAAAACACAAACAATACAACACAAAATCATATAAAATATACTAAAAAACTGCAATAATTATTTAAAATATACTCACAAAAATACATTATACATATATGACACATTTATACATGCACACAATGACATCAACTGCATGACTTTCAAAACAATTTCTTTTTAAATAATGAATCTAAGTAGTGTTTTATTGTTTAAAAGTTGTGTAATCACATCAATGATTTGAACAAAATCTATTTTTTCTGTTAAAAAAGTCATTTTTGTGCTGATATTTATTATTATTATGTTGTGGTTTCGATGGTATACACAATGTTCAAATTAATGAATCAATGTCTTAAGACTTTTGTTAAACCATAGAGCAGATTGCTAAATGATGGTGCAATAGGGCCTGAGCTGATGCTTACCCTTGAGTACAGCATGTAGAGCACAGAGTGCTTATATCTAGTGGGGCGAATTAGCATTGATAAATATGGAAAGAAATATTTACATATTTTTTCAATCATCGAATGATAAAAAGAACAAAACAAAATGGATAACATTGATAGATAGATAGATAGATAGATAGATAGATAGATAGACCTATAGAATAGATGGATCGACAGATAGATAGATGGATCGATAGATAGATCTATAGGTCTTCTGATCTATAGATTGATAGATAGATTGATAGATTAATAGATAGATAGATCGATAGATAAATTGATGGATAGATCGATAGATAGATCAATAGATAGGTCTGAGACCTACCCTTGAGTACAGAGTGTAGAGCACAGAGGGTATAAATATATTTTTTGGTGAATTAACATTGATATTATGGAAAGAAACATTGAAATATGGAAAGAAACATTGAAATATGGAAAGAAACATTGAAATGTTTTGTTTCTTTTTTTTCTTTTTTTTTCCCCCAATCATTTAATGACAAAAGCAAATAGGATAACATAGATAGATAGATAGGAAGATAGATAGATATTGATAGATAGATAGATCAATAGATGGATAGATCGATAGACAGATAGCAGATTGATAGATAGATAGATAGATCGATAGATGCATCGATAGATCGATAGATACATCGATAGATAGATAGATTGATCGATAGATAGATAGATGGATCAATAGATAGATAGATAGATAGATAGATGGATAAATAGATTGATCGATCGTAGAGCACAGAGGGTATATATATTTTTTGGTGAATTAACATTGATATTATGGATAGAAACATTGAAATATGGAAAGAAACATTGAAATATGGAAAGAAACATTGAAATGTTTTGTTTCTTATTTTTTTCTTTTTTTCCCAATCATTTAATGACAAAAGCAAATAGGATAACATAGATAGATAGATAGGAAGATAGATAGATATTGATAGATAGATAGATCAATAGATGGATAGATCGATAGACAGATAGATAGATAGCAGATTGATTGATAGATAGATAGATCGATAGATGCATCGATAGATAGATAGATGGATCGATAGATAGATAGATGCATTGATAGATAGATAGATGGATCATTAGATAGATAGATAGATAGATAGATGGATTGATAGATAGATAGATAGATAAATAGATGGGTCGATCGATAGATAGGTGTTTGAAATATTCCTGAATGAAAGTTGAATGAACACACAATCGGAAGAGAAAAATACTGAAATGGAAACACTATTTATGCAGAGACTACTGCTATATTGCAGTGGAGTTGTTTTTTTACAATATAAAATTTAGCCTGAAAATTATTAGTGGACAAATGCTTAGAGAAAAATTTGTCCTGTAAGGTGAAATATATACTAAAATGGTTGCTTTTCTTTCTCAAAACCAGTATTTTTATTTAAGGATTATACTCATTTACACAGATCCTTGAAGTGTAGACTCTATTGAAGCACAATTTGAACCACTTTTATTTGTATACATCTTTTTAAAGAGCAAAATTTTCAGTAAAACAAATGCAAGCTGCATAAAATCAAATGCTTTTGATAAAACAGATTAATGGTACACACAGTCTTAGATACCTGGGGTACAGTCTATCGGGATAGTTGACGGAAACTTGCCCTGGGTAAATACATGCATTAGGAGGTCTGTATAGAACTTTTACCTAAGCACTTAACAATAATTACAGGGAGAAGACCATTTGATAGCTGTTGATATACCAGTGGTGACAGTGCTTTGATACCCCAGTGTGTTGGTCACCTTTACTTGAACACGAAAATTAATTATTTTACTTGTTGTAAGAAGCTTTTAGTTTGTAAATTGCAAAAACATTTGCAATTTAAGTATAAATGCCACCACAGGAAGGTAAGCTTCAATGGCATCATAATTTTGAATATTTAAATTAATTTTTTTTTTTTTTTTTTTTTTCATTTTTATTTCAGAATTCAAAACCAACAAGAAGGACATGAATAATGGTCATCTATGCTATCAAACTCACAAATTTCTGCATCTTTGTAAGGCACAAAATATATTGCAGATTTCCAATTCCGTACAAAGTGCTCAAACTCTTTGAAGTTTAAACATATCTTATTGTGTCTATAAAATTTTCCAAATGTGACACAATAGATACTAGGGGTGACCCGAACAAAAAGTCCACCACCTAAGGAATGCATGAATGTTTCTTGCAATGCATCTTGTGAGCATAGACTAACAGCACTTTTGATTTCATTGAAAAATTTATCAATCAATTTGATTTGACTGGACCAAACTGAATGATGAAATCAAGATCCAATGTGTCTTTCTTTATTAGAGTAATAAAGAAAGGATCTGCTGTCATAATAATATCTCTGCCTTTTCCATAACCAATTGGAATGAACATGGAAGTGAAAGTGAAATCATCATCAGTCACTTCATCAGTTACTTTGTATAAAGTTGAAGATTGCATTCTTGTTGTGTTTTGGGGAGTCAGCAGCTTTTACACTCTATACTCTGATGTCCAGATTCTTTTATAGGAGAAATTGGGGATTGCACCACCAGGTGGTAAATCTATACCCCCCTCAAGACGACAAGCAAACGTTTGGAAAACTCTATGAGGCTCAGGGTTACTGTTATGATTCATGTGGCACATTTTGGCTCACTCAGACGTCATTAAAACGTTTTACTCTAATTGGGTGCTCTTTAGGTGTCAGGTGACCCAGGTGACACCAGGGGGTGACCTCAGGGTTGACCCTTCAGATCGGACGTCACATGGACGTTTACTGAAAAACTGATCCTTGATCCAGGTTGAAACTAAACTGTTTGCGAACTACGGGCTTAGACTATACTACTGACAGAGGCACAATTCAGCACAAACCAGAAGGTGCCAGAGCAAGTTCAGACTTCACTATGGCCATTATAAGATTTTAAAACAAAGCCGTCTGAAGGTGGATGATCAGGGTTTTGAAATCACATGAAAAGCACATATTAACATCTTGAAAGATCATCTGAAGCCCTGGATAGATAAGACATACAGTGCCACAGATAATATGATCTTCAAGCAAGACTGGGCATCAGCCACACTCCCTTAGAAAGCCCAGAAGTGGATCAAGGTTCGCTCTGTCAAGTTTCTCAGCCGGACAATATGGCCCCTGTTATCACAAGATCTCAATCAATGTGATTATTCTGGACGGGCAAACTGAGAGGCAGATCCCTGCAAGACACCACAGACCTTAGTTGCCCAATAAAAGCATCCATTACGTTTGTATGGGAAAAACGGACACAAAGTTACATTTTTGACACCTCTGCATCATTTAGGCCTACTGCAGAAAAGTCATCAGTCCAAAAGGACCTCAGAATGAATAAATTGTCTCTAGAAGAGTTATTCTTTGCCATACAAGTTGTTTTTGCATTGAAAAATAAGCATTTGTTACAATGAGCGTCATCCAAAAAATTATTCATAAGTGTAAAGTTTTTTTTGGACCACCCTGTACGTACGCAAGATGTGCCTTGGGAATGCCAGGGTCAGAAACCGCTCTGGAAGAGCTCATGTGCCGTGTGCTTGAAGACCTCCTTCAAGAAGGCATTGTCGCTAAACTGGCCGACGACCTCTACTGTGGTGCTGATACCCCTGAGCAACTTCTCGTAAACTGGACTAAGTTACTGACTTGCATCCAGAAGGCAGGTCTTAAACTGTCCCCCACCAAGACAGTTGTGTGCCCCAAATCCACAAACATCCTAGGGTGGGTATGGCAACAAGGCACCCTTCACGCTAGCCCACATCGTGTTGCCACGCTATCCACATGTGACCCCCCGAATACCGTTAAAGGACTGCGATCCTTCATAGGTGCCTTCAAGGCCCTGTCTAAAGTGATACCCGGAGGTGCCCGAGCCTTATCACCACTTGATTCCTTAGTTGCTGGTGCACAGTCCGCTGATCGTATTGTGTGGTCCGTTGTAAACATTGCTCATTTCAACAATGCTCAACTGTGCCTTCAGACACAAAAAACCATCACTCTACCTCGTGCCTCAGATCACAGGCACTCTCCTGGACTGACTGTACAGTCTGTTAGAAATAACACAAGGTGACTGACTCTGCAGAAAATCCGCTCATCCAAGCTGGCAGTGATGTCATAAGGCAGAGCCAATCAGCTTTGGTATTACAAAATTTCTAGTTCTGCAATATCCAAGAGAGGGCTCTGTTAATATATGAGGCACCATGTGGGAGCCTCAAGGAAGATTAAAGTCTGAAAATTTGGGCAAAATAACCAAATGTAAAGTTACAAACTACTTCTATTTGTTGTTATATAATATTTCCAAGGATCTAGGATAAAATCCTTCTCATATTCACAGTTTTTTAGTGAAAGGACTTGTGGTGTAATACCCCATAGGTACCTCTCCTGCCAGCTTGGGTGAGCGAACTTGCAGTTGTTCATTAAGCTACAAATCTGCAAGGAATTCCCTTAATTACAGGTAAATTAGCTATAATTTGATAGAGTTAAGATGTGGAATTCGGAGTTAACTTATCTGGCAAGGGATTTGACAAAAATTGCGGCTGTGACACAATGTTAGATGTTTGAAATTAGACCCTGAAAACGAAGCTGTGATTTGCCTAAGTTGTGAAGTCATGCACCTTGATGATATTTATACTGAGTATCAATTTACTAATACAGGAGTGTGCCTGTGCTCAGATGAACTCTGGATTGTAACCGATGGAGCTGTCCGTGATCCAGGTATAGGCGCCACCATGTACGTATTACGTGATTCCAAAGTACTCCTGTCCGGTTTCTTCAGTGCCAAACTACGCCGTAACCAAGAAAAGTGGATCCCCTGTGAAGTTGAAGCGCTAGCCATTGCGTCTGCCATAAAACACTTTGCCCCCTACATAGTACAATCAGGAAGCCCTGCCAGGGTACTAACCGACAGCAAACCTTGTGTGCAGGCCTATGAGCGTCTGTTACGAGGAGAATTCTCTGCCAGTCCCCGAATCACAACATTCTTGTCCACGGCAGCCCGCTATCACGTAACAATCAGTCATCTAGCTGGTACTTCCAATGTGCCGTCAGATTTTGCCAGCCGCAATGCATCACCATGTCTTACGCCACAGTGCCAAATTTGCTCATTCATAAAACAAACTTCAAATGCGACTATACTGCGGGTACCCCCAGAAGATATCCTGTCAGGCAAGGCTAAAGCCCCCTTCACAACACGGTCAACCTGGCTCTCACTCCAGTCAGAATGTCGGACCTATGACGCGCTTGTGCCCATCTGAAACAGGGCACCAGACCATCTCGTAAAGCAACAGACATCAAAGATGTTAAACGTTACCTACAGGTTGCCACAATCGCCCACGATGGCCTCCTTGTAGTCAGACGCAGTGACCCCCTGCAAGTCTCCAGGGAGTGCATCATAGTCCCTCGCCAAGTACTCCATGGTCTTGTGACTTCTCTCCATCTGCAACTGTCCCACCCGTCAAGACACCAACTCAAGACAGTAACGCAGAGATATTTCTATGCCCTCGACCTTGCAGCAGCAGTTGATGATGTCACGGAAAGTTGCCACCAATGCGCAGCATTAACCCGAAGCCCCCAAGTCTCTGTCGAACAATCAACATCTGACCCCCCCGAAACTGTCGGTGTCTCATTTGCAACTGATGTCCTTAAACAAAACGGCCAGTTAGTCTTACTAGTTCGTGAGACTGTTACGTCATTCACGGTAACCACCATCATCCCCAATGAAAAACGAGACACCCTCCGTGACAATCTACTCCAGTTGTGCATTAGTGTGACTCCGGTCAGTGGACCCCCAGCGGTCATCCGTACTGATGGTGCCCCGGCATTTCAATCTCTTGCAAGAGATCAAACTTTGCTTTCTCATAACATTCTCATTGAAATTGGTCGGCTGAAGAACATTAACAAGAACCCTGTCGCCGAGCGAGCCATTCAAAAACTGGAAGATGAACTTCGCAGACTATTGTCACGGACAGACAAAATCTCTGCTACCACGCTCGCACTTGCCACCGCAAAGTTAAATTCCAGAGTACGGTCAAGTGGACTGTCCTCCCGTGAAATGTGGCTACAACGAGACCAGTTTACCAATGTCCAAATACCACTCCAAGATCGAGCAATCATACAGTCCCAACATGACCGCCGTGTGTCAAATCATGGCCCCAGTGAAAATAGTAAAGCCAATGGACGGATGAGGGCAACGAACCACTCGGTGCAACCGGGTGACATAGTTTACTTACACCAAGAACATGCTAAGTTACACCCACGGGACAGGTACCTGGTGACTTCTCTGGACCCCCCCGACTGGTGCAATATCAGAAAGTTTGTGGGACAACAACTGCGTGATGCATCTTATCGCACCAAGCGTTCCCAACTTATCAAGGTCAAACAATTTGATCACGAACGCCCACCTCCAATACAGTCAGAAACCGAGGACGAATGCCCCTGTGTCGATAACAATTTGGACATGACTGTCGATCAGCCACTCCCCAGTGCGATCACCCCACCATTACCTTTCAGCCCCCCAAATATCCCCGCTGTGCTCCAAAACCCTGATGATGCAACGCCACTCACCCCTGCCAGTGACCCTACCCCTCCAACCGTTACCAATGTGCCTACCCCAGTGCCCCCGAGCCCCTGTGCTAACCTACCTGACTTCGGTCAACGACCAACTCGTCTAAGACGCCAACCTAAACACTTCGATGACTTTGTTATGGACTAGCCTCATGATTACATGTTTGATGACATCAGTGTGTAAAGAATAGCCTTTATATATATTCTATGCGTTTAGTGTGTCAATGTCATTTAAATGTTTATTGTGCCAATGTCATTTATCACTAAATATTCTGCCTTGGGTGTCGCTATGTATATCTTACCGTTATCCACATAAACCCAGGTTTAACATTTGTGTGTGTTTGTAGTAGCATACAGTGATGGAAATGGAAAATTTTCGTCGCAGGAGCTCTCGGTTCGTGCAGCAGCGGCTCGCCACTCTTAATTCTCAAAAAGGAAAAAAAATTCTTCCACCAGAGCATAATTTTGACTAAAAATACCATGAGGACTGAAAAAGTAACATGATAATTGTAGTTTCACTACTGGTCATTGGGGGAGCTGTAGCATGGTACAGCTCCCCCTGTTTTTTGGTCAAGGGAGCTCAGCTCCCCCGAGCTCCCCCCCATTTCCATCACTGGTAGCATATAAACATGTATTACACTATTATGTATTACACATGTATATTTAGATACCGGTCATATATAGTAGCTATAGTATAGTAGATACTATACTTGATATCCCACAGTTTAAACATATACTTTTATATAAGTTTAGATGTTTAGTGTGCTTTAAGTTAAACATGTATGTAGTAACACATCAAAAATATATTGCACTTGTATATTCGCATATATTTTTTATACTCCCAAGTAAATAAGGTATAACTATATTCCATGGTAATATATCACAGTTTAAATTTCAATGTTTATATTAGGCCTATATATTACATGTTTAGTAGGGGGCGTCGTATGAGTTAAACTAGTAGTTCCACTCCTGTAGAGGAAAGTGGTGACGCCATGGCGTTGCAACGCCTATGTGTGTTTATTGTGCGCGTACATATTTTACGCTTAGTTCGTTAGTTCCGGTTCCCGTTTTGGCCATGCTGTATTGAATCGTCTGGTTGGAAATAAACCATTTAATCGTCAGTAAACGATCGCTTTATTGTCTCATTGGCGGAGAGGTCTCTCACAGCCAAAATGCATTGGCTTTAGTGGTTTCAGTATTATCTGCCCCAAGAAGCTTAACTTTCAGTTTCCATGTCAACCACAGAATGACTTAAAAATGTCCAAATTGTCCAACATTTTGGAAATCCATTCCAAATATGCTGCATTTTGTCCTGTGAAAAATTCATAGTTCTAGATTGAAAATAAGTGTCCATATAAAAAAAAGCCTCGAACTTTCTGAACGCCCCTCGTATTAATTGCTTATTAAGTTCAGAACTACTATTGAAAATGTAAATGTAAATGTAACAGGTTTAACGTCTGTGGTCCTCCTATGAGCTCGGCCGACTGTACAATTACATCCTTGACAGGCCTGATCAAGCTTGAAGCTTTCTCAGCTCCCTAGGAAGCATATACCAGTGTGCAGCGAACTTCACGCGCTCCTTAGTTAAGCATTCCACAATTGCCATCTCTGCATATTGCCAAGTTCCCATTTGCACCTGGGTCGAGTGTGCACCTGGGTCGAGTGAAGCAGTGGTTTAAGGAGGATTTGCTCAGTTCCTCCATGCCGTGACTGGGGTTCGAACCTGCGACCATGCGCGTGGCAGTCAAACGCCTTATGCACTAGGCCACGACATCCACATATATGGAGCTTGTTGCTATTTCTAGTGAACAAGCGGGTATGTAGGTTTCTGTTGCTGGGGGCCAGTTGAACCAGTCGATGTTTAAACTACAGTAATACATTTTTTATGTATTGTAATCTATTGTAATGGGCCACCTAGAAAAACATTTTTACTGAATAGTACCTCTCATTGTAAATGTATTTTATTAAAAAATTTGATTAAAAAAAAATAAAATAAACTGCCATTCACTCCTCTGGTTCAGCTGGCCCCACTGGGACCTCCATGTATCAATATAGCCTGGCTGTACCCTTGTTGAAGGACACCATTTTGAGGAGGTGGGTTTCCATAGATCTACAAACAACACATTATCTTATGATGACATGACATCCTTCCAGACCAAGTAATTTAAATTCTATGAAAGCTCCAATCTCAAAGTGACAAACTACAATTTACATGCGAACAACGAAAAAATCAGGTGTCAAAGGACTCTGTTGGATGAAATCACTTTAATGGGACAATTTTTCGCATGTCTGTGACCAAGTTTATCACATTGGGGTATGGTGAGCGGACAGGAGTATTAGGCACGCCATTGGGCAAATCTAATGATTTCATGTAAAAGCTTGAAGAAAATGATGCAAAAGGCCACACAATTCACTTCATTTACTCCCACCTGACTTGTCAAAAAAATTATTTTTGAGAAAGTTTTCCACACACAATGATATTTCAATGGAACAATACGGAAACAAGTCCTCAAACAGCCCAGACAATAGCTGCGGAAGAAAAACGCTTAGGATCTTTCAGAAAGGCTTCACACAAAACGTGTATCAGCTGCAGAGTTAAACAGCAGCACTTTCTGTGCCCTACTTTCGCTATTCGGAGCATATTCCCCCCAACCACACATCTGCTGCCGTAAGAAAAGCATTTATAAGGAAAGCACACATGGTACTGATGATTGTCCTGCGGATGCTATACAGGTTGTTAGAGGCCCTTTTGATATACCCTATGCCTTTTTCACTCTGTTTAATGTGTTTAGGTCGTTCCTTGACCTGTTTCCATAGTTGAAGAGTGTTTCACTGTAATGTCATTGTGTGCATGTGACAAACTCTGACCTGACTTCTCAAACATCATTTTAATAGTGAAGTGGCACCAACTGAAGCACATTGTGTGGCCTTTTGCCTAATTTTCTTCAAGCTTTCACACAAACTCTTTAGATTTGCTCTGTCGAGTGCCTAATAGTCTAATACCCCAGTCCAATGACCATACCCCCAATGTGATAAACCTTGCAGCAGATGCAGACACCTGATTATACATATATGCATCAACTCAACAGCCCATCTTAATGATATACAGAAAAATACCGCCCTGGAAATAGTTTTGCGTTTTTAATTAGGTTCAGTTTATGTTCCCATGCCTGCTCCATCTGGTGAAAAATCAAATGTGGTTCAACTGGCCCGCCGGTTCCACTGGCCCCACTCTCCCTTACCGCTATGTCTAGCTGGGCACTCAATAGAAAAAATTTTGGAAAACAACTATCATTGACTAGCAAATGAACTGGTTGGCAGCATGTTGTAAAGTTAGTCAGACGTTCGTCAGAAAATCAAAATCGTTTAAAGTTATAGACTATCCCGTCACAAGGTGTGTGGCCAAATTTCGGAGCTATACGTGTGATCTCCGCGAAGGAGACAGCATTTGCAACTTCAACTCACACCACCCCTTTGCTTCTCTGTGCATGGGAAGCTTATAATGGGACAGTTTGGGACACTGTTCAGTCCCAGACAGGACTGATCTTCAGCTCAGCAGAAGCCACCTGAAAAATCCCCACAAGGGGGCGAAATGGTCTACAGTCAATGGGCTGGTGGTGCCACCTAGCCACTGTTAGGTCTGCCAGCCATCTGCATATTCTGCAATAAATTCTACAGGAAACTGCAGAATTCTGCAGGAAACTGCAGTTCTGCAAAAAATTCTGCAGTTCTGCAGGAAACTGCAGAATTCTGCAGTTCTGCAATAAATTCTGCCGTTCTGTAGGAAACTGCAGAATTCTGAAGTTCTGCTCCATGCAGTATTTTTGAACGTCTGGTACTTAATCCAGCTTATTGCAAGTATCTTTGACAAGGTTTTGCCACTACCCAGGAAACGTTTGTTGGGGGGGGGGGGGTTACTAAGCGGTTCGGGGTCGGTTGGGAGGTTTTATTAGCAGCCCTATCCTTGTGGTAACGAGGACTGTACCAGAGGGATCCCGGCATTCCGCTGGTATGGCCCAGTCAGATAACCCCGAGGGAGCAGTTCTTTTTTCAAAATTAGGACAGTGAGGAAACCAGTGGGATACCCCCATATCAGTGGGATACGCCAGCATATCTACACTAGAATGAGGACAGTGAGAAACACCTAGTGGGATACCCCTGTACCGGTGGGATACCCAGGCATATCTATACAAGAAGAGGACCTAGAGGACACCCAGTGAAAAATGACATTTTTACGTAGTGTGATTGCATTGCTAAGATGATAATTGCTATGTGATGAGAATTATAACTTCTGTTTCTTATTCAAGACTTTAAGCCCGGGGGGGGGGGGGGGGTACTTCGCACACTTTTGCATACGGATGCGCCACGGCAATATTGAAAACCAGAACCATTTTAATCCGGAAACTGCGCCAAAACCACAAACCATTTTAATCCTTCACTAAAAATTTTTGCAAACCAATTTAATCTTCATGGTTTTAAAACCATTTTAATCCTCTTTTGAAGCCGATTCTAACGGTACCAAACATGTTGGGGTTGCGAAAACCAGAACCAAATTAATCAGAATTGTCAAAAAACCAAAACCATTTTAATCCAAGAAGGCCAAAAAACCATTACCATCCAGCGGCGCCTCTATATACACTCTTATAGAGTGAGTACCCCCCCCCCCCCAGGACTTTAAGAATATTTCATCGTGAAGACTGAATTCCTATTTGATAAAAGTGTCACTTTTCAGATTTTTTTCTGTTGGCTTTTCTTCATCTAAGGATTCAGTCATCTAGATTCCATATTTAGCAGCATCAATTAAGCAAATTTATGTGAGATATAATAAATACCTTGACATTAACCTCCAAAATATCTTATACCTTGAAACACAGGCATTATAATTTCTTACAAAAAGCTCACATTGCTAAACATATCCTGTATACAACACATACAAGGTTGGCAACTCCCTCAAGATTCCTGGTTTGAGAATTCCTGCTGTAATGCTGTCTCAAGCAAGAGCATGAATTCTCAAACCAGGAGTTGCCAACCTTGTATATAAATTCAATAAGTGCATGCAGTGACAAGCTCTTTTCTCAAAATGATTGTAATGCCTGTGCCTTGAAATGATAAGCAAACACAACATGCACTTCATGTTTAATTTACCATGTTAAGTGATGATGAAAATGACCATTGTAGGAGTCGTGAATTTTATCATAAAAATGTTGATAAATGTCGATAAATTGGTCATGTATCTTGCCCCCCCCCCCCTCAAAAAGTACTGCCCCACCTGTGGCAGAGGTCTGGCTACACCACTGAATACACTGGAGGAAGTAATAGAGGTTCAGAAATCATGCAGGGTGCTGCAGAACTGCAGAATTCTTCCTGCAGAATTTTTTGAAACTGCAGAAATCTGCAGATATTTTTTTGAAACTGCAGAATTCTGCAGTTTTTCTTTTGCAGAACTGCAGAATTCTGCAGTTTTTTGCAGAACTGCAGAATTCAACAGCTAGTGCATAAAACCTCCCAGGCTGAACATATCTCCTACGGAATTACAGATTTTGTTGCAGAAAATTTTCAGAAACGCTGCAGTGCCAGAGGACTATCAAAACCCCAAACCCCCAAACAACAATCCCCTAACCACATTTCCTTGGTAGCGACAAGCCCCATGTCAGAGAGGTCTGAACTTTGAAGATGCATTGCAATAAACTACAGGAAGTAACAGAGGTTCAGAAATCATGCAGGGAGCTGCAGAACTACAGAATTCTTCCTGAATATTTTTTTTGAAACTGTAGAATTCTGTAATTTTTTTGGAACTGCAGAATTCTGCAGATTTTTATTGAAATTGCAGAATTCTGCACTTTTTTGCAGAACTGCAGAATTCTGCATTTTTTTGCAGAACTGCAGAAAGAAATTATAAACTCCTCTTGGCAGGCCTTATGCTTATAATGTGATGCGTCAGATTGTCC
The DNA here is from genome assembly GCA_026936325.1 of Platynereis dumerilii. Lineage (NCBI taxonomy): Eukaryota > Metazoa > Annelida > Polychaeta > Phyllodocida > Nereididae > Platynereis > Platynereis dumerilii. Next base: position 1,739,686 of record JAPTHN010000063.1, on the reverse strand, counting down.
TGCGCGAGTCTGTGCATCAAAACCTGGTAAAACTATGCATTGTAGAGATCTGTTTCTTAGCAGTATGCTTTCTCGTGCCTCACTGAAAGCTCTTTTCAATTTTGACGGATATCCGTGACATCCCCATTGAGTAAATTGGTAATTTCATAAATATAGACCTCTACCACACTGTGCAGTCTCCAGGCTGGCAGACCTACGTATGCACTCTCCGAGTGTTTGTTCTTGTTACTATGTGACAGTTTAGTTGACCAAGCTATCACAACAAAGGAAATCCAGAAGAAGGTGAAAGTCTTGGGATACTGGGACATACCCACTGGAGATTCAAAACAAGCCTGGTGTAGAGGCAGACCACATGGGAATGCTCTGGAGACTGGGGCCATGACACACGACAATAATGGACATTGGTGCAGTCAGACCTCTCTCACAGGTCCATGGGCTAGGCAGCTAAATTTGACCATCCAGACTCACTCAGGGGGAGGAATTCAGTGATTTTACATTAGCCCTATTTCTATTGTTTCAGAAAATGGGCGATAGCAACCTGTATCACTTCGCCTTCACCATGTTATCACCTGTTTTTAAACCTACATTGCATCCTCGAAAATTTCTTTGGTTCCGGTTAGACTTATTTATCTCCATAAAAACAGTTGTAACTTCATCAATATTACAAATAATTGCATGAAATTTGGTATGTGGCATCTCCATAATATACAGAAGACACTTGTGTCACATCTAGATCTATTTGCATCATTCAATGTTTACAAAATGAAAGAGTATTTTTGTCTCCATTTGCTCGCAAAAGTTAAAATAGAATTAAAACTGAAATCTTGCAATAACTTTGGTATATAACCAAGAAATATTTTATAAAAAATTTAAATTTTTTCTTTTAGTAGCAGGGTGTCCTGTTAATCATATGGCACAGTTTCAGACAACTTGTACAAATATCAAGGTGATACCAAGATGTTTATCAAAACAATTTGATGTCCGAAAATTAACAAATGCAGCCCACAGATGAGTATGAGAGTTGCACTCCTTGACTTGTGAGTGGAAACCAGAAAATTATATGATTGATCGATTCCGAAGACGAGCCCTGGTCGTCAAGTATTTAACGACAATCTATTTCTCAACCATAAACATGTCTTTTAAAGAGAGCTAATTACTCAGACATCATATTATGCCGCCTTATTTCCCAAGTGCAAAATGCGGTCTGGGATGGTGAAATATAGTCCAACTCACTGTTCTCAGCAGGTGTGAATGTTCACCAATCAAGTTTGCAACGCTTGCTGATTGAGAGAAAAATTTAAATACAAAACGAACTTAGAAAATGTACACAATAACTGAAAATAACTGAATACTTAATTGAATGCATTTGTAACAGTCTTTTAATCTTCTTTCTGAGCTGTGTAATATGAACTTTGACCACAAAATAAGCCCTAAACTATAAGCAAGTTCCTGACTAGCCCTTACAATTAAGTCATGTAAAATAGGTCAAGTTAATGAGCTTTTTAGAAACCAAATTCTAGGCTTTTCAAGGCCATGTTTTCCAAAATTCCACGCCAATTTGTGTATGAACTGACCAATTAACGACATGATACACACATCTTTTCTGAGCACGACATTCATCCTTTGGTCCTATCATCGCTAAAACTTGCCAAAAATTTAGCAGTGGACTATTTTTATTTCCATACAAACTAAATTCCAGGCTTTTCCAGGCCTTTTTTCAAATGCTGATTTTTCCAGGCTTTTCAAGGCCTGGAAATTGAGAAACCAAATTCCAGGCTTTTCCAGGCTTTGAGACTTCACTCTCAGACAGGGCTTAAGAGCAGGGGTAGTGTCAACTATCCCTGCGTAAGGACTAAGGAGGATCGGCCTGAGGGTCATTCTCAAATTTTGTGATAATTTGGGTCACTCCAGTTCCCCTACATAAATTTGAATGCAATCAATATCTGAAGCTTCACTCAACATAAATTTAGGACATTAGAAGATGATATTACCAGAGATTCATAACAAAAATATTCAGCTCTTTATCAGGAGTCCCAATTCTTTTAATGGCTCCAACATGACATAGGGCTTTTCTCCAAATTTAAAATATTAATTGCAGAATAATGAAAAATATCACTCCACCATTCTAACACAAATGAATTATGACCACATGGACTAATTCATAAAAAAGTTTCAACTTTCTATAACATGGTCATTTTAGCACTCGAAATTATCAATTCAGAAATTTTTTTGTGCTCATGAAGACCACAAGACAAAGAGCGAAAGCTCTTGGTTAGGTAAACCTTGCCATGATTACGAAAAAAACTGCTTTCCATCAATTCCCCCTTAGTACCAATGTCAACTGACATCATAAGATAACAAAACTTTAAATTTACTTTTTATTGACAATTAAATATAAGCTAAGATGGAGTCATGAAGACAACATAACACAATTACACGGCTTTTTTGATCGAATAACAGCAGGCACTGAGTTCCATATATTGCAACTGGATCATTGGAATACACAAACTACTTGTTCCAGTTGAAAATTTCACTTAAAAATACAAACATACGTCAATGCAGCATGACTGCACTAATCGTCAATACATATGACATCATCAGATGAAACCCTTGAAGATATAGAATTGCCTCCAAGTCTGTCCAATGAAATTTGAGCAGTCTTCTGAATATTTGCTTTGTTGTTAGCACTTTGATTTAAACTAGGTCGGCTTGGGGGGTCTTCCACTATGGACAATACAAGTTGTCCAGTACTGTCTTTCTGTTCCATGATTCGTATATTCCGAACACCGTGTTTGTCAGCAAAGTGACGTCTTATGAATTCTGTTGTTTCTAAGCTAAACAAAATTTCAGCAGCACAGAGATGACATTTAAATAAAACTGTCTGACTCCTGACAGCAGTTTTGCAAGCAACACCCTTAAAATCTCCTTTTGTTTTCTTGTTGGCTTGTCTGCTGTCACACAGATTACTGCGTGAATCTTCATCATCACTGTCATTCGATGAAATTGAGATTACATCATCATCCCGTTGATGCTTGTCAACAGAATTCTTGTTAATCGCACGATGCTGCGTTGGGTGTGACACTGAACTTCTTCCAGAAGATGGTCCAGCCTGTTGGCAAACAATCGAGTTGAGGACAGCAGGTGCATGTAACTGGTTTTTCGTTCCCAAACGACGAAGCAACTCCTGCTCACTAGCAGTAACATTGCGACGGTGATTTATGGAGTCAAACAAAGTCCACGGCAGATTGGTCTGACTCAGATTTGGGATGGCACCAAGAAAGTGTCTTAATTCTGAATTGTCCAGTTTGTAGCCCCGTTGGTCATAATATTTGGACTTGGGAACGTATCCATTCAACCTGGCCCATTCAAAGCCATAAGGACGAGGCTTGGACAATTCCTCAATTTCAGTTTCAGTTAGTTTTGGCAGCAGAACTTTACATGGATGCATTTGACTGACAAGCATTCTTGCCCTTTTTGTAAGTCCAGTTTTCATTTTCAACTTGAACTCCTCCCTCTGTCTCTTGTTAAATTTGTACAGGTGGTAGTGAAAATCGCGAGTTCGTTTCTTTCTGTAGGTATTCGGAAACAGATCTTTTCTGTGACGTAAACGTGCCATAGATTCACTTTTTATAGGTGTTCGACAATAATGTTCATAGTGTTCACTCTCATCACACTCATGTTTCTCAGGTTTGTCAATGACAATGTGTTTCTGGAGTCTTTGTCCAAGAGGGGAGCATAAATCGATTTGAAGCAGAGAGGCAACTTTCCCCATCTTCATTCGGCTGGACACTTCTGAAGTACTTTGTTCACTTTCAGCATCTGAATCATCAAACTTGTCCCCTTGAGATTCATGAGAAAACGACACACGAGACTGTCCGGCAGGACTCATATCACGACTCAATTGTGATATCAATGTTCGAGGAGACTTGGGCGTAACCGGGGCTCGTGGAGTTTCCTCAGTTGTCAGATCAATAATGTCACATTCAATACTGGTGTTTCGCTGCTTTGTTACAGCCCGAGACTTTGGCACAAGACTGAGGACTTCCACAAATTTAGAAAATTTAGGTCGGCAATAAGGGTCTTTTCTTAAAGGTGGCCTTTTCCTTGGAATGACAACAGGCGGAACGTATGGTTTCATTGCTTTCATGGGCGAACGAAGCTGGATCCCAGTCGGTCGCATGTAGCATTCTTGTTGATGCTTTTGCAACTGCAACTTGTCCTGAAATTCTTTCTCGCAGAAGAAACAGATGAATATCTCCACAAAAGTTTTGTCACCTGCAAAGAAACGAAGAAAAAGAAACATACAAATTAGATCAGGAAAGATATATTTATGTGTTGATACAATATTGTAAAGAAACCACTGGTATAATTTTAAAGCAGATTTTTGTTTTAGAAAAGCCGGAGGAGCAGCTGGGAAATAATTAATTGTTGTGGCAAAGCGATGTAACATGTAATCACTGGGGCCAAACAGATGGCACAAATGGTAAACAAAAAATTCTCTCAATAAGTTTCATATGGTCTATAACACTTAGTCCCCGCGCTCTGGGAATTTACTTAATCCATAAACTAAATTTGTGATGATTATGAAGTCATTTTTGAAGCTAAATCCTTGATATTTCTCATGATCAACCATCCTATAACATGAGGAAATCAGTGTGTGACTGTGTGTCCTTCCGTAATCATAGCTCAAGGCTATCTGGGGATTTGAGACTCCGATTTCTTCAAAACAGACCAAAAATCATTTTTAGGGTTTATTTACTGACTGACAGTGACTGTTATGGGAGTATAAATCAGCTCAAGTGCATTTGAAGGGCTTATAATGTATTTAGAAAACTGGCTGACATCCATAGCTACATTTTGAGCCATTTGTTAATTTCATAGTATGTAAATTGTGGACTTGGTGCTACTTTTAGCTACCTCTACACCAAATTTATCTCAAAAATACATCATAACTTTTTCAGAAATTCTAATTTCACACTGTAATTGCTCTATTTAATCAATCTATAGATGTGGATTTCATATCTGATGAGTGCTTTATTGTTTTCCTTTCCAAAATTGCGATATTCAAGATGGCGCCCAAGATGGCTGCTATGTCACTCATTTGCCTATATTTCATGTATCAGTCTAGCTTTGTACATATTTCTTGGGAAAATTACTGTACATTAGGGTCAAACAATTGATTCAAAATTTAATTTGATATATTGTATGCATATAGTTATCAGCTTTTAAGTCCCCATGAGAGGTTATACTGCAATATTCTGTTAATCAAGCAACAAATCTGAATTAAAACCACATGGAGAATGGAAATCAACTGGACCAAAGTAAGATAATGATTAATTCCTCGGATTTACTAAAAGCTGACTAGGATAAAGCGAAGTTATTAGCATCTGATGAATTCATTTATACACAGTATATTGCTATTGCAAATGAGTCCACTGAATATTAGTACTAATAGTACTGTAAAACATAGGACAGCTTTTGTATCATATTGGCATTATTTAGCCGAAATATAATGAAAATCAGAGTGCGAAACTAATTTCTGTGACAAGTGCGCGACTAATTTCTGTGACAGGTAAAAATCTAGGAGAACTAGTAACTTCGCTTTTTAGTTTCATTACTTGTCCATCAGACCAGTAACTTCATAGAACCCAAATTAATTTTATGGATGACAGATCTGTTTATCGTTAATCCATCTAGAGATCTTTAGATGTACCTATTTCACTGAAACAATTTCCAGCAAATCAGTCAATCAATGCATTTTAAGCTAATATAACAGATGACCATGGTCATAGGGGCGCCCAATTTCCGAAGGATATGGGGGCGGGGGGGAACGAAATCCAACCCAAAAACTCCTGAGTAATTTAAAAGCCTGTCATGCATCCCCCATGACCATAGTTGAATTTGTGGATCGCGACTTACCTCTTCTACTAGCACCAGATGTTGATTTGACAGCCACCGCAGAAGATGCCCTGCTCTTGAAGAGCTGCACAGGTCTCAGAACACCCGGTAAAGACTCCATCTGGAAGACAGCAAATTACAAATTCATATTAGGCAACAGTAATAAATAACCTTGCAACATTTTATTTATTGGCTGACAGCCGATGCAGTTTTCCTGCTACTAGACATAGGCCAATGCCTCAATTATCTTCCATAGGAGCCTGTCTAGCCCTTCAGAAGCACTTGGGAGTGTCATTGGCAGTGGCGCATCCGAATCTGGGAATGATAGTAAGTGCCACATGCCCTGACACCAGTGTTGGGCTCATTTGCCATTCAGCTTGCCAAATTGCCATCTTGATCTTGGATAGCTTTCGCATGAAAGACAGGTGTTGAACTTGGTCTTTGACGCCAATTAATAAGAATGGATTTGAATTAATCTTATTCTAAATTTCTGGCTTTTCACAGTACAGTAAGCGTTCATTAATTGAAACTAGAATTGGGGACATTCAAAAATGGCACTTTTCGGCTGGTACATCATTTATGAATGCAGCCAGGTTGTCTCATTGGGACAAGAGATTGCCGATTATGTTGCAAATATTTGCTTAGGCAGGTCTGTGCATTTGCATTTTAAATTCTGTTCACATTATTCTAGTATCTTATCCAGTGTTCGAAATAAGGGAGGTCAAGTCAAAACCCCCCAAATGCTCTTCGGACCCCAATACATTTTTCAGAAGGACCCAGAGGGGGTCCTCAAATAACCCCCCCATATACTGAATCTGTTCAGAAGAATAAGTATGAAGCCCCAGTAACGCCTTATCGGCTAACAACAACTTCTTGTGATTTATATTCACAAGCAATTGGGTAATGGAAACCCATTTACTGGAATAAAATATGCCTTTAAAAAGCCCAGAATTCACTTTTAAGAGCATTTGAAGCTCTTCGGCTTCTGGTGGCCCGATAACGGCCCGCCGATCCTGGGTTACAACAGCTTCTTTCCTTCGGGCCTTGCAACTAGCATAAAATATACAAAAACATTACTCCTGCATGCTTCCTAAATGCGCAATTAAATTTCTTTTGTAACCTATAAAATCAGTGACATTCCTAATACTGTCTGGAAGTGGTTCCAAGCTGCTGTTCCTCGAGCTCTTAGTGACTTTGGATGGCAATTGTTCACATGAAGGTTCCCTGTCGCAGCTGCCCATGTGTTGTGCGAGTGAACACTCTTTGATTTCTTGGAGAGTGCCTTCTAGACAGCTGGGCACTTGCTTGTGCACGATCTTCCACATCAAGCAGCAGACATTGAAATTAAGTCTCCGGTCAATACTGAGCTAGTTTAGTGATTTCAGTCTATCAGCTGAGTACGTCCTGTGATGGCATTCAAGGGTTATCTTCATCGTACAATTTTGAACAGAACTCGTTGGGAGTTTCCTTTGGTGATGCCACAACTAGGGATGCACGGATATCCGGCACAGTATCCGGTATCCGGCCGGATAGTGGAATTTGCAGGATATCCGGTATCCGGCAAAATGAGGGTATGAGAACCGGATATCAGAACCGGATATCTGGCCTGTTCAAAACTTAAGGAAAGGCTAAAATTTTGATAATAACCAAAGAAACGTTACCACGACAGAGTCAACAACATTATTTCACCATCTTCAAAATCAGAATTCAGTTACAGAACAAAACGAAAAACATTCCATCAGAGGAACAGTCCCCCTGCCGGACCGATATGTCTCAGCGCTCATAAAAAATATTCATAATCAACCACAAAACTTCCTTTTTCGCATGTTTACTATCCGGTTCCAACTATCCGGTTGCTATCCGGTATCCGGCAGTTGGTGTTGCCGGATTATCCGGTATCCGGCTATTTTCACTATCCGTGCATCACTAGCCACAACCCCAAACAGTGCTACAAAAGTCAATATGCTGTAACACAAGAGTATTATACAAAGTTAACTGAGTCAATTGTCCAACATATTTACAAGCACGTCCCAATACCCCTAGAGACCCATTTAATTTTCCAAGTAGGACCTTCATGTATTCATCATACCTCAGGCAAGAGTCTATAGTAATTCCAAGAAATTTTAGGTCCTCTACCTGATCAATATCATAATTTTCAAGATTAAGTTTAAGTTTGGCATCAGCCAGCCGCACATGCAGGGGTGCCGGAAGGAAAAGAGGGCGGCAGGGGCAGTCGGTCGAGAAAGGGCAAATCTAATTCGCGCGACAAAAATTTAATGTAGCAGCAATACTAATTTCGAATTAATACTACAAATTTTTGCCTGAATTCACCGTAAATTAAGGCCTTATAATGTTTTTTCTTGAGATCAAAAGGGCAACCTTGCCCCCCCTGCCCCTCCTGGCCAAGGGCAGGGGGGGCAATTGCCCCCCCTGCCCCCCCTGTTCCGGCACCCTTGCGCACATGCTCAGTTTAATGCAGATAAACATACAATTGGTTTGTGGACAATTCGTTCCATAAATTTTGAAATGACAAGTAGCACTAAAACTTGACTTTTACTTTCCTGGCTCGGCTTTTGGTCCTTTTTTTCTGAGTGGGGGTGGGGTTATCCTAGCTAATTTCCAGTCCCAAGGGAACTGACCCGATGAAAGAGACAGAATGAAAATAAACACTAACTATTTGAGATGGTGGGAGCAGAAATTTTGAGTAGCCTATCCTGGAGATTATAAAATACGGTTACTTTGCCATTTGGTACATTTTTGATGTTCGAAAACATCATCAGCATTGACAGATTTAAAAGCAAATATTTTTGTTTACTGCGGTAAATGTGATTTTAGATAATCAAGTGGAACATGAACAAAATTTTGTATTGAAGCCAGGGGCGTAGCCAGAAACCAGGCAAGGGGGGGGTTTGTTCCTGATGGCTTTGGCGAGGCCCGTAGGGCCGAAGCCTATTCGGCGGGGGATTTGGGGGCCGCTTTAGGCCCCCAAAAGCCAACGGATTTTATGTTGCTGGATATTGATTCTGAGCAATTATAAGGCTATTCTTTCAAGGAAGGTCTGTAATAAAAACTAAAAATGCTGGTTTTTTTTTAAACTTTTCTGTAAGTTAAATCATAAAACAAACTATTTGAGAATCCCCGCTCCCACTTACTCTGCGCCATGAACAGGACACGGATAAGATTTGTTTTGTGCTTTGGATTGGATTAGAATATTTGTCAAGTTGCAACCTTTGGGAGTGTTTGAATATAAACTCACATTCTTAGGTTGTTAGCAAAATCAGAGACTGCACTGGAGATTCCTATACGAACAAAATATTAAATTTTTGTCCATTATACATTAGCCCCTATTCTAAATACATGTACAATATGCAAGGGGGTGATTTTCTGGATCTAAATCCATTGATTTTAAAACTTTATCATACTTCTTGGTTTAAAATGGCCAACATTCTCCAATTGGCAAACATGCTACCTGTTACGGACTTACGGTAGGTCTTTTGGTAAAGTGAAGGGATGCAAAAAGTGTTTTTCAGAAAAAAAACCCTTAAATTTAAGAGACAATTTTATAAAGTAAAAGTGGCATTTCAGAAGAACAATTTATAGGCCCCGCAAGTCTTGATTTCCCACATATTTACATCAAAGCCGACCAGCAGAAATTCCTGCAATTTATATTTTTGACCCATTAGAGTTGTTATACAGGGCTCATCTGGCAAAATACACTTAATTTAGTTAATTACACTAAAAATCTAACATATGGGATTTATGTTAAAAATAGCTTCGATCTAAGAATAATGAGTCAAAGAAATATTAAAATTTTTTTGCAAAATCTGCGTTCTTTGTCCCGGAAAAGCCCTGGAATAAACTTTTGGGATGAAAAATATAATTTTAGAATTCTATTTTTGCATCAAGTTCACATACTTTTAGCACTTGTGAGGACTTACTCTTAAATGTCTGGTAAATGTGACTTTAGTTTTGGGCCAAAGGGGGGGGGGGTTCTGACCCCCATATCCCCCCCCTTGGCTACGCCCCTGATTGAAGCAGCCAGTTGAGTAGTAATGAGTACCGATGTCAATGAAAATAGTATTGAAGGCTTAACAAATGTTCTTGAAATTAGTTTATTTTTCGTATGATGTATGTACGGGTGAGTGATAATACGTTGTAGATGCAAGGGGGGCACTCGCGGAATTCACTGTAGATGTACGGGGGGGTGACTATTTTTTGAATTTTTTTTGATGTATGTACGGGGGGTGAAAAAATCGAAGTTAATGCATGGGGGGGTAAAAAAAATCGTTTTAGATGCATGGGGGGGGGGGTCAAATTCGTAGCTCGACCACCCCCCCCCTCCCCAGATTTTTAAATGGAATAGCCCTTAGAAATAAAGTGTACCATTGACTTCATGAGCCGTTACGCCCATGCAGGATATTTGGAGAGCAAGTCTTAAAGTACTTTACAGGTCATTTTAGAGTCGCCTTTGTTTTCGTGTGTCATAGATGTAAAATATTCTCTTCACGATTTTCGAAAGAGGCTGGTCATTTGGTTGCGCATTTGGCGGTAGTTTTTCCCTATAGTACTTTTGAAGACTTATAGTCTGTCCGCCACAGGGGGTGACCTTAAGTGTCTGATGAAACTTTCTTTCTCTGCTGATTATTATTCTATACGGTCCAGGAAAACTTTCAAGGGTGGGTGTGAAACTCTCACCCTTGAGCATTTTGAGAAATCCAAGATGGCTGCCAAATGGCACCAGAATCCGAACAGGGGTTCAAAATGGAGGTGGTATAGTGTCTTAAGTTCACATACCATGAATCCAGCAGATCATTTTCCCGCACTACTATAACTATTCAGACAAGTGCGTGAGTGAGTTTGTGTTTTCACCCCGTCAGCACCGGTGGACTATTCAGATAAACTGAAGGACAAGAATAAGTTGTAGCCTCTTTAGGAGACAGTGGTATAAAGTCCAGGAGGAAAAATAAACTGCTACTGAGTAGCATCACTGTTTTTACTGCTGTTTTTATTGTTAATTTTAATTTTATTTACTTACATGAGTACACCAATTGTAAATTGTGTGTGAATAAAGTATTTTATATATAAATTGATGGCAAATTAAACAGTTTGCTATTCTGTATTTTTCCAACAAATCAGATCAAACAAGGCCTGGGTGTGACTCACTTCACTGTAATAATGAATAAACATCAGAAGGTCGGAAAACAGAATTCACATCACAGTCTCTGTTCAAGGAGGGCTGTAATAGTTGGATCATTAGGGCCTCCTTGACTTTTCTGCTGTACCAGTGACTCTCTTTTCCTAAGTCTCTGACTTCGTTGATGGTGCATGGATGGCCTGTTGATTGAAGATGGTCCTTTGTGGCAAAACTGATGCCTTTTCTGATTGTGTGTTCTTTTAATCTGTTCCCAGATTACGTCCAGTTTTACCAATGTAGTCCTGTTTGCAGCCCCCGCACTGAATGTGATACACTACTCCACATTTGCTCTCAGTAGGGGTGGGATCTTTCGGCCTTACTAGCTAGTTGCGCAGGGTGTTTATCAGCTTGTGGTATGTTGGTATGGTGTCCTTAAATATTCTTTGAAGATTTTCTGAGAGACCTTGGATGTATGGGAGACATTGGGAGAGGTATCAGTGTGAGTTTGCTCCTCGAGATGGTGGTGTTTTTGTCGGTCTGTTTGTCTTTAGGTTTTTTTTTCGGCATCTTGATGATCCAGGGTTTGTAGTCCTTGGCTGCAAGGGCAGTCCTGATGTGTTCCAATTCTGCTTTTCTTTCGTGTACATTCGATGGGATGGTCTCTGCTCTCTGGAGTAAGGTCCTCACTACCGACCGTTTATGCTCGCCGTGTTGATTGGAGTGCCAATTGAGGTACTGGTCGGTATGTGTCGGTTTTCTATAAACTTTGATGAAGAGGGTGGCTTCGTCATTGAGGATGATTTCCGTATCCAGAAAAGGTATCCTGCCTCCAACCTCTGGTTCAGTCGCTCTTGTCGCTCTCGCGAGACACGTGACGACTCGCCCTCTTCACAACCAGGCCACTGAAGACATGTTGAGAACAGCGAAAGCTATTTTATACATTGTACCATCCTGTTCTCTGAGGAAATGCTTTCAAAACTCGTGCTGTAAGTAGTGAAATATGTGGACTACCCTAATCCAAAATTTCATCAAATTTGGACTGCAATTGACAGATTCAGACCAGTTCTCCGTACACAATGTCAAATTCTCATGATTTCGTATGGAATGACTCAGGGGTAGACATCTAAACTCAAAATTTCAAAGGTTTAACTCCAAACTTGAAGGAATCAGTGCACTGAAAAAAAAAACTATTTTTCACAATTTTGCTTAATTTGCTGTTATCAATTTTTGTAAGAGCATTTAGACCACCAAAAGGCACATCTAGGGTATTTGGTGCATACTATGGTAAATTTTCATGTTCATGGGTATAACCATTTCCGAGTTCTGTTCCGGAAACGAAAAAATTGTTTTCACATTATCAATATTCGATAAAAATCGAGGTGGTTGCATAAATATGAACCTTGAAAGGCACATAATATGTTAGACCTATTCATGTGAAAAATATCACATATACACATGCAATAGTTTTGGCACAGCGGCCAATACACATGTGTGACGCCCAACCGCTCGCTGCCCAAAAATTTTCCACAGTAACTACAACAACCGATATAGATTGCCAAGAGTAAAAATACCATGCAAAGCATGTAAAGCATCAGCTGTAGAAATAAACATTGCTTAAAATGTAAATGATCTGATATGTTAATTTGTTAAATAAAATGATAGAGGAGTATCACTATCAATTGTGGCAGGATACTCAGGAATTTCAATTGTACTAGCATAGTACCCGTGATAATGTGCATGGTGAGAGTAAGAATGGCAGTGAGAGAGTGAGTTTTAGCTATGTGATGACTTGAGTAACATAGCATGTAGATGATGCACAGGCGAGACCTTGAGATGAAACAGTGAGATGGAATAAGAAACGGACTAATAAGTGCACTGGTATAATATGAACAGTTTGAGTAACCACACCCACTTATGGTTGTTGTAAGACTTGAAATGATGTTGCTTGCAAATTTTTAGTTTTGGGCAATGAGTAGTTTTTGAGGAGTAGAGTAAAGCATCCACGAATTAAGGGTATGATGATGCACTGTCACCAAATCTGCTAAGCATATTGACATAGGCTGGAGAAGTGAAGGACCTAAAAATGAGATGGCTTGTGCCCAAGTGTTGCAAAGAAGAAGAAGAAGAAGGAAAACCACTAAATAGTCCCCAGAAAAGAGATATTCACCTGAGCTTTCGAAAATGGGGTCTGTCATTTCTGTACACCTAACAGCTGTATCACTGAGGTCATTGGACCGCATTGATTGAGTTTCCAGATGATTTACGCACTTTTTACCGCGACCGCTACAGAGCATTTTCGCGATCTACGCGTGAGCGATATTATAGAACAATGACAAATCAAGGCTGAATAGACCCAAAGTTGCTTTGAAAAAATATTTTTCTATGGTAAAATGTCAATTACGCCTAACTTCATAAGTTTAAATACCTGACAGTCACGCATACGACCATATATTATCAATCCAGCCGAAACTTGTCAGCAAACATGAATTATTGTTCCTCTCGTCCACCATATTGGAATCCCGGAGAAATGCCATGACCTGATTGGCTGATCAATTTTTTAAATAATTTTTTAATAAATGACAGCAAATTATGAAAACAGGAGTGTAAATAGGTTTTAATGGTGGTTTTAGTTTACTTTGGCAACAAGGAAATATTTAAAATCGGAAAATGAGAATCGCAAGAAATAGCATTTGATACTTCGGGTGTTTACGTCAGTCGCCGAAGTTGACCGACATCCAGTTGAGAAAAAATGGCGGACGAAGAAGGTTGTGCGCGATGGGGAGTGAAATAAAATGACTTGAATCAGAAGAAATAGGCACTCTGTATGTCTGAAATATAACCCTGTCTTGTGGTTAGGAGCTAATAAAGACTCGGGAGGAGTTTGGTAGGTTTACTTGGTAGATTAACAGAGAAATCATCGGTGATAGGTAAAAACTGCCTGCCGGCATGGAAACGCACGATTGTAAGAAGCGATCAGCTGTAGTAGCTGATGCTTAAAAAAGGAATTCAGCAAATCAAATATTTTACTCACATTACTGGGCATGTCGTTCAGTGTGCGAGATCGATGAGATGAAATAGAAGTTCCACCGAGAAGATGGCCTTGACCGTAATGTTTGTAGCAGCTTGTAACAATGTCCCTCAGGGATTCCGTCAATGGTTTGAACTGGAAAAACACAACAAAATCTCATAAACAATAAAACCAAGACTCAACAACAAGATTGTCGAGATGAGGCTATCAGCCAGGCAACAATGGCACCCAACATCCCCCAAACATCAGACTGCATTATCTTCCTAATCACCACCAGAACACAACAAAAGAAGCCCCCCCCCTTCTTCTGCCAGTGGGGGTCAGTACCCCCCTTCCAGAGGGATCAGTGCCTACACAAGGTCAGGGTCAGTGCCACACTTCTACAAGTGGGGGACAGTGACCCCCTTCTGCCAGTGGGGACGTGCCCCCATTCAGACTCAGACTCGTTTATTTTTTGCTCATACAATAAACATAACATATATTTTACCAGAGGGTTCAGCGCCTAGGTCAGGGTCAGTGAGAGTCAGCACCCCATGTGCAGATGGGGCTCAGTTCCCTCCTAATAAGTTGAGTGCCCTCCTTATAAGTTGGGCCTACACTTTGGGGTCATCACACACAGTGGGGCCCACCACATCCAATGGGCCCCGCTCAATTGTTACAATGTTCACTATTTTCCTTTTGTCAACACAAGCCAATGCCTTTCTTTGTTGCCCAAGTTTTTACCTTTTATTGAATAATTTCAAATGTATAGGCGTACCAATGTACATTGACCAACATTATGACTCCTTTCATAGAATGGGTATTAATCTTCAGATTAGCAGTGATCAGAACACCCCCAAGATTTAAAGCAGTTCTCTTCCTGGACTTCAGGACCACTTATTTTTTAGGATAATTGAGACAGGAAGATACAGAAATGTGGCAAAGGATGACTGAAACTGCTGCCCAACATAGGTCCAGATACCCTGAGCTGGGTTTGAACCAGGGACCCATCAACTGAAAGCCCAGAGCATTATCCACTGAGCTAACCCTCCTAAAACTCCCAGTTTGCCAAAAAGAGGCTCAATATATACAATTATACATGTACATGTATAAATATTATACATAAATACATTAATAGAAATAGTGCAGTTGAGAAACAATTAAAATCTGCAGAAAAGGAAAATACTTCATGGTGCACAGTGGCGTATTAATGGGGGCGGGGCCATTGGGCCAGGGCCCACCCCTCCTCAGGCCAAAATTTAACATGGAAGAGAGAGGAAACACCGCGGAGTGCCACAAATTCGCCCCATGTAATGCCCCCCCCCCAGGCCATTTCTAGATACGCCCCCGATAGTGCACAAAAAAATATATTTATCACTAACCTCTTCTGGCACAGGATCTCGAAAAGGATTTGTCCAAATTAAGTTCTCAGGCCACCATTCAGGTCGGGACGCCAAATTCCCATAAGCAGGCTTTTCTTTTCCAGTGACTTTTTTAACCAGCTGATGAATTACAGATTTCAAGTCAGCCTAACAAAGAAAAGAAAATGTCAGGTAAATCACTGAACTTCTAGGGATGAATTAAAGAGACAAAGTTGTAGAATGCCAGCATCTATACCAATAAACAGTGAACATGTAAAGAGCTGACCAACAAATCAAACAAATTCCCTATAATTATTTGATAGTCTCGTATCAGCAGCTTTATTACACAGTCTGGTGAAAATGAGAACTGTATGCTACTGTCACCTGGCACAAAGTTAGTCTTGTATGCTGTAGTATTGCCGCTTCCAAGAAATAATTCCAATTTCATTGCACATTCTCTGGTGTTCATGGAATTGCACACTAGCCACTTGGTGGCAACACATGTCAACACGGTTCAACAAAAATAAGTCCCCCTTTTCGAAAAAGTGAATATCTCAAAGACCTCTTTTCCGATTTCAGTTAAAGTTATTGTATTTGTAGGCTTGCATATCGACATTATGCCTGTGTAATTGTAGCTCGATTGCTTCATTTTTGTCTGAGTCAGCCGACCCTGAGTGCACATAACCCTCTTTAACTTAAAAAATTTGAAGTTTTGACTTTTCCAAAAAAAAAAAAATTCCAAAAGATGCTCAAACTTCAAATTATTTCTAATGTCACCCAAGGAACCTAAACTGAGAAAAGGTAACAAAAGAAGTCCTAAATGTTCCACTAAAAATGATTGAGAAATAAATTTTCTGCAGTGTCATGATGAGGTATGCTCCAGCTCAGACTCCATGAGTCCCTCTAGTATCTTTTTTCAGATGACACGCAGTGTCAGAGCAATGCTTGCATCGCCTCTAGTACATAAGCAGTCTCATGGAGACTGGCTCCAGCTGGCGGCTCCCCCGCTTTGGTCAAATTGTTCATATCCATTGGAAAAGCATCAGATTTTTGAAAAAAGATGTAGGCTCACTCGAAGGCTGCGCGCTCAGCCAGGAATAATGCCACTAAACTACAAGTACACACATCTAGGGTCGATATACTGTCCTATAATTTCATCCAACTTTCATTAAAATCGGAGAAGGAATCTTTGAGATATTCAAGTTTATTTAAAGGGGGACTTATTTTTGTTGAACTGTTTATGTTCTGCCAAGCCTGGAAAAAGCACTGGCAATGAAACAGCGGTCAACTAGTAGACAATATCACATAAGTTTAGACATGACTAAAGAACATGAATTCCATGATTCAAAACTAGGCTTTCCATTAAGAGTGCCCAGTTTTTTCTAAGATTCAGGCACTTTACCATTGGGTGTCACACACATTGTCTCAGACTTCGTCCTTAATTATTTCATTGTTAAATATTTGCTAAATATTTCAGCATTTAGACCCCCAAAAAGGCACATCTGGCGTATTTAACGCATATTATCATGATTATTGTAGATTTTCATGTCCATAGGTATAACCCTTTTTAAGTTCCGCTCAAGATACGAAATTTACTATTTTCCTTCAAATTTCAAATTTAACACAAATTGTAGCGATTGCTTGAAAATGAACACCAAAAGGGACATATATATGCTATAAGACTCCATACACACCTCCATTAAAGATGCATGTGGTGTCACAATTTAACAGAAAATCAAGAAAATCACCTGGTTCATTTGATGTACAGGCATGATCAAATGGGGCAAACTGATCATGTCCCCTGGAATCTTCATAACATTCTGGAAAAAAAAGAAGATAAAATTTAACTTTGAAGAAAATCCTTGACATACTACATAGACAAATCAATGACTAAAATAATTAAATTATAACAAGAATTTTATGATTCAAAGACTGAAAGAGAGATTTATTGATCCATTTTTTTGATGGGGGGGGGGGGACAAATGCATACAGTAAAACAATAAAACTTACTTGCACATTTATAATAAAAACATGATCACAAACACATTTGTAAAAAATAATAGGTTTAGCAGACATTTTCAATTACAGCTTTCTGCAGATTAGGGGCAATACATTGTTATAACTGCGGTATCCCACTTTCATGAGGATGCCACTGGGTGTGTTCTAGCTTCTCATTCTTGTGTGGGTATCCTACATGTAGGTGGGTCTACCATGTACTGATGTAGAGGGGTACCCCACTGGATGTTTTTTCCTTATTTATGACCGGGGTATCCCACTTTCATGAGAATCCTACTGGGTGTGTTCTAGCTTCACATTCTTGTGTGGGTATCCCACATGTAGATGGGTATCCCACTAGTAAAAGGGTACCCCATTGCATGTTTCCTCATGACCCAAGTCATGACTTGGGTATTCCACTTTCATGAAAATCCATGGGGTGTGTTCTATCTTCTCATTCTTGTGTGGGTATCCCACATGTACATGATGTAGATGGCTATCCCACTAGTAGAAGGGTACCTCACGGGCTGTTTCCTAAATAGTCATGACTTCGATATCCCACTTTCATGAAAATCCACTGGGGTGTCTTCCAGCTTCTCATTCTTGTGTGGGTATCCAACATGCAGATGGGTATCCCAGAAGCAGAAGGGTACACCACTGCATGTTTCCTCCATAGTCATGACTCATGACTGGGGCATCCCACTTTCATGAGAATCCCACTTGGGTGTCCTCCCGACTCCTCCGTCTTCTCAATCTTGTGGGGGTATCACACATGCAGATGGGTATCCCACTAGTAAAAGGATACCCCCACTGGCCATTGTCATGATGGGGTATCACACCTGTATGAGACTCCCACTGGGCATCTTCCAGCTTCTTATTCTAGAATGGGTATCCCACTGCCACTGGATAGAGGGGTATCCCGCTGTCAGAATTCTTGGATATAAAGAGTTTGGCAGCTTTTAAGACATCCCCTAGCAGTATAAGGCAAGATAATCAAGACGTTGCAAGGAATGGCTAAGCCAAAATTCAAGGCGCTGTTTCAAAACACAGGATGTGCCTTTCCAAAAACAATAAGGTAGGGTGTGCCACTGAAAAACCCTGAATCACAGAAATGCATGAAGCAGTCATTTGTTCGATTAGTAGCTAGGAGGTTGAGTGAAGGGTGTTAAGTTAGACTTACACAGTAAGTTTCACGACTGTGCATTGAGTACAGTTTGCCTAGCCCTGGCGTAAAAATTTGCAAGCAATCTGACAAACTGTGGTGACCCCAAAATGACCACAGGCTCTGCCTGCTGGTCATAATAAATGCATAAATAGACACCGCACAAAGGTGAAACGCTGTGTTCATGGAGACTAGCGTAATACCCGTTCTATGAACAGAAGTCGGAATGTCATACATTGGAGCCCTGCGTACATTTGTAGACCTACACATTTGAAATTATGCAATTAAGACAGGGTTGCGATTTTTATTGATTTTTATAAAAAAATCAAAAAAATCGGATTTTTTTGATTTAAATCGGATTTTTTTGATTTAAATCGGATTTAAATCATTAATGGAAATAGTTCATTTTCCGTATCAATTTCACCAACTGTTATTAATTTTTATGCATTGACATATTATGAATAACACATATGTGGATGTCAATAAGGCATATATATAATAATTTTGTTTAAATTAGAGAAATTATAAAGCAAAATTATGAAATCAAGGCAGGTGATGTATTAAATATAAAAATCATAATTATAAGCTACGGCAGCAGTTCCACATTTTGATACGGATGTGTTAATAAATGTCTTTTTCACTGAACATCAAACATAACTATACAGCTTACTTGTAATAGAAGTACACCTTCTAAAAGATAAAAAGGGACGTCAAAACAAGTCATCATTTTCCCTACTCTGCAATGAACTGAACTGCTACGTTAAATCAACAGTCTCAGCACTCAGTCTCACGATGCCTGTTAATTTTGTTTCACATGTAGTGTATTTGATATCGGTTTAGCGGTAGGGGCTTTGGGGACAGTGCTGCATTTGCAGAACATAGCTTTGCTTTCCATTGCAGCAATGAAATTGTTTAGAGAATCATGAGAATGCCATGATTGAAATAAAATTGTTTAAATCTTTATTTACATGTATGTAGTCATTCTACTCGGATATATTTATCAGAAATATTTTATCATATATCTAAAATTATATCTTATATTATATATATACAAGGGCCTGTGTGATATGTCATTAGACATATTTATGAAAGAGTATTGCTAAATGGTAGGTTGCAAGCTGTAATATCTCACTGCCAGCTTTATTTGTGCTTTTTTAAGCCTTTTTATCACAACTTTGATTTAAATCATGATTTTTATTGAGTGATTTAAATCATGATTTAAATCAATGATTTAAATCGAATGATTTAAATCCAGCAACCCTGAATTAAGAAGACATAAAAAGATATTTGGGGACATTGATGACCACTTGTAGGAGGGACACTGACCCCCACAGCAAGTGGGGGTACCGACCTACAATGGCTCCCAATGTTGAGGGGGGCACTGATTCCCACATGTAGTTAGGGGCACTTACCCCCCCCTATTGTAGGCGGGATTAGCGATCCCCACTTCATCTGCATGAGGGGCACTGACCCCCATCTGCAAGAGGGGTAGCTGACTCACACTTGTAAGAGAGGGGCACTGACCCTGGCTTTGAGTAAGTGCTGAACCCTTTGGAAGGAAGCACCGACCCCCTTTAGAGGGAGGGGGGCACTGACCCCCATCAGCAGGAGGGGGCACTGACTTCCACTTGTGGGAGAGGGGCACTGACCCTGACTATGAGTACTATTTAGTAGGTGCTGAACCCTCTTAAAGCGAGGCACTGACCCCCATCTGCAGGAGGGGGGCACTGACTCCCACTTGTAGGAGAGGGGCACTGACCCGGGCTCTGAGTAGATTAGACAACAGAGCCGTCAACAAAAGCTGTCGCCGTCAGTCAATGCATAGAAAAGTCAAGTCATTGACAATGCAAGCCGTCAGCGATTGGGTCTAGAGTAGGTGCTGAACCCTCTTAAAGCGGGGCACTGACCCCCACTGGCAGGAGGGGATGCTGACTGCCACATGTAAGAGAGGGGCACTGACCCTGGCTTTGAGTAAGTGCTGAACCCTTTGGAAGGAAGCACTAACCTCTTTAGTGGGACGGGGGCACTGACCCCCCATTAGCAGGAGGGGGCACTGACTTCCACTTGTGGGAGAGGGACACTGACCCTGACTATGAGTAGGTGCTGAACCCTCTGGAAGGGGGGCACTGACCCCGAACTGAGCCGTCTGGAAGGGGGCACTGACCCCCATAGTGTCTGGCATGAGGGGGGCACTGACCCCCACAGTGACTGGCAGGAGGGGGGCACTGACCCCACAGTGACTGGCAGAAGGGGAGCACTGAACCGGATCTGCAGAAGGAGGCCCTGACTCACACTTGTAGGAGAGGGGAACTGACCTTGAGCTTGAGTGAAATCATATTTTACTTTGTGTAATTCCAAAATAATGCAAAAGGAGGAAAAAATTTGCAAATGGCAAAAGGCCAAAAGCCTGTACTACCCTCTTGTAAGAAAATCTTAAAATGCATGTTTGTTTACACGGAAATAAACAAGATATTGTTAATTTTTTAATGATTCCCACATGAACATTTTGAAGATGAGGTAAGAGAGAAAGTACTGGGGTTATGGAATGAGGTGGATAGCCATAGTTGGTCATTGGGAGTGAAAGGGACAGTTTGTTAGTTTGCTTGTGTTTTACGGCTCTGCAGCACGTTAGTGGGCTATATCGCGGCAGGCGATCGTAGTATGATGGCACATACCCTATTAATTCAGGGATGCCCAGGGTCTTTCAGCTACTTAAGTCACAGCGGGCACTTCAAAACATGGCATCCATTATTTTGGCAGCCATCTTGGACATTTTCTCATAATTTATGAGGGAACCCCTAAGGAAATCCCCAAACCAAATAATATAAATTGCATAAATCTAAGTGAAATACTAAAGTCACAGTGGGCAATTCAAAATATGGTGGCCATTTTGGCTGCCATCTTGGATTTTTCCAAAAATTTCTGAGGTGAACCCCTAAGTGAATCCCTGTACCAAACTTCATAAATCTAAGTGAAGTACTAGGGTCACAGTGGGCAATTCAAAATATGGTGGCCATTTTGGAAGCCATCTTGGATTTTTCCAAAAAATGTTGAGGGAGGCCCCAAAGTGAATCCATATACCCAATTTCATAAATCCAAGTGAAATACTAACAGCCTTTAAAACTCGCTCTGACCTTTCACAAGGCATGCGGGCCGGTAATAACTGGTTTACCGGACCGCCAGAATTTTTACAATTGTGGTGTCAAGTGTCTTTTTGCAACCTTTTCTGCAGACTGCAATTAAAACACCACTTTAGTTTAGTCTGCAAAACTGATATCCAAACAGAGTGGGCTGTTGCACTGTGAAAATGGCACTTCGTGAATCATCATATTGATGATTTGTCACGATAATTTTACTCTAAGATCAAATACATGACAAATCAAATAGCCTTCTCTTCATCATGACTAATCAAACAGCCTCTATGTTTCCCATGATGTTAAATTTGGGAAGATGACACTTCATCAGTTATTATGACTCACAGTCTCAGAGTGCCAAAATCTGAGGGAAGCAACACTCATTTTATGCATATCAAATTTACAGGCTGTAATGAATAAGTTTTGTCAAAGTATACAGTCAGAATGAGAAATGCACTGAGAAAGGCTCTGGTCTCTTGGTGGAGTTTAGTGGATGGGTGTTGATAGAAATTGCTTGCAGGAATAATTTGGCAATGGTACATAACTACTAGGGCTCTCGCGATTATAGCCGATTAATCGCCGCCGATTCGATTTTAGTTAAAAATCGATTCCAATTTGCAAAATCGATTAATCTGTTATTTGTATATTTGTACCTGGAAGACACTGCAACGCTCTCAAATGCGAGGTGTTAAGAGTGAATTGCAACTGGATTGGTCAAGTTGATTGGCTAATTGGATTGGTTTTACCTGATTGAAGCAGATAGGAGTGTATGAAGTGTGAAGTACTAATTGCACTTAAAATTTTCAATGGAATGTCTAGGTCTCTGAGCTCTGCTTCAAGACAATGATATAAACAGGAACATGACTTTCCTAACTGTCCATAATGGCGGGAAAATGGCGATTAATCGATTACGATTTGATTTTAGGCCATAGATTAATCGATTTTGAAATTCTGTTATCGTGATAGCCCTAATAACTACATCATAGCACTGTACAGAAAGCTGGTGAAGAAGTAGACAATGCTGTTATAAAAACATAATGATCCACTGAGCAACCATCCCTCATCTAGGTATCAACAATTATTTTAAAACACAAGTACTGAAATGGTTTGACTCTCACAGTGCTTTGGAATTATAAGCAATCCTGACACAGGGGCACCTTGTCCAATGAGGCTCACAGGCCCAATGCTGGCTGCAGCTGTTCATTGCACCTGTAACCCCTTACAGCCAACTGAATCCCCCATAGATAATGGGCAGGTCCATATTTGCCATTGGCCCCCATTGCTCACTGGGTTGCAGCATGGTGTTCAGAGGGGCAAGGAAAGTGGACAAGTGGACTTGGACACATGGACAAGTGGACTAGAGTCCCATTTCACCAAAAATCCGTTTAAGCCCTACTCTAATAACGGGCCAAAGGCAGGTTAAAAATAGCACCAAATGCCTTGTCAAACTCAACCAAGGGCATTTTAGTGTAGTCAACAAAGCTGGGTTATAATTGAGATTATGCTTGTATGGCGACTGGTGTAGTGTGAGCCATGTAAGATGGGTATACATACACGAAGTAATGGGGAGCCCATGGTACAGAGGTGGTTGTCATCCATCGGACATTGAAACATTCCAAGCATTCCATGACAGGGACAGTAAGACCCGATCCTCGGGTAACCAGAACCGCAAGCTGTTTCACATTCGTCTGTCAATGAGATATCTATCAATGTGTGCCAGATTATCACCCACAGGCCTATACCTAATTTCATAACCCTAAGCAACATTTTAAGGTTACAATGGGCAGTTCAAGAATGAAGAAAGATGGCTGCCAAAATGACCACAATCTTGGATTTATTGACATTTTCCTTATCCATGCCCACAGGCAAATACCTGTACCAAATTTCATTACTGTAAGAGGAATATTGAGAGGACAATGGGCAGTTCAAGAAATTAAGAAAGATGGCTACCAAGATGGCCGCCATCATGATTTCTCAATGTGTTTCCGATCCATACCAACAGGCCAATACGTGTACCAAATTTCATAACTGTAAGTGAAAAATTAAGGTCACAATTTGAAGTTCAAGAAGAAAGATGGCTGCCAAAATGGCCGCAACAAAATGGCCACCATCTTGGATTTCTCAACATGTTCCCGATTGATTAGGCCAATACCTGTACCAAATTTCATAACTCTTAGCGAAATATTGAGATGAGAATGGGCAGGCCAAGAATGAAGAAAGAGGGCTGCCAAAATGGCCACCACAAAATGGCCGCCATCTTGGATTTATCAACATGTGTCTGATCAATACCCACAGACCCATACCTGTACCAAATTTCATAACTCCAAGCAAAATATTCAGGTCACAATGGGCAGTTCAAGAAATGAAGAAATATGGCTGCCAATATGGCCACCATCTTGGATTTCTCAACATGTTCCTGATCCATACACACAGGCCAATACCTGTACCAATTTCATAACTGTAAGTGAAATATTAAGGTCACAATGGAGAAAGATGGCTGCCAAAATGGTCGCCATCTTGGATTTCTCAACATGTTCCCAATTGATGCCCACAGGCCCATACCTGTACCAAATATAACCGTAAGTGAAATATTAAGGTCAAAATGGGCAGTTCAAGGTTGAAGAAAGATGGCTGCCAAAATGGCCACCACAAAATGGCCGCCATCTTGGATTTATCAACATGTGCTTGATTGATACCCACAGACCCATACCTGTACAAAATTTCATAACTCTATTCTAGAGTCTAAGCGAAATATTGAAGTCGCAGTTAAAGAAATGAAGAATGATGGCTGCCAAAATGGCCGCCATCTTGGATTTCTCGACATGTTCCTGAATCCTGATCCATACCCACAGGGCAATACCTGTACCAAATTTCATAACCATAAGTGATATATTAAGGGCACAATGGGCAGTTCAAGAATGAAGAAAGATGGCTGCCGAAATGGCCGCCATCTTGGATTTCTCGACATGTTCCCGATCTATACTCAGAGGCCCATACCTGTACCAATTTTCATAATCCTAAGTGAAATAGTAAGGTCACAATGGGCAGTTCAACATTGAAGAAAGATGGCCGCCACAAAATGGCAGCCATCTTGGATTTACCTGTACCAAATTTCATAACTCTAAGTGGAAACTAAGGTCACAAATGGACACAACTACAAAAACCTTAACCGGGACAACTATGACGACGACGACGGCACGACGCCGATCGAGTGACGACAATAGCTCTTCGTTTGCTAAACAGAACCGCGAGCGGTTTCAACGCTCGTCTGTTAATATGAAGTCTATCAATGTGTGCCAGACTATCACCCACAGGCCAATACCTAATTTCATAGGCCTAACCATTCTCACGTGGTCATCGGATCACTTCGAGCTGGCTCTGCCAGTGAGCCTCTGACTTGGATGGCCACAAAAAGTGTGGTTTTAGAGCCTCAAACTGATTGGTTGCGAAGGGAAGTGGTCGCACAATCAGAGAGGCTGTTAGAGCCCAAGCAAGGTTATGTCATTCCAGACTCAGCATACTGTTGATAACTGTTGTGTGCTGATCCATTTGTTTTTCTAAGTTTCATCATGTTTGACATTAATCTTTATGATTGAAGTGCACTTCACACCTGTTTCATCAAAATGAAAATTACTTATATCTATAATAACTGGATATGTCAGTGAAAAAAATTTCCAGGACATTGCACTACTTTAAATTGTGTGCATTGGCTTATTTATAAATATTTTCATTAATATTAAAAAAATATTGTGGGGAAAGATCAACAAAGTCATTGAAAGGACAGGATCTTGAAATTCTGTGACTTGCATTTTCAACAATATCCACGACAAATTTACATATATAGGCCTACATACGAGTGTGTGGAAATAAAACTACACCCCCCCCCCCAGACATTATGGTTGCCCCCTCATGGACAACAGTCTGTCATACAGGCAGGCTAACAATCCTGCAATGCTGTAGGAGTGCTCAGAAATGCGTTCTGAACATGTAAAACTTGGACGGACTGAGTCAATCACTGCCAATGAAGCTATCTTGAGAGCAGCCCAACACCCAATAAGATCACAATTAAATGCATGGATAATGATGATTGACATCTGAACTGTTCACAGTTTTAGTGTTTACTTTTAGTGCTCGTCAGTCATTTCACAGTTACTGTGTTTTTTGGTGACAGTTTTTGTTTTCAGTTTGTATGTTTTGTTTCATTGTTCAACATTCATGGATTGCTTACCATGATTTCAACTATGTTCTGTCATTGATATGAAAGCTGCCTTCTGGTTGGATGAAACCATTGGGGCATGGCTAATCTAAATGTGACTAAAACCACAGGAAAAACCATCAACAGAGTCAGAGGCTCACTGGCAGAGCCAGCTCGAGAAGAGAGCCGATGACTACGGGAGAATGAGGCCTAACCCTAAGTGATATTTTAAGGTTACAATGGGCGGTTCAAGAATGAAGAAAGATGGCTGCCAAAATTACCACAATCTTGGATTTACCAACATTTTTCAGATCCATGCCCACAGACTAATTATACCTGTACGTAATTTCATAACTCTACGCGAAATAGTAAGGTCAAAATGGGCAGTTCAAGGATGTCAGGCATTTTGAAGTGGCCATTTTGGTGGCCTTTTGGATTTCTCAACATATTCCTACCAAGGCCAATACCTGTACCAAATTTCATTACTCTAAGAGGAATATTGAGAGTATAATGGGCAGCTCAAGAAATTAAGAAAGATGACTGCCAAAATGGCTGCCATCTTGGATTTCTCAGTGTGTTCCTGATCCATACCCACAGGCTAATTAATACCTGTACCAAATTTCATAACTCAAAGTTAAATATTCAGATCACAATGGGCAGATCAAGAATGAGAAAGATGGCTGACAAACTGGCCATGACAAAGTGGCCGCCATCTTGGATTTCTCTACATGTGCCCGATCAA
Organism: Platynereis dumerilii; assembly: GCA_026936325.1. Taxonomy (NCBI): domain Eukaryota; kingdom Metazoa; phylum Annelida; class Polychaeta; order Phyllodocida; family Nereididae; genus Platynereis; species Platynereis dumerilii. The sequence goes on along the minus strand of JAPTHN010000063.1, from coordinate 1,713,058 downwards.
TACCCACAGGTCAATACCTGTACCAAATTTCATAACTGTAAGTGAAATATTAAGGTCACAATGGGTAGTTCAAGAATGAAGAAAGATGGCTGCCAACATGGCCGCCACAAAATGGCCACCCTCTTGGATTTCTTGACATGTTCCCGACATGCCCAGGGAGCATTGAATTTTCCTTTAGGTCCAAAGCATATTTCATCCTGAATTATAGCAGTGTCCTTTCAGCAGTGAACTTTCATTTGGATTTTGAGTTTTAAAATGACTTAATAGCAAATTAGTCAAGGTGTCACAGTGCACTTACTAAAAGGCTTAATAGATTATTCATACCACAATAACTGCATCATGAAACAGGTCTATTTTACAACCGGCCCAACATTGGGGTATGTGGCAAGTTCTGTCAATTGCCAGATTGCAATTAGCTGATTGGTCGAGGGTTTGATTGCCACACAACAAGGATTGTGCTCATTGAATGGCCAATTGCCCATTAGGCCTGTGCCTCAAAGCAGCTGTGGCAACTCAAAATACTGGGAGCTGATTTCAATATTTCTCATGGCGAGATACAGCTTATGACAACTATGGGTTGCCTGACGGCTACAACATTTCACTTGTGGTGTTCTATTTCATGTCCTCGCTTACTTGCATGATGCATTTTGGAAGCAGCCCAGTTCTGCTGTGTTCTTCTGAGGGCGGACCTGACAGGCAGCAGCGCGGACATGAAAAGCAGCTGAGTTGTTCTAGTGCACTGGATTCCAATTCGACACCCATTTCGACTTGAATTTCGTCAGTCTGCAGCCTCGCTTGCCTGCTTACAGCAGACTGTGCTCAGTCAGGGCGGCTTCGCGGTATAGTGTAAACCAAACATCGCAACTGATGATCAACCAGAGTAGATCATAGACCAGATGTACTATCCCCAGGGCAATAATTCATTGAATATTGAAATACCAATGTGAAAAAGCTGATAGCATCCTTATATTCTAGGTCAGGAACTGGAAGGACACCCAGAATGGCCAACCAACTTGTCATGAATAAGTTGGGCGTCAAGAGAAGCCAATGATTTCGGGATGAATCTGGGTCTTTGATAGCGCCATAACCAACAGACAACATTTTAGCGCAATAATGGCCCATTTACTATTTTTTTGCGCCATAACCATTTTTTACCTTTTAATAGATCACAAGCAAGGTGCAGCCTATACTAGCTTATACTGCAAGGCAGTGAAAAAATTGAAATGGGTAGGCCTATTATTAAATGGTCAAAAAATGGTTTTATGCCAATTTATGGCTGTCAAGTGTCATCCTGCCCATTCAGCTGGGGCTATTCAGCTTTACCTGTCAACATTGAATTCATGGAATTTCATACCTTAATTTAAATGGTTACTATTGTATTGGGCAGGATTAGATATAGGCAGATCATATATACCGGGTAGCTACACACATGTATGTACCAGTGGCGTGATATTGCAGAGCGCAGATTGCTTCGTAGTCGAATCCGCGTTTGTCGTCCACAGATCACCACAGTTGAATCTCCAGCTGCACTGGCCTACAGGTCTTGCTTGTCTTGATTCAGCGTGCAGGCCAACCGCATGACAACTTCTTATGCTAGAAAACATAGTAAATATCTTTAGACTAAAGGCCAGTGCTTACCTTAATACATTTTCAAGTGTTCGCATGCATATTGGGAGTAAGCAGGGGCCGACAGCGAACAGGCGCAAGTTATTACAACTCTTCCCCAACTAAGAGATTCTGACCAACATGGCGGACGGTTTGCTGCGTGATGTGCGACGTCATGAGCAGGTTACATCCGGGCATTGAGCGAGACATGCTCTTTAAGCTGCTTCCCAGTTTCCACTTTGATGAAGAACCGGCGTTGGTTGTTGTCAACTGAACGACGATTGCTTGATGCACTGCAGCATGATGGGAAGGAAACCGTTGAAGATTCTATGTGATTGGCAAACTGCCTTCAGCAAGCGTAGAAGACAATGGACGTTAAATGTGGGGATGTGGGTGTGCATTGTGTGGGAAAGAGGACCGTCCAGTGGGCACCGCGCTTATGTCCAGTGGCGTTAGCCACCTAGCAAAACAAGAACCCAGGGGGTTCAAAATGGGGTGGCGGCATTTGTTAAGATATAGACAATTTCTGGACGCAAACACACAAATATGAAAACACTGACCACACTGCCTCGTATTGCCAAGACCTGCTCAATAGCGTAGCCAGCGGGGGGGGGGGGGGGGGGGGGGGGGGGGCAAGTTGCCCCCTGAAAAGATTTTGGGGAAATTTTTGCAGATCAATATAGTGCCCGAAACAGGAAGAAATATGGGGAATAGTAAGAAAAATGAAAATGATAAGCAAAAGGGGGAAATGATAAGCAGAATGGGGAAATGTTAAGAAAAATGATGAAATGACCAGAATTGATTGAAATGATAAAGAATAATGGGGAAATAAAAAGAAAACGAAAGAAAAGGGAATTTATATGAAGAGTTTTATCAGAATTCCCCATTTTTCTTCACAATTTTCCGATTTTTCTGGGCCCGAATGATATGCATCTGTAAAAAAATTCTGCAAAAATTTTCAAAATGCAACTAACGCATATGGGACTGTTTTTGTGATCAAAGGAAATAGTGCCAGGCCTAAGGTATTTGTAAATATTCTTTATTATATTCTTTATTAATGAAAATGGGGAGGAAATAAGACCTTTTAAACAATTTTTTTTTGCATTTTAAATCTTAAATTTCAATGCAGAAATTTATGCAACGGGCTTGATTATTCCGTCATAGTATGTTACTATGATATATATATTGCTTTAATTTTAACAACTTAACCATTATTATTTTAACATTTAAGACAGAAATGTCAGGAAATTGGCATAAATCCTTATTTTTTCTAGTTTTTAGATTTTCATAAAAAAATCATATGGTTAACATTCCAACTAGAGATGTTAAAAAAAAGAAAGCTAACTGGAAAATTTCATAGATGTAACTGCAACATTGACTGAATCATATAGTTAAAAAAAAAAATTAACATTTTTGGTGAATTTTCATCAGTCCTTGTTTCTCAGAACATTTAGACCGTCAAAAGGCACATCTCGGGTATTTAATATATGCAAATTTTAAAAACATAATCACAGCAGCAATAGTGAGAAATGTATTATTGTCATGTTGACTAGACATCTAAAAGGCACAAATAGGATAAAATATACAAATATGCGCCAAAAATAAAAAAATATATACTTGGCATTGTTTTGGCATTACTGCCCAATACACAAGAAAAATATAATTTCACCGCCTAGTCATAGGTCCAAAAAGACTAAACCGCATTTATACATTTGAGACTTGTCCTAGTTACCATGTGATCTTTATTCAACTTTGGACAATACAGAAAAATTCCTTTACCCAAATCACTCCAAACAACAACTAAATAAATGCTGGTCAGGGAAATTTTTAGAATACTATTGATCAGTTAGACAGCCGGAACCTAACTACAAATACTATTCAATATTGTAAGTTGGACCAAATAGTAATGTCCTGTTACCGTACCAAAATTATCTCACAACTAAACAACCACTGTTGGTCAGGCCGATATCGAAAACTTTAATAAATTTCCTTCAACTTTTAAATTCAATTGCAAAGATCCAAAAAAAAAAATTGAAAGTAACCATGACATGACCGTATAACTGTACATTTATGCCTTTTTGTTGGATAAGTAACAGGACAATGATTAAATGTCCTGTTACGTTTGACATACATTAAGGACATCTTCGAAGAGAATATCTTCTCACCAGATTGTCATGACATGTGAAAATGTGCCTGTGGGTGTAAAAAAGGACACCAAATTAACAAAACACTGCCAGGAAAAAAATCTGTCAATATTAATGAAGATTTTTCAGTTATCCAATGTATGTCTTGTTACATCCTTTGAGCTATTCAACCACAGTTTTTCATTAAATTCCAAAAATCTGGCTATGAGTTTATTTTTAATTGTCAACACAAAGTAGTGTGCATTTTCTTAGTTAAAAAATAGGCCATATTACCTACTACCACTTTATTGGTATGAAAATGGTAACACAGTAACACAAATTTCTTGAGGACACATTGGACAAATGAAAATTCAACTTAGCATTGCTGGCCAATAGGCCCTCTGTTAACATTGAAATTTTACATCAAGGTCAAGGTCACTCCCTGCATTTAATTTTCGCAGAAATAATCAACCCCTTAACGTTTTTTCCTCCTAAAAGACATGGTGGAATTTTTAGAATGGTAACACATAAAAAAGTAGGACATCTATTCAGAAAAATATCATAAATTTCTTCCAAACTTTTCAACTTTAAATTTATACCCAACTATATTTTGGATAGAAATTTGAGCGCTAAACATTCCGGATGCGCCACCAGCTTAGTTGCATGGTGGGTGGATGCAGATGGTAACGGGGACAATTTTGAAGTTGTTACCATCCTCAGTTGCCTACATTTTGAGTTACACCTTATGGGAGGTGCTGAGGATTGAGCGCACACTCACAAAATAAATAAGTTCAGGTAATTTGCTATGTTACAGATGTGTCTTGCAAGCTTCAAACTGATTATCCTAAGTGAGACCATGCCTCAAAGTTGGGGTTGTCAGATTGTGTGCACTTTTTACTGTCCTTTTTATAGGACTTTGGCCTATTCGAGATACTGGTGAACTGCTACAATGCAAATTTCAGGCATGTCTTGGAGCACAAACTGTGGCCTAGGTCCTGGTAGTGCCATTTCCTAAGCATTGAGGTGTGAATGGCCTCATAATAATCTGTGATTCATGTTCAAGTAAAAAGACATTCTTTTGGTAAAATCTGAGCACCTCCAGAGACCTTGCCATATGAATTCTAGCTAAAGTCACATCTAAATTACAACATGCCTGCTCTTAATTCCTATACCAGAAGCATGCTCTAATAATCAAGTTAAATAGTCCAGTTGAAAAACGATTCCAAAGAAAACGGCCAAGTTATGGCTAAAGACATTCTGAAAATGCTCAAATTTTGAATTTCCCTCCAAAACTTCCATTCTCTCAGTGTGACTGCATAAATGGTAAATAAATAAACTTCCATTCTCTCAATTTGACTGCATAAAAGGTGTACACACCTCCATTAAAAAGTGCCTCCAGTTTCATAGTTTGTGGGTTAGGTCAAAGCAGCAATTAATTAAATAAAGGATTTGCATAGGTCCCCTTTGATACCTTTAGAAAAGATTACCCAAAGGCACAAGAAATCACCCGGCCCCGGATTGGAAATACAAATGGCCACCAAAAATGCAAGTCCAATATGGCAGTATCTTCGCTTCTATTTAAGCTAAAAAGACAAAATTAAGGCAAAATACATATGTGTTTCTGTGGGGGGGGGGCAGAGGGGGGGGGGGGTTGAGTTCTTATATTTCATCGTGCCTTTTTGCATCAGGGTAATTCCATGTCAATTCAACAAATGTCCCACTCAACCAGAATGGCTTCAAAATAAATATAATTTACCAGAATCAAGATTTCTCGCAAGAAAGCACAAATCGCAAGTGATATCCTGAATATATTCGAAAGTCTGTCTACAAGTGGACTGCTCTTGCATTGCCACAGATCAGAACATATGCTGTCTTGTGTTGCCACCTAGTGACTAGTGTGCTATTCAGCGAGCTCCTGCGAGCAGTCCACCAACTTTGGACCAGAAGAACACACACAATTCTGTCTGGAAGACACCGGGGCTGTTTCTGAGTGTGCTGATGGCCTTGTCTACTTCTTTAGAGAATGTGATTGCCGAGTCTGACTCTGGTATACATCAATGTTGAATAGAAATTTTGTGAATGTGCAATGAAATTGGAACTATTTCTTGGGACAGCAATGCTGTAGCATAGGAAATCAACTTTTGTGCCAGGTGGCAGCAGCACACAGTTCTCAGTTTCACCAGACTGTTCGAAAGTGATATCTTGAATATATTCGAGATTTTTAAAGTCCAGAATTCGAAGGCGTGTAACTCGGTGTATAAATTAGTGATATGCAATTAGGCATCATGATTTTAATGTAGCCCAAGTGTTATATGCAGTGGCGTCCCTGTATATATGGGGCACAGCCCCCCCCCCCCCATATTGGACCTGTGCCCCCTCAGGTGCCTCCCCATATGAGCTTTCCAACTCTGGCTATAATATACAATTAGTATATGAGTGCCCCCCCAGACAATCGCGTGCCGGGCCGTGCCCCCCTCCAGGTGCCCCCCGCTCGAGACCCCACAGTTACGCCACTGGTTATATGGCTAAGAAAAAAAAGGTGAGAAAATGGGGTCCCAGTTCTTGAGTTCAGATATGCCTATCCAACTTGCCTCATATGTTTTAAAGTTGGGAGATCATAAAATGTGTAACACAGTTGTCCCCATATTGTCACAAAAAGTTCCCTAAAAAGTTAGCATAAGTTCCTATATATATATTATTAAAGTGCTCATGTTTGTTTTTGCATATTTTGTTAGCTCTGCTCTTTCTTGCATAAAATATTTTAACTCCTTATCACCATTATCTACTGACGTCACTGGCTGACATCACAGCTGACATCACCTGCTGACATCACCAACTGACGTAACTGGCTGATGTCACCAACTGAAATCACCTGCTGACATCACCTGCTAACATGATTGACAGCCTCTACTGACATCACTGGCTTGTGTCACCAACTGAAGTCATTGGCTGACATCACCAGCTGATGTCACCTACCTAAAATGTCAGGCTGACATCACTAGCTGACATCACTGGTTGATGTCATCTACTGACATCACTGGCTGATGTCACCAACTGATGTCACTGGCATACCTCACTGGCTGATTTAACTTGCGTCACTGGCCAACGTCACCAGCTGATGTCACTGGCTGACATATCACTGGCTGACATCACCTACTGACATCACCAGCTGACAGCACTGCTGACATCACTGGCTGATGTCACCTACTAATGTCACCAACTGACATCACCAACTGAAATGACCAGCAGACATCACCAACTGATGTCACCAGCTAATGTCACCAACTGGCATCACTGGATGACATCACCTGCTGACATCATCAGCTGACATCACTAACTGATGTCACCTGCTGACAGCACCAACTGACACACACTGGCTGATGTAACCCACTGACATCACCAACTGACATTACCAATTGATGTCACTGGCTGATGTCACCAACTGTAGTCACTGGTTGATGTCACCAGCCAATGTCACTGGCTGACATCACCAGCTGATGTCACCTGCTGATGTCACCGGATGATGTCACCAGCTGAAATCACTGATTGACATAATTGCCTGACATTGGTTGACATCATTGAATATACCATAAGTCTCAATGGAGAGCTCCTAAATACAGGAGGGAAATTCAATAAAGGCCTATAAGGAAAAGAAGAAGAAAGTACAGCCTAGTGTAAATAGACAGTACTACAACTATGGTTGCCATGGAGATGTGGGGGAAACCCCTTGCTGGGAGATCCCTGTGATGTCATTCATGGCTGGAGGATTGGGGTAGAATGGACTTCCCTTGCTGGATCATGGTCATCCATGGAGGCTTTATTATACAATTCACATGCACCAAAAGTTGAATGCCTCATGTGCATGTGTATGACATGATTAGTGTGGTGGCTTAGGGAAATTACCGTTACCGGGCGGATAAAAGCATGAAACTTGGCATAATGATTGCTCTGGACCTTCTTATCAAATTTGGGGTGGGAGCCCAAAAATCTGAGTTAATTAAACGGGTAAAATTCAAGATGGCGTCCAAAATGGCCACCAAAAAAGAAAATAGCTTATATCTCAGCAACTAATCACCCTAGAAGCATGCTGTTTGATTCCATACCTAGGTTTTTGGGGTCACAGAATCTATTTAACATATCAGAATAAGTGTCAGATACTTAGATCACCCGTGGCAAGTCACAAAATTTCAAGATCCGGTGATCTTTAATTTTCATGACTTTTCTGTTCTTTTCACGATATTTTTTATTATTCAGGAAAGTTTAAATTTTTACTTGCTTAATGGGATTGGAAAAAGTGGTATTTGACTCAACCACAATTAAAGATCATGAAATTTATAAAATTTTAGTGTCAATGCTGGCCTGCCCCCCCTACAGGGCCTTTTTGTCAAAATCTTCAAAAAAGATGTTTTATTCAGATTTATTTTAGATTTTGTTATGGAATGATTGTATGGGTGTTTGCTTCTATACCTGGGTATGCATAACTACCCCATTGTTCAGTAGTTTGGGTTCGTATGCTTCATTTCCAGATACGTCTTGAGATTTTAATTCAAAATCTGCTTTATCATCAATATTTTTTTCAAAAACTTTCTTCAGACAGCTTTTTGAAGGCTTGTGCATGTTATATGAAAATTTCACAAGGTTATTCCTATCCAACAAGCCACAAAATCAATATTTCAATTGCCTCATTTTCCAGTGAAGCACAGTCCGTGAACTGATTTTTCAAACAGAGCTCACTAAAATCAGTTGAGTGTAGTGAAAAGTCAACCCTTTTTCACGATTTTTTCCAAAATTGCTCTAACGATCTTACATGACTCTAAACAGACCTAAACAAATTCTAAACATTTCAAATGTTTAGCTGTTTAGGTTCTCCATGGATGTTGCTTTCAAACGTTGTCAATGTCAACACCATGTTTAATATGAAGACATGATGTTTACAATATAAATAGGTTGTTGAGCTTTCTAAACGACACGTATATCTCACTTAAACAAATTGCGTAGCTTTGCTAAACATTTGTGGAATCAGAATTGGAATATGTGGAGCTCCTAAACACATTATGTAGAATCGTAGATACCTACATGATCTTTTGTATACAGACTAAACAAGTTGTTGAACTGGGTAACTTGATGGCAGTGCCACCTAACTTTATTATTGGAAGACAGTTGCTGTGGCTCCACCTGACAGACACTATTATATAATAGTGGCCTTGAATCCTTGCTTTGGTGCTATTGGAATTTTATTCAGGTAACTACTTAAAAACAAACAAGTATTGCTATTTTTGACAATGTCCATCATATGGTTCATCATGCTGAAAGTATATCAATGGTCCAGGTAACAATGACAGTGCAATGGTACATTATAGACCATCCAGACCAGAATGGTTTCACATTTCACTACAATATCATATCACTCAGTTTGTGAATGCTGATTGGATTTGATTTGCTATTCTTGGAGTATAGTAGTTTACTCTTGATCATATTTTGCATCTCCGGAAGCAGATCAGAGTCTAGAAATTGGGACATCCCATGACATAGGATCTGATTTAGTGGCTGGTTGTTTTTATGGTGTGGATTGCTGTAATTCAATTGAAACAATTATGTCAATCAATTGAAGATGTCAAATGATGGTTTGAATTGACACCAGCCAGGGTATTCCGTACTCATTTTCATTATAAATTGGACAATTTTGAAGCAGTTTACTTTCAAAGTAGAAACATAATTTCCGGAGTAGGCCTAGTTAGAGTAGATGCAATGAAACTTACGCAATCTTTGATCAAATGATCGATTCCAGGAATCCATGCCATCAATAATCACTTCACAAAAGGACATGTCAAGAGAAAATCTTGGACTAAGTTAAAAGCAAATTTTCTATAAATGCCATTGACTTTAAATTTGAGTTGGACCAGATTTTCAGAAAGTAGAAAGTGCCATTGATATGGTGTCAGACTTAGATTTTTTGCGATCATTTAAAATTAGGATTTTTTTTTTTTTAGTGAATTTAGTGAAATACTGAACGCAGGTGTTTCCACCTCTATGCTCAGATCAGATTGTCACATTTTTACACAAGCACAAGTAATATTGTCAATCCCAGAATATGTACATGTATAGTCCCACTGGAGTTATTTACAGATCCTGTGCGGCAGAACACTCCAAGACGTCATATGGTTATAATAGTTTATACTAGTAATTTTCCCGTAGATTGGAGGGAACAAAATAGAAATCATTAAAAGTAGCTTTATTGATGGATAGGGCTAAGATAGAGGCATTGATTAATCAATACATAAGTGTACCCGTAGATTGGAAGAGAAGAGATGGGGAAACGTTTTAATTGGAATTTTTCCCTTGTTATTGAATATCTGTATGAGACATAAACAACAGGTGGCGTGTCAGTATTGCATCACAGAGGCAATGTGTGTTATGATAGGAATGGCAGAGCTGTTGGAGTGTCTGCTGCGCAAAAAATGTAATAATTTCAATTGGGACATGAAGAAAACTTGGATTGACCTGAAAAGGGGAGAGTTCTGCCTTAGTATCCTCAGGATGGTTGAGGCCGAATTAGAGGATTAAGCAATCAGTAAAACTTGAGATAAATCCCGTACGTTATCATTTTAATATAAGAGATACACTATGTACACAAGGGTAAAGGAAACCCAATGATGGCTACTCATGCTGCCTTCATCGGTATATCCTCGTCAGGACGAACTGTAATCCGTATAATAAGTATGTTGTATCACAATAATACTGAAAAGAGTAGGATAAGTAATGATATCCCGATAATACTGGAGTAAGGTAAGAAATTTATGTAAATAGATGAAATGTAACTTGAGCACAAATATAATATAATAATCCTGATTTTGGAAGGAACTTCTTATGTACTCCCTGGTTGGTCCAGGCTTCTATAATCCAGTGCAATCCGTAATGATGAAACCATGAAGTTAATAGTGAAATATCCAGAAGACCACTCAATGACTGTCGACAATTTTCGGTCCATTAAGGTTCAAAGTTGGGGTGTAGTTGAGAGAGAGACATTGGCTGCTCATGCTGCCATCGTCTCCCGGATGCTGTGCCAATTAGAAGGATGTCAGTTGAAGAGGGGGTCGTATTTCATGGGGTGTTGTTTCCAGTGGTTGTCTAAACGATTTTTGAAACTGTTGATGCTATTAGCTGACACAACTGATTCAGGCAGACTATTCCACGTTGCAACTGATCTGTTCCTGAATGCGTGCTTTCGGATGTCTAGTCTGGATCTTTCTTGGAATAACTTCCACGCGTGGCCTCTCGAGGTCCTCGGCGCCCTCTGCATCGTGAGTGAAACTTCGCTGTCGTAGAATCCATTCAAGATTTTAAACATTTCAACCATGTCACCGCGCATCCTTCGGAATCTGAGTGTTGGTAGATGAAGTTTCCTAAGCCTTTCCGGATATGTCAGATTTTGGAAGTCATTGATTTGCCTAGTGGCATATCTTTGGACGCTTTCAATTCTCTTGATATCCCCAATATGGTAAGGGTTCCACAGGCTCTGACCATATTCTAGAGCGGATCTGACGATGGCCTTGTAGAGTGGGATGAAGGTGGAAATATTTAAGTAACTTATTGAGCGTCGGATGATCCCCATATTTCTATTGGCTTTTTGGATGATGCTATCAATGTGGTTACTGAAGGTGAGTTTGCTGTCGATGATAATTCCCAGGTCTTTCTCTTGATTTACTAGCTCTAGCGGTACTGGCGGGCCATTTCCAGATTGAAGTATTAATGGCGATGTTCTTGAGTCCTGAAGATTCCTTGAGATGAATAACCGCTTGCATTTAGATGGGTGGAATTTAAGTAGCCATTTACTTGCCCAATGTTGAAGGGTGTTGAGATCTTGCTGCATGTGGTCAATTTCACCATCGAGCGGTGGCTTGCCGATTTTGTACAGTTTGGTATCGTCCGCGAAGAGATAAGCCTTTGAGATGATGTGGTCTGGTAAGTCATTGATGTATATGATGAAAAGCACCGGTCCCAGGACCGACCCTTGTGGGATTCCGCTTTTTACATCTGCCTGGCTCGACATTTTATCATTGACACGTACCCTCTGTTTGCGATTTAACAGGAAGTCTCGGAGCCATTCGAGAAGGTTACCGCTGATTCCATAACTGGCGAGCTTATGGAGGAGTCGTCGATGAGGGACACTGTCAAAGGCCTTTTGAAAGTCCATATAAATGGCCTCAATGGGAAGGCCCTGGTCAATGGCATGTGTCCACTCATCTAGTACTTTTAACAACTGGAGGACGGTTGACCTGCCGGTGATGAATCCAAATTGCCTATTGGATATAAGAGAATTTGCCATCAAGTACTCCATGAGTTCTCCTCTGATTACTCTTTCCATCACTTTGCATACCACGCTGGTAAGACTAACGGGCCTGTAGTTGGTTGGGTCTTTCTTCGCGCCCTTCTTGAAGATGGCGCACACTTCGGCATTCTTCCAGTCTTCGGGGATCTTACCATGTGATATTGAATTTTGAAAGATTTTTGCGAGTGGTTTTGCGATGACCTGGCTGGTTTCCTTGAGGACTCTGCAATGGATCTTGTCTGGGCCTGGGGAGGAGCTGATGTGGAGATCATTCAATTTTTTCTTGACCGTCTGATCATTGAAGACAACTGTGGAGAGCTGGTGGTGCGTACGTTTCTCAAACTCAGGGAGAATCCCTTCAGGCTCGTCAACAAAGACGGATGAGAAAAAGTCATTTAATATCACTGCCTTTTCCAGGTCTGATCTTGCTATTTTGCTCCCAACCTGGAGTTCAGGTATTGATGATTTAACTTTGGTGGACTTATTTACATGGCGCCAAAAACGTTTGGGGTTTGTCTTGACTGATTTGGCGATCTCCTTTTCTTGCTCAATTTTGATTTTCCTGACGTTGTTTTTGATCTGGTTTCTTAGTCTGACGTACTGTAGTCGCTTTTCTTCCGATCTAGTCTCCATGAAACGCCTCCATGTTCTGTGCTTTTGCCTGATCTGGTGTTCAAGATCTTTTCCAATGGGGGTTGCAAATTTCTTAGTCTTATTCGTGACTAGGCGGTGGGGGATGTTGTCGTCTTGAGCCTTGTTGTATATATCGAGGAAGATCTTCCATTGGGCTTCGATATCGCCTTGGTGTGGATCTAGTAGTGCATCCCAATCTTTGTCCAGTTGTTTTCCCAAATCACTGTAGTTTCCCCGGTCGAAAAAGTATTTAAGACGGCTAGAGTTGTTGCGATGAGCATAGCACTTGAAGAGAAAATTGATGACACTATGGTCGCTCCTGCCAAGTGGGCTATGATAGGTCAAGCTCTCAATCATGTTTTCTTCATTTGTAAATAATAAGTCCAGAAGGGAGGGTTGATTTGAGCCTCTCTGTCTCGTTGCCGACGTCACATGCTGGGTCCAATAGAATGGCGTAACGGTTTCCAGGAACTTGGAGGAAGTATTGTCCGTGGACGACCACAATGTCCAATTAATGTTAGGAAAGTTGAAATCCCCGCACACTAATTTGTGAGACGCAGGGTGGTTGTGGACTTCACAGAGAAGGTCATTAAGCGCTTCGTTGTTTTCATCGCTGGAATTGGGGCTCCGGTAGATAGTGCAGATTAGGAGACTGTTGCTGTGGGTCAAATTGATTTGGACTGCTAGGTACTCTTTAAAGTTGGTTCTGAACCTTGTCTCTGATGCTCCAATGGATTCATGTAGATATACCACGATGCCTCTCCCATTTGGTTCCCTGTTGACGAGAGTATTGTATCCTGGTATTTGTAGCTCAGCCTCCGTAAGTTGGAAGCGGCTATTCTTTGCCCAGGCTTCGTTGATCATTATGATGTCCACTTTCGATTCGTTGACTGCTAATTCTTAAATACTGAAGAAAAATTAACACTGATATTAATATTAGCTGTTCACGTACATGATGTGTATATCTACTTTCAGGCGCATTGCATTTATGGCTTCTTTCAAATTATGAAAACGGCATGTGGAATGGCTTGGACCTAGAGAAATCACAAAAGTAAAAAATATACACACAAAGTGAACTTCCACAAAGGTCTGAAGCACTGTCATATACATGCCACAAGCTGTGACAGTCTCCAAGGACAAATAATTGACGCTAAGGTAGCATGTCTGGATCACTTGGCCAGCTTCACACAAGAGACAAAGCTTGTAGTTGGGATTAAGCGCATGCGTGGACAACGGACACTACCTTCATCAGCTCGTAAAATGCTGTTATATATAGTTTTAACCATTAGGACCACATTTTTATAGGCTGTGTTATGTGTTGTTCATGCACACATGTGCAGTCCTGCAGAGCTTAAACGTTCAACACATAAACCCAGCTCTCACGTGGAAGAAGAAGAAGTTTGGAAATGCAGAGGTGTTTGAAGGAGACTCTCAGAATTGTCCAGATAGCAGCTGGATCATTCATTGAGGCTACGCCCTGACTAAATGTATTTGTGGCCTCTCTTCATGCATATTACAGACCAATCCAGTTAGTTTTGGCTCTAACTGGGACGATTTAAGAAATTGTAAAATTACACAAATGATATGACACTGTACCATGAAAAATGCAAACTTTGTACAAAAAAAAGGTATTTTGTAATTGTATTTAGAATAGAATAATAAATGTTGTTGATATTTTAGTAAAAGTTTTAACGCAGAAGAGTTGGATTATGTACCAAATTGAATTAATTGTAATCCAAAAAGTTGTTTGTTTTGATGTGTGAAGTTTTGAATGTTCAGTCAGGTTTTTTAAAAATGGTATAATTTTGTAAATGTTCAGTCTCAAAATATGATTTACAAAAAAGAAACAGTCATCGATTTAGCTAGTCATTATAATAAGGTGCTTTCAAGTTCAGAAGATTTGTCAATGCTACTTATTGGGAAGTTATATTGCTGAATTGTTTTTAGGCACTATCATTAGATATGGCATGTAGGCAGGTCAACTATTGGAGAGGAGTTGCTATACAATTATGATGAATTGTGTCTTTTGCATGAGAATGTAATTTATAAAATGCTGAATTAATTTTTTTAATTCATAATTACGACAGATCGTAAGTAATGAGAAAGTGGGATTATTTGGGCATATACTTTTGGTAGGCTATGTAAAGCAACTGCTGCCTTTACAGTCACTGTCGATGTATAGATAAATAGCCTTGTTTCACATGATATAAACTTTTATTGAAGATGTACACATTTGTTTACAGCCTAAACATTTACTTTTTGTACGCACTTTTAAATGTGCTCAAAGCGGGAATTTTGTACGCACATTAGTTGTTGAGATTTTGTTTAAGTTGTCAACATTCAGTAGTTTAGGCATTCGACACTTGGTTGTTTAGACTATACACCTAATTGTTTAGGTATTGTTTAGTGTTCTAAACAAATAAAATGCTAAACCTAAATGTTTTTTGTCATAATTGTTTAGGTTGTACCTGCGTAGCCGCTTACGCAGCTTGTTTAATTTGGCTAAACAAAGTGTTTATAAAAAAAAACTACATGTAAACACCAATAAACGCGCTCAAAGCGGGAATGTTAAATGTTTAGGTTTTGTTTAGGTTGTACGCATTTTCTATTTAGAGTGTGCCGAATTTGATAATTATTGAACCACAAGAACTTAGAAAATTTTGTTGTTAATGATGTTGCGTTTTTTAATGGCGCTCAGTGTAGATGTTAGAAGAGTGATACTCAAGTCTCCATGCATGCAGGAGTAATGCCCCTATCTCACGGCACGCTACGAAGCACTTTAGGCGTTAGCGGGATGGTATTTCCTGGTAATTTGGATAAATTTGGGTGATCCCGCCGACGACTTTTCACATCCCTCAGGGGTACTTTTTGTTTCCCTCAAGAGTTCCTAGAAATGAAATAACTGCGCCATGGATGTCAAAAAAGTTTCAACATGTTGAAATCTTTTTTCCATGACGCCGGCGGGGGTTTTTTCAGTGAGAACGACTCAAAAACATCACCGGTGGAATATTAGGGCATCCCCTGCCCCTGAGGGGACCTCTCCTGCCCCTGCGGAATATTTTAACTTTCCCTGCGGGACATTTGCAGCCTCGCCAGCAGTTTTTGACATCCCGCCGACGGTCTTTTGACATCCCGCCGACGATTTTTGACATCCCACAGGCATTTAGTCTTGCCCCCCAGGCATTTAGATCTTTCCCACAGGGATATGATCTTGTCTCCGCCGATTTACGATCTTATCCCGCCGATTTACGATCTCATCCCGCCGATTTACGATCTTATCCCACCATGATATGCTTTTAATTAATTACGTGTATATAATCGTTATATATAAACATTGTGTGTCGCCGGGTTGGTCATTTTTTTCCTAGAATTCATCTCAAGCTATCCCTCAGGGATAAAAAGTTCTTTTTAACGTGCCGTGAGACAGGGGCATAAGAGTTTAAGTGAATCAGGATCCTGTACTAATTTTTTTGATGCGATCTTTCAACGAAAGTGTTGGTGGGGACAGGCCATTTTTCCTATTGGCCACTTCAATGCTATTTTTGAATAAGTTGTAAGTTTTGCTAATATCCTTGTTTATGAGAAATGACAACATGAGGTCCTGCATGTGCCTTCCTGTCATCACGAGTTATTGTTAAACACTGGAGACAAGAATTTCAGACAAATTTTGACCCAAATAATATTGTTCTGAGGATTCAATTCCCATAAGCACATTTATAATAAAGCTAAAATATGAAAATAAAATAAAAGTTATGTAGAATGCTATTGGAGGTATAGGGTCAGTTATAGCGTTATTCGCTACGGGTCGGGTAGAGGATGTTAAGTACCCGGACATGGGTGGGTAGAACCTAGAGGGCATTGAGAACCCGGGTAGAAAATCTTACTTGTTTCAGCCCTAGAATAAAGTTAACAACAATCTTCAATCCTTTATCTTTTTTATATATATTTACGATCATTTGGGGCCTGAAAAGGGTGCATGAGGTCACTGCAATACATTTTAGAGATAACCCTCACAGGGCCCCTGAGATTGCTTAGGAACAAAGGTCACATGACTTCATCTGTCTTGGTCTGTCCTGTTTGTCTTTCGTACTGTTCGGACGTGTTTTTTTCGCTTGCGAAAAATGATTTCTGCAATGAGAAAATTTCTCCGTCTTTCTGGCGATCAAAAGGTAAATATCCTATTAAAATTTTCACTAATTCAACTTTGTTTTATTATACTTTTATAGATGATTGGGTTGTAGGAGCATTTTGCAGATTTCCCAAAAGAATAAAAATGTTAAAAGAATATGTAAATCTCATGGGGCCTATATCTATACGAAATCAAAAATTTTCTTTTCTTTTTAAGTTTTTTATTCAATATTATCATCACAATATAATTTGTCATGTACACATGCATTTTTTAGACAGGCTTCGGCATACGTTTTTATCAATTCTAAATTTCTATGCAACATTATTGTAAAACCAAATGGGTATTTTGAGATGTACCCCGCGAGTTGAAGATATCCTGAGACCAGTGCAGAATTTTAAACCTCTTAAAAGAGGGTGTTTGAAATTGTCTTTGGATATGACATTTGATAAATCCTAAACTTAGCTTCTCTGATAATTTGAGATGATGATTTATGAGGTTCAACAAAAAGTCACATTTTATTTTTTTAAGAAATAATTTTTTCAACATTGTCATAGATCTATTAAAAAAACATAGGCCCAACAAAGATGAAGGAAAAAATTAATAAACAAGAAACTTAGAACTCAGACCAAAAAATCTTATATTAGCTTACATATCACCTGGGAAATTGACTTTTATTATTAAAAGAGACCAAACAGTATTTAACTTATTTCACAACAAACATGCGAATTACACTCAAACAAGATATTCACAGACATAACACAAGAAATAATAAATTCACAACTCCAAGACTGAATCATAAATTTGCAGAATTTAGTGTAAGATACCAATTACTCTATGATTGAATAAAAATTAATGTTTTTTAGACAAAATCAATACACATAGTTTTTTCAGGTTCTCCTTTTATATTAAACATTATTTTACAAATCTACCAAGAAAATTGTTCCATTCATAACTGTTATATTTGTACAACTAATAATTAGATATTAATTTCTAATTAGCTATCTATTATTAATGATGTATCTAAAAATCTAAATTCTGGCCTTTTCTTTTCTTTTAGATCTTTTATTTTTCCATCTAACCTTATCACATATATAATAATAATTTTGTACGTGTAGGTTTTTTTTTAAACAATCTTTTTCCCCATCAAATATATTTCTTTTTGTCAATTTCGACGACAATATATTGTTACAAATTGTCATAAATTGTACTTTCAAAAAAGGAGGCAGTGCATGATGACAGAGTTGTAAATTCAACTTGTTACTGCCTCCTTGACCACAACTGATGTGACATTCTAGGACTACAAATTGTATTCATAGTTAATTATTTGCGAATTTTGGTCGAATAAAAATATCTGAATCTGAATCTGAGAAAAAGGGTCAAAGCGTCAAATTTGCAATCTGATTGTTCCGTGAAGTCAAGCCAGATCTCGCTGTTGCTATGGGACGCCGCCAGACTTGGGCGTTGCTAAGGACCCTGGGAATGAGCAGAGACGAGCTAAAATCGTCTCTGGAATGAGTGCGTCAACTTTCACACGCTTCTGTGGTGCTGTGCCAACATGCCAAGTGTTGCGGTTGCAGAAACGTGGGTCATGTCTGACTAGATTGAAATGCCTTCAATTGAATTCCTTACATTTTTGATAGTCACTTTTGAAAATGCTCGCCGTTTTAAATTCAACATGGAATTGTCAGTGATTTTCTCCGTAAAAATACAATGAGATGTTAAAAAAATTATTGAATGAATTTTGTAGATATTATAAAAGGTCAGAAAATAAAAAAACATTTTTTGACAAACTTTCAAAAATAATTTATTTTTAAAACTATTCGAATTTATTTAAATCTGTTGATTGTTCTAAACTTCTCCCTTTTTTTCCATTTTTATTTATTGTATTATTATCCATCCAATAACCACAGGCACACTCCTGTATTAGTCAGCTGATACTCAGTATAAATATTATTTCAAACAGACTGTACAGTTTGTCCAGGAGACTGCCTGTGCAATAACTATTCATCCTTGAAATGTTCTTCATTGACCGACAGCATAATGTCATGCTGGGGCTGGTTTTGGATTATCCTTGTGTTTGGCAGTTAAAGATCTCTAAGCCAAACTGTGGTGCTCAAAAACACAAACCAGCTTACTGTGCATCCAGTTACAAACAATTATTTTAACCTGTACATGTAATCGATTTACTAAGAGTTATATAAATGTTTAGTGATCTTTAAGTTTGAATTGTCAATCGTAGGGATGATCCATAAACAGCCTCAGCATGACATCATGCTCTTCAGCAAAGAAGAAAAATTGAAGGATACATATTATATAGTTACTAGCATTTTCCTGTGATAGAAGCATATGTTACTGAATGGCACACAAAATTTGTTTGTGACATTTTTGTTACATTGATATAAATGTGTATGTGTGATGTTAACAGTTATTTCATGATATAGAGATATATCAATAAGCCCGTGCTATCTGTAGAATTAGTTGGAAAGATGCATGAATTTCACTGAGATGCAGAAATACCCAAGTTTCCCAGGAATATAACCTGATGCTCAGAGAAAGGGAGCAGGTAGTACAGAACTTGCAGGTGCTGTCCTCTTGTGTATTGTATATATGAATGAGCTTAAAACTAATCCTAATTAATTAGAGCATTTTGAGAAGTCTGATAGGCCCCGAAAGGGGAGGCCCAAGGCTTGAATGGTCATGGAAGGTACAGGGAAAATTATAAGATGATACATTGAGTATAACTTGAGATATTTCCCGGATCTTATCATTTTAATTGTAAGATTGGATGGATTGTAATGTTAACTTATCAACTTGTTGGCAATGTCAATAACACATATGTTCATTGTTTGTTTCAGCCTGATGCAAAAGCCCCCACCTTGGATCTTGGATCTGAAGGTAAAAGACTAATAATAAATCAATTCAACATTTATTTTACTAATTTACTTAATTATAGAAATATTTTAGCAGTAGGCCTATAAAATTTAAAATCTAAATAAAATATTGCATTTAAAACATATTAAAAAATCGTTATGATGTTAACATCTATCAATGTACATATTTCAGGTGCTGCTCTGCACAAAGCCATTGGGTGTCGTATTGATGAGGTAAATTTTTTTTGTAATGTCATATTGCAGTGAAATATTTTTAAAATGTTAAAATTTGTATTGATTGCAACAGTTTTTTAAAATACAATAAAAAGTAATATAAAGGACGTACATGTAGAAATACAAAATAACTATGCAATTTTCTACTTTTGAAATACCCTATAAGTTGTTGAACTAAATATTTTCATCACCTGCTAATTAACTCAAACCTTTTTTCTTCAGTCTGTCATCAAGATCACTCAATGGAACAAGGGCCAAGATGGCAAGTGGATTTCTCACATGATGAGGGACATGAGTTCTGATCTCCCGAAAAGTGCGAAATCCCCTAACCTCATGAAAGGACTCAAGTTCGTCCTGAATAAAGACTCCAGTCCTGTTGTCCTGGAGAAGAACGAACACTCTGTGTCCTTGTTGGTTAGGATCAAGGGAAAGTTTCGCATGATGAAGGCAATTAATATTTATGAATTGATATCATTCACTGATAAATATATAATCTCTCTATTCAGCTATTTTGACTGCAGAGGCGTAAAACACAAAACACACACAGCTATTTGAAATGCTGATACACATATAAATGGCTATATATATATATTGAAGTGTTGTTCTGACTAATAACGAAAGTTGGTACTATTGATCTACTAGTTATTTGTCATAGAAACTGAATAATTAAAATGGCAATTTTATGATTTTCTTCCTTTTTTCAGGTTTTCTATTGTGACCTCATCAGCGAAAAGGAAGCATTGCATGAGGCTTGCCTTATGCAATATTCTGCAAAATCAAAGATCATCCCTAAAGTCTACGGACTTGCTGGTAAGTTTTGACACACTTGTGTTTATTTTTCAAAGATGAAAAAGGAAATTATGAACTGTAATAGATTAACTTTCTGTGAATTGTTTACCTATTTTTAAACTCAAATTTTGATAAAATCTATTTTCTCAATTTTTTCTCAAAGTTTCATAAATAAATTCAGAAACAGTGTCTTGATAAATTTTCTGCCAGTTTCACCTCCAACCACAGAGTTGACAAATGCAGCTTCTCTAAAAATGTTTTTTTTTTTTTTGTAGCTGTTGAGGGTGCTGCCTTTTGCAAATGTGCTATAGTTATGAAGTATCTTCCGACTTCCCCACTGCTCAACAAGCAGGAATGGACAAATGTTTGCCTCAGCGTAAGTGGTCAACTAAAAATATGAAAGAAAAAAATTAAACGTATACCAACTAATTCAATCTAAAATATTCAGAACCAGAAATTTTCGTATAATTTTACTGAAAATTGAATTACTTCAATTAATGATTTGTCTAGTACGTACATTTTAAGTCTGAATAAAAGGATGCGGTTTTGCTGATTGTGTGTCTTTCTGGGTATTTGATAGCATTTTATGTGCAGTAACTAATAATCCTAATTTGTCCACATTTATTATGCAGCAATTTTGGCATAATTATTTATTACTTTTTTAAAGAATTAAATATTTTATACTTCACAACTGCTACGCTCTACTGGTGAGATCTTTGCGTCCTGAAAGTAAAAAAAAAGGAGATATGTTCAGTTCAATTGTATCAAAATGTTCTTTTTTTTATTTCAGCTCTGTGACGGTGTGTCTGACCTGCAGCGCATGGGTGTTCACTTGCTCAATATCAGTCTGGATCACATGTGCATCTCCGACAAGCAAGTCTACCTCACCGACATGAAAGATGCTGTTTACAAGACTGCTAAATTGCAACCGTCCCACCGTCCTAAAGCTGCCATGGAAATGAAGTTTCCTTTCATGGCCCCTGAGGTGTATACGAAAAGGCAAATTCATGTTGTAAGTATTCAAGAAGCTTTTATTGTCTTTGAAAATACTTTCAAATGCTTCAGTGGTGTAGATTTATGTATTGATAAACTTAGTCGATGGGAGACTCTATCTGAAACATAAATTTCGTTATCAAGGGGCCCCCATGCAAAAAATTAGGAAATTAGTGAAAGAAGATTATTGAAATGGGAAAAAAATACTGGTATCTATTACAAATATAACAGTTATCAATTAAACATGTTGTATAGTATGACAGTGATAATTTTTCAAAAGTATATTTTATAACCAAGAAGACTATGGGAGTATATTTAATCTTTGATTAGACGATTCATGTCATTTTTTGGTATTTTGTATGAAATTGCTTGTCTGGCACATTCATGTTTTACTCTGGGTATTGTAAATACATTAATTTGGTGGCCTTAAGAAGATTGTCAAGATACTCATGTATTGCTGACTTTTTTTGAAATATTTTGGAATTTAAATAATCTGGTGTCATCGCTTCAAATTTTGACTTCCATATATTTCAGAACAACGACACTTACTGCCTTGCAGCATTGTTCTCCTCCATGGACCATCTCCTCGGAGTGACCCCGGATGTCCTGGATAGCGCACTGGAGGACTTCATGCTTGAGGATCCGGATGAGAGAGCTCCTCTTTTCCAGATGAAGGGCCTGATGGAGTATTACTGTGAGGTAAATACACGTAATATGTTACAATCTTTGACACAGATTGATATGGAGTGCATCATACGGAAACATACATTTTATTATTTGAAATGTAGATATATAGTAACTTCATAAAACTTATCAATTTTCAAATCCCATTCTTTGTTATTATTATTCTGTCATTAAATAGATATATCCTGAGAAATAAAGTAAATTCGCTAAAAACCTTTTCACTCCGGCAATAAAGTGACAATTGGTGACTTTTATCCTGGTGTTCGACTTTCCATGAAGAATTTAGGAAGAATTTAGAATTTAGACAACATGCAACCCAGTGTTTTGCAGACAAGGGCCTTAACCACTAGACCACGGGCACACTAAGCCTTTAAGTTACCAGCCAAATGCAAAAAATAAAACATGTATCAGTTTTTCATTTTATTTCATTATTTTTTAAATTATTTTTTAGAGCAATGAACAGTGAAAACCTCCAGCACCATGCACAGTTTTTTTCTTTTCTTTTTTTTTAATCACTTGTTAACATTTGAATTTCATTTCCTTGTTAACTACACCACAACCACTGCAATATACTTTTTTTTTAATACTTTTTTTTCTGTGCCATCAAAGTAATAAACCCTTCAGTCACAGTTTGTGGCTTCTACTGGTTTATCAAAAAAGTGTTTTGTTTTTTGTTTTTTTCAAACTTGGTTAGACAAAAGGAGAATTTTTGTGCCCAATCAATTGTTCAAAACAGCGTAGAATCGCATACTATTTTAAAAAACCTATTAAAAAATCCTGTGTACCTGAATATTCACTTTTTCTGCTGTTGGAATAATAGGCAGTCCCCGGGCTCTGGCCCTTAGTCCCAAAAAAAGTGCGACGGTCTTAAGTGTTTTTTATGTTGTACGATATGTATGTATGTATGTATGTATGTAAGTTTATTGACAAAAAGGAAGATATTTTGTCCATTATAAATTGAAAATGATGTTAGGCATACTATAATGAAATGATACAATTACTTATAATATAAAATCGGAAACTCTAAAAAACACATCAGCACATCAGAAAACCATCGTCTTAAGTGTCCCATGGGGTGACTTTGGCTTATAACCCCAAAAAACCTCCGAAACTTCAACCATGTTTTCAGAAAAATCCGAAAATCATATGTTTGACAAAAGTGAAAACATTTTTGATGCTAGGTCATTCAAATTTCGCATACATCATTCTAATGTATTGGACTAAAATGCCTGAGCATTTCATAGCCATAGCTTACAGATGATTTCATATTTGTAGACTTTTCAAAAATAACAAAATATTTTGCAAAATTTCTGGTCTGACATCAGAAAATCCTGCCCGGTGATTGGTCAAGCTGCCAATTGCATGTCATTTTTTTCAGCTTGCTTCAAGCAAGTGATGTTTGCTGGAAAAATGATGTCATAATTTTGACCAATAGTATGCAGCAAAGGCCAACTTGGTATTGTGGCAGTTGTTCACACATGTCAAACCGCAATCCACATGAACTCTTTCACTTCTTCACATGAACAGTTGTATTTCACACTCCTGTGTACAACTGTTGATTGTTTCAATTGATATTAAATCAGTACCAAGCTGACTCTGAATGGCTTCACATAGATCTATTTACACTAAATTATCATGCCTTGACCAAAAGCCGCGAGCATTGTCTATGATATCAGTAACGGCGATTCAGAATTTATGACTGAGGGGAAGATGAGGGTTTTACCTGAGCAGGTGCTACATGCTTCAAGTGGGACAGTACTAATTTTTACCTTTTGTCAAGAAACTATGTGCCTTACAGGCTAAATGTGACTTGAGGGGAATTGGAGTTTTGCCTGACGGAGCACCAATTTTGATATATGTTTCAAGGGGGGTAATTATTACTCACAACACGCTTTTTGAAATTTTCATAAAAGAAAAGTGGACATGCTAAAAATCCACATGGAATGTATGAGAGGTACAAATAAGCATGAAACCAAATGGGATATAAATTTTTGACAGAAAGTTCCAACAACTGAATGATCCCTCAGGACAGGATGGTGGCCCAGTGATGAGGTCAACATTCATAAGAAAATCACAGTGGGAATCAGATCAAGGACCCTGAGATTGGTAGACCATTGTCCTGCCGCCTGAGCTTAGCATGTTTATTTTCTGTATAAACAGTCATTACATGGATCACCTGATCCTGATCGTCTGAATGCATTGAACTTGCAGAATGTATGTACTGAAAATGTGTGAAACACAAACTGAAACTCTCACTTGAAACTGCTAAAGCCAGTCCCTGCACCATGTTAGGAGATCAATGGCTTAAAATGCCATGGTCACTCATGTAAAATGCTATGTCACTTTTCAGGAGGGAGTGGTGTCAAACCTTCTCTCGACCAATGAAAATTGCAATAAAAATGATGTATTTTCTTCCTCAAATGTCTACAAATATGAAATCATCTGTAAAGCTAGCTATGGAATTTTGACCACTATTTCTTCAAAACTGTTAAAAAATCATTTTCAGTAAGGCAGATTTTCTGACTTCTATGATGCATGAACCCAATAGATATTCAGTGGAGGACTTATAATGGATCTAGAAAACGGCCTGGTGTCAATAGCTACATGTTGAGCCATATTTGAACTTCATGCCACCAGAACTGTGGACTCTGAACTATTTTTAGCTACCCCTACCCCAAATTTTTCTAGAATACCAATATTTCAAAAATGCATCCAACAACTACCTATCCGACTCTATCGGATAATGAAATCGAGGCTAATGTGTCATATGGCCGCCATCGTGGACGCCATCTTGAATATCTCATTACATAAAATGTGAATAATACAGGTTTCATCAGAAATGAGTTCAGCATATTTAGATTGGCAAAAGAGAGTAATTACAGGGTAAAACTTGCATTTTTTGGTTGAGTTAAGATGCATTTTTGAAATATTGGTTTTCTGATGTCCTGATGTATCGTACAATATAAAAAGCACTTAAGACCGTTGCACTTTTTTCGCGAGTAAGTGGCCAGAGCCCGGGGACTATAACTGTCAGTTCTCACCTGCTAATCTTATCCATTTATCAAACTCAGCTGCTCAATGAAGCAGAATGTTATGTTTTTCATAATTTCATACGTTCAGCTAAGTGATTTGGAGGACAGTTTATTGCTTGCCAGCCCATCAGTTAAGCATAATATACTACTTGGATACTGAGAAAACTGGCCAGAGAAACGCAAACTAAATGTATCTGCAGTAAGTAAATAAATTATTTTTGGATAGTCTTAATGTTATATACTGAGCTTTTGCATCTTCAGATTTATTGTAGTACTCGCTAAATCCACTAAAGGGGTTGAACATTGCTTAGTTCTGTGAATAAACGCTAGGGGAGTTGTACTTCTGCCTAGCTAAGAAACCATGTGCTTTCTTGTTGATTCTCACAAATACTAATAACTTATGTTCAAAGCATGACACTGGCAATGAGGATAACTACTGAATAGTACTGATAATGCCTACCATCAAGAATCAAACCATATGATGGAAAGGAATTGCTGTCCGCTTACTTGGAGCCTTTGGATGAGTATTTTTTGTGTGAAAAAGATTCCCTCCGGACTCAGCTGAAAATGCACGCGCTGCTATTTGAACTGCTGCTAACAGGAAAAAGGCCGTGCCTTTCTTGACTTTATTGGGGAGGACAACTTAAGGTGTACTACAAGATGTGTAAACCTGACAAGCCAAATTTAAAAACGTTTGAGGAGTTGTGTACACTGCTCACAAGTCATCACCATGCAGCCCAAAACATTGGAGGTTGTCGAATCGCACATCTTTCACAGATGTGATCAGCTAGAGAATGAGTCTGGTTCTCAATTTCGTGCTAAATTCATGAATTCCATGGTAACGGAATCACAGAAAAATCACAAAAATTACACTTTAATGATGCATCATAAAATTTGTGTTTGCAGAAATTATGACTTTCACTGTGCACTAACGAGGGGGGTACCCTCGCCATCAGGGCAGCCATTACAACACTCGATTCAAAGTAATTTTCTGTCATCCTGAGATTATTTCGGCAAATCCAAATCCTATATTTATCAAACATGTAGATTTAATGTTAAGCTAACCATTGGGAAACCAATCCATGTGTGATAGGTCACAGAATTATCAGATTTTGGATTTGAAATACATCGTAAGGGCGAGGGTAACCACTAAAGCCTCTCGAGGGTACCACCATTTGCAATAATTGTCATGGTGAGGGTACCACCTGAAATGATGGCTCTATAAATATTTCGTTTTTACAGCTGCTTGTTACAGCTGCTTGCAGCCTGTATTACAGAAGGCATTTTCAGTAAGCTTCTGACCATGTAGGAGGCCGCACTATTTTACCTATCACTTTGAAACTTAGTATACAGTCTTAACATTATTTAATCTTGCTTCCATCAACTTTTGGTAAACTTCTGTGACATCAAACTTTTTATTTTCGAAATTAAAATGTTCGTTTTTGGCGCGAATTTCAAATGACAAGCTGCAGTGAAACCAGCAGTAACAGCAGCAGTCAGATCCAGTGTTTGCAGATTCAATAAAAGAATGAAGGAGGGGTGAAGGAAGGAAAGTATGAGGGAAGGAAGGGATGAAGGAAGGACAGAAGGAATGAAGGAATGACAGAAGGAAAAAAGGAAGAAGAAAGGAAGGGGAAAAAAGGGAGGGGGAGGAAGGAAGGGAGGGAGGATATACATGGATGGATAGATAGATAGATAGATAGATAGATAGATAGATAGATAGATAGATAGATAGATAGATAGATAGATAGATAGATAGATAGATGATTACTTAATCTGACTCTTTAATTTTCATTCAGTTTATCAGTCATGTTTCTCTCAATTTACTTTCATTAATAATAT
Organism: Platynereis dumerilii; assembly: GCA_026936325.1. Classification (NCBI taxonomy): domain Eukaryota; kingdom Metazoa; phylum Annelida; class Polychaeta; order Phyllodocida; family Nereididae; genus Platynereis; species Platynereis dumerilii. The sequence goes on along the minus strand of JAPTHN010000063.1, from coordinate 1,685,795 downwards.
TGAGGCAGATCCCATTTTGATTTTAAGATAAGATAAGATAAGATAAGATATTACTTTATTGTATCATCAATAAACATATGTACATGATGAAACTCAATTTGGCATAAATAGACAAGCACACCAAGCAGTGCAAATAAATAAATATGATATGACAAGAATAAATTATAATACTGAAGTAGATATATATACAAAGGATCACAGACTAGATTTATGGTTGTATAGTTTGATGGCATGATTTACAAATGTATTAGCATATCTAGTCTTTTACCGGATCTCAAGAAATTAAATTTACAATGGAGTGGGTGATTTTCATCTTTTAGTATTTTTGTCAAAATTTTCATACAAGATTCATCATATATTCCATTTAAATTTCTTGTTTCTACACCCATTTTCCTAGCTGCTCTGATTATCTTTACAAGCTTATTACGATCTTTGTTGTGTGATGATCCATACCAAGTTACAATAGCAAAATTCATTACAGACTCAACAATTGACTTATAGAATAATGACAAGATGTTCCTATCTAGATGGATATTATAGAGAATTCTTAGATGGTGCAGTCTCTTTATACATTTGACATAGACATGATGTAAATTGTCTTTAAAGTTCAGCTTATCGTCAATGACAACACCCAAATATTTATAATTACTGACAAACTATACAGTTTCATTTGATACAACAAGTGGATCACATTCGTCTTTGTCACGTCGGAAATCTAAAATCATTTCCTTAGTTTTCTTCACATTTAAATTTAAGAAATTCATATCACACCAGGTAACAAAAGCATCAACCTCATTTCTGTACATACATTCATCATTGTTAACAATATTTCCGATAATGACTGTATCGTCAGCATATTTTAAGATGGTACAATTTTCATAATGGCTCCTACAATCGTTTGTGTATATGGTAAATAGGCCTACACGTTTGTGGATATGGTAAATAGGCCTACCACGCATCAGCTCCTCTGTGTTTGGTCATCACAATTTTATAGGCCACAGTGGCATAACTAGGGGGTCTCAAGCGGGGAGGCACCAGGGGGGCGCACAGGTTCAATATGGGGAGGGGCACTTGCTCCCCCCCCCAGTGGCCCCCATAGGGACGCCACTGATAGGCCAACACATATGAAAAGCTTATAACAAGCATGTTATTGTCACGGGGGGGGGAGCACGTGCCCATAAAAATTGTGCAAAATAGACCCAAATACAGGAAGAAGCCATAATCACTTTTAGAAAGTTTCACTGTGGATGGTATTACTTTGAAAGGGCACTTTGAACTCTCATGGATTTGAAAACTGTAGCATGACTCATGTCCTCTCTGTCCGTGAGCAACTCCTCCACCATCTAAGCAAACATACATACAGAAACATAAACTGCGATACTAAATTTGTGATTATGTGCCATGCTAATTAAGGATTATAAGAAAAAGTTTGACTCTCAGTTTAATGAATGTGCCGGTCAGTAGAATGGGTAAGCCTATCATTGTGCAACTGTTTTCTCATTAGTGGTTAATTAATTTTAAGATTCTCCTTTATTGACAGGGTATTGCAATTGTGTTCTTGATTGGAGTTCCTGATTGGTATAATTACTTCAGAAGTGCAATCATGTGTCAGTACATGATGTTATCTATTGATAAGCTGATTCATTGCTTCTTCTTCAAGACTGTTTGCTCTGATTGCTCAGCCAATATCTTGCATTACCCTCGCCAATCCCTTTTTTGTGGTTACCCTCGCCAACAGGAAGTGACCCTCGCCCAAAACCTACAGTACCCTCGCCACTTCCGGGCTGGTACCCTCGCCATTTAGGTTGGTACCCTCGCCATTTTAGGTTGGTACCCTCGCCAAAATGCTGGTACCCTCGCCCTGCCAATTTTCGTTTTTTGCGGTACCCTCACCTCGAGTGAATTCGAATTTCATAAATATCTTACTTCATCTTGCATGTTTGGGTCTGGAAGTTGGCATTGATTCATTCCACAAGCCATTTGACCTATCTTAACAATTTGAATACCTCCAGACCCCTTACATTTTTTGTAATTTCACTTTGAAATCACGAAGTGAGAGGTGTAATGGCTGCCCTGATGGCGAGGGTACCCCCCTCGTTAGTGCACAGTGACTTTGTGATCTATTTTGACTTAAATGAATATGAACTAACATTTTTGAGACATAGAATGCCTGTGATCAGCCCGAGCAGTTTTTTACAGCAGGCTGAACACAGCGTGACAGAATCACGGACAAAAACAGCACATTTTGTTTCTTTTTGATTTCAGTATCTGATTTAAGAAAACTGCTCCAACTATGGAAAAGATAGACTGAACGTTATCATCCCAGGGATATACTCTAAAAACATTTTAATATCGATTATGCTTAAGATTGCACAGATGAGAGTTGTGCTGCCCTGCTTGGGACAAGGTTCGGAAGAAAATTGTGTGATTCCATTACGCTGTCTGATGTGATTCCATTACGCTTAATTGAAATTGGCCTATATAGTAACAAAATCCTACCATGACAAAAATTCTTTAAAATTTGTAAATTGCAAGAATATTAGCACTCGGTGATGTCAACATCAAACATCAGGACCCAACATATCCAGTTGTATTGGGGCCTTAGAAAATAGCATTTTTCTTATTTTTTTAGGCCAAAATAATTGAATTGATTAAAAAAAAATCATGATTTCCTGGAAATATTTAGCCGAAAATAATATAACTGGCACCAAATTTTCAAGATTAATGAAAATACCACATGCTCACACATATCTGGAATAGAAATAATTTTGTTTCATATAAATATATTGAAAATTGCCTTTTCAAGGTCCTTTAGTATAAAAAAAGGTCATGTTTCTGAGCCGTTCCCTATTATCATGGAATTCATGAATAACGGTGGAAATCTGCCAAGTGCAACTTTGGTAATTTTCTTGCAAGAGCTCTCCGTGATCAGTTCACTGCTGGCATCCACAGCGGAGATACAAGGCAGAAATTACGAAAATAAATTTATGATGATTGTGTTACTGTTGCCCTTGCAGAAGAAACTGCTGTTTGTGAAATTAAGAACTTTGCTTTTACTGATGCTCCGTCTATGTCGGTGAATTTCATGAAGAAAGATTCCTTCCTTCAAGTCCAATTCTCGCAAGTCATCTGATGTTGCACTGGATTCTTCTATTTTATCTGGAAACTCTCGTAAGAAGAAAGAGCCATCTTCTAATGCTACGCCTTCCAGTTCCAGGTGTTACTCTTGTGAAAAGCGTTGTTTCAGCAAATCAGTGTGTTCATCCTGTAAACGTAGAGTTCACAACTTCACATTGCAGCTGTTTGCAAAAAGAATGCGAATCAGTTGTGCGATGATGATGACGTGGATTACTCAAGTTCTGACCAATCTGCTTTGTATACATTGAATGTCAATTCTGTATCTTCTTGTCCTATTGATATGGCTTTTACTGTGCAAGGTAACAGATTGGAAATTTAGCTTGATACAGGTTGTGCCTTATGGCCTGGTTCAAAAATAATGAAGCCACACAGCATAGTTTCAGTAAGGGTCTCAAAATTTGAGATTGGCCTTATTTGATAAATGCATGGTGCACTATTATATTGCTTTAAGTACATTCTTGTGCCAGATTCTTGAAAATTTCATGACATTATGTTTCATATTTATTGAGATAGAGGTGAATAAATTTGAAAAAACATACATTTTTTCACCAATTATAAACGTGACATAAAATATTTGACCACTTGAATTCTTTCAGTTTTACAAACTTTGACATATTATAATGCTATTTCCCAACACTTTTTGGAATCTCTACATCCTCAGGCTTCATAAATCCATTAAACCAAGTATTTTTATGTAGATGTGTTGACGTCATTGAGTCATTTGCATTCAAACATTGGCTTCGAAAAAATTAAGTCAAATTTGAAGCTTACTGATCTGGGATAGTCTAGCTTCCCTTTGATAAGTGTCAATTGAATCTTTTTGCCCTTGAGACCTAGTATTATATCTGCCTACCAGTTTTGAGTTCACCCGTGGCCTAACTGGTAAGTGCGCTTGTTAACTGGCTTCGAGGGCGTGGGTTCAAATCTCACCCCGGGAACTCACTTTAGTCCGAGCCCACGGGACATTAAATGGAGGCGGGTTGTATCCAGTGTTCTATGCTGGGGCAATTGAAAGACCCTGGGCATCCCTGAATTAATAGGGTATGTGCCAGACTCACAGTCTTGTCATCTCATCATCATACGGCGATCGCCTGCCTCGATATAGCCCACTAAGGTGCTGCAGAGGCATAAAACAATTAAACAAAACAAACAAACAAAGCCTACCAGTTTTGGAGCTTTTTACAGTTGTGAAAAATCTAGTTCATTGAAAAATTCCAATGAACAGCATTTTAGGTGAATCCGTTGCTAGAGTAACACCTAGAATACTTTGCAGCGCTACAGAGCTATAAAAGCACCATTTTAAATCTGGTTTGGCTTGTAATATTGCAAAATCTGTGACGTTTTGAGAAACCGTCTGGTGGTAAAATACAAATATTTCCAACATGAGGCTTTGTTGCAAGAGTAATGCCATGGAAAATATTGATAATATTTTCACTGTTTTCTTTGATAGAGTGAAGCAAACATTCTAATGTCACTTGTAGTGCCTAGTGGTAATCAACAAAATATTTCACTAGTTGGAGTATGATTTAATGTTTAATTATCAAAATGTTGCTCTTTGTGAAGCTTTCCTCAAAATATGAGGCCAATTTGTCGAAAAGGCAATAGGTCAATTCCACAGAAGTGTACCACTTTTAGCATTTTTTTTAATTATAGCAATCGTCAAATCATTCACAGTAACAAACCAGTGTGGTCTCTACTGCCCAAAAAATGTTAATATTTTCTCATATCATGTTCCGTTTTGAAATAATCAACATTTTCCTCCAATCTGTTCAGAATTTTAGGAAAAAATCAAAATGGAAAGAAGCAGTTGCTTATTATCTTCATACTGATCACACATACATCACAGAAAAGCAAAGTCATGTTTTTCAGGCTTGCAAAGGTACTCGGAGGAATTTTAGGCAAAATCCTATGGAGACGATGTTGAGAGCAATTCATAGCGCTCCTGCTCCAAGTGACATCACACATTTGAAGTCTTTCCTTTGATTACAATTGTTTTACTCCCGTTTCTTGCCGCATTATTAATCAGTTCTGGTTCTACTGAATCAGTTGCTTCTGTACGGTGCTCCGTGGAAGTGGCCGTCACAGGAAGACAAGGCCTTCAACAGCGCCAAGGACTTGTTAAATTCACGAACTTTACTACATTACAATGATGCTTTGCCACTGTATCTATCATGATGCTTCTTCTTTAGGCGCTGGAGCTGTATTGTCACATTGATGGAAATTTCAGACCAGTCGCATTTGCACCATGCTCCCTGAAAAGTGTTCAGAGGAACTATTCACAGCTCGGCAAAGAAGCTTTCAGTATTATATTTGGTCTGAAATGATTCCACCAATTCCTTTATGGATGTTCATTTACCATAATTACAGATTGTCTACCTTTACTGACATTGCTGAGAGTTCCCCCGTGGCCTAACTGATAAGTGCGCTTGTCAACTGGCTTTGAGGGCATGGGTTCAAATCTCACCCCGGGAACTCACTTTAGTCCGAGCCCTTGGGACATTAAATGGAGGCGGGTTTTTTCCAGTGTTCTATGCTGGGGCAACTGAAAGACCCTGGGCATCCTTGAATTAATAGGGTATGTGCCAGACTCACAGTCTTCTCATCTCATCATCATACGGCGATCGCCTGCCTTGATATAGCCCACTAAGGTGCTGCAGAGGCGTAAAACACAAACAAACATACAAACAAACTGACATTGCTGAATCCTTCAAAACCTGTTCCTAAACATACATTTTGCTGCTCGACCACAGCCTTGGTCTTTGTTTCTATCATTTTACGATTACAAGTTTGAGTACAGAAAGATACACGTACACTCTGATGCTGACAGTATGTCCAGATTGTCACTGCCTGCTACGTGGTCCCCAAAGAGTGTAAATGCTCATATTTACTTCTTGAATTATGAAGTTACTTCATGCGTTGATCATGAATTGATCAAGAAAGAAACTGGAAAGGATCCAGTCCTGGCAGCTGTCTATCGTTATGTCCTGGACGGCAGGTCTAAAGATTTGGATGACTCGAGATTTCAACCTTACAAATCAAGAAGAGATCAATTGTCCATTGATCAAGGGTGTGTTATGTGGGGTACTCAGGTTATTCTACCAAAAGTTCTTGAAAAGGCTATTCTGCGGGAATTGCAGGACACCCATCCAGGCATCTTTGGTGATGAAATTGTATGCAAGATTTTATGTCTGGTTCCCGAATATCATTTCTGAAATTGAAAAGACTGTGTCTGCCAGCCAGTTGTGTCAAGAGATGAGAGCTGACCTGTATACAGCTCAAGTGCACCCATGGGTGTTCCCAACAACTCCATGGTTCACATTGTCTTTGCTGGACCAATTCAAGGACACATGTAGGCCTACTAATGCTAAGATCTCACGGCACATTACGGAGAACTTTTTTACCACTGAGGGGTATCTTCAGTTGAATTCTAGGAAAAAAATGACCATCCCGGCGACATACAATGTTTATAAAACTATTATATAATTAATTAAAAGCATATCACGGCGGGATAAGATCGTAAATCGGCGGGATAACATCATATCCCTGTGGAAAAGATCTAAATGCCTGGGGGGAAAGATCTAAATGCCTGTGGGGTGTCAAAGATCGTCGGCGGGATGTCAAAAGACCTTCGGCGGGATGTTAAAAGACCGTCGGCGGGATGTCAAAAACTGCCGGCGAGGCTGCAAATGTCCCCCCAGGGGCAGGAGACGTCCCCGCAGGGGCAGGAGAGGTCCCCTCAGGGGCAGGGGATGTCCTAATATTCCGCCGGAGATGTTTTTGAGACGTTCTCACTGAAAAAATCCCCGCCGGACATCCAGAAATCAAGAAAATTTTGGGCTCTGTTCCGCCGTCATGAAAAAAAAGTTTGAACCTGTTGAATCTTTTTTGACATCCACGGCACAGTTTTTCCATTTCAAGGAACCCCTGAGGGGAACAAAAACTACCCCTGGGGGATGTGAAAAGTCGACGGCGGATCACCCAAATTCATCCAAATTTCCAGGAAATACCATCCCGCCGACGCCTAAAGTTCCCCGTAATGTGCCGTGAGATCTTAGCATAAGTTATTGTTGATACCCAGAAGTAATCAAGATGACGAGTACCACAACAACTGCTACTCTGATTGCTCTACATTCAGTGTTTAGTAGACATGGGTTACCAATGATTCTGGTGTCAGATAATAGGCCTCAACTAACTTCAGAAGAATTTGAAGCATTCTGCAGGTGCAATGGAATACTGCACCAAACTTCAGCTTTACATAAGTCTGCATCGAATAGTCAAGCTGACAGAATTGTTCAAATTTTGAAAGCAACAAGCTGTTTGCAACAGAAAAATCTCGACAGTGTGTTGCCAAATTTCCTTTTAGAGCATCATGTGACTCCCCGCACAATAAGTCTTCAGCAATGCTACTCATGGGATGCAACGAACACGCATTGATTTGGTCAGACCTTCGGTGAGAACATGTGTTGTAATAAACCAGCAAAAGATGATGGATCATTCTAGTAGAAATCAAGATGAGGCTGTAGAAAACTGTATTGCGGTGATACAGTAATGTTCATCGGATTTGGCTTTTTTACACATTTTTTGAACACAGTTTCTTTGTTTGCAATAGTTCAGATAGTCAGTATTGTTCATTGATTTAGAGTAAGTAGGTTTTAGACGGTCCCCTAGGCGTATTGCCTCAATTATTTCCGAGGTGATCCATTCCTCCGTTTTCTGTTTGATATGAATACATTTTTCTGGAGCGACTTGGTCTAGAATACCCATGAATGTGTCTCTGAAATATGTCCAAGCACTGTTCACATTTTCTGCCAGAATTCCAATTGCATTAATCAACATAGAAACAAATTTATCCTTATCATAATTCTTTGTCATTCTAATTTTACAACTTTTATGTTCATGAAATTTACTCTTAGCCCTTTTGCGTGTACAAAATATGATATCGTGATCACTTAAACCTATTTTAACAACACCTGCTTTAGCAACCTTAACAGAACAGTTACACAAAATGTGACCTATTACACTGCTAGTGGTGTCTGTTACTCTTGTAGGCTCGTTAATCAATTGGGACAGATTGAATTGTCTTATTAATTCACAGTATTGGTTTCTCAATGACAATGCTGATCTAAATATGAAATATTAAAATCTCCAAGTACAAATATCTCACAGTCCATTCTGAGTTGCATAAGGCATTTTTCAAAGTTTTCAATAAAGTCAGTTTGATGATGTGGGCGATAACATGTAGCAATTAAAATCGGCTTGGTTTTGGGAAGAAGGAGTTCCAAGCATAAAAGTTCTTCGATTCCGACAGACTCTTCTAGAACACGGGATTAGATTGTATTCCAGCTCGCTTCTTAAAGGATGCAGCACCAGTCATCAAATTACATATTACTTATCTTATCAACTACTCTATTTCTGAGTCAATTGTACCTGATGATCTAAAATTAGCTAAGGTTAAACCCTTATTTAAGATAAATTCTAGACTTAAGGCTGAAAATTACAGACCTGTTAGTATTCTGAGTAATGTCTCAAAAATTCTCGAAAAAGCTGTCTACAAACAACTTGAAAGCTTCTTATTATCAAACAGTTTACTGTATGAATTGCAGTCGGGATTTAGAAGTGCTTACTCTACAGACACCTGCCTCATTCATCTTATTGATTCAATCGAATCTAGAACCGCCGAAGGTTTTTTCACTGGAATGATACTACTTGACCTACAGAAGGCGTTCGACATGGTGGACCATGATATCCTTCTGGATAAATTTGGTCTAATTGGTGTTCGGACTCTTTCGTGGTTCAAGTCGTATCTTTCCAGTAGAACTCAACTTGTTACTTGCAATGGAGTACACTCAGAAATTAGAAATATTACATGCGATGTCCCACAGGGTAGCCTACTAGGCCCGTTGCTTTTTCTCATTTATTCAAATGATATTCAGTGATGTATTGATCCTGATTGCAAAGTCTTGCTTTACACAGACGACACTGCTATTCTTTATTCGCACAGAGACCCCAAGGCGATTTCTCACAAACTATCAGCTATGCTAAAGTCATGTCAAGAATGGCTTATTGACAACAAATTATCATTACATCTCGGCAAGACTGAAAGTATTATCTTCGGTCCAAATATCTTCCGCTCTGCCAAGTCAGCCTGAAGTGAAAACATGGCCTACACCAGCGGAAGTGGTAGATGCCCACCAGACGGCGCCAGTCACCACACAAACTCATTTCAGTTCCTGAAATAGTCTATCTTCAGTCCAAAAAGAAAACTCAAAGAAATCGGAGATCTATATCTAATCAAATATGGTGATTTAAAAATCCAAAATCAAAATTGTGTGAAATACCTTGGAGTCACTCTGGATAGGGATTTAGAATCAATTGTTAACAATATCATGAAAAAAGCCAACCTAAGAATCAGGTTTCTCTATCGACATAGGGAATGTTTGTCTAAAAGATCTAAGAAAACCCTATATGTCATTAATTCAATGTCACATTGACTATGCCTGTGCTTCATGGTACGAAGGCTTAAGTAAAAAATTTAAATCCAAATTACAATCCATCCAAAACAGAATGGTAAGGTTTTTTCTCGACTTAGATTCAATATCACCTACAAAGAACTGGACTCGGTTGGCTTTTTAGACATCTCTAGTAGAGTCAAACAACTTAGACTCGGTCATGTTCATAATATTTACTATGACAGGTCTCCAGCTTATCTCAAGGAGAATTTTACGAAACATCTTCCCAGGTACAACACCCGATCCGGATCTTCCAATTTCAAAGTTCCTCACTCAAAAGGCATTGACTCTACTATATTAATGGCATTAAGGATTGGAACAGTTTACCAGAGTGCATAAAAAGCATAAATAGAAAGAAAGGTTTTAAAAAAGCTGTCAAAAAACATTTAAGAGAACAAAGCAGAGACAAATTTATCTCTGAATTTATTTATTTCTAAATTAATTAATATGCTGCTATGCCTCCTGGCCTGAACCGGACCGTCCTTAAGATTTATAAAAATCAAAATTTAAACTATAAACTCTAGGACCCCAATGGAAATAAGTCCTATTCTCTGGACTTTTTGGGTGTTATCCTGGGAAGATGTTTTACTATATATATACAATCTAGTCAAAACTTTAAAAAAAACTATTATAATCAAAAAACTTAAACCATTTCCATCATGTTTTTATTCCGTCCATTTGTGTCATTTATGTATATATTCATATTTCCAAATAAAGCAAATCAAAAAATTCAAGCGACAAATTTTGTCAATGGTCCCAAATGGATGAATGGTATCATTGTTGAACTATTGGGATCAAATCATTATCTTGTTGATGTTGGTGGAAAAACATGGAAACGTCACATAGTTCAACTTTTGTGTTCTAACCTTGATGTGGAGAGGGAAGTTCCATTACAACCTGTACTTAAACGCTCAAGCGTGTTACAAAAACCTGTGGATAGTAAACCACCATTGGTGAATGAGTCTGTGTATTGTGGTTCAAAATTTGAAAGAAGTGATCATGATGAAAATGTTCCAGTTCAAAATGGAAATGAAGCGAAAGACAAAAGACTATGCATTGTCAGTGAATCAAATCATTCAAGTCAGATCATTCTTGAAAGTGTTCCTAATCAATCGAAGCATTCGAATGGTTCCAATCAATCTGTTTCTCAGAAAGTGACAGCATCCTAAACGCAATCGAAAAACTACGGGAAAGTTCAAAGATTTTGTGTTGAATTAAGGATGATTGCTTGGTGTTGGTTGCCTAAATGGACGAAGATTTCAAGTGAACAATTTTTGACATTTCCTGAATTACATGTTTGACATTGCTTGTGATTTCTGATATTTGCAAATGAACAATTTGGACTTTCAATACCGATTGAAATTCTGGACACTTAATTGACTTAAATTGATTTATTACATATGCTGTTGATTCACAAATTCGTTTGTGCCACTATAGAAATTTCTGTATTTGCATGCAGGGTTGGTTTCAAATACAGATAAAAGTATTTAAATAAAAATACAAATACTTTCAATCTTTCTAAATATAAATACAAATACAGTTGAGCTCAAAAGTATTCAAATACAAATACAAATACTTTCAATTCTTTCAAATACAAATACCAACACTCAAATTTTGAAAGTATTTAAATACAAATACAAAATGTATTTGCAAATATATTTGAAAATACTTTCAATAATTCTGTCTTAGGCCTTCAAACCTGTCTTCTTAAATTGTTTCCAATCTAACTCCAGCTAATGTTTATGAATACAACAAACTGTCATGGGTCTGTAGGTTATATTGTTTTAACAAGTAATAATAATAACTAGTATATTCTGCGAAATGCCTACATAATAGCATTGATTCAGTACAGGAATTTTGCAAGAAATGGCACCTTAATTATTGTAAATATAGGTAAAACCAAAGTATAATGCAGTTTAATAACAAATCAGTCAATTCTTTCTTCTGCAATGGTAATGAACTAGAAAATGTAGATAACTTTAAATACTTGGGTCATATGCTTACCAATAAACATAAAATACATAGCAAAATGACTGAATACCTTTCAACACAAGCACATAAAGCACTTTTTGCCCTACACACTGATTCTAAGCAAGTGTTGGGACAAATGGATCCAAGTGTCTCTTTACAAATGTTTGATACTTATGTTTTGCCAATTCTGGGATATAATAGTGAAATATGGAGTAGTGATAAACCTGTATTGGAATTAGAAACTCTGCAACTTGGATTTCTAAAAAATATGCTTGGCGTACAAAAACAAACTCCATCCTTAGCGATTTATAGTGAAACCGGTAGATTTTCTTTGCATGTGAGACAAAAACTTAGAATGATGAATTACTGGATACGATTGGAAGGTGCACCTGATAGTAGCCTGTTGAAAAAATGTTTGCTGGCTCAGAAAGATATTTATATATGAAAAGAGTAAGTGAAACTAATTGGTTCGGAAGAGTAAGTCGTATATTAAGTTATTGTAATATTGAAAATGACATTGTAAACCGTACTGATTTAAGCATGATTGGCCTTTATAGAGCAGTGAAACTGAGGCTGTATGAAATTGAGCAGGAAAAACTTATTATCTCCATAAATGATAGTACACAGCAGCCAAAACTTAGGACCTACAAATTGTTTAAGATTGATTGTAGACTTGAACCATATCTTTAGCTGAGACAAAGTCGAAAAATGTTAATCAAAATCGCTAGATTTAGGACAAGTTCACACAGTCTACGTATTGAAACTGGAAGGCATCATAAACCAATAATTCCTGCACCAAATAGAATATGTGAAAAATGTGCATTAAATCTAGTGGAGGATGAAATTCATTGCCTTATAGTGCGCCAAGCTAATGAGTTGCTTCGTAATAACCTTTTTTCGACGGCAACAAACTTAATAAATAATTTTCTGATTTCAAATGATAATGATAAATTTACATCAATAATAATGAAAAACAAAGAACCCGAAATGTTAAGTTGTCTAGGAAAATTTCTCCTTGGAGCTGATTTTTGAAACAAACTGTATCCCACATCAACACATGGTTTTGTGGAAGTTTGTGAATACATGCATGTACCGACGACATACATATATATATCTTGAAATTTTGTGAATATCTCATGCCTGTATAATGTATATATTGACTGTAGACAGTGTTTTATTATTATTTATTTATTTTACCTGCACAAATGTGTGTTTACTGATAGGCCTATATTACTAGAACAGGAATATGATAATTTGATAATATATACATGTTGATACCACAGTTATTGCGTCTTCTAAACCAAAGGTTTCATTATTTTAATATGTCTCTTTCACATAAGTGCAGGTGTAAATAATCTGTATTTCTAAATATCTATTTTGATTTGTGTATTTATAAATATCTATGTTGATGCGATATTGTATTATAGGTTTGGGGCTTATTTTTATATGAAATCAATGTACTATGTAGATTATAATTACAATTAATGTTCTTAATTGCTTTATGTATTCTTGTGGTCATTAACTCCAGTGGCTGGAACCTGTTAATTTAATATTATGTGATTTTGTATTACCAATTTTTGTGACAATTGTATCAAATATGATATTTGCTGTCAATAAAAAAAATTTTAAAAACTAAATTGCACAGCAATTCAAAGAGAGAACTTCCCTTCCCTTCAAATCCCTTCCCTTACCTTCCAAGCCCATATCTCCATTTCTCTTCCAGTTCCTTGAATTCCTTTCCCTTGTAGAGCTCAGCGTGTTTTGGTTTGGCAAAAACAATCGCTGCTGCGACTTTGAAATGCTTACCACAGTCCATTGGAACAACAACAGTCCTGCATACTTAGTTATATCGCTTGGCTTGGAGCCAGACCTTTCGTGGCCAGAGGTACCACCCTGAAAGCAATACACTTTCATGAAACCCTAACCCTTTGAAGATACAGAAATTGAATATATATCATGATAGTTTCATGACATATATTCAATTTCTGTATTTCTGTATTTTTAATACAGAAACTGAATATATATCATGATAGTTTCATGATATATATTCAATTTCTGTATTTTTAAAATCACTTGGGTGACCTAGTTTTGATGTAAAGATTTTTGGACATATTATAATTCTAATTAATCAAACTTACATTTAGTACAAGTTTGTCGGGTTTAAAGTGGAGATTCATTGTTTTCTCTAGTTGCTAGTATACTTCCAGTTAGATGCATATGTGATATTAATGGATTAAGTAATTTCATAATATTGTTGCAGATTTCAATATTATACTAGTGTTCAGTAGACGATGATCTTTCATGTAGAATTAGGTAAATGTAATTTCACAAGTTCAGTATTTTTGTATATAACTGTTCAATTACATTTCTTTTTAAGAAGAGAAGGCGTTATATACTGGGCTTTTGTATCTTCAGATTCATTGTAGTTCCAGCTAAATCTACTAGAGGCATTGAACATTGCTTAGTTCTGTGAATAAACGCTAGGGGAGTTCTACTTCCGCCCAGCTAAGAAACCATGTGCTTTCTTGTTGATTCTTACAAATTCTACTAAAAAATTATTTCCAATACGTAACACTTGAAATTCGTAACCACAAAACAATTTGTACTCAATGTATTGGACATTATACCTATGCTCCACGGTTTGGACCCTTGTGTTTGAGCCCTGGATGAGTCTTCTTGACCCTCGATCTCGTTGACCCCGTTTTTCACCAGTGAGAAGAAAATCATGAAAATCGAACCATTAGATCTAGAGCTCGAAAAGTCCATCAAAAATCTGGATTCAAACATAAATTTTGGATCAAATAGCACAAGGACCATTTCTAACTGACAAGTTCTTATTAAATTGCTATTAATATGAGTCTTGTTGCGTATAAATTTTGAATAAATTTCCGTCTGGTTGGATGTCAATTTGTTCGAGTCCGGTTGGGTGTCACTTTTGCGGCGTCCGCTGAACATACCACCAAAATCTGAGTGGAGTACCCCCCCCCCAGGTTTAAATCGCTCAAATACCAAGAGACAGAGATAATTCTACTGATATCCTTTATTCTAATATATCTTATTCATATTGAAATCGAGATATAGTTGCCATGGTTCATAGGTTCAGGAAGATGCTCTTGAAATCTTGTCCAATCAAATCATTAGGCGAGTTTTGTGCTCTATGTAGGCAATTAGGTCTGCGTGGTCTATTGAGCTAAATTGAATGACAGTTTCTTTGGAAGTCAGTAATAAACTTGAAGGCCCTTGTAACATTGCCTGCCTCGGAGGGTTTCCTCGTAAGAGTTTATTGTGAGCGTTAAAACGTTCTCATGAAAACACATTAAGCTGCCGTTTACTGCTGAGTGTATTTCATCAAGCGGTGATGAAGACAGATTCGACCTGTCTCTCTCCCTCACTGTTGCCAGCCCACTAATGCAGCTAGGCTTGACGTCACCCGGCGTCTCTCAAGATGAGGCCAAAACACAACGTCACAGGCATTCTCAACAATAGCAGGCCGCAGCAAGCATTTTACTTAAAGTGAATGGCCTAATTGAAGCTGCATGATGTGCTGAGAGTAACTCATCTCCTTGTCAAACTCCCGATTAACAATTAAGTGCCTCGCCATTTGGTCGGGCGACTGCACTCTGTTTATCGGTGTTGTGACGGGCAGGAGAGGAGCGCAGTTGGTCTAATGGCCCAAGCCACGCACCGCCTTTCACTACGGCTAGAATTGACATTCAGCCTGAATGGACGACAGTAGACATCCCACGCTCCGAAGCTGTTATGTAGGTATGCTAGTTGCCTGCTGAAGAAAACCGTAAAAAAATTGAAAAATAAAAATAATCTGTCTATCATAGTGTAAATGTATATAATTATCTCTAATTCGAAAGATCCATCTCTTCCTATAAGACCCGATCGACTTATCAGGAAGTGCTTTCTTTATGGTCCCACAACCACACATATGGAATTCACAGTTGACTTGGTGCACTCCACTGAACTGAAGTTCAAAACAGGTGATTACAAGAAACAGTCAATGCCAAACAATGCTAAACGAGATAATCCAGCTTGCTATTTTGTAACAGGGCCCCTCAAAACACTGTCAGAGCATAAGAATATATGACAGAGCCAGGGACTTTTTGCCCAAGAAAAGATAATTGAAACATTTGAACATCCATTTATCCGCATGGAACTGTTCTTGGACTATATCTATATTGCATGGGATATCTATTATTTGGAATGGCTAATAGGACAAATACTAGGATACTTATGACAAGAAAGGTAAGAGAAAATTCTCCTGTGGCCATGCCAACACAGAATTTTTTACCAACTCACATTGAAATTTTGGAGGCTGTTAGTAAAATATCAAAGATGTTTCAAGGTTACACTTCACATAGATTAAGTCCACAGTGACTAAATACACAGTTCTAAGTGGTTTTCTATAGCTGACTGCAATTTGATTTTATATGAGTTGACTTTTTCTGAAACATGTGCTTTCTCCAGGCCAGTATTTTGATCAAACAGGAAGTCATGTACAGCATGTACAGTGTTGCCACATTGTTGCACCATGTTCCTTCTCAAATCATGCGGGAAGTTTCTTGCTCTTTTCAATCACTTATAGCCACCATACTGAAGCCCATCCAGACTCACGAATCAAAACAGTTCCTTCCTTGCTGAAATGGTAGGCTATGTTACCGTATAACGGGGTGATTTTGAACAGTTCGCATCAATTTTCTTACCGTTAAAAGTGTATAAGGTTCTCAAAATATTTCATGTGATAAAATTTTGGCTACAGGCATTTAGTTAAACTGTGCATCTACATTTTGAGATATACATTATGTATATGTGTAATTTTTAGTTGATAAATGTTTGTTCAAACTCATCTTGAGATATGGAGTGACTTTGAACAGAGTGTATTCCAGTGAAAGAAAACCATCAATTCTCCGAAAACAAATGTTTCATATGTATTTAATAATTATTTAGAGCTCGATTGCCTTTCCCTAAAAAACTGTTTCTTTTTTTTCATATTTTCTGAAATTTTTATTCTTGGTATACTTCTGTGCCTTTGGAGCTAAATGATTGCCCAATATCAGTATGATAAAACATTCACACATATGCATAGTATTATGAAATTTGATACCACAGCAAATATTCAATATAGTGTAGCCGAAAATGTGAAGATCTCTGCACTCTTTGTCACAATGTGGTGTTCAAAGTCACCCCGAAGTGTGTTGCAAGTCAACATCATCCACTCATGTTATATAGATAGTGGATAGTGAGGAGACCAATATGGAGTTTTATTGGCCGAAGCAGTAATATTGGTCGAGGTCGTAGGCTGAGAGCCTGAGACCAATATTTCCTGCTGAGGCCGATAAAACTCAATATTCTGCATCAAAATTTTAAGGTCAATCATGCAGCAGGAGATCAATCACATGACACGCCAATAAA
The DNA here is from genome assembly GCA_026936325.1 of Platynereis dumerilii. Classification (NCBI taxonomy): domain Eukaryota; kingdom Metazoa; phylum Annelida; class Polychaeta; order Phyllodocida; family Nereididae; genus Platynereis; species Platynereis dumerilii. The sequence continues at coordinate 1,668,756 of JAPTHN010000063.1, read as the reverse complement.
TAATGATATTGGTGTCTTAAAAGTGTTATTGGCTTGTGGAGAGTGATATTGGCGTGCCTTCCCTTATTTGTCCTTTTAAATTGCCTGTCTAAGGGGGCTGGCCAGGGGAAGGACAAAACTTTGCTTCTTGGAATGTCAGTCTATCATTTTGTAAATACGCTCATTGTGAAAAATGCAGAAAATCAATAAGATTTCATATAAAACAAGTAAATATACAAACATGCGTATTAGTGTGAACATTTTAATGCAGAATATAACAAATAGTGGATGTTGAGTCAACCAATATTGAGTTTTATCTGCCTCAGCAGGTAATATTGGTTTCGGCCTACGGTCTCCACCAACATTACTGCTTCGGCCAATAAATCTCAATATTGGTCTCCTCACCATCCACTATCTATATCCTATGTGTTGAGATACGTATCTACTCCCATTGTGAAGTACTACGAAACGTGGCGTATTCTACAATTTTTCCCTCTGAAGATATGAGCTTTACCTCAGGCCTGCAATACAAAAATGCTTTTATTACCAGTGATTGGTCTTGTGGCTGTGTCTGCGTCCCAAAATTAATAACTCTCCAGAGCATGTTACCATATCTGGTCAAATGTGTGATGCCTAAAAATGGGACGTACGCCAAAACGTGACGTACTGTGGCTAAGACATTAAAGGAGCTTTTTGGTAACTTCAGCCAATGCTTGAACTGTTCAAGGCAATACAATATTGTGGCTACCAAACAACAGTTTACTCTATGTCATGACATGATTCAGAGCTGGTTCTGACCATTACATTTGCTACAGGCCGGGATGTACTCAAAAACGTGACATACTTTTCCAAATATCATAAATGGACCATTGGACCACTTATCAAACACATTCAAAGAACCAGTTTAATACATAGGCCTAAAATATGACCAGTTAGTACAACTAACGTCAGCAGAAATGTAATGTACTCTGTAACACCGCACTATGATCCACAGTTGGAAGTCTGGATGCTCCAGGTTGACCATGCTGCACAAACATTTTAATCTTATATGTGATTATTCTATGAGGAAACGTCCTTCATGAAGCAGGTTTATGGGTGTTGTTCACACAGCCATATATGAAATTACTGTACTCTGTAACATTTGACTGCAGTCAAGAAAGGCAAAGGTTGTGGTGATGGAATTATCTCCAAAGCGGATAGGTGTACACCAAGGGACTTGTTATATATAGTCAAGAAGTTTTTAATTGCAAACGGACAGGAGATTTCTTCTAATATGTCAAAACAACAACTTCTAATTTTCTGCTTACATGAAATTAATTAAATACTTCCACCCCTGGCCCATCAATGCATGTTGTGCAGGTCATTCTCCACAATTTCCGCACATTATCAATGCTTGGTAAATCCAAATTAAAGATTTACATCCAAATTTCTGGGAGGCGTTGAATTTTCTTATGCAAAATACCATGTGAACTTCTTTTGATTGCTGATAAACACTGTTTGATCTAAATGTTAAGAGGATTAAAAACGTCCTATGAGGTTTATTCATGATTGACCATATGGCCAGACACCTTTTGAAGTTGTGTCACAGTTGTTGCAATTCTATTGTATTTGACAACTCTTTCAAAACTCTCTTTTGTTTTTGACCAGAAGTAGTTTGGCAGAAGTGTACAACAGTTGCAACCTGGAGAGAATGCAAGCAACATGAGAACTTTCACTTATTTGCAAACTCAAGGATTAGTTCCAGGCCTTGGTTTTTTTATGTAAACTGTTGAAGAGAAGTGAAATGTCACTGACATTGGTATTTAGCCATCCCCCTCCCAGTAAAATGCTTTCTCAAATTTTAATTTATTTCGGAGACAGCGAGAAACTAGTTGGGGGGGGGGGTAGGTGTTTCTTAAATGACAGATCATCTAGGCAAGGCCAAAAGGTCTGATGCATTTTCAGTTTGGGGCAATGGTTTTTAACTTAATTTTTTGTTTCTGATTAATAAGTCCATTACCAAAAAAATAACTTCCCACAAATCTGCATTGAGCTGACATACTTTATATATACACATTTTATTCTCCCAGAAGCCATAACATTCCCACGGGCGTATCTAGAAATGGCCTGGGGGGGGCATAATATGAGGTATATTTTTCACTATTTGGCATGTACATGACTTTGTAAACCTGCAATAACGAACATATACACAAATTTAGCATTCTTGTTAGTGTGAAATATTGCAATTCGCGAATTTGTGTAGGTGTAATTACGAACATCGCAACCTTAAACTTGGCTAAAACTAACTCTAAACCTAATTTTGACCCTAAAACTGAAACATATAACACCTCCACGAATGTTAGTAATGGCAGGTACGCAAATGAATAATAAAGCACTTACAAGAGTGCTAGTTATTACTCATACATGAACGCCTATGCTCGTTTTTTTATGTCCACAAACTCCTACATGCTCGTTTTTACACCTCCACAAATTTGTGTACATGTCAAATAAGTATAGGTTATTCACCTAGGGAGAGGCAATATGTGATTTATCCAGCGAGGGTGTTAGCCCGAGCTGTGATAAACATATATTGCCGACCCCGCGGTGAATAACTGGCTTATACCATAAGACAAAACTGAAACTTGTCATTTGTTGCTGTGTTTTTTTCACAGCTTCACTTATTATTCTCCCATGGGAGGATAACTGGACAACCAGGAATATGGGTTTTATTGCAGTGAAATGCTGGCTCATGATTGGCTGACAGAGGTGTCGAATGGTATAAACCTCAATGTTTCGTTTTGTGTTGTTGGAGGTTTTTCATTGTTTTGGGTGTTTTAAAATCTCAATGTTCTTCATAGTATGTGATTGCTGTTCATAGTAACTGATTAAGGTAATCACTTTTCAGTTTTCAGTAATCCCAACTCTGTCTGATCTGCTGTGAATCATTTTGTACTTCAATTTCATTTGTAGGCATTCATGCACAGCAGTCATGCTTTTTTTTAGACTGACTGGAACCGCAAATGCTCATCCCAGATCGCATTTACTCAATGTCTGTGGATGGATGGATGATTGGGGCTTTACGTCCTGCATTTATGCATTTGGTAGGCTAATTAGGACAGGAGGAGGACACGGCAATGAGGCAAAAGATGATTACAACATAGGCCCAGGTTACCCGACAAGAGCTGGATTTGAACCCTGGACCCAGTGTTTGGCAGTCCAGCACGCTACCACTAGACCAACCCTCCCCCCAACTCAATGTGTAAAACTGGGACCAAAGCAATAGGCATAATTACTTCATTTGTTGTTACAGAGAGGGTGGCTGATTAAAAAATAATGAAATAAATAAATAGATGGCTTGAATTGATATATTGCCCTATTATTTTGATAGATATGCATGTAGTTTTAGGTCAAAACAAATATTTTTTCAAAATGGCCACCGATAATCAAAATTTTGTTATATCTTGGCTTCTAATTGGTCTAACATGATAATCTTTTGGTCAAAATATACGTTTTTGGGGTCAAGAAATTCAACGGTCACCATTAGAATTGTCTATAACCACCACCAAGGTTCAGAAAAAGAACATTTATGAGAAAAATGGCTAAAATACAATATACATTGTATTCGGGTCAAAACCTAGCACACATATGCAGAATCTGTAAAAGATTCCCAAAATCACATAGTGCAAAAGAATCATATTGTCACTCATCAGCTGAGGACGCTGAAATCATGAAAATGTCATTGCACATGTGGGTAACAGGGTCGGTGGCACACTGGGGCTTCAGAGAAGGAATACCATCATTGAGCTGTCATTCCCTTTGTTCAAAATAAGTTGCTGAAATTAGTGTGCCACTGTATGTAAACTCTGTCTGCGGCACAACTGCAGCTTTCTTCGATGGTGGCAAGATAGTGATATTGGACAAGGCAACTAGCAAGGAAGCACAGAATAACCAGAAGTTGTTTGGCATTACAATAATATAGTAATAATATTATAGCATGATTTTATATTGCGCCCATTCCAGATAAATCTACTCATCGGCGCTCACCATACTGAACGGCAATCATACCAATCATTATAGTGATAACCTCTGGACATAGCCGGAGCAGGGTTTGAACCCACATTCTCAAGTGTACCAGGAAGGCATGCTACTCATTGTACCACATATCCTAGGCCTCCAGCCAAGAAAGGGATGCCAGATGACATGAAGTCCTCTCTTCACTATCCAATACAAATATGGAGACAAAATCAGTCAGACAATCTCTCTCTAATAGAAGAACCTCAGACAAAAGCACATGACAACAACACCACAGCCTAGAATTTGCATGAATTTCATGTTCTGTGTGAAAATTTCTTGGCCTTCCTTTACTTCAACATTGACAAACCAGACCTTAATCCATTTTATTTAGGAAATTGATGATGCCTTGAAGGACGAATGCTCTTCAATTTGTTATTCCAAGCCTGCTATGAAAGAGAATCTCATTGACACTATTGCACAGGTGGAAATTATAGAGTGTAGATAGTCTGAAGATAGCTGCACAGATGACAGAAATGAGGACTCTGACAATGATTACTAAGCGTTCAGTTGATAATGGCACATACTACAACATGTTTCAGTTTGTTTTATGTATTTTGCGCATATTTATGAGTTCACAAACTCATGCGGTTCGTACTTTTCCTGCTGAAGAGTGACAAAATGATTCCTTTGCACTATGTAATTTTGGGAGGTTTGAAAATATTATAATTTTATTGTCATTTTCTCACTTTTACGGATTCTGCATATATGTGTGCCAGGCTTTGACCAAAATATATTGTATTTTAGCTATTTTCTCATAAATTTCTTATTTTGCCCACTGGTGGTGGTCATAGACAATTCTAATGGTGACCGTTGAATTTCTTGACCCCAAAACATATATATTGACCAAAGATTATCATCCAAGACCAATTAGAAGCCGAGATATAATAAAATTTTGATTATCGGCCACCTGGTGGAGTTAGCCCGCATTTTGATTATCGGCCACCTGGTGGAGTTAGCCCGCACTTTCTGGAGGGGCGCCTGGCCAAAATTTTTTGTTTTGACCTGATAAACTTAGATCAACATTTAAAAAATTTCTCCTACTCAAGTGGTCACGGGATCTATGGTGGGGTCCTCTACTATGATGATATAGTTCTGCTATACACCATTTGGCTTTTTCAAAACAACATTTAAACTGTCCAACAAACAACTTATTTTTTCTTGGTAACATGTATATATCATGCTTGATTTTTAAAACTTAAAAAAAAATTTAATCAATGAAAGGATAAACATAGAGATGTTTTGGCACCAAATATACACCGCTTCTTTATCATTGCTTTTCCTCATAGACTTGCATGTATTTCTGTTTTATTGTGAGTAATTCAAAGTAGCTGGTCCTGCTTGGAAACATTTTCCGGTCACTTCTTTGACCCTTTTTAGCGGTGTGTCCCTATAAAATGTAAAATTTCCCCTGTTTTTTTTTCTCTAAATTACTCGGTTGGATCAAAATAACAATAGGACCCTTAACAATATATATATATATCAAATTGACTGTTTTCAAACTAGCTTCAACTGATGCAATTTCCAAGAAATAAAGATAAATATATAAAAACATACAAGGGGTTTTCCAAAAGTTCTGTCCAACTAGTCATAATTGTTGCAAGATTTGATGTCGATGTTGATTTGGGCAAGACAATATTGGCATAATTTGGAAATATCTCCAAAAAATCAGATCACAGAAATAAAAATAAATGCTTAATCTGTTGCCATGGAAACCAGAAGTCATGAAATGCAGCCCAGATTTTGTAGTGCTCTTAAAATGAATTTAAAACCTGCCTGCATTATCTGTGTCTTGACTTATTGAATTAAAGTATATTCGTAATTTTTTTCATTAAATACAATCAGTTAATTGTAAAATAATTAATAATAATGGAAATTGGTGTTATTCTCTATCTCAGTTACTTTATTGATATTGATATTGATATTGATTTATTTAGGAAATTCCCAAAGACCAAAGATGGTCGCTTTTAGGGAACTACCTTCAAAATACAAAATTATTATACAGATAGAAATATTGTAAAATACAAGAATATATGGTATGCAGGAAATATTTGTGTAAGTTTTAAAATATACAGTATGATAAATATGTTAATCAAGAAATATGTATTTTAAAAAAAATAAAATAAAATTTTGATATTTTGTTTTTTTTGGTTAATTAGAAAATAATAATAAGACATGAGTACAGTGACTGGGAATTTGTAACATAGAGGACGAGAAAATCAATCTTAAATTCAACAAGTAGGTTTTTTTTAAAATCAAATTTGGAATTTGCCATTTCAAAGAGATGTAAAATAGTTTCTTATAGATGTGAGATGTATGATAGTTTTTTTTAATGGCTATGTATTATGTATAATAGTTTTATATATATATGTAAAAAAAATAATAAATACTATTAAAATTCACCTACTAATATAGCAGTTAGTAATGGATCATTCAGAAGAATAACTGTCTGTCCTTTTTTGTTTTATATATAATTTAAAACCAGCCTGACTATGGGTGAAAATCTTCTGTTTAAAATTGATTGGCATACTGTTAAATATTGTGGGAAATCTGTATTTGATGCCATTTCTTGCAAATTCATGTCTCACAGCAGGTAAGCGCAGAACCCTTGCTTGTCTCGTGTTATGTTCGTGATATGGAAAAGTATGAATATTCAATAGATCTTTAAAGAAACTGGGAACCGAACCATTCAACAATTTATAGATGAATTTGTATTCATGCAGTGCACATATGTCATTAACTTTTAAGGTATTTAACATTTTAAATAAACCATTTGTGTGTGCATTATACTTGCTCTTTGTTATGACCCTGATTGCCTTTTTTTGAATTTTGAATAAGTTGTTGGACTGCAAGCCCCATATTGTACAACCATAATTTAAATGGGGTAAAATCAAGGCATTATATATATTGTATAGGGCATCAGTTGGGAGAGTGCTTTTCAGTTTTGTCAAAATACCTATTGCTTTACTAATTTTCTGTGCTATAAATTTTATATGGGACTTCCATCTTAAGTTCTTATCTAAAATGAGGCCTAGGAAATTAAATTCTTCGGCAAAGTCAATTTTAACGTCGTCAATATAAATATTTGGTGTTGCAACTTGTCTATTTATAGAATGAAACAGCATGGCCTTTGATTTTTCAATATTTAGTGATAGTTTGTTAAGTTTCAACCAAGTACTTATTGATTTCAACTCATTGTTAATTTCTTTTTCAATGACAAAGAAGTTAGTGTTATTAAAAGTTGCAAATAAAGTTGTGTCATCGGCATATATCAACGTCTTTAAATTCTTTGCAGCAGAAGGAAGGTCATTCAAGTGTACAATAAACATTAAAGGACCTAAGATCGAACCTTGAGGGACACCACAAGTAATTCTCATCATATTTGATTGCACACCATCAATTTCGACAAATTGCTTTCTATTGCTTAGATAACATTTGATTAATTCCAATGACTTGCCTCTCAGCCCATAATGTTCTAATTTATAGAATAGGATTTGATGGTCTAGAGTGTCGAAGGCCTTAGATAAGTCCATAAAGATATTTATAGGTATGTTGTTGTTGTCCATTTCATCAATTATTCTCTCTACCAGCTCCATGGCGGCATATTCTGTGGAATGGTTACTTCTAAAACCATACTGACTAGGATAGAAAAGGTTTAATCTATTAAAATGGTCATAAATCTGATTATGCATTATTCTCTCAAAGACCTTCGACACACTAGACAAGATTGAAACTGGCCGATAATTACTCAACAAATTTTTTTCCTGCTTTTTGTAGATTGGCATAACTTTCGCAATTTTCAATGAATCTGGAAAGATTCCCATATTGAAAATTTGATTAATGATTTGCATTAAAGGCCATGCTGTTTCATTTTTAATATATTTCAAAAGTTTATTAGTTATTCTATCATTCCCATAACTACTTTTGGGTTTCAAAGAGTCTATTGCTCTGATAACCTCATTTTCATCTACTGCCTTAAGGGAAAATGTTTCTTGTACCGCTGATTTCAGAAAATCTTTGAATAACTTGTTTCTTGGGGTTTCTATATTTTGTGATAGTTTTGGTCCTATTTCAGTAAAATACTTGTTGAATTCATTTGCAATTATTTTTTTATCTGATACAAGAGCATTGTTAATGTTAAATTCTTTTGGGTAGTTTTTAGATTTGTTGGACTTATTTATTAGATTATTTATAGTGGACCAAGTCTTTTTCATGTCTGTTTTAAATTTTTGAAAGCAATTATTATAGTACTGTTTCTTGGCTGTTTGAATCGTCTGCTTAAGAATTTTCCTGTAAGTTCTAAAGTTTGTTAGTGTTGCCTGATAGGAGGGGCTGTTCTCTGAGAGTGACTTCAACTTTACGTATAGTTTATCTTTAAAGGAGATTGATTTAATAATGCCATTTGTGATCCAATTCGACTTTTTATGTTTGTGTTTATTAAATTTGACATGTTTACATGGGAAATGTTTGTCTAAATATGCAGTTAGTATGTCTATATAGTTCTTGCAGCTTTCGTTAGGATCATTTTTCAAAATGTTATTGAACTTATTTGAAACATCCGCGCTGCTCATATCTCTTCTAAAGTTTTCAAATTGTTGGAGACTGCTTGAAAATATTTTAACATATTTCTTAGAAGGTATTTCACTATTGAGGTAGTCTAAAGAAATAAAATACGGCAGGTGATTAGAGATATCACAAAGTAGGACTCTTGCTGTTGTATTTGACATATTATCTGATATCTTAACAAAGTAATTGTCTATCAGAGTGCCTTTTCTCTGTGTAAGACGTGTGGGAAGAGTTATCTTTGGTATGTATCCATTCGATATTAAGTTGTTTATAAAGTCATTTACTGCGGAATTTGTTTTAAAGTTTAGTAAGTTAATATTGAAATCTCCGGTAAGTACAACATGTTTGAAATTTTTCAATTTATCAAAAATGGTATTCAGATCATCTATAAAGTTATATACATTTTCATTTGTTGGACGGGGAAGTCGATAAAAATTTCCAATGATCAGCTTCTTGCTGATACTATGTTTATCCTGAACAATTACTTCTATGAGCTGGCCATCCCACAAATCCGAAACAATATCAAGATTAATCACATTATAGTCATAATTATCTTTAAGATAGATACAAATTCCACCGTGTGCACTGCATGATTTAACTTGAGAAATAAGATTGTATCCTGGTAGTTCGAACAATGGCAAAATGCTGTCTGCTGCGAGCCATGTCTCCTGCAAGCAAATGGCATCCAGTTTGGCTGATTCATTGAAATAATTGATATAAGTTTTTAACATTTCGAATTTTGCATATAATGACTGGCAGTTTAGAGAAAGAATCTTGAAATTGTTTAAGTTACTTTCAAGCAAATTTTTAAATTCTACATCATTGGCATATGGCGAATTTTGAAACAGTGTTGGTTCATTATCTCCTAAATCATTTGAATCATTTTCCATTAGGTTGGCAAGGGACAGACAGTCATCAAATGATGGAAATGATTGATCAGACATTGTTAAAGGATGTCATAATACCAGCCACTGCACTCATGTGTGTATATGCAATAATATTCAAGTAATACTGCCCTGATGATTAATATCATAGCACTAGCAGGTGACATCGAGCCCAACCCGGGGCCCATAAAATACCCTTGTGGAGTGTGTTACAAAAGAGTTACCTGGCAGTGCAAAGCACTGCAATGTGATGAGTGTGATTATTGGGTCCATATCAAATGTGCAGGCATTAGCTCCAATACATATGGAGCTCTCATAAATACCTCAGTTCTGTGGATGTGCTCAAATTGTGGTGTCCCAAATTATACCCCTAGCTGTAGTAGTGATTCTATAAATACTCAAACCTCATTGGATCCACTTGTAGACATTGAAAACATGTCACATACTTCATTTGACCCAGGTCAACCCCTCTTTACTTCATCCCCACAACAACGCGATGGCCAATACATTGATCGGAACCGCCGCAGACGAAATACACACTCAAGTTATCTTAAAATACTTAACATCAACTGCCAAAGCGTCCTATCACACAGGGCCGAATTTGCTAACTTAATAGACTCTTTAGAACCTGACATCATCATTGGCACGGAGTCCTGGTTACATCCGTCCATAGGTAATGCCGAATGCTTCCCAACAGACCAGTACAACATTGAAAGACGAGATAGAGAAAACAGCAGAGGAGGAGGCGTTTTCATCGCATGCAAGTCAACACTATCCGTAAACAGAGAGCCAGCATTGGAATCAGATTGTGAGATACTCTGGTGCAAGGTAAGCCTCAAATCTTCTAAATGCCTCTATGTAGGTGCGTTTTATAGACCTAACGAATCTGACGAACCAAGTATATTACAACTTGAAAATTCTCTTTCCAGATTACAAGGCAAACAGAATAACATCATCCTAGGTGGAGATTTCAACCTGCCAGGCTGGCAATGGACTGAACAAGGAAAACGCATGAAAGACAACTGCAGATACGTCAACATCCATCACAAATTTGCTGACATCTTAGAAGACTCTGGACTATCACAAATGGTCACAGAACCGACAAGAGATGAAAACACACTCGATCTCTTCCTCACCAACCTGCCTGACAAAGTCGTCAGCTGCAAGGTTGCTCCGGGAATCTCAGACCACGATTGCCCCATTCTACAAGTCAACCTCACCCCTATTGTACATCGCCAAAAACGGAGACAAATCCAGCTCTTCAAGAAAGCAGACTGGGACTCACTAAGGGTCTTCATCAAGGACCGATTAGCCTCCATCATCGACCATGCAGCTACTAAAGACATCAATGAACTGTGGACAACCTTCAAGCAACAACTTGAAGAAGGCATCAACAAATTCGTCCCCACCAAAATATGTGGGAAAAGAAACAGACTACCGTACATCACAAGAGAGATACGCCAGCTCATACGGAGAAGAGATCGTCTCTACAGTAAAATCAAAGAAGTACAAAAAGACGTATACAACCACAACTGGGCAAGGAAACTTCGAGAAAGACATCGCGAAATGAAGAGAAACATCCAGAATAAAATCAGAAGATCTTACTGGACATACGTGGAAGACACCATCAACCCACTAGCCAACGATGGCTCACAGAAGAAATTCTGGACCTTCATTAAACATATGAAGAATGACAGAATCGGAATCAGCACATTAAAGGAAGAAGGCAAGACGTTAATCAGTGCTAAAGAAAAGGCAGACGCACTGAATAGACAGTTTGAATCAGTCTTCACACGAGAAGCCCCACTCCGAGACGACCGAGACAGTCAAGAAGTCCTCTTCCCGGTTGCGCCTGACTTGAAAATAACACTTTCTGGGGTCAAGAAGCTCTTGAAGAACCTCAAAGCCAACAAGTCAGCAGGCCCGGACGGCATTAGACCCATAGTCTTGAAGGAATTGGCAGATGAGATCGCCCCAGCCCTAACAGCAATATTCCGAAGAAGTCTTGAAACAGGAACAGTTCCGCTTGACTGGAAGGAGGCCAACGTCACCCCAGCCTACAAGAAGGGTGATAAGAGTAAAGCGAGTAACTACAGGCCAATCTCACTCACGTGCATTGCCTGTAAACTCCTTGAACATATCGTCACGAGCCACATTATGAAACACGCAGACAACAACAACATCCTCTACCAGCTGCAACACGGCTTCCGCAGCAAATTATCGTGTGAGACTCAGTTAATTGACTTTGTGGAAGACATTATGTGTAATATGAGCAAGAAGACACAAACTGATGTACTTGTGATGGACTTCGCAAAAGCATTTGATAAGGTCGGACATCTTAGGCTACTGAAGAAGCTGGAAGGATACGGCATACAGGGCCAGGTGAACGCTTGGATAGCTGCCTTCCTGAGTGGCCGAACGCAGCAGGTGGTCCTTGACGGCGAGAGATCCTACACCGGTAAAGTCATCTCCGGTGTCCCGCAAGGGTCGGTCCTCGGACCTAGTCTCTTCTTGTTCTACATTAATGACCTGGCAGAAGAATTGACCTCCACTGTAAGACTCTTTGCAGATGATACCATCGCATATCTTGCCATCAAATCAGAAGCAGACGGAAAAACTCTCCAGGAAGACCTTGACAAGTTAGCGGCATGGGAAGATCAGTGGCAGATGCAGTTTCATCCTGACAAATGTAACGTACTGCGAATCACGCGAAATCGCCGTAACATCATCAATACTAATTACCATCTCCATGGCCACACGCTTGAAGTTGTAGATGACTGTAAATATCTGGGGGTCACCATCTCAAGAGACATGAGTTGGAACAAACACATTGATGTAATCACCACTCGGGCTAATAAAAGCTTAGCACTCCTAAAACGTAATCTTAGATTACCATGTGCATCTCTAAAAAGTACAGCATATAAATCACTTATTCGACCCCATCTTGAATACTCATCCACAGTCTGGGACCCCTACACTGCCAAAAACATCGGCAAAATAGAAGCTATCCAACGCCGTGCAGCCCGATGGGCACTCAACAAATATAGATATGGTCCCAATACCACTCCTGTCACGGCCATGATCGACCAACTTAAATGGCCCAGTCTCAGTATAAGACGCTTAAATAGCCGTCTAACAATGCTGTTCAAAATAATACATGGACATGTAAACATCACTGGCCCACCTTACCTAAAAAGCCTATCTCACCATCATAACACCAGATATAAAAAAGACCATAGCATCGTCATTCCAGATTCCACCACAAACTACCATGCAAATTCTTTCTACCATAGAACTGTCAGAGACTGGAATAATCTTCCACACTCTATAGTCTCTGCCAGTAGCCTAAATTCATTCAAAGATAAACTAAACAAACACCACAAATAGTATACATGTTGATCGGTTTTTATCCAGCACTGTACTATACTTGCACTTCTTATATCTGAACTATTATCACTCTCATTCTTTTCTCTAGCAGATCCAGACCTTGAGGTAATGCTCAGCCAATTGAGCGTCTCAAGTATCAGGCAGATGCAGGCAGATGCAGAATATTTAAAATAAATTTTTCCAAATATTCAGTTTTCCTGTTTTGCTGTAGGCCTATCAACGGTTTTGTTTCTATGAAGATGAAATTTGTTTATCTGTTTTTTTGGACTTCCCTCTTGATCTTGTCCTGGCTCCAGAAATTGCTTCTTCAATAAGGCTTCTTAATTCATTTGTTTCTATGGCCGTATTTTCTTCTGTGTCTTCTTCTTCTGATGTTTCTTGACCAGTTGGACATGATGACGTTGTTTCTTGACTAGTTGGACAAGATGACGTTGTTGATGTTGTTGGAGATGCGGGAGTTGGGACATATTGGGACGGAAATTGTATAGGAACAAGCTTGACTGGAGTTGGTGATTTGTTGTTTGTAGTCTTGGATTCACTTGTCAGGTTTCTGAGGTTTTTTAGTAACGGATTATTTGTTGTGAATTCAGCGGCATCTTGGTCTGCATTTTCTCTAAAATATGTCTTGCCGTCCTTGGTCCATGTTGAATGGATGAGGTTAGCTTTTTTTAGGCTCCTTGCTTGAAAGAAGATGCTGGCTTCTTGCTGCGTCAGGTCTTCCGATATGTAGATATTTTTGCCTTTTAATTTCTGCAATCTTTGGCTATATATGCTTTGCACGTCCCAAACTGACTTCATTGTTACTAGGTACTTGGCTGTGGCAGAGTTCAACTTTTGCACCGCAAGCGCTGAATCTTTTCTGGTCAGGAAATGAGTTGTCAGAAAATTTTCAATGATGATCTTTGGGTCATGGCCCTCCATTTCCAAACCAGACAAAATTATATTGTTTCGTCTTATGCCTCTTTCGGGTCTGACAGTGGTACTTTGAGCTACACCTGCAGCAAAATTGTGAAAAATATCTTGAGTTGGTAGTGTTGCGCACGTTGGCACTTTTGCAGACTGCTGGTGGAATGCCTTTAGTTGTTGCAGTTCGTATTCTTGCCTTTGCAGGTCATTCGATAGCTTGTGTATCATTTGTTCATTTTTTAGTCGATTACTCTCCAAGATGTCCAATTTCTGCAGAACCGCACTCATTTGTTGTGACATCGAGGCTGTAAAATCCTGCAGCAAAGAAGTTAAGGGCAGCAGCAAGGTAGTCAGGGGCTGCATTACGTCATGGTTGCTAACCATGCTGGCCATGTCCTCCCTAGCAACAGGCCTTGGACTGAATCTGACTGTCTCCTGAGCTCTTGATGTACGATCTATTTTCGCCTTTTATGCTTGTGCGAGTTGACTTTCATCATCCTTTGTAGCTTCTCGGTTGTGAAGGCTTGTACGGTGCAGTTTTTCGTATTTTTGTGTTACTATTTTCCTGAGATATTTGGCTATTTTAGCTGGAGCTCTTTTGGTGTATGTGTTGACTGGTCTGTGCCTCAGTCTCATGCAGTTACTCAGTTTTTTATGAGATACAATTTTTGAATAAAGATGACATTATATATATCAATGCACTTGTCAATTTACTTGTCATGTTACTTGACATGTTACTTTTGCAATTGCTTTTGAAATTACTATTGAAATTACTTTTCCAACTACCTTTCAAATTGCTTCGAAGTGACTTTTCAAATTACCTTTCAAATTACTTTTCAAATTACTTTTCAATTACTTTTCAAATTACTTTGGAACTTTTCAAATTACTTCTGTCATTTCGTTTTTTCATTGCTCGACCAATATTTCTATGTGAAGTTTTATCACTGCTTGCAGTTACTTATTTCTAGTTTATATTTATTTTTTTCTGTATGACACGTGTATCTTTATGATATCTAGTTGTCTAATAAAATTTTATATATATATACCCAATACCTTTCTTTAATTCTATTTGATAAAAACTAGCAGAGAGAGTAAGAACCTTCTTTATCATACATACAAGGAAGACAGCGTGAGTGATGAAACCAAATGAAGGTTGTACAAACTTATCTGAATGAAGAGAACACATTGGAAACCAAAGAAAATAAGACTGCACAATGTCAAAACAGACCTAAACATGCCGACTGAGGTATTTAGACATGGTTAGAAAGTATGAGAAAGTGTACTCAGTTTCCCGGTCATTACTTTGTGAAGTTGTGAAATGGCAATGGATGTTTTGAACATACTCTGTGCCTTATTTCTTGTAATAATTAAATATTTTAACGAGATTTGCTCAATAAAGAGCGACCCAGTTAAGGCTTGGGTTTGGCTTCAGTCAACACTTTTGACAGTTTGACGGGTGTCTGTGGTGCCTTAAGTCAAACTACATCTTACAAGTAAATTCAATCAAATTTTAATATAGCCTGTATGCTACATTATATTATAATCACGAAAACTATGCATATTTTTATATTTCAAAATATGGTTTGTGGTTAAGGATTACATGATTCTTGTAAGGGGACATGAAATCGATCTGACTATTTTGTTTAATTTTTGATAAAATTAGGCACTTACACCATGTTTGAAAATATTCGTCAGTCTGCTTCATAATAGTGATATCGATATATTTTGTAATTTATCATAAAGCT
Organism: Platynereis dumerilii; assembly: GCA_026936325.1. Lineage (NCBI taxonomy): Eukaryota > Metazoa > Annelida > Polychaeta > Phyllodocida > Nereididae > Platynereis > Platynereis dumerilii. Next base: position 1,653,239 of record JAPTHN010000063.1, on the reverse strand, counting down.
TGCTATAAAAAAGGTACAAAAACGTACCATTTCTGTTCAGGTTTGGCTTAGAAGTAACAGGTTTGGCTTTTTTAAACGCAAGCGTTATAAATATGTTGAGATTTTCATACTTTTGATTTTTATTTTTTGGTATGTTATTGGTAAATTTCCATTGTCCGTATTCATTGAATTCAGCGATATTTTGTAATAGCTGGTTGCGACGAAAATTTTCGCTGACATGCAGCAAGGATAAGACATGAGAGAAGAGAAACCCACAGAAATTCAGTTGAACATCAGTGCAGGGTTTGTGGACTTCAATGTTTCACACATAGTACAATTCATGATAAGAAAGTGCACAACACAGGAAATTTTCTGTTTGTCCTAGATATGGCCTGTGGGTGTGTACCTTGAAAAAAAAAATCATCTTATGTGCCAACACAGGCATAAACAATCTGTTTCATGTGTGGTGTGTTCCATTCAATTGGTGGCTCTCTGATACGTATTACTATTAGAAAAGGTATGACAGCTTGCTTGGCAATGCTCCAACTTTCCAGACCGAACTGGTACGTTGTCACTGTAGCAGACGACAGAGGTAACTGTAAAATCCAGTCAAAAGACAGTGAGAGCAGACCGGGACCCTTGGACCCCCCCTCCCCTCAAATCTCCTCCAAAATGAAGAATTTCACAAACACGAATGTTGTCATTTTGTCCACCACAGTTATCTCAGTTATATTATACAGCTGAGAAAATAAAATCTTGAAACTGTAGAAAATAGTTAAGTATTTCACAGGATAGTCAATCATTTGCAATTATGGCTCTGAGCTGATTGGACTGTTCCTCAAATCAGTGTATCTTTGATAGAGGTTAATTAGGTCCATATTTGACTTGCCCAGACCGCATTTTGTAATGGCATCTGAAACTGTATTCGCCCCAGGAAGATAAAATTATGTAGCTGATAGATTTATAAAACAGTAAATTTATGTGGACAGATTAGATAGACAGATAGATAGATAGACAGATAAATGGATAGATAGATAGATAGATAGATAGATAGATAGACAGATAGATAGACAGATAACATCTAGTAAACTTTAAGATAGATAGTAAAGATAGATAATAAAGATAGATATTAAGGATAGATAGTAAAGATAGATATTAAAGATAGATAGTAAAGATAGATAGTAAAGATAGATAGTAGCCAATGTAGGCGTCAACCAATTAAAACTGTGTTATGTTTACATTGTGTCCAAGATGTATGAATGAAAATTTGTTGATAAATTGGTATTTTAATATCAATGTAGATGTAGAAGCTCCTCCCAGCATCTCATACAGAGAGTCATATGAAAGGAAATCTTGCGGTCTGCACTTGCAATTCGTGGGGCAAGTCAATCACTACTCATGCATAAACCTCACTGAAACTTTCCACCAATCAGAGTAAAGGTGCTTGTCACATGGTTGATTGTTTGAAATTAAGATCGCACTTGTCCCTTGTCCCTTGTTTTAAATTGATATGTCAGAGTGGTATATTATTTTAATCCCAGTGTTGTCAGTTCACAGATAGGCTGAGATTTAACAACTCATTGCACTGACTGAAAGTTTATCACAGTTTTTTCAGAAATTATTCACTTACAGGTCAGCATGTTCCTTGTTCCGTCTAAACTGAATTTTACTAAAATCTGTGAATTTTCTATTAGTTTTGACATGCTTGAATACCCTCACTTCGATTTTTAAAACTCTTCTACATGATTCAAAACAATAATTTGAGCTTAAAATTTTGCACCACAATAAATGTGTTGTTCTGCAAATGTTGTGCGAAAAAAAAGAGTTCAAGATGCAGCAATTAAAATGACATATTTTTATTATTGTTGGTGTGGCTATGACAACGTACCAGTTCAGTGTGGAATTCAGATTTTAGATTAATTTTTTGCTTAATTTTGTTGTTTAAAACAACTGTCAACACTACCAGGTTTGTTTAATATCAAGAAAATGTACCAGAGAAAGTTATGAATGGGACATGCAGGTGTTTTCTTTGTGACAAATGTGAATTTAAAGGAATTTAACCACTGGCTAAGAAGAAGGTCGTCTGCTAGGATCTTCAAGCTGTCATACCTTGTAATAGTTATTAGTGAAAGAAGTCAGTGGACTGGCCTAGCCCAACAATACACAAATTACACTGTTTCTGCCTGTGGAAGAATATATCGTAAAATTTAAGTAGCAACTTTGCAGACAATGTTGCACTTAACAGTGTCACATGCATACAGTGTAAAAAAATGATTTCTACCCCTCCCCAACAAGGTGACCCCAGAGCCCAGTCAAAAATAACTAACAAAAAAAAATTTACAAGTGCCCCCCTTGGTAAAAAAAAAATTTCATGAGTACCCACTTGGTGACTCCGCACCTTGTGATATAGGCCTAACTACAAAAAAACCCCGGGCTAACAAAAAAAAATTGTGATTAACTCCCATGGTGACCCCTGAGTGCCCCAAAGCCTAGTAATATAATTACCAAAAGAAGTTCACCAGTGCCTCCCTCCCCAATGTGACCCCCTTGGTGACCAAGTCCCCTCCCGGAGGTGACCCCCCAAACCATAAGATTTCATACTCAGGTAATGAATTATAACACACAGACAGCAATGGCCCAAATTCCTGCCCTCTGTCACTGTTAACAATGTGTAGATGATGATTGGCCGATATGGCTATTGGGCTGGCAGCTCTGTGTGATGTACAGCTAAACAGCATGAAAAAATGCTGACAAGCAAATCAAATTGGCCGGTATGATTAGCAACAACAAACAGTTAAAGCAAATCCTTAACAGTTTCATGTCACTGGAATTCTGTTGGTTTTTGTTATTCATTGCAACTGAGTATCCAAGCAGTTGGTCAAGTTTCAGTTATAGTTTTGGGTTCCGGGTGATTGAGCATGGCGAATTGGCGATACACCGCGTTGACCTTCAAGCTGGGATTCGACTGTGAGACTTGGTGAAAATCTTGTTTGTGTTTTACAGCTATTCACTAAACTCCTTCCCCAGCTTGGTGACATGCATTCGGTTAATACAGCTTGAGACATGGTGCAACAACGTGGCAGCACTGTACATGCTGGACATGACTTCCTGTTTGATCAAAACATTGGCTTGGAGAAAGCACATGTTTCAGAAAAAGTCAACACATATAAAATCAAATTTCTGTCACCTATAGAAAACACTTAGAACTGTGTATGTAGTCACTGTGGACCTAATCTATGCAAAGTGTAACCTTGAAACATCTTTGATATTTGTCTAGCAGCCTCCAAACTTTCAAGGTGAGTTGGCAAAAAATTCTAAGTTGACATAGATATAGGAGAATTCTCTCTTACCTTTCTTGTCAATAAGTATCTCAGGGTTTGTCCTGTTAGCCATTCCAAATAATAGATATCCCATGCAATATAAATATAGTCCATGAACAATTCCATGCAGATAAATGGATGCTCAAATGTTTCAATTCTCTTTTCTTGGGCAAAAAGTCCCTGGCTCAGTCATACATTCTTATGCTCTGACAGTGTTTTGAGGGGCCCTGTTACAAAATAGCAAGCTGGATTATTTTGTTTAGCATTGTTTGGCATTGACTGTTTGTTGTAACCACCTGTTTCGAACCTCAGTTCAGCGGAGTGCACAAATTGCAAAGTCAATTGTGAATTCCATATGTGTGGTTGTGGGACCATGTTGAGAACAGATATTGGGATCAGATGTTCTCTGTTACATCCATGTATTATAAAACCTTCCACTTCCCATCTCCTTCCAATAAGATTCTAAGTTAACCCACCCCAGATCACATGGTATGCTTTGAGTTTTCATATACATATATGCCATTGACTAAATGATAATGACGACTGCTTGATGTCATGTAGCTGACAAGCAACTGCTTGATGTCATGTAGTTGACTCTCCCAACCAATGAGAATGTACATATAGCTTGATATCACCGAAAAAGCCATTTTCTACTCACACCTCAACTGACCAATAGCCATCCAGTGTTAGCATGACATCAAGCTTTCAGTCTATAATAAACATAGACTGCGCAGCAGCAAACCTTCAGCGAAAGACATCTTTAAAAGTCATAAAAGCGATGTTGACAAAATTGGTATAATGCAATCGTGGCCAAATCTTGGCCTGAAATTATCTATATACTCGCTGCCTTACCATCTGCCCGCCTGCCTGCCAGGGTATGTAAAACCATGGAAAGGCTGAACTAGACAAATTTACACATATTATGGTGCAGTTTCATACATGTACAAGGAATAGGTTTTGAGCTGTGGGTGGAAAACCAAGAATTATATTAATTTATATTTTTCAAATTTTTTCTAAATATTTAAAAAGTGTTAAAACTACCTATCAATGAGACCAGTGAAAGATCTTTATAGGCAATATATGGATGAATTTTTATCGAGGTACATGCAAGAGAGGGCTTAGAGAGGCTAAGTTTTGGGACAGAAACAAAAAATGATAATTTGCAATATATTTTGTCAATATTTCAAAAAGTATAGAATGACCATGAATCACACCATCAAAAGGCAATACTGGGCAAGTTTTGTTTTTATTATTTTTTCTCAATATTTCAAAAACTATAGAATACCCATCAATCAGACCACCAAATAGCACAATTGGACCATATAGGCTATATGTGTACTAAATTTCATCCATGTACATGCAATAGTGACCAAGTCTTGATCCGGAAACGAAAAAAATAATTTTTTATCTTTTCGTTCAATATTTCAAAAAGTATGGATTATCCATAAATCAGACCATCAAAAGGCACAACTAGACCATATGGGCTATATGTGTACCAAATTTCATCTATGTACATGCAATAGGGCCCGAGTTCTGGCCCGGAAACTATCTATCCGCTCGCCGCCCGACCGCCCACCCGGCGGACGGACAACATTTTACCACAGTGATAACAATACCTTCTTCAAACTTCGTTCGCTGAAGGTAAAAATTGAAAGATATATACTACATAGTTATTGGATGACGAGGTATACACATATATAACAAGATTCACTTACCTTGTATGGGATTAATACTTCAACTCCAAATAGAGTTGGGAAAATCCTGATCAGCTTGCAGGATACATTGTGGTGGCATTCAGGAGAGAACTGAAGTTGGTTCGATTCAACTCCGGTCTTAACTTATTCTCTCTTGCTCTTTTGTAGTTGAGCAGCACTTCGGAATTTTTTTTTGGCAAATCTAATCTTTCACATTTTAAGAAGTATTAACTTGGATATTTTTGTAACTGGTGTATCTTTTATTTCTTTGTGGCTTCATTCAATCATCAGCATACTTCTGGAGTTTTTATAATTTCAATGTTACCAGATAAATTGGAATAGATTTGGTATAGACGGCGACACTAGGCTCACTGAGACTCGGGATCCTAGATTCTGCAACTTTGTACAAATCTTTAACAAATCTTTGGCAGATACGTTTGTGCAAATGTTAGGGCTAAATGTTAGATTCAAACATAGTCCATACGTTTTAAAAAGAGCGAGAGATTAAAAAAACAATAGTCCATACGTACATCTCAAAGAAATGTTTGAGAAACATTTGAACTTAAGCATGGCCAAACATGTGGCCATACCTTTGATAAACCATACATGTTTATTGACAACATGAGAATTCAACCCTCTCTCTTTTTTTAACGTTTCAGTGAAACAATATAATTTTCTGTAATACGAGCAGTAATCAGATGAGGAAAGATCAGACATGAAATAATCAAGAGTGGAAAGATCAGACTAGTAATAATCAGACAAAAACAGATTAATTATGTTTCTGAGCTTTCCTTGCATATCTTATTATGGCTTGTCTGATCTTTCATTGCCTGATTATGTGTAGTCAACTCAGATGTACGATTTTATGTTAATTCTTGGATGACCTTCCCTTGTCTGATAAGAGCATTTCTGATTATTCCTTGTCTTGTTGTTGCTTGCCTAATATCTCCTTGTCTGATTTTCTCACCTTGCCTTTTATTGTCTGATTGTTGCTTGTTTGGTCTTTCCTTGTCTTTTTATCGTTTGCATGATCTTTCCTACTCTGCATATTCTTCTCCGACAATATATCTTGTCTGGATTTTCCTTTTCTGATTATTCCTGGCCTGATTATGGCTAATATGATATTTCCTTGTTTGATTATTACTTGTCCGATGATTTCTTCTTGGATATTTCCTTGTCTGACCTTCTCTTGTCTGAAATTTCTTTGTCAGGTTATTGCCAGTCCGATATTTCCTTATCTGATTTTCTCTTGTCTGATCTTTTCTTGTCTGATTATTTTATGTCTGAGTATTGCCCAGTCTGATATTTCCTTGTCTGATCTTCTCTTGTCTGATCTTTCCTTGTCTGATTATTCTCTGTCTGACTACTGCCCAGTTTGATATTTCATTGTCTGATCTTCTCTTATCTGACCTTTCCTTGTCTGATTATTGCTTGTCTGACTTTCTCTTATCAGATCTTTCCTTGTCTGATTATTTCCTGTCTGATTTCTCTTGTCTGATCTTCCCTTGTCTGAGTACTCTCTGTCTGATTATTACTTGTCTGATTTTTTCTTGTCTGACATTTCCTAGTCTGATTATTGCTTGTCTGATCTTCCCTTGTCTGATCATGTCCTCTATGATTATTGCTTGTCTGATCTTTTCTGTCTGATCTCTCCTTGTCTGATTGTTGCTTTTCTGATATTTCTTAGTCAGATTATTGCTTGTCTGATCTTCTCTTGTCTAATATTTTCTCACCTGATCTTTCCTAGTCTGAATATTGCTTGACTGGTATTTCCTTGCCTGACCTTGTCTGATTATTGCATGTCCTATCTTTTCCTGTCTGAATATTGCATTTTTGATTGCTTGTCTGATCTTTCATTGTCTTATTGCTGCTTGTCTGATCTGTTCTTGTCTGAGTATGGCTTTTCTTGTCATCTCTCATATGATCATTCCTTGTCCTTTCGTCTCTTGTCTGATTCTTGTCCTTTCTTGTCTGATCATGATTTCAGTGTTAGCTATAAATAAGTATATTTCATGAGGAATCGTGCACAAAATGGCACATATATATAGAGGGCAAATTTACAAATTTGCTCAGCTGAAATCTTCCCATCAAACAACGCATAAACTAATGATGTCATGCACATCCTCTGCAATTGAGCAGTGTCCATCTGTATGTGTCTAACACTTAAACCGGGGTGAGATGGAAGTTTGCTGGCTGTACAGCTACCACTAAGCAGGTAGTTCTGCTCTTGATCTGAGATGCAAACTTCAACAATTTTTATATTGGGGTTGCATAATCACCGGTTAAACAAATTAAAACATATGCAAATGTCTAATCAAGCCTATTCCTAATTTTGTTGATTGTTATGATTAGGTTACATAACCTTATTGACAACAATACTGAGTGTCTTAGGGCAATTCAGGTGATTTCTTAGGAGGTGCTGGGGTTTTAGAAAAAAAGATTGTCCTGCTAAACATAAAAAAATAATTGTTTAGTTACTTTGAGGGAAAATACTGTGATAAAATGGGGGGGGGGGTGGGGTGGGTTCAATTTATGAGAGAATAGGTATATAATGTATAATATATACTATAATGGTTATGCAATGAATTTTGACTTCCAGGGCGGAATGGCTGCTGCGAGCCAAGGGTATGCTGCCGCGCAGCCTGTGCTTTAACACAGTAATAACTGGGAGACCGAATGACATCTTCAAGTTGACAGACATGGTCTCCCAGTCATTGCTAAATTCTTTCACCAGATTTTTCAAGAGGCTCATTACTCGCACCCTTGGTTGTCTAAATACATTGTAGAATGTCGTTCAATTGTTACATTTTTTCTAAATCAGAAATATTCTTCATGGTCTTGTCAAGATAATGCATTCACCATCATAATGGTGAATGCTATTATTTTTGTGGGGCTAACTTCTAAACTAATAAAGGGAGAAAAGTCTGGCTTCCACTGTTATGTAACACATCATTAGCATGCGCAATATCAACCATAAGATTGCTCATATTTATAAAAGGGTAATTATCCCAACCAATTTAGTTGTCTTCCCTTTGCCGCAGTAGCCCTCAGAAACCAAAAGTGACAGGATGATGCTGACAAGTGTATTATGTTCCATAGAGATAGATCAAGGTCTATGACTTACTCTCATGTTGGTCGCTGACTTGGTTATGGAGATATTCCACTTGAACTTTTCATAGATTCACAATTTTTTGTATCCTTTGCGGCTCTCAAAATAAAGCGCAGCTAGCACCGTACAAGGTAAGTGTCTCAATTGCTGTTAGATGTGCCACATGACATATGTGTGAAGCCATTGTTTATTGCAAGTTATCCCTGAACCAGGCAAATCTGTGAATCAATATGAAGTTGATTTGAAGTCGACTTTGAAGTCGATTTGAAGTCGATTTGAAGTCAATATGAAGTCAATATGAAGTCAATATGAAGTCAATATGAAGTCAATATGAAGTCAATATGAAGTCAATATGAAGTCAATATGAAGTCAATATGAAGTCAATATGAAGTCAATATGAAGTCAATACGATGTCAAGTTTATAGCAAAGTTAAGCCTGTCAAATGGCGAATGCTCATTAATGGTTTCTACCAGTAATATTGATGTCTAGTTATTTCTGCTTTTGCCATCTTTCTGATGTTCAATTTTCATTAAAAATGTGAAACTCCTTTTGGTGGAAATCGGCACAATTTCTAAATGAGCAATCAGCTCAACCGTGGTTGTAGATACATGTATACTATATGTGCAAGGAAAATTAATTTACTTATCAGCTGATTACATACTCATGCAGAAAGTGTATAGGCCTGATGTTGTTAGGGCCTATATCAATTTAGTTTTCGGCAAACCACCAGTTTTTGCATGCTAATGGTGACAGGAAAATGGGCCTTAGAGGCCTTAGGTAAACCTTTTTTTTGGTTGTGATAGGAATACGTGTATACAGACTTTGTTCAATTTTCGTCTGGTGACAACTTGTCAAAATCAAAAATACGATGTTTCTGGTTTTATTGATTTTGTTTGATGAATGAAAGAGTGAAAAATGACCTTGCTGCATTGGAATGGACCCGCACCTCAGGCCGATCTGGCCCATAGCGCGTCTCTCTGCTCTGCTGATGTAAGGCAACCACAAAGCAGGTCTGGTGACGACGCAATGCCCTCCAAGGATACACACTTTCAACATTCGGTAATTACCAAAAAAAATCGAAAACATCATGTGGGCAGTAGTCTTTGACTGTTGGGGCTTGCTGTTACGCTACTTGGCTGGCCAGTGTTCCCTCATCATGGTCCCGGCGAATCCCAGTGATTGTTCGCAAGTAGCCATGTCAAACGGTGTGACGATCAGCTTACACCTGCCCTGCCTGCTTCGCAAGGCTCGCCCATCAAAGAGTGTGAGGGCGGCGTATCAACACCCCCCAGATGGATGGCTGGGAAATGCTCCTCTCAACAATAATACAACTGCTATTAGCATTCAACCGTGCTCGCCAGTTAATAAATCTCACGGGCTGATGTGCATGCTGGCGGGCTGCCTTTCAACAGCCGCTCGAGGGACCATTAGCATTTGATGCGCGTCGATCGTCGGCCCAGGCAAAACTAGGAATTCATTTTAAAGTCAGTTGTAAAGTCAGGTTCGGGAGCAATCCAGCAGACAAAATCCAAAGCACATGTGAAAACGAGTGCAGTTTATGAGTAAAAATCTGACTAAGTTACATTTACTCACATTTATATTTATGTTATTGTCATTTATCTTACCTCCGCACGTTTTTCACATGCATGCTTAATATTGTCTAATTCAGCCCTTGTTAGCTTATAATAAATCTGTGACAGCATCATTAGATCCAAAATAACTTCATGAATTTGTATAACAATTAGACATTTTTATTTCAGAAATCATTGCCTGTTGGTCTATACGAAGTTAGAAAACCTCGGAAATTGGCCTAATCAATATGCATCAGGAAGTATTGACCAATTTCTTTTTGCAAGACCTTTCTCTTTGAAGCAGCTCAATGAACTTTTCATAGAACTATCTTCAAGTGTTTCACTACCTATTTTTCAAATACCATAGGGCCTACTTGTAGAAAATGTTTAAATAATTATAAATTCCCCCGTTAGGGGAATTTATATTGTTTTTGTTCGTTTTTTTTTTCATCATCATCTTTGTTGTTTTTTTTTGTTTTTTTTTTCTTATTTTTCGTCAACATTTTGACAGGCTGTATTTCAGAAACTATTTCTAATAACTACCTGAAATTGCAGAATAATATTGCTTTTGCTGAACAATTTTATATACCGGAATTACAGAGCGTAATTTTTAGTGAACTGGTAATTACGCAGCAAATGCATATATAAATTCCCCCGTTAGGGGAATTTATATTGTTTTTGTTCGGTTTTTTTTTTCAGCATCCTATTATTATAATCCCCCGCTCGCGCAGCGGCGGGGGATTATATTGATATTCTTCTTTTACCTTTTATTATTATTATTCAGCTCAGGAAAACTGTGATTACTACAAAACTATTAGAGATAATGTCCCAAAACCTCAAGGACTATATGCGACTCCGTTGCGCGCTACTTCAAGCGAAATTTCTTGATCAAATTTCATGATACTAACACGTTATTGAGAAAATAAAAAATATATTTCTGGCAACGTTTCCAGGAGAACAAAAGCGAATTGGGCTTTGCTGATTTTTTGTAATATACCTTGACAAAGTCTCCAGTGCGGAAAGGCGTCTAATGGAAATTTCATGAATATCTTCAGAGATATGAATTTTCTAAAATTGGATGTCATGAAAATTTTTTAACATTTTTCTGGAAAACAGGGAAGGAATGCTTGTAGAAAGCTGAAAATGGGTACACTTACAGATGTACCCTAGTGTACCAACTTCGCAAAGTTACGGACCGCTCGCACAAACGGTCTCGGCGCTACGGACGTCCAAAAACCCACTTTTCAAGTGCTCATATCTCGGTCCCTATTTAAGCTACAGCAAAGTGTCACATATCACAAGAAAGGTCTGTTTCTCAGCTTTCCAATGGTGTATAGCATGATGGTGTACGATGAACGGTGTAGAATCGCGTGTAGCATTGAAAATTTCATGTCACTTTTTTGCGTCATTCAAGCGTCCTATGTTGAAACATAAGAAAGTCGTTACGGATCATTATGAAATTTTGTTGCCTAAACATCATTTGGAAAGGGAGAGTAAGCAGGGCCGGGGAGGTATGGGGGCCGCGGGGGATTATCCGATATTGCCGTACGGCAATATCAGTTATACTAGTTATTATTATAATCCCCCGCCGCTTGCGGGGGATTATATTGATATTGTTCGTTTTACTATTATTATAATCCCCCGCCGCTTGCGGGGGATTATATTGATATTGTTCGTTTTATTATTATTATTCTTATTCTTATTATTCTTATTATTATTCAGCTCAGGAAAACTGAGATTACTGCAAAACTATTAGAGATAACATCAAGCGGCGGGGGATTATATTGATATTGTTCGTTTTATTATTATTATTCTTATTCTTATTATTCTTATTATTATTCAGCTCAGGAAAACTGAGATTACTGCAAAACTATTAGAGATAACATCCTGAAACCTCAAACACAATATGTAACTCTGTTGCGTGCTACTTCCAGTGAAATTTCTTGATCAAATTTCATGATACTAACGCGTTATTGAGAAAATAAAAAATCTATTTCTGGCAGCGTTTCCAGGAGAACAAAAGAAAATTGGCCTTTGCTGATTTTTTGTAAGATACCTTGACAAAGTTTTCAGTGCAGAAAGGCGTCTCATGGAAATTTCATGAATAGTTTCAGAGATATGAATTTTTCAAAATTGGATGTCATGAAAATTTTCTAAAATTTTTCTGGAAAACAGGGAAGGAATGCTCGTAGAAAGCTGAAATTGGGTACACTTACAGATGTACCCTAGTGTACCAACTTCACAAAGTTACGGACCGCTCGGACAAACGGTGTCGGCGCTACGGACGTCCAAAAACCCAATTTTCAAGTGCTCATATCTCGGTCCCTATTTGAGCTACAGCAAAGTATCACATATCACAAGAAAGGTCTGTTTCTCAGCTTTACAATGGTGTATAGCATAATAGTGTCAAACGCCTGACGTAGAATCGCGTCAGACATTGAAAATTTCATGTCACTTTTTGCACCTAAAAAAACCTTTTCGGCTCAAAAAGTCTATGAATTCTTCATGCACGTCCATGAATATTTTATGTGGGATACCCATATCAGCCCTTCATATTGTCCCCAAAGATCAATTACCTACATCAATTAGTTTTTCCTGGAGAATTTTTTTAATTTCAAAATTGAAATGTACATTGCTCCGCTTCTGTTTATTCAAATTTCATGAAATTAATACCAAAAGATGCGTAAAATTATGGACTTTACTGTCCTCCAAGGAAATATACCTCTTCTGAATAGCCAATTTCAAATAAATGATTTTATATATTCAATTATAACTCATGCATTATTGTTTCAAATCACATAAAACTGATTGTACATGTTGCTAATTTTTTGGCCTATTTTGTGGTATAAGGACATCATCCTATGTCCAATACTTTGCCGTAAAATAAAGCTGAAAAATAATTCACTGATGCATCTTAGTCTGCTGTTGGGACCATTCCGCCTCACTGCCAGGTTTTGCTCCCAAGCCCCAGCATTACACAATGGAAGGAGCAGCACACCCAAACACCGTCAGCAAGAACAAGGTGCAGGCTTACGCCTATCATGACAGGGAATCATACACATTCAAGGGAATGGATTTTCTAAGCATTGGGTGATAATAATAAGGCATATGTCATCTATTCATGAACTGAAACAGCTTAATACTATGACCAAAGAGGCATATACACTAAAATTATGGACATTAATTGAAAGGGGAGAATAAGCAGGGCTAGGGTCAAACGGGGCCCGCGGGGGATTATCCGATATTGCCGTACGGCAATATCAGTTATACTAGTTATTATTATTATAATCCCCCGCTCGCGCAGCGGCGGGGGATTATATTGATATTCTTCGATTACCTTTTATTATTATTATTATTATTGAGCTCAGGAAAACTGTGATTACTACAAAACTATTAAAGATCCTGTTTTACAAGTCAGGGATAATATGCGACTCCATTGCGCGCTACTTCAGACGAAATTTCATGATCAAATTTCATGATGCTTATGAGTTATGAGGAAAATATAAAAAAAATTTCCGGCGCAGGTTTCTGAGAACCTAAGCATAACTGAGAGCTGTTGATTTTTTCTAAGATACCTTGACAAAGTCTCCAGTGCAGAAAGGCGTCTCGTGGAGATTTCATGAACACATTTCAAGATATGATTTTTTGAAAAATAGACATCCCGAAAACTGGCCAAAATTTTTCTGAAAAACAGGGAAGGAATGCTCGCAGAAAGCTGAAAATGGGCGTGCTTACAGACCTAGCCTAATGTACCAACTTCACAAAGTTACGGACCGCTCGGACAAACGGTCTTGGCGCTACGGACGCACAAAAACTCAAACTTCAAGGGGCCATAGCTCAGTCCCTATTGCAGCTACAGACTAGTTTCACATATCACAAGAAAGGTCTGTTTCTCAGCTTTCCAATGGTGTATAGCATAATAGTGTCAGAAGCGCGACGTAGAATCGCGTCAGACATTGAAAATTTCATGTCACTTTTTGCACTCACAAAAGTGTTTTAGGCTAAAAAAATCTATGAAGTACTTCATGGATGTTCATCAATAATTTATGCAGGCTACCCAGGTTGCGCCTCCTTATTGTGCCAAAAGGAAATTTGCCTACATCAAATACTTTTTCCTAGAGAATTTTTTTAATTTCAAAATTGAAACGTAAATTGCTCAGCTTCTACTTATTCAAATTTCATGAAATTAACACCAAAAGATGCGTAAAAATACAGGCTTTTGACTCGCGTAAGGGCATTCACCTCACACAAACACCCTATTTTACATAGATCATTTTACATATTCAATCATAACTCATGACTTAATGCTTCAAATCAGTTACAACTCATAAATCATGTTGCTAATTTTTTGGCCTATTTTGTGGTATAAACACATCCACTTATCTCGAAAAAAAAAAAATTTCAAACTTTTAACAGATGCATGTGGTCTGCAGTCGGGGCCATCCTGTCTCAGTGCCACCTTTTACAAGACCTAACCTTACTGTACTGTCAAATCAGCTGAACTAGCGAATAATATACATTGTACATTGAAAGGGTATGATGCATATAAGGGTTTCACATAGGCTGTTATATTGTGTAATAGTGCAATAGACTTATTAGGGCAGGCAGGGACTATTGTAATGATGTGATGTGCCCTCTTGGAATCGAAGTTCATCCCCAAAAAACCAGGCCAGGGGACATACACAAAAATAGTGGACATGAATTTCAAAAAAGCGTATGCAGGCCTGGGGGTAATACGGGGCCCGCGGGGGATTATCCGATATTGCCGTACGGCAATATCAGTTATACTAGTTATTATTATTATTATTCTTATTATTATTCAGCTCAGGAAAACTGCGATTATTTCAAAACTATTACAGATACTACATTACAAGTCAAGGGTAGTATGCGACTTTGTTGCGCGCTACTTTACCCGAAATTTCATGATCAAATTTCAAGACACTTATGAGTTATGAGGAAAATATGAAAAAAATTTCCGGCGCAGCTTTCTGAGAACCTAAGCATAACTGAGGCCTGTTGATTTTTTCTAAGATACCTTGACTAAGTCTTCAGGTCTGAAAGGCGTCCTGTGGAGATTTCATGAATACATTTCAAGATATGATTTTTTGAAAATCGCACATCCCGAAAATTGACTGAAATTTTTTTGAAAAACAGGGAAGGAATGATTGTAGAAAGCTGAAAATCGGTATACTGACAGATGTACCCTAGTGTACCAACTTCACAAAATTACGGACCCCTCAAACAAACGGTCTGTGTGCTACGGACGTCCAAAAATGCAATTTTCAAGTGGCCATATCTTGGTCCCTATTGAACCTACAACAAAGTGTGACATATCACAAGAAAGGTCTGTTTCTCAGCCTTCCAATGGTGTATAGCATAATAGTGTCAGACGCGCGGCGTAGAATCGCGTCAGGCATTGAAACTTTTATGTCATTTTTTGAGCCTATCAAAACGTATTTCCTCAAAAAATGTGTGAAGAACTTCATGGATGTTCATCAATAATTTATACAGGCTACCCAGGTTGGGCCTCCATAATGTGCCAAAAGGAAATTTGCCTACATCAAATACTTTTTCCTAGAGAATTTTTTTAATTTCAAAATTGAAACGTAAATTGCTCTGGTTATAATCGTTCAAATCTCATGAAATTAACACCAAAAAATGTGCTAAATTACACCCTCTAGTGTGCTATAGGGATATCTTCCTCTTACCTTTAACCAATTTTACATATAACATTTTATATATTCAATTATAACTCATTCATTATTTATCAAAATGAATTAAAACTGATTTGGCATGTTCCTAATTTTTTGCTCTATTTTTCCATGTAAGCACAGCTCCATAACTTGCATGGTTTGTCTACAATAACCCATTAAGGTTAGGGTTTCACCTACCATTCACTGCAAATGTATTGCTTTGAGGGTGGTACCGCTGGCCACAACACAGGTCTCCATGCCAAGCGATGTGTGATTTCAATATATGAGCCTCTTCAAGAATTCATCATGAAGGCCATGAACTGGTTGAAGGGAGTAAGCAGGGCAAGGGAGACAGGGGGGGGCGCGGGGGATTATCCGATATTGCCGTACGGCAATATCAGTTATACTAGTTATAATCCCCCGCCGCTTGCGGGGGATTATATTGATATTGTTCGTTTTATTATTATTATTCTTATTCTTATTATTCTTATTATTATTCAGCTCAGGAAAACTGAGATTACTGCAAAACTATTAGAGATAACATCCTAAAACCTCAAACACAATATGTGACTCTGTTGCGTGCTCCTTCCAGTGAAATTTCTTGATCAAATTTCATGATACTAACGCGTTATTGAGAAAATAAAAAATCAATTTCTGGCAGCGTTTCCAGGAGAACAAAAGAAAATTGGCCTTTGCTAATTTTTTGTAAGATACCTTGACAAAGTTTCCAGTGCAGAAAGGCGTCTCATGGAAATTTCATGAATAGTTTCAGAGATATGAATTTTTCAAAATTGGATGTCATGAAAATTTTCTAAAATTTTTCTGGAAAACAGGGAAGGAATGCTCGTAGAAAGCTGAAATTGGGTACACTTACAGATGTACCTTAGTGTACCAACTTCACAAAGTTACGGACCGCTCGGACAAACGGTCTCGGCGCTACGGACGTCCAAAAACCCAATTTTCAAGTGCTCATATCTCGGTCCATATTTGAGCTACAGCAAAGTATCACATATCACAAGAAAGGTCTGTTTCTCAGCTTTCCAATGATGTATAGCATTATAGTCTCAGACGCACGGCGTAGAATCGCGTCAGACATTGAAAATTTTTGGTCACTTTTTCCACTCACAAAAGTGTTTTAGGCTAAAAAATCTATGTAGTACTTCATGGATGTTCATCAATGATTTATGTGGGCTACCCAGGTTGGGCCTACATATTGTGCCAAAAGGAAATTTGCCTACATCAAATACTTTTTCCTAGAGAATTTTTTTAATTTCAAAATTGAAACGTAAATTGCTCAGCTTCTACTGATTCAAATTTCATGAAATTAACACCAAAAGATGCATAAAAATAAAGGCTTTTCACTTGCGTAAGGGCATTCACCTCACACAAACACCCGATTTTACATAGATCATTTTACATATTCAATCATAACTCATGACTTACTGCTTCAAATCAGTTACAACTCATAAATCATGTTGCTAATTTTTTGGCCTATTTTGTGGTATAAACACATCCACCTATCTCGAAAAAAAAAAATTTCATACTTTTAATAGATGCATGTGGTCTGCAGTCGGGGCCATCCTGTCTCAGTGCCACCTTTTACAAGACCTAACCTTACTGTACTGTCAAAGCAGCTGAACTAGCGAATAATATACATTGTACATTGAAAGGGTATGATGCATATAAGTGTTTCACATAGGCTGTTATATTGTGTATTAGTGCAATAGACTTATTAGGGCAGGCAGGGACTATTGTAATGATGTGATGTGCCCTCTTGGAATCGAAGTTCATCCACCAAAAACCAGGCGACGGGACATACACAAAAATAGTGGACATGAATTTCAAAAGAAGCGTATGCAGGCCTGGGGGTAATACGGGGCCCGCGGGGGATTATCCGATATTGCCGTACGGCAATATCAGTTATACTAGTTATTATTCTTATTATTCAGCTCAGGAAAACTGCGATTACTTCAAAACTATTACAGATACTACGTTACCAGTCAAGGGTAATATGCGACTCCATTGCGCGCTACTTCACACGGAATTTCATGATCCAATTTCATGACACTTATGAGTTATGAGGAAAATATAAAAAAAATTTCCGGCGCAGGTTTCTGACAACCTGAGCATAAATGAGACCTGTTGATTTTTTGTAAGATACCTTGACAAAGTCTCCAGTGCAGAAAGGCGTCTCGTGGAGATTTCATGAATATATTTCAAGATATGATTTTTTTTAAATTGGATGTCCCGAAAACTGACAAAATTTTTTTTGAAAAACAGGGAAGGAATACTCATAGAGAGCTGGAAATGGGTGAGCTTACAGATGTACCCCAGTGTACAAACTTCACAAAGTTACGGACTGCTCGCACAAACGGTCTTGGCGGTACGGACGTCCAAAAACTCAATATTCAAGTGCTCATATCTCAGTCCCTATTGCACCTACAGCAAGGTATTACATATCAAAAGAAAGGTCTGTTTGTCAGCTTTCCAATGGTGTATAGCATTATAGTCTCAGACGCGCGACGTAGAATCGCGTCAGACATTGAAAATTTTTTGTCACTTTTTGCGCCCCTTAAAACGTGTTAGGCTGTAAAATCAAAGAAGTTCTTTGTGAATGTTTATGAATATTTTTTTACTGATTCCCTTGTTATGCCTCCATACTGTCCTCAAAGGAAATTTGCCTGAATCAAATGGTTTTTCCCAGAGAATTTTTTGAAATTCAAAATTGAAATGCACATTGCTCTGCTTCTACCCATTCAAATTTCATGAAAAAAATACCAAGAGATGCGTAAAATTATGGACTTCAAAGTTCTCCAAGGGCATTTTCCTATTCCTCATAGCCTATTTAACATAAATGATTTTATATATTCAATTATAACTTGTGAATTATTATTTCAAATCACTTAAAACTCAATGTACATGTTGCTAATTTTTTGGCCTATTTTGTGATATAAGGACATCCTCCTATCTCCAATACTTTGCTGGTAAAATAAAGTACAAGAATCTTTCACAGATGCATGTTAGTCAGCAGTCAGTCACTGCCACCTTTCCCAACAGCTGACCTTCTTCAACAATCGGCGCTAATTGTCTGTACTATCAAGGCAGCGTATCTAATGTCAACAAAACCATGCAGAGTGTAATAATCACATTGGAATGATATACATTGCTCATTGAGAGGGCATCATGCGTAAGGGTTTCTTCATTGGGTTTTACATCCTGTATTTGTGCGTTCAACTCATTAAGGCATACAGGCACCACAGTAATGATGTTATGCACACTCTTGGATAGAACTTCATTCCCGACAAAGCGGGCCAGGGTAATACACAAAAATAACGGACATGAATTGGCAGAGAAGAGTATGCAGGGCTCGGGTCATACGGGGCCCGCGGGGGATTATCCGATATTGCCGTACGGCAATATCAGTTATACTAGTTATAATCCCCCGCTCGCGCAGCGGCGGGGGATTATATTGATATTCTTCGATTACCTTTTATTATTAAGAACTTCCCGTAGGGAAGTTCTTATTGATATTGTACGTATTTTTATTATTATAATCCCCCGCCGCTTGCGGGGGATTATTATAATCCCCCGCCGCTTGCGGGGGATTATATTGATATTGTTCGTTTTATTATTATTCTTATTCTTATTCTTATTCTTATTCAGCTCAAGAAAACTGCGATTACTTCAAAACTATTAGAGATATTGGTTTACAAGTGAAGGATGATATGCAACTCCCGTGCGTGCTATTACTCACAAAATTTCATGATCAAATTTCAAGACACTTATCAGTTATGAGGAAAATACAAAAAAAATTTCCGGCGCAGGTTTCTGAGAACCTAAGCATAACTGAGACCTGTTGATTTTTTGTGAGATACCTTGACAAAGTCTCCAGTGCAGAAAGGCGTCTCGTGGAGATTTCATGAATACATTTCAAGATATGATTTTTTGAAAATTTGACATCCCGAAAATTGACTGAAATTTTTTTGAAAAACAGGGAAGGAATGCTCGTAGAAAGCTGAAAGTAGGTAAACTTACAGACCTACCCTAGTGTACCAACTTCACAAAGTTACGGACTGCTCGGACAAACGGTCTTGGCGCTACGGACGCACAAAAACTCAAACTTCAAGTGGCCATATCTCAGTCCCTATTTCAGCTACAGACTAGTTTCACATATCACAAGAAAGGTCTGTTTGTCAGCTTTCCAATGGTATATAGCATTATAGTCTCAGACGCACGGCGTAGAATCGCGTCAGACATTGAAAATTTTTTGTCACTTTTAGCACTCACAAAAGTGTTTTAGGCTAAAAAATCTATGAAGTACTTCATGGATGTTCATCAATAATTTATGCAGGCTACCCAGGTTGCGCCTCCTTATTGTGCCAAAAGGAAATTTGCCTACATCAAATACTTTTTCCTAGAGAATTTTTTTAATTTCAAAATTGAAACGTAAATTGCTCAGCTTCTACTTATTCAAATTTCATGAAATTAACACCAAAAGATGCGTAAAAATACAGGCTTTTGACTTGCGTAGGGGCATTCACCTCACACAAACACCCGATTTTACATAGATCATTTTACATATTCAATCATAACTCATGACTTACTGCTTCAAATCAGTTGAAACTCATAAATCATGTTGCTAATTTTTTGGCCTATTTTGTGGTATAAACACATCCACTTATCTCGAAAAAAAAAAAATTTCAAACTTTTAACAGATGCATGTGGTCTGCAGTCGGGGCCATCCTGTCTCAGTGCCACCTATTACAAGACCTAACCTTACTGTACTGTCAAAGCAGCTGAACTAGCGAATAATATACATTGTACATTGAAAGGGTATGATGCATATAAGGGTTTCACATAGGCTGTTATATTGTGTATTAGTGCAATAGACTTATTAGGGCTGGCAGGGACTATTGTAATCATGTGATGTGCCCTCTTGGAATCGAAGTTCATCCCCCAAAAACCAGGCCAGGGGACATACACAAAAATAGTGGACATGAATTTCAAAAGAAGCGTATGCAGGCCTGGGGGTAATACGGGGCCCGCGGGGGATTATCCGATATTGCCGTACGGCAATATCAGTTATACTAGTTATTATTCTTATTCTTATTATTTTTCTGCCGCGTTTTCGGCTTTTCTTAAATGTTGCTTAAATCATAGACATGGAAAGATATCATAATAATAATCTAAGATTTATATGTACCAGGTAAATTCCCTTCCTTGGCAAAAATTCCGCATCGGAATTACATTTCGCACAGGAATTACAGCCGTTTTTCACAAAAAATTTCTGGCAACGTTTCAGAAGAAAGTCTTGAATTTTTTGCCATGAAATTTTTTGTGTGCATTCATCAAGGACTTATGCAGTGCAGAAAGGAGCCTAGTTGTAAACGGCTTGTTAGGTCTTGAGATAAAAAAGTTCGAAATCAAGGCAAAACGAAATTTCCAGGGTTCATGTCATGAAAAACCATGATGCAATTATCAGATTTTCATGATCTTCAGGGAATTAGTAGTACTACTTGGGTACACTGTCTATGCAAAAGTATGGGACCCCAGGTCCAATACTTTTTGTGCCACAAGGCCTCAAAAGTGCAACTTTTGAAGGGCTGTAACTCCCTTAATATTAAACCAAGAAAAATAATAAAACCATTTTTGGAAAGCTCAGAATGTCAGCTTTCCAATGTTATATAGCATTTTTCCCTTGGACGTCCAAGGGAAAATTTCGCTTAATAGTGAAAATTTCATGTCACTTTTTGGCCCGATCAAAACACGTTAGGTTATAAAAACCTATGAAGATCTTCATGGATGTTCATGAATATTTTTTTGCTCGTACCTGGCCTAGATCCCTATGATGTGGCCAAAGGAAATTTACCTCCATCAAATACTTTTTCCTAGAGAATTTTTTTAAATTTCAAAAGTCAAATGCCAATAACTTTTTTTCTAATGACTCAAATTTCACCAAAAAAGCGTTAAAGGATGTGTAAAATCATGCTCTTTATTTAATTTAATGTGATCATGTATGTCAGAGCAACAGCCAATTTTACATGAATTTTTTTGTGTTTTCCATTATAACTCATCCATTTATGCTTCAAGTCAATTAAAACAGATGTGACATGATGCTGACTGTTTGCCCTATTTCTGTATGTAAGCACCTTTTCCTAGCTGTCATGGTTTGCCTGTAGGAAGTCATTAGGGTTAGGGTTTCATGAAAGTGTATTGCTTTTAGGATGGTACCTCTAGCCACCAAAGGTCTTGCTCAATGCCAGCGATATATGACTAAGTATGTATGACTGTTGTTGTATTCCATGGACTATGGCAAGCATTTCAAAGTAGCAGCAATGATAGTTTTTCTCCAATCAAAACACGCTAAGCTCTGGAAGGGAAAGGAATGCAAGGAACTGGAGGAGAAATGAAGATATAGGATTTGAAGGGAACGGAAGGGATGTGAAGGGAAGGGAAGTTCTTCCTTTAAATTGCTGTGCAATTTAGTATACTAGTTATTATTATTATTATTGCAGTCAGGAAAACTGTGATTACTTCAAAACTATTAAAGATGCTGTTTTACAAGTCAAGGGTAATATGCAACTCCATTGCGTGCTACTTTACACGAAATTTCATGATCAAATTTCATGACACTTATGAGTTATGAGGAAAATATAAAAAAAATTTCCGGCGCAGGTTTCTGAGAACCTAAGCATAACTGAGAGCTGTTGATTTTTTCTGAGATACCTTGACAAAGGCTCCAGTGCAGAAAGGCGTCTCGTGGAGATTTCATGAACACATTTCAAGATATGATTTTTTGAAAAATAGACATCCCGAAAATTGACTGAAATTTTTTCGAAAAACAGGGAAGGAATGCACGTAGAAAGCTGAAAGTGGGTACACTTACAGACCTACCCTAGTGTACCAACTTCACAAAGTTACGGACCCCTCGCACAAACGGTCTTTGCGCTACGGACGTCCAAAAACACAATTTTCAAGTGCTCATATCTCGGTTCCTATTTCAGCTACAGTAAAGTATCACATATCACAAGAAAGCTCTGTTTATCAGCTTTCCAATGATGTATAGCATGATAGTGTCAGACGCGCGGCGTAGAATCGCGTCAGACATTGAAAATTTGTTGTCACTTTTTACACCTTTCGAAAAGTTTTTTGCTTAAAATCCAATGAAGTTCTTCATCAATGTCCATGAATATTTTTTCCCTAATACCCTTGTGGCGCCTCCATACTGTCCTAAAAGGACATTTGACTACATCAAGTGGTTTCTGCCACAGAATTTTTTGAAATTCAAAATTGAAATGCACATAGCTCAGCTTCTACTAGTTCAAATTTCATGAAATTAACTCCAAAAAATGCATAAAATTATGACCTACGCTGAACTGCACGGGCATACAGCTCATAGTAATACTCAATTTTACAATGATGATTTTACATTTGCAATTATAACTCATGCATTAATGTTCCAAATCAATTAAAACTGCAATTACATGCTGCTTATTTTTTGCCCTATTTTGTGGTATAATCATATCTTACCAGTCTTTTTTCCTTTGCCTTGAAAAAAAAGTTTAAAAATAATTCACAGATGCATCTTAGTCTGCTGTCGGGACCATTCTGCCTCACTGCCAGGTCTTGCTCCCAAGCAGCAGCATTACGCCATGCAAAGAGCAGCATACTCAAACACGGTCATCAACTACAGGGCACAGGCTTAGGCCTATCATGACAGGGAAATAATATACATTGAAGGGAAAGGATTTTGTAAGCGTTGGCTGATAGGGCATATGTCCTCTATTTATGCACTTAAAAACCTTAATAGTATGAGCGGACAGGTGTATTCATGCAAATTATTAAAGTGAATTGAAACAGGAGAATAAGCGGGGCTAGGGTCAAACGGTGCCCGCGGGGGATTATCCGATATTGCCGTACGGCAATATCAGTTATACTAGTTATAATCCCCCGCCGCTTGCGGGCGGGGGATTATATTGATATTCTTCGATTACCTTTTATTATTATTATTATTATTATTATTATTATTGAGCTCAGGAAAACTGTGATTACCGCAAAACTATTAGAGATAACATCCTGAAACCTCAAACACAATATGTGACTGCATTGCGCGCTACTTCTTACGAAATTTCATGATCAAATTTCAAGACACTTATGAGTTATGAGCAAAATACAAAAAAAATTTCCGGCGCAGGTTTCTGAGAACCTAAGCATAACTGAGACCTGTTGATTTTTTCTAAGATACCTTGACAAAGTCTCCAGGTCTGAAAGGCGTCTTATGAAGATTTCATGAATACATTTCAAGATATGATTTTTTTAAAATTGAACATCCCGAAAATTTACAGAAAATTTTCTGAAAAACAGGGAAGGAATGCTTGTAGAAAGCTGAAAGTGGGTACACTTACAGACCTACCCTAGCGTACGAACTTCACAAAGTTACGGACCACTCGCACAAACGGTCTTGGCGCTACGGACGTCCAAAAATGCAATTTTCAAGTGGCCATATCTCGGTCCCTATTTAAGCTACAACCAAGTGTTACATATCACAAGAAAGGTCTGTTTGTCAGCTTTCCAATGATGTATAGCATGATAGTGTCAGACGCGCGGCGTAGAATCGCGTCAGACATTGAAAATTTGTTGTCACTTTTTGCACCTTTGGAAAAGTTTTTGGCTTAAAATCCAATGAAGTTCTTCATCAATGTCCATGAATATTTTTTCCCTAATACCCTTGTGGGGCCTCCATACTGTCGTAAAAGGACATTTGACTACATCAAGTGGTTTCTGCCACAGAATTTTTTGTATTTCAAAATTGAAATGCACATAGCTCAGCTTCTACTCGTTCAAATTTCATGAAATTAACACCAAAAAATGCACAAAATTATGACCTACGCTGAACTGCACGGGCATACAGCTCATAGTAATACTCAATTTTACAATGATGATTTTACATTTGCAATTATAACTCATGCATTAATGTTCCGAATCAATTAAAACTGAAATTACATGCTGCTTATTTTTTGCCCTATTTTGTGGTATAATCCTAGCTTACCAGTCTTTTTTCCTTTGCCTTGAAAAAAAAGTTTAAAAATAATTCACAGATGCATCTTAGTCTGCTGTCGGGGCCATTCTGCCTCACTGCCAGGTTTTGCTCCCAAGCAGCAGCAGTACGCCATGCAAAGAGCAGCATACTCAAACACGGTCATCAACAACAGGGCACAGGCTTAGGCCTATCATGACAGGGTTATAATATACATTGAAGGGAAAGGATTTTGTAAGCGTTGGCTGATAGGGCATATGTCCTCTATTTATGCACTTAAAAACCTTAATAGTATGAGCGGACAGGCGTATTCATACAAATTATTGAAGTGAATTGAAACAGGAGAATAAGCGGGGCTAGGGTCAAACGGGGCCCGCGGGGGATTATCCGATATTGCCGTACGGCAATATCAGTTATACTAGTTATTATTTTTATTTATTTTATTTTTTTTCGTCAACACTTTGACAGGCTGTATTTTCGAAACTATTTACAGTAACTACTTGAAATTGCAGAGTAATATTGCTTTTGGTGAACAATTTTATATACCGGAATTACAGAGCGTCATTTTTAGTGAACTGGTAATTACGCCGCAAAAGCATAAAAAATTTGTGTTCACGGTTTTAGAAGAACCAACGAGTGAAATTACACCAAATTTTCACACAATCATCTCTAAAGATATACCCAGTGCGGAAAGGAGGCTCTTGGCAATATCTTTAAAAGTTTTTTTTTAATGAATTTTTCAAATAAGGGAATTCCTGAAATTGCTACTAAAATTTTCCAAAAACTAGGAAGCAATGCTCCAATCAAGCTGATATGGTATGCAGTTACAGTCATACTATAGTGTAACAATCCACTAGAATTTCAACTTTCTAGCGTTAACGGTATCGGCGCTATAGCACCACAAAAACGCTATTTTCAAGCGCGGATAACTCGGCCCCTATTAAAGCTACAGTAAAATAAAAAACACCACCAGAAAGCTCTGTTTCTTAGCTTTCACATGGTATATAGCATTCTACTGTAGCGCCGTCCGTTAAAAATCGCGGTGGACCCTGAAAATTTTATCTCACTTTTTTCCTCCCCAAATGCTTCTTATGGCTGGAAATACTTTTTCCTGGCCATATGCCAATTCCATCGCTTCTCATACTTCACTGGCCGCACATTTTCTTTGTTGAAATAAATGCTGACCCAATTACATTTCTGTGTGAATCATCGGATGGGGAAGGTAGAAGGGAAGGGGCAGGGGGATGTAAGGGGGCAGGGGGATGTAAGGGGGCAGGAGAGAGGAAGGGAAGGGGGGAATTTATCTTTGTAATTGTGCACAATTACAGGTGTACTAGTTATTGTTACTTTTCTATTGCCGTGGAAATGCAAACTCAGTATACCCATGCAACGCAGCATGATTTTACATTACCAAATATTAGTTGGAATTTTCTGACTTTATATGTCATCATCTAATTTAAGCAAAATACAAACAAACACCAAGAAATACGGACTCTATTCTTTCCAGACATTTGGACATAAAATTTGGAACAATTTACCCGCTATTATGTGAGATACCAGATCTTAAATCTTTAAAAAACCAACAACGAGGGGTTTTCCAAAAGTTCTGTCCAACTTGCCATAACTTTTGCAATGTTTAATACAGAAACATGATATTAGGGTAAGATAGTATTGAAGTAATTTGCAAATGACCTTCAGAACATCAGATCATAGAAACAAAAATAAATGGTAAATTGGTTACCATGGAAACCAAAAGTCATGAAATGCAGCCTGGGCACTTTTAGAGACACAACCCTATTAAAAATGATCCCTAACATTTCACAAATTCTTAAAATAATGAACTTGACACTGAGTACGTTTCCTATATCCCTTAAAAAATCAATGCCTCAAAGTCTTCATATTGAGATCACTCTTGGTGTTTTGCAGACTTTTTGTACGCTACGGTGGGTTTTCCATAAGTTCTGTCCAACTTGCCATAAGATACCTCAGTCTTCCCGTGAAGGTCAGTTTTGGCATTGTGCAATCTTTTTTTTTCTCGAATGTGTGTTCCCTTCATTCAGAAAAAGTTTGTACAATCTTCATTTGGTTCTGTCACTCATACTGTCTCCCTTGTATGTATGATAAAAGGTTCTTACTCCCCCTGCTACTTTTTATCCAATTAAATTGAAGAAATACAACAGGTAAATAATGATGTCATCCATATCCAAAGAATTGCTTATCTCATGAAAAACTGAGAAACTGCATGAGTGATGGTAAAGTAACTGAGATGTAACAATAATACCTAGTTCCATTGTTATTAATGATTTTACAATTAACTGATTGTATTTCATAAAAAATAATTATGAATATACTTTAATTCAATAAGTCAAGACACAGGCAATGCAAGCAGGTGTTCAATTAGTTTTAAGTGAGCAATACAAAGTCTGGGCCGCATTTCATGATTTCTGGTTTCCATGGCAACAGATTAAGCTTTTTTTTAAATCTGTATATAGGATCTGATTTTTTTGGTGTTGTTTGCAAATCACGTCAATATTGTCTGACCCACACATATCATTTTTCTGCATCAACTCTAGCAAAAGTTAGGACTAGTTGGACAGAAATTTTCGAAAACCCCTTGTGAATACTTGGTTTGGCTTCTCGTGCAAGTGCAACTTTTGCAAGAGTCAAGCAGATAAATCGACTCTGACATAACTGACTAATCAATTTTATTTTATTTTATTTGGACAATTTTACATTTCAATTTTACATGCTGTTTTTAATCCTAATATCACTTGTAACTTTTGTCACGATCAAAGTCACTAGCCATTCATTGGCTAATGTTTTCATGTTCAACCACTGAGGGTAAATATGCCTACATTCATGTAGATCTATTCTTGTATTATATGGATGTATTTATAATGAGCTATAATGGAACACACACATTTCATGACAAGACTTTTTCTTCTGTCTTCTCTTCCATTTTGGAGCCCAAACATTCAAACTGATCAGGAAGTGCTTTCTGAGCATGTGCAAAGTGATTGGTTTTAACAATAGGAATAGTGAATAAGGCTGTAAATGCAGGGGGCCAGTATTTGAAGCTGCTTCTGGTTTTGTAATGTAAGAATAATAATCCACCAGGGTGTGGCGAGTTTCCAATAGATTGGCCCTCTTGTGGTGAGTGGTGAAAGCAATATAAACAAAAGGTAAGAAAGTGACTATTTTAAGTACTTTGTATGGAATTGTTATGATGCTGAGAAAATATTGGACGGCAAGGGGTCACTTAATGAGGTCAGAAGATGAGGTTGATTGACTCATTTGACCCATGGGAGTGTAGATGGCTGAGGTGATGTGGATTAAAGGCCTTGACAACCAGAGACAAATTTTGTTTCTAAGCATCACTAATTATATTATATTCTGCATCAAAATTTTAAGGCCAATCATGAAGCAGGAGATCAGTCATATGACAAGCTAATAAATAATGATATTGGTGTCCTAAAAGTGTTATTGGTGTGTGGAGAGTGATATTGGCGTGCCCCTATGCTCTCAGCAGCAACCATGCACTTAATTGCCTATTACTTATCAAACTTTTTGAAATGTCGATCTATCATTTTATGAATATGCTCATTGTAAATAATGGGAAAAATTATGTATATTTCATTGAAAAAAAATTAAGTATCATTAGAAAAACCAGTATTTTACAAATATGTATAAGTCTGAAAATTGTGGTGCAGAATATAACAAATAGTGGATGTTGAGTCGACCAATATTGAGTTTTATTGGCCTCGACCAATATTGCTGCTTTGGCCAATAAAACTCAATATTGGTCTCCTCACCATCCACTATCTATATAATATAGATATAGATAATGGATGGTGAGGAGACCAATATTGAGTTTTCTTGGCTGAAGCTGTAATATTGGTCGAGGCCATGTTATATTCTGCACCACAATTTTCAGACTTATACATATTTGTAAAAAACTGTTTTTTTCTAAAGATACTTAACTTTTTTATATGAAATATACCTAATTTTTCCAGTATTTACAATGAGAATATTTATAAAATGATAGATTGACATTTCAAAAAGTTAGATTTCCTCCTACCCAGGCCTTCCCTTCAGTAAGGCCACACATAATTGATCTTTAGCTTCTCGGATCCTCTCAAGGCACTTTTTCTTGGGTCGGTCGGAAGGACAAAAAAGAAAAAAAGGTAAAAAAATTTTTTTTTTTTTTCCACCGGCAGGAAATCTATTGTGTCGGCGGGTCCGCGAAGCTAAGAATCAATTATGTGTGGCCTAGTCGGCAATTAAGTGCATGGTTGCTGCTAGGAGCATAGGGGCACACCAATATCACTCTCCACTAGCCAATAACACGTTTAAGACACCAATATTGTTATTTATTGGCGTGTCATGTGACTGATCTCCTGCTACATTATTGGCCTTATAATTTTGATGCAGAATATTGTATAGATAGTGGATGGTGAGGCGACCAATATTGAGTTTTATTGGCCGAAGCAGTAATATTGGTCTCGGCCGTAGGCCGAGACCAATATTACCTGCGAAAGCCAATAAAACTCAATATTGGTTGATTCACATCTACTATTTGTTATATTCTGCACCACAATTTTCAGACTTATACATATTTGTAAAAACCTTTTTTTTTTCTAAAGATACTTAACTTTTTTATATGAAATATACCTAATTTTTCCAGTATTTACAATGAGAATATTTATAAAATGATAGATTGACATTTCAAAAAGTTAGATTTCCTCCTACCCAGGCCTTCCCTTCAGTAAGGCCACACATAATGGGAGACTTCTCAGTGGCTGGTGGTGGCGCTACTGTACTAGAGAGTCACTGTGACGTCACCATTGTCACAATGTTGATGTCACAACTGCAACAATGACACAATTGATGACATCACCATTGTTTACTCACTATCTAATGGTTACCCCTGATGCATTGAAGTCCCCCATTGATCTTTAGCTTCTCGGATCCTCTCAAGGCACTTTTTCTAGGGTCGGTCGGAAGGACAAAAAAGAAAAAAAGGTAAAAAAAATTATTTTTTTTTCCACCGGCAGGAAATCTATTGTGTCGGCGGGTCCGCGAAGCTAAGAATCAATTATGTGTGGCCTAGTCGGCAATTAAGTGCATGGTTGCTGCTAGGAGCATAGGGGCACACCAATATCACTCTTCACTAGCCAATAACACGTTTAAGACACCAATATTGTTATTTATTGGCGTGTCATGTGACTGATCTCCTGCTACATTATTGGCCTTATAATTTTGATGCAGAATATTGTATAGATAGTGGATGGTGAGGCGACCAATATTGAGTTTTATTGGCCGAAGCAGTAATATTGGTCGAGGCCGTAGGCCGAGACCAATATTACCTGCGAAAGCCAATAAAACTCAATATTGGTTGATTCACATCCACTATTTGTTATATTCTGCACCAAAATTTTCAGACTTATACATATTTGTAAAAACCTTCTTTTTTTTTCTAAAGATACTTAACTTTTTTATATGAATTATACCTAATTTTTCCAGTATTTACAATGAGAATATTTATAAAATGATAGATTGACATTTCAAAAAGTTAGATTTCCTCCTACCCAGGCCTTCCCTTCAGTAAGGCCACACATAATTGATCTTTAGCTTCTCGGATCCTCTCAAGGCACTTTTTCTAGGGTCGGTCGGAAGGACAAAAAAGAAAAAAAGGTAAAAAAAATTATTTTTTTTCCACTGGCAGGAAATCTATTGTGTCGGCGGGTCCGCGAAGCTAAGAATCAATTATGTGTGGCCTAGTCGGCAATTAAGTGCATGGTTGCTGCTAGGAGCATAGGGGCACACCAATATCACTCTCCACTAGCCAATAACACGTTTAAGACACCAATATTGTTATTTATTGGCGTGTCATGTGACTGATCTCCTGCTACATTATTGGCCTTATAATTTTGATGCAGAATATTGTATAGATAGTGGATGGTGAGGCGACAAATATTGAGTTTTATTGGCCGAAGCAGTAATATTGGTCTCGGCCGTAGGCCGAGACCAATATTACCTGCGAAAGCCAATAAAACTCAATATTGGTTGATTCACATCCACTATTTGTTATATTCTGCACCACAATTTTCAGACTTATACATATTTGTAAAAACCTTTTTTTTTTTCTAAAGATACTTAACTTTTTTATATGAAATATACCTAATTTTTCCAGTACTTACAATGAGAATATTTATAAAATGATAGATTGACATTTCAAAAAGTTAGATTTCCTCCTACCCAGGCCTTCCCTTCAGTAAGGCCACACATAATTGATCTTTAGCTTCTCGGATCCTCTCAAGGCACTTTTTCGTGGGTCGGTCGGAAGGACAAAAAAGAAAAAAAGGTAAAAAAAAATTATTTTTTTTCCACTGGCAGGAAATCTATTGTGTCGGCGGGTCCGCGAAGCTAAGAATCAATTATGTGTGGCCTAGTTGGCAATTAAGTGCATGGTTGCTGCTAGGAGCATAGGGGCACACCAATATCACTCTCCACTAGCCAATAACACGTTTAAGACACCAATATTGTTATTTATTGGCGTGTCATGTGACTGATCTCCTGCTACATTATTGGCCTTATAATTTTGATGCAGAATATTGTATAGATAGTGGATGGTGAGGCGACCAATATTGAATTTTATTGGCCGAAGCAGTAATATTGGTCGAGGCCGTAGGCCGAGACCAATATTACCTGTGAAAGCCAATAAAACTCAATATTGGTTGATTCACATCCACTATTTGTTATATTCTGCACCACAATTTCAGACTTATACATATTTGTAAAATAGTGGTTTTTCTAAAGATATTTAATTTTTTTTATATGAAATAAACTTAATTTTCCCATTATTTACAATGAGCATATTTATAAATTGATAGATTGACATTTCAAGAAGTTTCCATTTCCTCCTACCAGGCCTTCCCTTAAGTAATAGGCAATTAAGTGCATGGTTGCTGCTAAGAGCGTAGGGGCACCCCAATATCACTCTCCACTAGCCAATAACACTTTAAGACACCAATATCATTATTTATTGGTGTGTCATATGACTGATCTCCTGCTACATGATTGGCCTTAAAATTTTGATGCAGAATATATTTATATAAGGATATAAAAAAATACAATATCGTAAAAGTATGTTTTAGGCACAATGATTTAATCCCGGTTAAAAAATGATATTTACAAAATGAGATGGTACCATTCAGCCAGTTATGAATGATCAATGTTCAATGTTTAATATTTTTTTTACTGTAAATTCTAACACATGCACAATCATATTTTGGACATCCTGCAACTCGGCATGGCAGCTGTCAATTTGATATCTGGGCAACTTCGCAAGACGCACATAGGTCCTTCAATCAAGTCAATTCACTCATCTAACACAAAATAGTGAATTCAAATAATGTCAGAGATCATTCGCAAACAGAAACAAAACTGTGAGGGCTGCATACCCTCTTAAACGGTATCATCAAATTCAGTCAATTGGTGATGATGCGAGCAGCCAGGCAATTGAGCAGCTGTCACCACCACCGCGTCTGGGGCTGCATGAGCGGA
Source organism: Platynereis dumerilii (assembly GCA_026936325.1). Taxonomy (NCBI): domain Eukaryota; kingdom Metazoa; phylum Annelida; class Polychaeta; order Phyllodocida; family Nereididae; genus Platynereis; species Platynereis dumerilii. The sequence goes on along the minus strand of JAPTHN010000063.1, from coordinate 1,621,269 downwards.
TGGCTGTAGGATGGCAGGACGTTCATGTTATTCACGTTCATGTTCATGTTCATGTGAGAACTCATACTGCCCATGGACGTCATGGAGCTCATTGAGGAATAGGAGTTCATTGCAGCGGCAGCGTTCATGGGGGAGGCGGGCAGGGAGCTGGGGGCCATCGAGGACATACACGACATGCCGGACATTTGCGAGCCGGGCTGCATCATGGAGTTTAGGCCTGAGCATGAGCCCATGGATTGCAGACCTGAGTTCAAACCAGCATTCATGTTGGAGAGCGAACCTTGCATAGATGACATGTCCTGTTTCATCAAAGTGCCATTCATGCTCATTGGCTGACAGGGCTTCCCATCTCGCACGAGCACTGGCACGGCAACCCGCCTTGGTGAGGGCAAGGGGTTCAAGTCTTGAAGCCCTCTCTCCTGGCGAGATCTTTTCAATTTATAACGATGATTTTGAAACCATATTTTTACTTGAGTAGGTGTCAGACGAATAATGCTTGCCAAGTGTTCTCGTTCAGGGGCTGAGAGGTAGCGCTGCTGCCGGAAGCGTCGTTCCAACTCGTAAGTCTGCGCTTTGGAGAAAAGGACGCGTCGTTTCTTCTTCTTAGGGGGAACATCTCCGTCACCTTTGGAGTCTGTGACATCAGCACTGCCTTTGTCAGAACTGGTGTCACCACATTTACTATCTTCCTCCTCCTCCTCTTCCTCCTCCTCCGACAAATGGCCTCCTCCTCCGCCAACCAAAGGACTTTCTGGGGGAGATGAAGCGGGCGACAGGACTTCGTGGTTGGGGTAGCGAGGTGGAAGGGCTTGGCTGACGAGGCATTCCTGCTTGACGATGCCACCAGCCAGAGAGAGGGCGTGCTCTGTGGAGGCCGAGGAGGTGGTCGAGGGTGGGGGTGAGGTCGCCATGTGCGCCAGACCTGCAAATAAACAAAAATCATGTAAATTCAAGCAATACTTGTATATATGAAAAGCTGGTAATATACAGACTGACAACAATCAGACTGGCACAATTAATGAATCTATAGGTTATCTTATTAAGGTGCAGGTCTGCGCATGGCAACACTATATTATTGCTCAGCACACCGCATTTCGCACTTTATCGGAGGTCACATCTTTTTATATTTTAAATAGTAAACGCTGTACAAAATGATAATAATTTGCATTTTTATAACGCTAATAGCAGTAAACTGATAGCAGAGTCCGTTTGAGACCATCTATCTGACGACCCATGCAGCAGACATTCAACTGAACTGGTCATGCGTCATGAAGATGTCTGCTAAAATGGTGGATTTGTTACAAGAAATTTCAAAACAAAATATTCAATGCAACTTTTCAACCACTTCTCATAAGGTTATTTTAACATATTTGACATCAGAAAAAAGCAAATATTATCTAGTTTACAACATTGTTATCCCCTTTAATATCATTAAAACCATCAAAGCACTGTCACAAAGAACGCCGAAGCATGTCAGTCAAAATCCGGGGTGGATCCGGCGTTGGAGTTGGAGTAGCAATATTGTGATTTGTGAACAGAAGGAATCAGCCCCTTTGCACTGTCCCAATCATTTTTTTTTTCCTGATACTTATTTTAGTTCATGTACTATGCTTCAGATGTCTTACTTGGGAGTTTCTGAGCACTTCTAATGAAAAGCTAAGCAGACATCATTCTTATAATCTAGAGACCGCTTATCGCAAAATTATGTGGTTTGTGATCGCAAATATATTAAATGCACCCTTCAAAGCAAAATCCAAGTTTAATGTCATTCAGATTTTTTGTTAAGTTGGGGTATCCCTGTACACGAGCCTGTGCTGGGCAATGGAAAGGTCCCTCGCATGGGGTAAACGTGTAACATGTTGAGGGCTCCTGCTTCCCCTTACATTTCATCAATGAAACCTCATGAGTAGCCACTGCAGGCCATACAGGGCTGTACTTGACTGAACTATGTATGATAGGTCAGAAATATTCCACTTCAGAAAGTTTATAATGACAGAGGGCAGCACAGTCTCAGTCAGTCTGCTATACCAAGTGTGTGGGGAAGTTTCTGTGGCATATCTCACTCAATGTCATTTCTGCTATTAGTGTGTCATTGACCTCAACATATTTTTAGATACTTCTGGCCTCTACAATAAAATACTCAGCAATGTCATATCTACAAATTCTTAAACATCATGTGCATTTAATTCCTTAGCATGAACAGTTTATGTTCACTTAATTTGAATAATGAAAACCCACATTTTTAATCACACACATCCACACTTTTTACGAAATATCAAAGAAGATATGCCAAGTGCATCACATACACAGTATGTATCATACACACTGTATGGTGAAAAGTATTAACTCACATTTCCAATGGGACTAATAGGCTCCTTTCAACTTCTAATTAACATTACAGCTCAAGTCAAAAACATGTATCACACTGTGCATAGCATGGCGACGTATTCAATCACTCCCGAGTTTATGCTTTCGACTTCACCTCTCAACTATATCAGCAAATCTTCTATTGCTTCACGTCTTATCTCACATTTCCATACAGACAATATTTTAGGATGCTCTCCTGCATGGAGTTACTTTTTTTACAAATATTTTTCCTGAAAATCCATCTTGCATTTTATGATCATCCATACTTTTGTCATTTTGCCTTCATGGTACTACAGCAAATATCACTATATGTTACATTTGCCTCAAATCTACAAACAATCACTTCTTTGTTCACCTTTTCCCAAACTTATATCTCATTGTGTAACCTTGATTTATCCAATGGGCATTCTAGTAGACAATAAATGTTCAGAACATGTCTAGGCTCAAGGAAATATAATTTTTCTTAATTGTTTGTTGAATTTCACTCGGAAACACAAGTTGCACATTGTATTTTAGAGGAATTTATAAAGTAAAAATGTCTGTTTTTGCTGTGAGCCTGTGAGGAATTCATATCGATCAATGAGATTTATGTTAAAAGTGTCAACATATATCATCGGAGCAACTAGTCAGAAAGATTTTGCAACAAACCACATTATCATTGGTTCAGTAGCAGAAAAGTTATAGATATTTTACTAAAAAAACATGGATTTCGACAAAACCCTTAAAACCTTTCCTTACGGACTATCACTTTGATATAGAAAAAATGAGGATCAGTTCACCTTGAAAAATGCACTCTATAACTCATGATAGCCGACAAAATGTCATATTCTCTTCTTTCAACATGGGAAACATAGAGGCTGTTTGATTAGTCATGATCAAGAGAAGATCATTTGGCTCATCATAACTGATTTTAGAGTGAAAATCAGAAGCATAATCCTTTCATTTGGCTGTCACCAACAAGCAGGATTAGTCTCCTTTAATCAAATTAACATTGAAAGTACTGGGTATGATCATGACAAATCATTCGCATGATGACACACTAAGTGCCATTTTCACAGTGCAACAGTCCACTCTTTTTGTATATCAAAGTGACAGACTGTAAGTCTACATACTTCAATGAGTATGGGGGGCACAAAAGTGCCCAAATCTCGATAAATATATAGATAATGAAGCTCCATTTGAAATACTGTTTAGTATTATGTTTTTGTGATAATATATCAGAAAATTAAAAATATATATATTTTTTTACTTGTAACGCAAAATGAACCAGTTCATGACATATGACCATAAGAGCATTAAATTCTTCAAATATGTAAACACACAGTTTTTCATGCAGGGAAAAGGTGTTGTTTTGTTTACAAATGAAGCAATGCAAGGCTCCTCTTTAGTAATTCTTAGTTTTAAAATCAATTAAACCCACTTAATTATGGAAAACTCGCAATGCTATTGATTGGAAGTATATATTAAAATCTATTAGTTTATAATCTTTAACTGCAAGTTGAATTTTACATGGAATTGGGTGATCTAATAGCTTTAGCCCTCTGTGCCAAAAAGTTACAAAGCATTTGATGAGTACAATTTCACATTTTAGTTTTCAGCCTGCTCAAAAACATCATTTTGCTAAAATATCTGTCGTCATAATTCCTCAGCATATTGGGATAATACAAATCGACCAGCAGGGATTCATATCATGCATTCGTTATATTGAGAAGAAAGGCTAGCGTTGACTTATCCCATTTTTTCTCCAAACCTGTTATAGCTGAGAATGACTGGAAAATACACCCGACTTCATTACATTGTGAAGTTTTATAGTAGGTCACTACAGCGGCTACATTGGTGAATGCTCAAGCATTTTTTCCTAAAAATATGGTCGTCTTTTACTTGGTAAGAATAACTAATCAGAAAAAACCCTCAGATATTACTTTACCATGCCAAGTTTATCATATACAAGGAGAACCCAAAAAAAACATATTCACTTCATAGAAAATTTTGAGAAACTAACCAATTTTTCCGTCTTGTGAGGGTAATAACATTATAAATTCCAAACACTTTGTGTAACCTCTAAAGTTTTACTTACGTGGTCATTAATTTTGACTTTCAAATTGGGGGTTTTCGGAGATTTGATATTTTTCTTACAATTTTGGACCATCCTGAAGGGATCATTTTCATTTTAGAACAGGTCAATAATCCACAAGAAATCTACACAAAAATAAAGTAAAGCAGACATCAATATAACTGGTGAACCAGTAATGAACATCCACCATCTATTGCGTTATTAATTGATTATTTCCTTATGTTATACCCACTCGGCTTCTCAATATCAACAAGTCTACTCAATAGTTGTGCCTGATAATGCATAACTCTCCTCGTATGTCGTTAGATGCACAAATTTACCTCATTCAGGGGCAACTTACAATATACAACAACTTCATGTGGCACATCTATCCGCAATTGTGACAATTAAGTGACATTGCACTTTCTGTGCTTTATTCTGCCAGCCGCAACGACAACCAAAAAAAATTGTGAATCTATGAAAATTGAAAGTGAAATATCTCCGTAACCAAGTGAGTGATCAACACTAGAGAAAGCCATGGACCTTGATCCATCTCTAGGCAAAACAATCCACTTGTCACCGTCATCCTACCACTTTCGGTTTCTGACCTATAGAGCGGCAAAGGCAAAACTACTAAATCGGTTGGGGTAATTACCCCTTTATGAAAATGAATAAGTTTATGGTTGATATCGTTGGGTTACATAACAGTGAAAACCAGACTTTCCGATATTTATTAGCGTCAACTGATTAATGATTATGTAACACTGAGCAGTCAATCAACATGCCAATCATGTTGTTGATATTAACTATCATGTAATATCAACAATCTATCACTAACTTATTTTGACACCTTTCATCTTCATATTTACCGTGTATTTGATTATCTATCTATCTATCTATCTATCTATCTATCTATCTATCTATCTATCTATCTATCTATCTATCTATCTATCTATCTATCTATCTATCTATTTAATCTAATCTAATCTAATCTATCATTGAAGCATCAAAATGAAGTTTGTGCACACCTTATAGTTGTCATCAGGTATTTTCATGATCATTTACACAGTGCGATACTTTTGTATGAAATTAAATCGACAAGGCAGCGCAAGTCACATAATTTTAAGATCCTATGATCGGGAGGAGTTAAGGGGGTTTTGACCCCCCCCCCCCAATGCTCTTAGGACCCCCTTGAATACATTTTTTAGAGGGACTCAGAGGGGGGAGTCCTGAAAAGAAAAAACACCCCTCGAATACTAGGCTAAATGTGTATGATTGAATATGTATGCCAGAAAACAGTTGAAAAGCAGTTTTGTTCATTTCAGTAGAGCTGCCGTGTAAAAAGACTGGTAGATATATACAGTGTCCTTGTTAGAGGCTTTATTTTCCAGAAGTCAATTCAAACTTCAAACCCAGTTCCAAGGAGAAAATATGGCTGATTTTTCTGTTTTGGCATAAAGTGACTGTGCAGACAACTGGTATGGGCTACTGCCTAATCTATATATAAATTTGGTCTTCAATTATTTTTGCATCATACGCTTTGCATAGACAACAACTTTAAAGGGCCCAATTTTACCAACACAGTTAAGACCAGGCTCAGGTTCAAACCTAGTCCGTAGGCTGTAGCCGCTATATATCTCTTTCAGTAAAATGAAACAAGGTTGCTCACTCCTCACTTGGCCTGAGTTTTCCAGGAGCCCAGCATAACCTCAGACTGACCTGACCCAATTCTCTGAGCTTCTCTGATTCGCAGAGAACATTGAGATATTGGCCTCAAAGGGTTGCACCATAATGACAATGTTGTCGTATTAACATGATTAAGGGCTGTTTTGGTGTTCATGTTTGCAGTTAAGGGGATTAGTATATATATGCATTCATCCACCCATAAGCTCCAGCAAATCTTAGAATTTGAGGTTGCCAACTTACATATCGTGATCACTGACTGACTGACTGACTTGTCTGACTTTTGTTGTGCTGGTGTACCCCGGATTGGCCGGGGCAGCTCAACCACCATCTTTGTGGAGGGAGCTGCACTTTTATTTTTTGATGACTGCCGTGTGATGATGAGATGAGAAGACTGGGAGTCTGGAACATATCCTATTAATTCAGGGATTCCCAGGGTCTTTCAGTTGCCCCAGCATTGAATACTGGATATAACCCTCCTCCATTTAATGTCCCATGGGCTCGGACTAATGTGAGTTCCGGGCTTGAGATTTGAACTCACGCCCACAAAGCCAGTGGACAAGCAGTCTTGACCATTATGCCAGAGGGGAACATCAGTGGTAATATAAAATAAACACAGGATTAAAAAATTACTATTTTACACAAAAAGCTTACAACAAACTGGAGCCAACAAAACTTGAAACAGAAAACTGCATGATCTTGTAATTAAATCCAAGAAAATCCCTTCAGGGTCTTCAGGATCGAAGGTGACCTTGGGCTTATGATAATATAACAGAGAGCAATTAGTTTTTGGTTACTGTTACACCTTGTCAATATATATAGGTATACATGTAGTTATACCATTCGACACCTCTGTCAGCCAATCACATGCCAGTATTACAGGGAAATAATTCCTATATTCTTTGTTGACCAGTTATCCTCTCATGTTTGAGTGTTTGAGTGTTTGTCTCACGGTATAAGCCAGTTATTCACCATGGGATCAGGAATATGTGTTAATCACACCTCGGGCTAAAGCCCTCGGGTGATAAATCACATATTCCCTCTCCCGTGGTGAATAACCTATACATATAATTTCCTGTCGCAAACCCAAACAATAACTGTGAAAGGCATACACCTGTGCCTTGTCTGAAGTATTTTGCTTACCAGGAAGTGCTACCATTTTATCACTGAAATTGACCCTGTAATTAATTGACCTGGCTTAACTCTGTTGGTGAAATCGGGCCTCAGTAAGGTTTCAAACTACAGCCAAGATGTCTAAAGATTTTCTGAGGATCGAGACCGTCAAAAATAACAGTAGCACTTGCATTCATCGCTAACATATAATACTAGTACCCATAGAGTAGGTCGGGGCATGTGGCCCCCCTTAACTTCGACGTGCGATTTGACCTACTTTTTATGGGTGATTATTTGAATGCTTATGCTGTCAGGAAGGGACCACTTGGCTCTACTAATAACTAGTGAAACAAATGTCTACCAATTTTAATTAAGGGGTTACGGCCATTTTTGTAAAAAAATTAAAATTGCCTTCTTACCCCACCCATCGGGCAAGAACCCCCCCCTATTATAATCCTATGGCAATTCTTTTTGCGAACGCATTCAGCCTAAAAGTTGTTTCTTAGGGTTCTTCTATCCTTTTTAAGGCATTCTATTCACTTTTTCTGAATTTCAGAATTTTTCTGTTCATACTTTTATTTTTTAATATTTTTTGCCCTGTTTCAATTTCGGGCCCAATTTTTTCTATTTTAATTAGCTATTCTATCAAGTTTTAAGGTGAAGTACACATTAATAATGGTTCCTGAAGCAGCTTCGACCCCCCAGTGAAGGGGGCCTCATGCCCCATATCATGTGGGGCCTCTCGCCCCAAACCCACATATTTTAATTTGACCTCTATATTTTAAACTAAAATGCAAAAAACATGATCCAAATCATATTGATGCGATAGTCATAAAGTGAAGCAATGCAGATATCCATTATACTTTAAAAAATTTCCAAAGTTATTTCTGACAACCCCTTCAAAGAATTAGTCAAAGTTACAAAAACCATGCACTTTTTTTTCTTTCTTTAATTTCAACTGTGGTTTGGTGCTGTTTGCCCTGAAAAAAATTGTGACGTCACCTAAAACGCCTCTAGCTTCAATCCTATCAATAGATAAACGCATCAAAAATGTAAGTTTGGATATAAGCCTGGGGGGGCCTCTCACCTAACCCGGGCTTCTTGCCCCGACCTACTCTACATGGTAGCCATTGTAGATGGATGAAATTTGAGCCACATATTACCTGTAGAGATATGATTTAGAGCCTTTTCATGGTCGAATTGATAGGTGTTTTAGAAAGGTATTTAAACATTGAGAAAAAAAATGGAGAAACATATTAATAGATGGATTTTTCCCTGAATTAATAGGGTGTGTGCCAGACGCCCAGTCTTCTCATCAATCATCATCATATGGCGGTCACCAACACTGGAGAATGCTATGGCATGGGAATCTTGGGCAATGTTCCTCTAGTCTCTGCCTATGGACGCTGTTCTATGGCTGCCCTGAGCTGCATCATTGTGGAAGGCTCACCATGAATTTCATGCCTGTATTGCAGTGCATATTTACAAAAATAGAACCATGCAGTGCACAATGAGTTCAATTGATTATACAATTTAAAATTACTGAAGCACTGCTTGATTTAAACAAAGGGCATGTTTTTTCAAAGCATTAAAAATGGTTTCTACTTTCTTTTTTTTGGAGAAGTTCTGTACTGTTAGTGCCCTTCTATCTATCTATCTATCTATCTATCTATCTATCTATCTATCTATCTATCTATCTATCTATCTATCTATCTATCTAATTTTCTATCTATCTATCTATCTATTTTTTCTGTCCCATTCACTATTTGTCTGTCTATGTAGCCTTTCAGTCTGTTTTATGTTTAAAATGGTAACAATACTCTCCTTCATGTATACATTGCATATGAACTGTGTACAGAAACATTCGGAAGTTACCGCCCACTGGTCTTATGAAAAGTGAAACTGCTGCGCGAATTTCCTGGCTGTGCCAATGTGCCATTTTCATATTATTGTCCATGATCCATCTGTAAACCGGAGCTTTATTTGACTCAACTCATGCACAATTGACAATTACCCGGGTAGGAATAATAATCACCAGATGATGATCAGACCGTTCCACACAGGGCAAAGATGCCATGATGTTGTGGCGAAGGGCGCTTTACTGAATGGAGCCCACTGGATGGCAGAGTGCACAAGGCGGATGCAGGCTGCAGAGCCAGGCTGACTGGCAAGGGGGGGGGGGGCAGCGATGCATTAGCCATTGATGGAGGGAGGCAGCGGAGGCAGCCGAGGCAGTGAGCGAGGGAGCCAGTGCATGGCCAGAGACACTTTTTCTTCATTAACACATGACAGGTGCTGCTTGTGAAGCAGACCTGCTCAGCTTCGCTATTATATCTTGGGATGCCCATAAAAGATAAACATCTCGTTTATACAGGACAGAGTGCGGGTGCATAGACCTGCCTAAATGCTGCCAAAATCAGGACAAAATAGGCCCCCGATTATCTAATGTAGAGAACAGTTAGGAAATCAAATCATCTGAACCAAGTGCGATATTCGATCTCATTGTATCTTTTAAATCTCGGTTATATATATATACTGAATCAAAAACGTGCCTCATCATTGCAAGGGATTTGAAAAGCCAGAACAGACAAGCCAACCAGGTGCTATAGGTGGTCGGTCGTCGCAAAAAAAAAACGCCGATTATAGGATTTTTTTTTTGTCGCCACAATGATGTTTGTTTTTTACCAGACATTTACACGTAATTTTCACCAAAAAATAACTATTAGGTAAAGTTCATCATCAAAATTTTACGGGCCAACTCCAGGGATTATGCCACATTTTTAGACCAAACTCCAGGAATGTTTTGGTTGAATAAGGGGGCTACTGAGCCGAGCATAGATAGGTGTACACTTGAACATAGTAAGTCCCCCTAGACCAAGGGTATACAATTGTGAAGAATGCCAAGTGTGCAATTGTGAAGTCTGTAGAAATGGTTGAATCAGTAAAACAGACTTCAAAATCAGGTACAGTAATATAAAAAAATATATACAATACTGAGATTGGGAAAACCAAAACTGTATCTACAACTTCATTTCACATATATAGGCTAATAGGCCTATACACTGAAAAAAAAGGGATTGTCTGATATCAGACAATCAATTTCTAATATGTGTCCGATCAAGCAATTGTCTAATCCAGACAATTGAATTGTTTAAACAAGACAATCAATTGAATGAAACAAACAAGTTCTTTGACATTTTAAACCATTCAATTGTCTGGATTGGACAATCGTTTGATCAGACACATATTAGACATTGATTGTCTGATATCAGACAATCCTCCTTTTTTAGTGTATTTCTTTTAAGGAACGATTTAACCCATCTTAGGTACACCGTTGTAGGCCTATTTGAATTCTTCAGACAAGCTATTAAATTAACTTCTGTTCGAAAACAAAGTTCAGTTGAAGAAGTCAAAAATTTACTGAATTCATTTCTTAGCATTCTAACAGAGGTCTCCGTGGGTTTTAGAAGATGACTGGTAATGTTATAGGTACCAGATACCAGTTCTGCAAGTCTCATAATAATGCATCATTGCAGTTTGTTTCACCAATTCATTGTCATAGGTCTAATTGTATTATTGACACCTGGACCAAAGTTCAAAATGGATTATTATGGCAATCCCAACATAATAATTTACTGTAGGCTACTTCGAATGCATATTTATTCAATTTTGATAAATTTGTAAAACATATTAAAAGTTATCAACTTGGATATTATGAAAAATTTAAATAAAACAATTACTGCATGATGAAAAATGTAATTTTTTTTCTGGCAGAATTCTTCAGTTGAAAATACATGTCGAAAACCGTGAACAAACGAAAACCCCAAATTTTTCTCAAATTCATCCACGGCACCCAATTTCATCAGAAACTAAGCCTGCATATGACCTTGGAGCAACTATAGCAATATAATTACTCAAGATATTGTGAATCTGTGATGACAATGTTTCAGTTGCATAATTTGACAACGTTGTTAAATGTTACAATCCAACACTGTAACAAATTGCTGTAGTTTGTACAGTGAATTACTGTAGAAACTACAGTAAGCTGCTGTACAACTCTGATACAGTAAGCTACTGTAGAAGCTACAGTAAACAAAACTCTACCGTAAGACTTACTGTAAATGTTACAGCAAGCTACTGTAAGCTTCATATTACGGCAAATTGCTGTAGATTTTACGGCAAATAAAACTCTACTGTAAGCCTTACTGTAAGTGTTACAGCAAGCTACTGTAACCTTCATATCACGGCAAATTGCAGTAGATTTTACAGCAAACAAAACTCTACCGTAAGCCTTACTGTAAATGTTACAGCAAGCCACTGTGAGCTTCATATTACAGCAAGATGATTTTACAGTAAGCAAGCCACTACTGTAATCCAATATCACACTACTGTAATAACTACATTAAGCCATTGTACTGACAGTTCATTCCTTATAAAGGGAATATACCAAATGTGTCATGTCCACAAGCAATGGCTTAGCATTAAGTTCTAATTGGAGATATTATATTGGAAAATAGCCATCCCTCATATTTATGTTCATGAAATATGTTTTTAAAATCATATCAATATTGTTGTAGACATACATGTATTTGTATCACAATGTTCACCCAACTATCTAGTATAATACTTGATTAAAATATATAAGTATTTCAAATGTGGAATACATGATATTTAGGTTTTTTTTTTATTATTCTCTAAAATATATGAATTTTAAGATTCAATATGGCAAATTAATTTATAAAGATGAGATACATAGGAAAATGACTTTGAAAAAATCTGTATTGTGTAGCATTTGATTGACAAATTAAAACTGTACTGTATTACATTTGTAGGATGTTCATTTATTGAATTGCTAAATACACTCTAGATAATATCTAAGGTCTAAATGAAATAATATCAAACTATACACAATTGTATACTAGTAGTAATTTCTCAGGAATACCACAAGGTGTCACTTTGCATGCATATTATATGAGTATGGCATCAATTAAGGGGTAATTAGAGGGGTAATTAGAGGGAAATCACTGACGCAGAACTGTGACCCAGTTACATAAACTGAATTTACTGGCAGTATTAGACAATTGTATTAGAGTCATTCTTGGACAGTAATTCAAAGGAAGAGGTGGCACTGTTGTGTGGCTCCATGTTTATTTCTTGTTTTAGCAGTGGAGTTGAGTAAACATTGACTGGGTAAGTGTGTTGAATAAACTAAGTGTGTTCATGAAACATTCAATTAACTGATTCTTTATTACTTGAAATGCTTCATCAACTCTAATTATTTTCTTCTTTTTAAGGAGTCCAAAGGACCAGTTACAGGATATTTTACTGAAGCCTGAAATGCTGTTCAAAATTATGGAATTTCTTCTACTTTAACTACTGTTTCCATTTTAGCATCTCATCAATTTCATTGGTCATTCTGTTTATGGACATGTTTCACCAATTATCTTGTTTAAATAAAATTGTCCCTGCATTTGAATAAAGTGGTCCCAGTAATATCACACACCCCAAAAGAACTACAGTATAGAAAAATCTTACTGTAAAAACTACAATAATCAGCTGTAGTTAAAACTGCAGTACAAGATCCCCTTCCTGTAAAAACTACAGTAATTTACCGTAATACTTATACAGTATGAAAATCTATTACTGTAAAAACTACGGTTAGATGCCGTTTTCAAACTACAGTAAGATATATTGATTGCTGTAGTTTTTACAGTAAGTACCGCACAGCAGAATTACAGTAGTGATTTTTGTTGCTGTAAAAAACTACAGTAGTTGCCGGCAAGTGGGTCTGCCGGTAGTTACTGTAGTTTTCTACAGTAAGGTTCTTACAGTGAAGGTTGTAATAAACTGCAGCGTTTTATTGCAATGAGATTTGCCGAACTGATACTGAATGATAATTATATAGCCTATAGGAATCTACTGCAGTGGATATATATAATATACACAGCTATATATTTATTCTTACAGGCTGCCTGCAGTATATATGAAACTAATGTAATTAATTTTGATACATTTTCAGTATTACGCTTAATAGTTTCATTAGCCCATAGGCCTATCTTTGTTTTAGAGCTGTTTGCTGAGTAGCGTTCCAAACTGTTTCAAAATCAACTTTCAACTTGGTCGTGTGATGTCACAGACTTAAAATCGTTTTGTTTGTGTTAGTTATGGTTAGTCAGCAGATAATCAGTGCTCATCATATCTGGCAGCATAGGTGACAATAAAACAAACTAATTAAATGACTTCAGACACTCCATTGAATAAGAGGATTTGGAGACCAACAGAAACTGTCAATGATGTGGCAAAGCCAGTTTGTAAGTTTAAAATTAGAAAATTGATTTTTCCAGTGGATCGCCAATTTAAAAAGAGCTCTAAGTGAAAAGTTTGATTAAACATACCCACTAGAGATAATAGGTATGTAGCCATCACGTCTTTCAAAAGCCAGCATATGAACTATCAACAGGCCAACCTCACATGCGCACAGAGAGTGATATGGCATCATTTTTGTAGACTTGCAATTAAATATTAGGCCTACACGCATTCAACAATAGATAGGTTTAATTCAACAACACCCATGCCATGGGCAGGGTTTTTTTTTGCTTCTTGACTTCTGGAGCATGTTTTGACTATATTTCAGAATTTCAGCAAAATTTTCTGGCTGCAAGCAAAACGTGGAGCGGCAGTTGCACATCGATGCATTGGCAGCCCCGGGTTGCAGCCCGTCAGTTTGTTACATGGAAAAAGTGGACTGTTGCACTTTGAATCTGCACTTTGAGAGTCATCATATTGGTGATTTCTCATTATCAAAGCATCTGTTTCAATAGCACTTTAGTTTGAAGAGGCAGATGTAGTATGTTGTCTGACAAACCGAAGGATTATTCTTCGACTAAAATCTGTTTTAACAAATCATGTAGATTATGACTAGTTGTTGGCTTCCATGGTTGCAGTGCCACAAGTTCAATCATGACACTTCATCAGCTGCCATTAACAAACCGTAATAGGCCAATCCGTTAAAAGTCATGTTGTCTGCAGTGAGGGCTCTCATGCATTTACCAGATTAGAAACTGCAGTGCTAACTAAAGCGTGAAAGGTAAATACATCGTGTCAATTTTAGAAAAAATACGAAGACCAATAAAACTATAATGTTGCTCAAATGATTGCATTTGCACAGATTAAACGCAGGCCGTAGCCGGAAGGCCTATGGAGGTGCAGACCAAGCAGGGTAGATCCAAAAAATAATGTCAGACATCATGATGTATAGCCACGCTAACTTAATTTTGTTAGTGATGAAATGCATTAGGTTGGGGATGGTACCGGCTTTGTTATAGCACCCAGACTTATTTATTCAAGCGACAGGCCTATCTTTATTGGTTAAATGGGTCAAATACCACTCGTCGCAACATCAATACATCCTCGAAAAATGATATTCCTGGAGCGAAATTTTGCAATTTGCGGTGAACTGTCAGAATGCGGGTCACGTTTGGTGGCCAGACCCAAGCCTCTGCTCCGACTTGTCACTGCTGGTCTCGGCCGAGCCACCCTCCGCCTCGATTAGCATACAGGCAAATACACCAAGTGCATATCACGGGATCTGTCAGAACTCAAGTCGAATGTTAGCAAAATGTTTGTGGATTTGCTTTGTCCATGCCAAGGGCACAGTTGCAGAAGTGTCAACCCCCCCCCCCCCCTTGTAACAAGGAGTGGAGCGGCAGCAATACCACAGGCCAGAATATTCCTGCAGAGACGCGTTATTGTTTGGGGCCTTGGGGAAAGGGGAGGGGGGCAATAATATCCTTATTCAAGATTCAAAGTGAAAATATTTCCTTACAAATTAATAAAATGCACGATAGCGACACTACCTAAAGGCCTATGCCCTTTATCACCCATGACCGTGATTTTGAACCAAAAGAAATTGCCCATAAAATGAATTAAATTTGAAAAGTGATCTGCATGCTCTGGTTGTGTGTTACGCTGTGATTCCACAGCTAGGACCATTAATTGAAGGTGTTCACTCGACCAGTGGCCACCACTGCGTCCCGGCCATGCAGCTAGTGATAATCTAATCCCGTTATATTATACATGTCAGGCAAACAGATTTATCTGTGGAGCTTCGGGAACAATCAGCACAGCATATATACACTGTGATAAGCCGACCAGTTGGTTGGCGAGGGTTAAGGATCACGACTCCCGCCTGGAATCGCTTCCATTTTCGAAGTGTGCATTAGACCTTTGCACGGCACTGACTGTTGTGTTGTATCAATTGGTCGGACCAGAACAAATTGTTTGTAACAATTATCTGAGTGTATGAAACGTCTGAGTGGGCTTTAAGCCAGGTAGTTGACGCTGTTCGATTGGTGCATAATTCATGGAGCAGGGCGGCCGGCTATCAATTGGCCAGAAGCGAGTGGCATGGCCACTTAATGGGTGTTTTTCGATCACCACGTGATTCATGGCATCACTCAAATGATTCAATGTTCGTGTTTGATTGCCCTATAGTGAGCCCTGCAGTGGCCAGCTTAAGTGCCTAATTCATAGGGTAACTAGAACTGCTCTGTGTTAACAACCCCTGCCATTAATATTAACCCTGCATAAGCCAAGCTTTGCAACCAACCTATTTCTATTTCGCTCATGTTTAATTCAAGTCATCTAATTATTATGGAAGGATTAAAAAGGTAAATCAGGCCAGATCGGAAGCCGTCAGGCATCTGGTTCACGCAGCCTTTTAACCCTGCGTTTTACGGCACAAACGAGCTGAAATGAATTGGCGAGGGAAAGGGCAAAATAGCAACTTACTGTTATAGTGCAGGGCCTCCGAGTTGTGGTGCAGCCATCGTGCGTAAGGGTTGTCGGGCTGGTCGTAGTAGGCCGGGGGCGCGGGGCCCACTTCTCCAGCGGCGGCGGCAGCGGCAGCGGCCACCAGCAGATCCCCGGGACTGCCCACCCCTGCGACGGGACTGCATCCGTCTTTGGACTCAGGTAGATCCAACAAATCCTTGACGCTGAAACTGCTGCTCTTCACTCCATTCATTGCAAGGTGAGTATCCATCTAGACGGTGTGGGAGAGACAAAATACAAAGTGAGTGTTTGATCAACTGGACCAGTGCTCCTGGCTGAGATGGACAGAGAGATAGTAGCGTGTATCTTATGGCCTTGTCGCCTGCAGTTGCTGTGCACTCCTGGATGGACGCTTAACTGGCCTCCACTCTTCCACGTGCTTCTCATGAGCACCTCTACTCAAATCCTGTGATTTCGGTCGTCCCTACAATTATAGAGCAGAGCCGCCGGGCAGAGCTTGGCTGGGCTGCTTGGCTGTTGGGGGGGGGGGGGTATTGTGACAGCTGCCCGTCAGGCCGGGGGCGTGGTCTTGGTCCTTTCTCATTGGTTCTTCCCAGAAGACCCTCCCAAACAAGTCCCCTCTCTCCCTGCACATGCTGCCTCCTGCCTGCCTCCTGCCTGCCCAGTGCAGTGATTTGCCTGATCACTGCCTCCACTGCACTTGTTCTCAGCTTGTTTCAAGTAAACAAGTTCAATTCGTTAACTCTCCACATCATTAAATCAGCACTCCAGAAGAGCCCGGGCCCAGGCATGGAGAGTGCCCCTGCGGATGACACCAGGCTCTTACCAGGCCCACTTGACATGCATCGTGAACAGGCCGCTCTCGGTGCAGGAGGCAATTGGGCTAATGAGACATATCATTATTATATATCCTTAATTGCAAGCCCGTAATTCCACCCAGAGGTATTTTCAGGTGTATGGCTGCATGAGAATCGTCACAATTATGAGAGTGGCGGATTTTGGAACCACTACATTGTGCCCCTACCCATAGAAACTGCCTTCAGGCCTATAAGGTAATATTTCTAAATAAAAGATAAATCTGTTGACCCACACGTGTTCATACAATTATAAAATGAATGAGGCTTTTCTACACTGAGAGATAGCGAAGGGGCTCTTGTCTGCATCAATCCCTGTTCCTGCATCAATACAGGACGCTATATAATACATGCCCAAAATATGTGAACAATTTAAGCGGGAGGTAAGTAATTGCACAGTATTGCAGCAGAATAGGGCCACAAGTGCTCACTCGTGCATTTGCATTACAGCTGGGGAATATCTGGTGATCACCAAAAGTGATGTCGTGTGGGACTGTTCAGTCTAATCGAGTACTTTCCATGAGAGTGGATCGTAAGCTCCCATATATTTTACAAAGTTACTAAGTTACTTAATCAGGCCACTTTATGATAGGAATATAGGCTTTTTTCCTATTCCCTCCCCCCCCCCCAGAAAAATACAATCATCTACTTTTCTCAGAGGATTGAGAGCCCAGGCCCAGCCATGGAGCTAGAGTGTCCCTGCGGATGATACCAGGCCCACTTCCAAGTTGTTTCGGAAAGGTACTATTGGAGCATAGGTATAAGAATGGATACATTTGAAATGATGCACCATGACAGCCATCAAAAGCAATAATTCATTCATGTCAAAACTTGAAAAAGTATTGAATATCTGTCAATCAGACCACACAAATGTACGACTACACTAAAAAGGTGTGGTATGTGTACACGATTTCAATTATGTAGTGAAACATGTAATGTTTTGCCATATCAATGTTAAAATCCTCAAATAAACTGTTTAATATGGAAGCAACCTCGGTGCTCATCTGACTAGATAAAAACATATGGGGTCATAAAGGATGATATTTGAAGCATGTGGAATACAAATGCCTGCCAATTTCCTTGCTCTACCACACATATGGGTCAAACCCTTTGGTCAGTTAGTGAACCCTTCTTTCCATTGAAATGACATTGACCCAATGAATGACCCATCCTAACTCTAGGTACAGCAAAACAAATTGGAAGCTATTGTTATCGCACTTACCTCATATACCGTCCTTTATGACCCAGTATGTTTTCATCTCAATTTTTTTGAGAATTCATGCTCCCACAGGCAGTTTGGTTGAGGATGTTTACATTGACCCAATGGCAGAACATCACCCGTTTCACTTACTTACAGGTTGCACTGTAACCATGACCGAGTCTTGGTGCGAAAAAATGAAAAAAAAAATTGTTAAAAATGTTTTCTTACTATTTCAAAAAGGATAGAATAAACATCAAGCAGACCATCGAAAGGCACAAGTACACTCTATAGCCTATGTATACAAAATTTCATCCATGTATATGCAATACTGGACGAGCTTTGGCGCAGGAACAAACAATTAGGCTTAATATTTTGAATTTGTTTATCAATATTTCAAAAGATACAGGGTGGGGAGCCAACATTTTCCATGAACTTCCTTGTGCTAAAAAAGCATCTCACATCTACAGGAAAATTGTGAAAACAATACAGCATAATCATTAAGATATCAGCCATACATGTGGAGGGCTAGAATGAGCTGTGATTAAAAATGACTCCACAGGAGACAATAAGGAAGAGGTGGTCAGATTTTCTTCAGTGCCAAATGGACTAAAAAATAATCCCTGACATAGTCAGAGTGACCTCTCAATCGGAATACAATATCATGAAGGCAATCAATGATGGGAAAAGAATAAGAGGGAAGTCTGGGAGTTTGCGGAGAGAATTAAGAGAGGAATGGAGCATTCCTGGAGTCACTGACGACAAAACTGACAAGGTACCTGCAACCTCCATGAGAGAGGTGGTTGAAGAGCTTTAGGGGGACCTCAAGGCTGCCAGAGCGGCTATGCAATATGAAATGATTTTGGCCTGAAATCATATGAAAGGACCCCAAAGACACCATTGGGCCTATTCCATGAAGGCCAGAAGATAGAAATGGTGAAAAAATGATGGGCTACATTAGGAAGTATAGCTCGATATTCAATTTTTTTTTTAAAACTATAAACGTTTGGTTGTGGATTCTATTGTCAACAAAAGAAATGGCAAATTCTATATAAAATCAATAGAAGATTTCGATGGGACATTCAGGGCAAAGTATCCAGCTCATGCAATGGTTTCGGGAGTCATGACTTCAGATAGAAAAGTTATGCTTTATTTCTTTTTCATGCGAGTAAAGGGGGCCGGACCTGATGCATACTAATAGGTCCAGTGATGTCATGTTTTGCCATGGCTGGATGGGAATTACCCTAATGGCAACTACAGGCAGACTTAGGATGGTTCTCCATGCCTTATGGCCAAGAAAGTTCAGGATTTCCACTTAAAGAAATTTCGGAGACTTCTGGGCAGCCAACTTCTGGCCCTTCTCCAGCTCGGACCTTAATTCCTGTTACTTTTCCGTGTGGGGCATCTTAGAATAGTTGGTCAACAAGACCTGTCACCACGATGTTGTTGTCCTCCTTCCTGTCTTCGTGGCTCACGGCCTCAAAATATGAAGGCGCTTTTTTTCAAAGCATCACCAAGTTTAGACGGCCATATTGAATTTTTGATTGGAGATAATACAAACTTCACAAAAAGGATCCTTTTTGTCTTGTTTCTAAGGCCTGAGAATATGAATTTGTAATGACTTAGCAAAACCTTTCATTTCGACTGAAGTTTGAAATATTCCAAATTTTGAAAAATTTGCTTCCTCGCCTTGTAAAGTGCATCCCAATGTGCCCCGTGTTCAGTGTCCCAATGAGCCCCGATGTGACTTTTACACCAAAATGCTAATTTCTCAGGCACAAGTGAGTGTGTTTATCACGATAGCAATTCATAACTGTTCATTGCAATCTATAAAATTCATACAAGCATTGAGAAAGACTGATTGTTCATGGTTTGTCCAGAGAATGGTTTGAATTGGACCCTTCTGAATTTACTTTAGGAGTAGGAAAACAAACTTCTCCTCATCATACTTCTGCAAGTTGCTGTAATTTGTCTATAAAATGGTAGAAAAATCTGGATGTGAAATTACAAGGTATGATGGCACTACCATATCGTATACCTTGCCAGGAACCAAGAAAACTCACCGTCCCGTAGTGCCCCACGTCCCAATGTGCCCCGGTTCTGATAAATTAAACTTTTAAGATTAGTCAGGATTCACTAAAAGAATCTAAATTTGTCAAAATACAGTCTTCAAAGCTATTTGAACATGGCTCTTTTTGGCCAGGTCTGCAGACGTGTATACTATAAATACCTGTGTTTTAACATTTTTCAATTGCATATATATACACATACAAAGGAAGCAGGGCATAACCAGAAACCAGGAAGGGGAGGTTTGGTTCTAGATGACCTTGGTGAGGCCCGCAGAGCCGAAGCCTATTCGGCAGGGGGTCTGGGATTTTATGTTGCTGGATATTGATTCTGAGCAGTTACATGGTCTTGTGTGGGAGGAGATGGAAGGTTGGACGTCCTTTAAGGCCTTAACATCACATGTGAGTCCTAAGTCTCACATCTCCTTACACCTGACTCGGGTTTGTTTTGTTGTAATTCCCCTGCCCTTTGCCAAGTCAGGTTCTGGGATCTCAACACTTAGTAACTCACCAGACTATTTGTTACATTTTTTCTCTTGTAATTTTATATGTAATATGGCTATTATATTTTCATGGAAGGTCTGGTATAAAAAGCTAAGAATTCTGGTTTTTTCAAAACTTTTCTGTCACTTACCACTGACGATTTCTGATTTCGACACAACAGTTGAATTCGACCTGCACACTGGGGAGCTCTCAAGTGCTTCTTATGTGTGCATCACTTGGAGTATAATTTGCTATAGTGTCAGCCAAAATGTCAACAACTTGCTGGACTGATTCGATCACTAGCCAGGCAGGTTGGTGAGTGTCGAATTCAGCTGTCATGCCAAAATTAGATGTTGTTGATGGTATCATTATACAAACTATATTTGAGAATTCCCCCTCACTCTGTGCCATGATCATGATACGGCAAAAATGTCCAATAATGTTTTTCAACGTTTTTTTTGTACTTTGGATTGGGATATTTGTCATAATTGTCAAGTGGCAAGGGAGTGTGTGAAACTACCCCAATTGGCCAACATGCTACTTGTTATGGTTTGTCTCTTGGTAAAGCATAGGAATGCAAATTAGTCTCTCAGAAGAAACATCATATATATATCAAAGCTGACCAGCAGACATTCCACCTATTTATAGTCTTGACCTTATTACACTAAAATTGCAACAAATGGAATTTATGTTCAGAATAGGCTGGACCTAAAAGGTACGAGTCAAAGAAATATTTCAAATTTTTCACAAAATCTGCGCTCATTGTCCCGTAAATATGGGTCTGACGTCTAGGAAAACCCCTGGAACAAACTTTTTTAAATTGTATTTTCGCATCATGTTCACAAGAAATTGGCACTTGTCAGGACTTACTTTTAGAAGTATGGTAAATGTGACTTAAGTTTTGGGCCAAACGGGGGGACCCCTACATCCCCCCTTGGCTACGCCCCTGAGATGAAGAGATTAAAGTTCATTCCAATCTCAGTTAACATGTTAGCTCAGCACAACTTCGCTGATGTGTAATTAATTTAAATGACCCCAAATCAGTTGATGACTTAAACTTATGATGGTCATTGGAATATTTTTGGTTTAGTTCATTTCAGCTAGTGTCAAAAGGACAGACCAAGAAACTACTGAAAACGACATGCTTTACCTATATAGCTCTATATCAAACCTGTGCATAACATGGTGAGTGCATGTTTTGGCTATATTTGAACCTAATAACATGTAAAAGACAAAAAATGCTGAGTCTAAATCCAGGGCATGGATTAGCATGTTCATAGTTAGGGGGAACCGGGGCACATTGGGACGCTTTTAACGTCTACTAATTTTGCTCAATGCTTAAAGCACGGAATAACTCAGAAGTTTGCATGAATATCACCAATACTATTGAACTTAAAGTCAAGGCATAATAAACTAGACTGCACCTATCCTTTTGCAGCCAGAGAGTCGTAAAAATTACTGTTCCAATGTGCCTGGCCCAGCCGGGGCACATTGGGACATCAATTAAAAAAACATTTTAACACTCCATGTGCAATAGATATCACATATAAGTAGTGCGTAAAACAATATACAGTACATTAACGCCTTGTAGTGGATGTGAAATTACAAGATATGATGGCACTACCATATCCTATACCTTGCCAGGATCCAAGAGAACCTCACCGTCCCACAGTGCCCCACGTTCCCGCTACCCGAAAGGTTCCCCAACCTTAGGTTAAATAATAATTATTTTTAAATTATTATTATTTTTAAATAATCATTATTTTTTAAATAATAATTATTTTTAATTATTATTTTTACGATGCTTTTTCTTGGGGATAGGACGGAGAACCAGCTCTAGGCTTCTTGGCATGCGCATGCATACCAATAATACCCTATAAGACAATACAAGCATATGCAATCCGAATTTGGAGATGGCAGAAGCAGGGTCATTTTGCAAATAACATACAGATGTGGTGCAAATGCAATAGTTGACTTTGTACATCTCACTTATTTTGATAATGTTGTGACATGCAAATCATTTTTTCCTTTATAGTATTTGCATATTTTGAAATGCGTAACTAGTGGGAGCCCATTCCAAAATCACATGATAAATTCTAATTAACATAAATCTATGGCTCCATGTCCTACTCAATTATGAAATTACTCGCCATATTGGAAGACATTTTCAAACACGGTCAGTTTCCCAAGATTCAAGCCTTCACAAAACAGTAGGCCTACCACAAAGGAAGCCCAAGAGTAATTTGCTATAAGACTTCATTATAATCTCTTCAGAGATTCTTACTTTTCCTATTTTTATTATTTCATCTCTGAAAAAAAAAACGATTATCTCAGAAAAAAATTGTGATTATTTAAAAAGTGACCATTTTTAAACTCAAATCTCTATTGCGTCCTACAACAAATAGTACAACACGCGGAATTTCATGATAAATTTGATGACCAATAAATTATTAGAAATAATTTAAAAAAATTTTCTTTATGTCTGGCGCAGGTTTCAGGAGAACTGAACGAAATTGAGACATGCAGATTTTGAACATACTTTGATGAATTATCCTGTACCGACAAGAGTCTCATGAAAAATTGACATCCCAAAAGTTTCTTGTATAAAGCTGCATGGAAGTCACCACACCTAGGCCTACAGACCTGATGTAATGTTAGGTCTACAATCCATATAAGTAAGGACCTGTCATGTAACTAAAAATTTCAAATTTCTATTGGCTAAAATCTCAGTACCTGTTTGAGATGCCCAGAACCCATATAGTTTGACAGATAGATCAACAGATAGATCAACAGATAGATAGATAGATAGATAGATAAATAGATAGATAGATAGATAGATAGATATATAGATAGATAGATAGATAGATAGATAGATAGATAGATAGATAGATAGATAGATAGATAGATAGATAGATAGATAGATAGATAGATAGAATTAGTTTCATCCTCAGCCTCAGTCTTGCTCAAATGACTTCCACGTCGAAATGTAGCACTTCTGACTGCTAATTCAATAGATTATATTGTCAGGCTTGAAATATTCTAAATTGAGTTAGATAGCTGACGGTAAGCTACAGTGTCCATGACAAGAATCATTTCCCCAGGTCCCAAAAGCAGTTTATAAAGAAATCGGAGCATATGGTTTTTGAAATGTGCGCCGATGACCTTAAGATTGTCAGCGACACAATTGCCCTCCGTCCTGGCAGATAGGTTTGAATTCTTGAGTAGGTGTTGGGCCGCACTATTCGGCGGTATGCTTTTTAGTCTCGTTTCAGGGGTTGGGGGAACGGTGGGACAGAGGAGGAGGGTTGGGGGTTTATTGAGGCAGTTGAAGGCAAGGGGCACAGCCAAAGGCATAGCCAAGCAGAGCTAGCTGGTCGTCGGGGCAACCAGTTGACAACCCCCGCATACCCTGCCTTTCTCAACCCTTTTGGGGCGAATTTCACGCTTGCTCGACCCCAATCAAGGGCTAGAGAAACAGAGACACGGCCGAGTGAGCAGGACAAATTTAAGCCATCGCATATTTACGATGATGAAGCATCCGAGTCAGATACACGGCTCGGCCTTTGTGCACTTCCTTTGAAGAGTCTCTTTTTTCTCCTTGACTGGTCTCCTCAGCAACATTTCTTTCAACTAAAGCATCTGTAATTCTCTCTGGCCAAGGAAACCGTATGGTGAAAAAGACTCAATATGTTGCACGGTTGTCATGGAGGTCGGTTAAATGACTGGGGTCCCGGAATAAATGTGGTGACTCCAGGAAGGATAGCCAAAGGGGGAGGGGAGTAAAGCAGTCTAGGTCCACCTTGCCTTGGGTAATTGAAACGTCCATGTTGGTTTTATCCTGCTTGGTCTACCATCACCCCATACTATGGGGCCAATAGATAGGAATGAGATCCTCCGGTGCGATTTTAATCCTTCTGTAACAGTAACAGACCCTCCAGAGCAATGTATACACATGCAGGAGTGTCAGAATGCCAAAACATTGACTTTTCTGAACCATTTATAACATTTTTGCAATTTGGGACTCTACTACTTGTTGGAATAACTTCTTAGGGACAGGTTGAATCAGGTACTATACTGATATTTCCAATAGTTACTTCGCAATAAGTTCCCCCTGTTTTCAAGTTTGAGTGAATGTTCATGGAGTTGGTCATTTTACATGTATTTTTCTAAGTTCAGAACACATTCAAGGACAAGTAGGGTTACAGGAAGACTTATTCTACAATATGTAACCCTTGATTGCTTTCAGACTTCATTCAACTCTTGTCAAAATTATATTTTGTGGCATAATAAGACCAAAATTGTTTCCAGTGTATTGAATATAATATTATCAGAGAAGGCGAAACTATCCTATAGATGAAAAATAACGTTATCCTTCATGAGCAATTGAGTCATTTTTTTTGGTGACTCAAAATGGGCTAATATATAATCTGATTAATTAATGTAGGTAAATGAAAAAATATCAGTTTGGCAGTCAACTGCTGACCAGGTTACTTGCGTTTTAAAACTTGTAATTGGCCGCCCAGAAGCAGCAAACATGTGTCAGCTGCTCTGATAGGATGTGTTTCATGATTTTCTTCATTCAAAACAAAAACTCATAGGATCGTCTCTCTCCATGCTTACAGCAATTTAGCTGTTATTTGAATTTTGAAGGTCCACAACATTGTTCAGTTATGTAATGCTTTTATAAACATTGTATGTCGTAGTCATTTTTTTCCTTCAACTCAAGCCAAAGAAAATATAACATATTTGCTCAAGCTACCCCTCAGTGGCAAAAAAAGTTCTCCGTAACGTGGGGCATTAATAACAACATGCTTCAGCTGGTGAACATGTTTCCACACCTTCATTTCTTGGATTTATTTAAAAACTCAGGATTGTTTCTCTTCAGAGCACACCAAATTGGTCCGTAGGATCGTTATTCCCCTGGGAGGATGGTTATTTGCCCCATGAGGATTAAAATCGCTCCAGAGGATCTCATTCGTATCTACAGGGTGACCATATCTATGTTAAAGTATTTACAAGGCTTTGCACATTAGGCCTACAAGGCTGTGGCTCACATGTGCATGCCTGGATGGCAGGATGGTCGAGAGACATGGAGTTGGCCTGGAGACAAGGCGGAGACGACGTGTTTGCCTTATAAACCAACGTCCTTCCATGCACCGAAAAACTTGAAGCAGAGGAAGAGCCAGGTTTAGAAAGTCAACAGAAAGTCAACAGGACGAAGCGTTCCAGTGGAGAACCAACATGGTCGGCCGGGGCCTCACTGGCACTCGTGATTGATTGGGAGACACGGGGCGACTGGGCAAACTCATGGGGGAAAAAATAAAGACAAAGTGACATAATGTTCAGGGAAATCCCAGACTGGTGGGGTTCTTCTCTGTGTATTTAAGCTGATCTTAAAGCGACGTTACACATATGAGCACTTTAAGGAATTGAGGAGAAAAAAAGGAGATAATAAAAAGATAAGGGAAAATAAAGCGATGGCACTGAGACTGAGTGAGAGAGAAGATAGATGAGCTTCGGCCACAAAGGGAAATCATATTTACCTCCAATTGTCAAGACAATCAAATAGAATGAGTTTAGTGGCTGCATCTCCCACCACAGGTCCTGTGTTTTGTTTGGACGTTCAAATTGGCCAGCATAACATGATATCCGTAGCCGACTTTTAGATGTTTATATTTACATCTTCTTGAGCTTAATTTGCAGTGTGAATATAATATTGAGAATATTTCATCAATAAGCATGATTTTTCAAGATTTAACTGAACCCGACAACAGAGTTATTTGAAAAATTTGACTTTATCAAATCTTGTGAAATCCCACCAATAAGTATTTGTTTGTTTTGGTCAGCAGGTTTGGCCCAGACGCAGAGCTTATATGTGAGTTTAAAAACTTTGTTTTCCCCTTTCCTGCTAAATTCTGAGGGATTCAAGTTGAACCATTCTCTGTTAAATGGCGAAAGGTCAAGTTTTATCAATGCTTCTATAAGATCGAGACATTACCTATAGGAATGATCAGCAGTTACTTATCTGATTACAGCGACACACTTTGATATAGAATTAAAGTGAACTGTGGCACTGTGAAAATGGCACTTTGTGTGTCATGCTGATGATTTGTCATGATCACACCCAATACTTTCAATGTTAATTTGATTGAAGGAGACTTATCCCACTTGTTGGTGTCAGTCAAATGAAAGCATTATGCATCTGATTTTCACTCTAAAATTTGTTATGAGAAGTCAAATTGCTTGCTCTTAATTGATCATGACTAATCAAACAGCCTCTATGTTTCCCATGTTGAAGTAGAGAAGATGACACTTCTTCGGCTATCATAAGTCACCAAGTGCCATTTTCACAGTGCCACAGTCCACTCTAATTCTATATCAAAGTGTTCCGCTGTAAGACTTGTACTGGAAGCTGAGACCTTTTGGTGTGACAGTACTGTTGGGCTTCATTACAACTGTTCAACTTGATATGCAACACATTATGGGTTCATGCAGATTTTTGTACTTTGTGACTCATGATAGCTGATAAAGTGTCACCTTCTCTACATTCAACATGGGAAACATAGAGGCTGTTTGTTTAGTCATGATCAAGTGAAGGCCATTTGAATTGTCATAACTGATTTTAGAGTAAAAATAAGATGCATAATCCTTTTGTTTGCCTGTCACTATAACAACCGGGGTTAGTCTCCTTAAATCAAATTAACATTGAAAGTATTGGGTATGACCATGACAAATGATCAGTAGGATGACACACGAAGTGCCAGTTTCACAGTGCAACAGTCCACTCTTTTTGCATGTCAAATTTAGAGACTGTAATTGGGAGTCCCAATTTGGGACGCACTTTTATGAATAATTTTCAAAAGTTTCTCAGTCAACCCAAAGACATGGGACCATAGAAATAACATTCTGGAGATAGATAAATCATGTGAAAAATTATGCAGGGTACAGTGGACTGATGAGAGTAACATACATGGACCGCCACGACCAGGACAAAAGTGTAGGACTGCATGCTGAAAGTTGTACATAATCTATTGGCACTATATGGGTGTTTTTGCCTGTTAAATAGTCGTAGCTAGTACATATAACAGTCTGTCACTTTGATAAAGAAAAAGACTGGACTGTTGCAATGTGAAAATGGCTCTTCGTTTGTCATCATGCTGATGATTTGTCATGGTAATACCCAATACTTTCAATGTTAATTTGTTTTAAGGAGATTTACCTGATACCCCGCTTGTTGGTGACAGCCAAACGAAAGGATTATGCATCTGTTTTTCTTTCTGAAATCAGTTATGACAAGTCAAATGGCTTTCTCTTGATCATGACTAATCAAACAGCCTCCATGTTTCTCATGTTGAGACTTGAGAGTAGAGAAGATGACACTTCATCGGCTATCATGAGTCACAAATTGCATTTTTCACAATGAACTGGTCCTCTCTTTTTCTATATCAAAATTGACTGACTGTAAATGTTCAGTGCATGTGGAAGGCTAAACAAGTTTTTAAAATCTCCATCCCAATGTTCCCAAGCCTGTGTATACTACTGTGCCCTGGGGTTGGGGTTCATTGGCACAGTGAGGGTCGAGTCACTTTCTGTTGTTTCTCCATGGAAAAGAGCAGGTGCAGTTCAATCTCCGATGCTTTGCATTTGAGCTCACCATTATTGGTCATATCACTGTGTTATTCCTTATATATACTTAAAGGTAATAAGAAATAGATCGGACAAGATATATACATGTCACAGGAATGGCCATTACATGACATACATGGCCTGGGCACAAGCAGTA
This sequence comes from Platynereis dumerilii, assembly GCA_026936325.1. Taxonomy (NCBI): domain Eukaryota; kingdom Metazoa; phylum Annelida; class Polychaeta; order Phyllodocida; family Nereididae; genus Platynereis; species Platynereis dumerilii. Next base: position 1,592,876 of record JAPTHN010000063.1, on the reverse strand, counting down.
ATAATCAAATACAATTGAAACTGTACACGGTTGACAGTGTACACCGGACAGTCACGACATGCAGTGCTGCTAAAAGAATAAGTGCAACCGTTAATTGTTGCATTGGGTCAATGCTGAACGTCAACCCATCTGCTTGTGGGAGCATGGATTCTCACTTCTCAGATCAGATGCAAACACACATCATATCATAAATCAGGATACTTGTGATATGAATAGCTGCCAATTGTTTTTTGTTGGTCCGAGAAGTACAAAATATAGATTTTACACATTAGGCCTATATTCTGTTTTGATCCATACCCGAGTGTAACTCAGAGCAAAGAAATAAATGGGCAGATTTCCTCATTAATTTTGTGGTGTGACTTTCATGATTTCTTCTCAGCAGATGAGAATCCAAGCTCCATGAGCAGTTTGGCGGAGTTTATAGCACTTGATCCACTAGCTAAATTTAACAATCATCTTTCGCTTATACTGTCTGACAGCACCGTCATTCACAAGGGTAGCATGAATGACCAAGTCTGTGGCTCGGTGATCCTGCAAAATGGTTTATTAGTTATGACAGAAAACAACAAGACGTGGTTGAAGTCTTGCAATTTACTGACCATTGTGCATGACGTGCAACATGTTGCTTCCAAATGACCAGTGATTGACCACGTTCCGCCTTTATAATGGCCCAAAAATGCGTGAGGTGAACTCATTGTAAACTTGATTATATATTTTATAATATCCTAAATTTATATAACAACGATACATGTATATTCTATCAGGAAAAACAAAATTGCATATACCTTGGAAGAATAAGCACCTCTTATTAATCCAAGCATATACTGGCTGCTGTCTTCTCCCTTCCTGACAAACCTTTGGCGTCAGGTGACAACAATCTGCTTCTTGTGGTTTTTTGCCTCTCAGGCTGGAGATTGTCGCGTAAATTGAATGGTCACAAAGCAGCCCTAAAATGTTGCTTGCTGACAATGGGCAACACCAGGCCATTGAGCCAATTACATGCAAGACCAATCTAATTAAATTACCCGCTGATTTGGTTTTGATTCGATTTGCTGCGCTGAAATTAATTCCACTGACCTTGGTAACCAGGCTGTCAAAAGGTGTCTTTGAAAGAGGCAGGCAGCTAACTGCCCCCACAATGGCTCATTTGTATGGAGTATACCATTTGCACCCAGGGGAGAATTTCTTCATCACACCAATTTCCAAAGCTCCATTGAATTCCTGTTTCAGACATCAACATTCGTGCATATGTTGGCAGGAAAATGCACTCATATACAACCCGCTGTGCACCTTTAACAACATGGTCAGCCTAAGGAAAGGTTCGTACAAGTAAGAAATAAGCGTCATGGGACTCACCGATGAGATATACGGATTGATGCAGTGTGATGCATGGTGGTGCTTGTTGAGAGATACAAGCGAAGCTGTCACTATCGGAAAATATACTTGTGAAATACTAGTGATATAGTCAGAGCCCTCCAGAGTATACACGGACATTAGAAATCGGATGTCAATCTTGTTAAAAGTAGATTCAAATCGCAGGAGTGCTCTGATTCCATTACAATAGCAAATTTGCTAACACTAGACATAGAGGGAGCGGGCCATATCGCTGACAATCAAAGTGGAGGGCTGTGTTTGAGGAGTGTAGGCTTACCTCTAAGTCAGGGCCATTCAGGGACTCCAGAACCTGCGACACTGACAACATGGTGTCTCCTTGCAAAGACGCCAAAGGCTGGCTCATGGGCTGGCTGCTGGGCTGGCTGGGCTGGCTAGGCTGGCTGTTGGGCTGGCCGAGTTGTCTTGTAGAATGGCTGTTCTTGTTCATGGGACCTGTTGCTGGAACCATGGATCGGCCGAGTGACGTTCTTGATCAACACACAGGCTTCATACCAGGAAGGCAGAGACGCTCAGTCGATGTTCATTGTAAAACGAACATGTGTTGTTCGTACCGCGGATAAGGCAGGAGACCACTGGCAGGAGACCACTGGCAGGAGACCACTGGCAGGAGACCACTGGCAGGAGACCCTCCTCTCAAGGGTCCTGCAGTGCTAGCGGCCGATCCTCTCCTTTGCTCATTGCAGCTCAACTGTTTTTCGGACGATTCCAGCCTTACCCAACTGCATGGAGCATGAATTCTGCAGTTATAACTTCAAAGTTATAACTGGAAGCTATATGCGCCAGGGAAACACGGCTGATAAAAAGTCAGAGTGGTTTTCTTGGGCCTTGTGTTGTGCATGTGTTGCTGACCTGAGGCGAGAGAATAAGCGCTCAGTGGGCAAGGAAAGACGCTCAGCTCTAGACTTATCACGAGAATGTATTAGCATTATAAAGGTGACTTCCTGACGTTTGATTGTGTCGATGTTGGAGGTGGGGGGGGGGGTCATGAGGTGTGGACTGAGCTAACTCTTTGAGCAAGACCCAGATTGAAGCTTATTCAAGACTACCACCGTATCGGCCTTTCCCATTATGCTGCTTGATTGGTGTTTTCAAAGCAGAGTTTTTCATGGGTCTGCCTTTCAAATCTCCATAGCCGTGTTTATCCACTGCCCTTTCTGTAGGTTGGCAGTATCAGGTGCACACGGTCCCTCGCCCTGTGTGCCTATATATTAAAAAGGGGTTTCACAAAGCCAGGTTTGTTATTCAGCCCAGCTGGCCATGTGTTATACATGTTTCTATTTCTCGTTTGGCCCTCCGATCAGACATTGCTGGTGAACTCTGTTTGCGCTGGTGATGCTTCGTCGGGTAGAGCAATGAGCGACGCCGTCTTCGCACACAGACCTGTCGGGTCTACCTGTCGGGTCTACCTGCCGGTCTACCTGTCGGGTCTACCTGACTGACTGACTGATCTGCTGACTAACTGACTGACTGACTGACTGACTGACTGACTGACTCTGCTATCTTATCTGGAGCAAACTGGCGGCCGTCTTCTGGCCGGGCCTTGTCCCAGCTCCATATTTGCTCAGACCAAGTAAAAAAAACCTAATCAGACGAGTTGTTTGCCTGCAATGCGTATTTTAGACCAGGCACACATGTTGCGCTGCCTTTCATATTTCAGCTGAGGCGGAGATTATGGAAGTTGCAGGCGGGCGTCGCTAATATCAGCGCCGACTTTATGCCACTGGTCAAACAGATGGACCGGGACAACATGCCGTAAATTTTGCCCCTTATTGCTTGCCTGTCAAAGTTTTTACGACTTGTCAATATTTTGACAGGACGCCGCTCAAATGAACCTCTCGGGTGAGTTACGAACCTACGACATCGGAACATCCTGCTGGCTGGCGAGGGACGGGGGGGGGGCGGTAAACAAAAGCATCAAGTTGTGGTCCACGGTGGCCCAAGGGCCGCGTGTTCACTCGTACATTTCTACGAGTATAATATGCTGTGAGTGAGTCGACTGATTAATTGTTCTCCAAGTGCCCATGCATTTTGCTGCTGCGCTCCTAATTAGCGGCCAGTGTCTCAGGGAAGCCTGTGTCAGAGTCCCATTAATTACAGTGGTATCGTAATCTAATATCTAATAATAAAATCTGTGATTGTATCAATATTTGCACTGTGTCACGTTTAATAACTCCCTCAAATTGAGCCAGTCAGTTTTCTCAGATGTTATCGGTTTATTGCAACCATCAATGATAAGGGCGGATTAAGGAGGTTTATTTGTCTGCGAGTGCAGTTTGCTACGCAAATCAGCTTGTCACGTACAAAGAATTTTGCTCAGAACAACATTGTACAACTGCAGACCAGTCTGAGTGTAGATGGACAATAATTGTGAGAAATAATATTCAAAAACGTATCAGCTGATGAGTGGTCAATTGTGTTTATGTGGAGTGTCAGTGACAGTGGATCCCCTGGCATATGCAGACGCCATGCTCACGGTGAAGGGCTCATGGTGAAGAGCTCACGGTGAAGGGCTGTTGATGATAAGCTGGAAGCATGTGCAGGGGGCCAAGTGGATACAACAGCCCTCCATCCCCTCCCATTGCCCTCCTCACGCTCCGTCAACAGCCGGCCGAGAGCTCTGCGCCCAGTTTGCCAACCATCCCCTGGCCCTCCCTCCCTCCCTGCCCCCGTCCTTCAACTGCATTTCTCCTGAAGCGACCTGGAGTGGGCATTATGGTGATGACATGGTTAGAGACTGTGCTAACTACCAAGGCTATTTGCGTGCAGTCATCGTGGTTGGAGAGAGCTCTTCTCACTCAACTGCTGCTTGGAGTATCATATCTCGCACCAGTTGACGCCCAGGGCACTGATCCTGAAAGCCAAAGCAAAGCTGCTCATTCAGTTCTGATTGGTAAACCATTGAGACCTCGGCTGTCTAAATAAAAGCAAGTGAGCCAGCAAGATGCTCAGGTGGCTTTTTGGCTCCCAGTAAGTTCATCGAATGGATTCATTAAATGCAACATATTTCGAAGTCTCGCACACGTTTGATTTGAATTATGAAAAAGGCTTCCTATATATATAGTTAAGAACTAGGCCTTTATGAAAATATGAGCATATAATATTTTTATGACATATATCTGTTTATTGGGATCTTTCGAAGACTACCACAGATATAGCGTTTGTAAACCATGGAAACGTCCCATTCTGCCTTGTTCAAGGCTGGCTTGGTCGAATTTCCAACAACATAAAATGCCATTTGGCGCACAGTCAACTGCATAGAGAGAATGGCATTTTAAACGGACAATGGTTCCTCACAGGTTGGATACTGAAGAGAAAGGCGTTGTGAGTGGGACAAGTTTAACAAAACGGCTCTCAGGCAGATGAAGCACTCTCGAGCTGACGGGGAAGGGTTCACAGCTGCGGGGTGCCGTGGGCTCCCACCAAGATGCAAAACAGCCCTACATGGCCTCGTGCAAGCAGCCACAACAAAAAGAAGGTAAACACACAACTCGCCATTAATATCCCCGCCTGTCTCCGGTAGGAGAGTGAAATCGTTTTGGAGGCCAGGGACATTTGGTAATGGGCGATAATGGAGCGGGGGGGGGGTTGCAGCCTTGGGACATTGACGTATGTGCCACAGGACGCCCGAGTTTTCATTAGCTGATGGCGGAGATGCAAATGAGGCAGTCATCAACCTGGCACATCCCTCTCTGCTTCTCTCCTTGCCTCTCCTATTGCCCATTGCCTCTCCCAATGCCTCCATGCATCCATGGCCTCCCTGTCTCATCGCATTCATTAATTATACTCCTGCTTCCTCAACTCGCATGTTGCACGGACAACCGTCATAGCACGGAGAGAGTGGTCAGAATGGGTGGCCGCTTCAGTCAGGATTGTGCTTCATGTGTGCCATTGCGGATGACACCTTTGAAACTGCCATGCATGTCATAACGGATGGTACTTCGAATATCAGTCACTCTTTTTAGAATGCAAAATTTTCCCAAACTGAACGTAGGCCTACATTGTAGGCAGGCTTGTGTCTATACCTTGCAGGTCAGCAGTGTTACATGAATGACATTCCTGTTGCTGAGAATCGTATGGGTTCAATGTGCACGTGCATGTGAAACATGTATTGCTCTGTCGTTGGGCTTGTTCGTGGTGCACATCCAGTGAAGCTTTGCCCGAAAGAGAAGAAGGAGTGACCAAAGTCTTTCTAGACATATCATGTGATAATATAATAATTATTTAGAAATTATCTAGTGTAGCGACCACTAGCACTAAATCTTAACAATAATTTATACATGAGCATGGTAAACATGTGCTATACCACCTACTCTGGCACCAAGGAGTCAAGGACCTACTATGCATGCTTCCTTTGGTATAGGTAGACTTTCTAGCCTGTGTCAGTTGAATTTAGGCTACTTATAACTTATATGAATTGGCCCAATCTGACATTTCTTTGACGCACTTGTGCAATGATAATGCAGCTGCTAAATTTAGTTTGTCCTTGCAGAGAACTTACGATCTGAAAATCCTATTAAAATTTTTAGTGCAGGACTTAACTTTCTTTAAGCCATCAATGAGGAATTATTTATAGCATGGAGGTATTTTTCAGTTGAACACAATCAAGTAGCGCCGTATACTCTATCAAGAGCCATAAAGAGAGATTGTGATGTGAAGAGGCCAAATAAGGAGTAATCTCAAGAGCAAGACACTTCCAGATATGTTATTGCACTTCAGTGGCATATATCATGTGATAAAGGTAATAATAGATACTCAAGACCATCATTACACGTTAGTTCAATATCAGGCTTGAATTAAGTCCACGATAAGCAGGAACAGCCTACTTTGATTGCTCCCTAAAACTTTATATCCCAGATTTTCATTGGATTCTAAATGCATGCATGTTGTATGAACACAGAGTTATAATGTTATGTGCAATGTGCGGCTGTCACGATGTCCAGTTTAGGCGTGTCACAAACATGGAGCAGAATCTGACTCTGTTCGGGACTGACAAGTGGCAGCAGAATGCTGACAGTCCCTGGAAAATCGAATAGGGTTTGGACAGATCACAAGATCAGGTCGCACAACAGTGTCCATATTACTCTACCAAACTACTTTCACCATTAAATGGTTGCTGGAAAAGATCCAGTAGGCCTACACTGCTGTGAATGAAAATGTTTGGAAATCATGAGACAAAAGAAAGTTTTGAAACTTTAGCATAAACTTTTGCCCGTGAAAGGGATGATTTTACTTATCTACTTTGAGATTCCCCCGTGGCCTAATTGGTTAGTGCGCTTGTCAACTGGCTTTCAGGGCGTGGGTTCAAATCTCACCCCGGGAACTCACTTTAGTCCGAGCCCATGGGACATTAAATCGAGGCGTGTTGTATCCAGTATTCTATGCTGGGGCAACTGAAAGACCCTGGGCATCCCTGAATTAATAGGGTATGTGCCAGACTCATAGTCTTCTCATCTCATCATCATAAGGCGATCGCCTGCCTCGATATAGCCCAATAAGGTGCTGCAGAGGCGTAAAACTCAAACAAACAAAACAAACAAACAAACTGGTAGTGTCTCCAAGCAATAGGAGCTCTGATGGAATCCCCTTTGCCTTTCAGCAAGGTTATTGGTCTGTCTCTGATTGGGACTGACAAGTGGCAGCAGAATGCTGACAGTCCCTGGAAAATCGAATTGGGTCAACAATAATTTGATCTGTTTGGGACAGATCACCAGATCAGGTCGCACAACGGCTGTCCATATTACTACGCCAAACTACTTTCACAAAGAATGGTTGCTGGCAAAGACCCAGTCCACTGCTTTGTGTGAAAATGTTTGGAAATCATGAGACAAAAAGAGAGTTTTGCAACTTTAGCATGAACTTTGCCTGTGAAAGGGATGATTTCACTCATCAGAAGTTTGATAGTATTCAATATCTACTTATGCCATTTAGTGCATGTTAAATTGTGGTCAGAAAAGTGTCCAAAAAGAAGGCTCTCTCACTTATTCATGTGTCCATACAAAGCCAATGTTTTTGCTTTGTGATTTCAATAATACTCATTTGTATTTATTCTGTAACTTTATAGAGATTTATTAACTCGGACAACAATATAATTTACAATTTCATTAAAGGCTGTGTAACATCCATCAAAATGTCTTGTCTATGCCACAAGTGGCACCCTCTATACTGGCATTGTATGTGGGCTACAGAGTATACATCCTCCAATGATTCCTCCATGACAAAAAATAGTTCCAACTTAATTTTGTATTTACAAGCTGTCTGCTTAAAATTGAAGCCAACCAAAGTCAGATAAGACACTTACAGAGTTTTTGGAAATAAACTAGACCATCACTAAATGATAGAACTGTCCTGGTTTCTTCCAGACACTGTCTTGTTTTCTTCCAGACAATGAAATTCTGTTGACCGCTCACATAAGCTCGCGAATTCTGTTCCCTAGGTGGCAGCAAATAGCGGTCAACTTGTAGACAGGAGCAGGATGACGTTGCCAAGCCAATCAACAGCTCATATTTACCTGTCAGTGGATTAGCACTGACGAAAGGTCAAATAAAGTCGGGATTTCTTTTAACTCACCATTAAAGCTCTTTGCAGATTGGCAGTCCAATGGCAAACTTAATTTTCTCATTTTCAACTTGCAAACTTGCTTTGCCACGTCATTGACAGTTTTCTGTTGGTCTCCAAATCTTCTTATTTGATGAAGAAACTAGTCATTTAATTAGTTTGTTTATTGTCACCTATAATAATGCTGGTAGAAATGATAAACACTGGATCAACTGATTAGCCATAACAGACACAAACAAAACATTTTGAAGCCGGTGACATCACACGACCAAGTTGAAAGTTAATTTTGAAACTGTTTGGAGGGCTAATCCTCGTACAGCTATAATAGGGTGGCATCTCAAAGCAACGGCTGCTCTTTTGGAATTCCCTTTGCCTTTCAACAAGGTGTCTGGTATTGTTGACCAAGCCAAGGAGTCTGACTTCATGAGTATGTTTGTTGAATGTTTGATGGTTTTGTTCATCGATGGGAATGTTGCAACTGGGAATGTTGCAACTTTCTTTACATTTTTTAGTGGTTTGGGAGAACCCAGTAAGGATAAGCAAAGTGCTTGTGTTCAGCCCGGAGAGTAGATAGTTGCTAGTGTGTTGTTGGTTAGAACCATATAGATTGGGGGATTATAACTTTTTAACAGCTAGATTATTATTGACTGTTGGTCACAGAATTTCTTTTAATTTGCAAAAAAAACCAGATAATATGTCGTCTGGTGGGCTAGCTTCCCCAAAGTCAGACATCCCCCTTATCGTAGGGCCCAAACTCATAATCATCAGGCTACTGTAGCCAGATTATTTAACATTTGAGAAATAGTAAAGCCCGAAATCAAAATACACTACCCGAAATGATTATTGATGGAAATGTGGCAACTTTCTTTACATTTTTTTAGCACAAGTAGTTTGGGAGAACCCAGTAAAGATGAGCAAAGTGCTCGTGTTCAGCCCGGGGAGTAGACAGTTGCTCAGTGATGCTAAATTCCAAATTCTCCTGATAACAAGACCCCCCAAGACCAGGGTAAGCTTATTTGGAAATTTTAAAATTTTACGAACTTCTGTTACAACACTTGTAGCTTCCATAAGCTCAACGGCTCATAGTCAAAATGCGGATGACCGGTTTGGGTTGACTGTGGCGACCCCTTCTGAAAAGTCACAAGAGAACAGATTAAGTGAATTTAAGGTAGCGTACGATGATTACAAGTCGAGTTATGAAGAACCGTTAAAAAAAATCACTGAGGGCCGATTTCACCAACACAGCTAAGACCATGCTTAAGATTTCGGTCATTTGGGAAATTTTTGTATTTTTGGTATAAACGAGCTTTATTTCGTCTTGCCCAGCGCAATTCTTTGTTCATTTACGGCGGTGTCTTTTGCTCGCTCTTTTGCTTTCTTGAGTGGTGCATGTTCGTCCATGACGTCTCTGAGCCAAGTTTGTATAATCCAGCGGTTATCTCTTGGACGGTCCAGCAATTCACACACTGTTATGCCCCAGTCTCACGGCACGTTACGGAGAACTTTTTTACCACTGAGGGGTAGCTTGAGTAGAATTTAGGAAAAAAATGACCATCCCGGCGACATACAATGTTTATAAAACCATTACATAATGAATTAAAAGCATATCACGGCGGGGTTCTTTTTGTTCACTGCAGGGAAGAAAAGTTGTACGCCGTCCCCAAAAGTTCGCCGGGGGAAAGGAATTTCCTCCTCCTGAGGGATACTTTTATATCGCCCGAGATATAAAAAGTACCCCTCAGGGAACCTATAACTGCCCTTCAGGGAACCTATTTCACCGTGGCGGGATGTCAAAAACTGCCGGCGAGGCTTCAAATGTCCCCCCAGGGGCAGGAAAGGTCCCCGCGGGGGCAGGAGAGGTCCCCTCAGGGGCAGGGGATGTCCTAATATCCCGCCGGAGATGTTTTTGAGACGTTCTCACTGAAAAAATCCCCGCCGGACATCCAAAAATCAAGAAAATTTTTGGGCTCTGTTCCGCCGTCATGAAAATAAAGTTTGTACCTGTTGAATCTTTTTTGACATCCACGGCGCAGTTTTTCCATTTCTAGGAACCCCTGAGGGGAACAAAAACTTCCCCTGGGGGGATGTGAAAAGTCGACGGCGGATCACCCAAATTCATCCAAATTACCAGGAAATACTTCGACGCCGATTTAAATAGTTCTCCGGGAGCCGCCGTGAGAATGTAGCATTACTGGAATTAGTCCAATATCGTGAGACAATTTATGTTGCAAGGAAATATCCACATACATGCATTAGCAGCCACTACTGTTCGTTAGAGCTCTTCGCAGATTGACAGTCCACTGGAAAAATTAATTTTCTTATTGTCAATTTGCAAACTGGCTTTGCCACATCATTTTTCTGTTGCACTGGAAACAATTCCTAGGACTTTCGTGTGTCACCCTTGAAGTTCACCCATTGTAAATTTTCATTTCATCGATTTAATATTGTAACTCTGTTTGAATTTCAAAATAAAGCAATCAGCAATCAATCAATTGGTTTCCTAATCTTATTATTTTGTGTATAGTGCCTAAAGTCATTTAATTAGTTTGTTTATTGTAACCTATCCTGCTAGATATGATAAGCACTGAATCAACTGATTAACCATACCTGACACAAACAAAACATTTTTTAAAAGCCAGGGACATCACACGACCAAGTTGAAAGTTAATTTTGAAACTGTTTGGACCACCAATCTGCGCTAAAAGCGACTGACTGGTCAGAAATCTGATATCAGAAAACTTTTATCATCATGATCAGTCAATTAGATGGGCCATTCTTGACAACAGGAATTCCATGGAAGTGTTAGCATGTCCCAGGAACAAGACCTGGTATTTTCTTTCGTTTTTATAACTTGATGTTGATTGGATTGTTTTTGACCCTCGGCAATGTATATTTCCATCAGGTATTGTACTTTGACAATTTTTTTGTCCTGACGGGCGGGCAGGCGGGCGGCGTCAAACAATGTGTATTGACCACTGTGCTGAAACTATTGGACCTGTATATATGAAATTTGGTTCATGAATAGGTCCTGTAGCATATGTATGCCTGGTTTATATAATTTGACCGTTAGTTGTCTAAAATATACCTCTTTAAACTTCTTCAATCGTTGGGAGGGTGCATCTTATGCATTTTGCATCAAAACCAAAATCTGAAAAATGCATGATTTTTATGTTTTTCTGGACTTTTGGCCTCTCATGCCAAAATTTTTTTTAGGTCGACAGAACAAGTTTAAAATGCCCAAAAATGTGAAAAAATCAACTGCCGGACCATTTTAATTTCAAAAGTCATGCCATGCTCTTGGATGTGAAAAAAATGTAAAAAACAAGAATGCATTACATGATTTTTCATGCTTATATTTGTTATATGATATAACTTATATCACCCGATATTTGAACATAATAAGATGAAAATTGCCAAAAATTGCATGGCAAAAACCTGAAGACTTTCAAATTGCCACATTTCAGTTGATTTTGAGCCTTATCTGCTCAAATTCTGCTGCAATATGTCTCTAATTATAATTTGCGTGCCATATTCTTCTAAAACAGTAAGAAGTTAATTGTACAGTAGGTTACAGAAGTACACCCCCCCCCCGGGTGGTCTTAAATTTTCGGTCATATCTTCCTTCAGAAATGCATCATCAATCCAATACTTCTACATGCTCGTATTGACCTCTCTTGCAATCTATATCAACCATAAAATTCTGGTTGGTGAGTCATGTACGAGTAGAAAAAATTAATTCTGTGAAAAATAGTGTTGCGAAAGTATAATATACACCCCCTTCCTTTAGTGAGATTTTTTGCAGCTCTAAAAAGTTTCCAGCATCCGGAAGTCCAAGAGAGCATTGTTTGAATGATTATCTATATTGTTTGAACAGTTAGTGCAGCTTTTAAAAGTATTTTTTTAGAAAGTTCCTTGTGTAGGCTGGTCCAAAATACGTATTCCATGTGCCGTTTTTGCCTCTCATACAAATTTGGAACCAGCTTCTAAGATAAATGAGAAAATATCAAGGAAATGAGCTAGCAGGTGTATACTTACCCTGATAGAACCCAAGCCGCCTTCCAGTTTGATATCTTTGATAGAACTAAAAAATGAGTATGATCAAACTTTTTATAATTTTCATATTTTATCACAAATTGGGAGACAAGTAAAAATATCACTTAGACTTGATTGAGCATTGTCAAATCGCACCTACTTTATATTCATAGCTGATAGAACCAGACATGGATAATGGCTTTATTGAAAACTCATATTTTAAGACATCAAATGGGAGAGGGACAAAACGATGCATTGCCACAGGTTCATGTGACCATATGCATTTTCAACTTCTGTTGCAGATACTGAACCAAAACTTTTTCCAGGTTGTACAAGGGTGTGTCCCCGTCTGTCCAGCCCTTTTCTTGGTTTTTGGGGGCTTCCCAAGGAAAGAGTATCCCAACACCTTTTGTCAGGTATTCATTCTGACACTGCTGTGGGGTATGCTGATGTGCAATTAGGGCTCAAAATATTTTTGTTTCACCATTCAACCTCTAAACTTCTCAAATACAGCTTATCAACATCACTAGATATCTGCTTTGTTTTCATACTGAATTTTTTACAATTTTTATTTACAGCAGGTTGATGTTGTGATATTGTCCATTCACAGTGGACCACAGAAGTTACAGAAACTGGGTAAAACAATCCAAAATGTTAAAAACCAATCAGAGATCAACTATTTATATCATAATTTTACTTTTTCAGGTCAAAACAACATTATTTTCACTGAAAAAACATCAACAACTTAGAACAAGGGGTGCATACTTTCGCAACACACATTTTTGCTAGTTTAATTATTTCTACTCTTCCACGATTTACCACAAAGCATCTAAGGGTGAATACAGGTTACAAGAGAGGTTAGTATGAACATGCAGAAGTATGGGGTTGATGATGAATTTCTGAAGGAAATATGAGAGAAAATTGAAGACCACTCCAGGGGGGTGTATACTTCTGCAACCCACTGTATATTATACAATTATGGACTTCGGAAGAGGTCAATATCAGGTTTTATGGCCTGACTGGTGATATTCACCGAGACCGAAGGCCGAAGGCCGAGGTGAATATCACTAAGTCAGATCCGTAAAACCTAATATTGACCGAAACTGAAGTCCACAATTGTTTTTTTCCATGATTAAACACATAAAAGCTGTCATTCAGAAGCCTGAATTCAGTTTGGGTTTGTTCTGAACAGCATCTTTTTAATGTATCTCGTCCTAAATCAGTAACTACTGGACTGTCACAAAAATGCTTTACATTTTTGGAATCTAGAAGTAGTGACCGCAATGATTAATTTATTTAATAATTTTATTAGTTTGTAGCAGAGTTTTGGCATTTATACACAGCCATATCACCGAAAAACTGTCCAAATTGGGGACTTTTTGTCACTAAATGCCATATTGTAAAGCCAATAATAGTTTTATCTCTATCAAAGTTAGAATTCCTACTGCATCTCAAAAATGCGCAACTTTTGACACTATGCACAGTTTCGTATCTTTGGTACTTTTTGAGAAAATGATTTTTTCATAAACAGCAAAAACACAAATTGTTTCCTCGTTTGTGCTGCTGCAGATGACAAAAGCAGATGCCTCCTCTAAGGTTCGTCCTATCTTTTGCATTGTAAACTGTCAGGACAATACGGTCTTCACTGGAGGTGAATATCATGATTTACGGACCCGCTCTCGACCAATCAGAGCGCATGTGGCCGGGCAGTCATGGAACAAAGACAATTATAATGCCTTATGCAGTTGGTTCTGATTCACAGGGCCTTACTATTTAGAAATGACGCAAAGAAATCTTGAACCCCCATTTATGACTTTATATTTTTAATCTTACTGCAGTGATGTAATTTTTTAGAAATAAAGAAATGTGAATCCACTTTTGTTAAGAAATTTGCATGAAAATTAAATATAAACAAATCAGACAGTGTGGCTTAGAAATTAGGCCACTGAAAACAGGGTTATTAAAGAAAATTACTTGGAATGTTACAGAACCCTATTTCTCCAAATTTCAATAGGCCCATGTTATTTTACACCTTAAGATTTTATTGGATAAATCTGTCTTTTAAGTATTTTCTTGTGATTCAAGAGGGTGGTCCGGTATTTACAAAAGTGGTCTGGTCGTGGTCTGATCCAGGGTGAGGTGGGCCAATTTTGTTACTGGACTGGTCCAAATTCGGTCTATCGGCATTTCAAAAAATATTTTAAGTATGAGGGTTTAAACAAGCTATATATGACATTAATTTCATTTTTAGATTTGACAAAATTCATGCGATGCCCTTCATGACATAAAAAATCACAGGACCAAGGCGGTCCGGTCTGCATCACTAGTATTTTCAGAACTGACCCCGGTGTACATTGGAGAGACAGGGAGGAAGTTGGACACTAGAATTCAAGAACACAGAAAAGATGTGGAGGCAGCAGAACAGGGAGTGCAGAAGCTCAGTGTCCCAGGAGTAGGCCTACAACAAAAGTGAGATCACAGACCACACTGTCAGTCAAAATCATGTGCCCAATTGGATTGATGTTGAGGTACAAAGAAGAGGACACAGTCAAACGCCAGACTAAAGAAGCAATTTGGATCAGAAGGAAACCACTATCAACCGAGATGAGGGCGGATACCGACTCTCGCATGCACGTCTATGACAACCTTCTTCACTCCAAGAGTAGGCCTACCCACTGGACCCACCCCCAGGGCCCAGAGAAGCCCCATCTCATTAACACCAGGTGGCGTAGTCCAATTATTTCACCTGCTGGATTACACAGAACTGTACAGTTCATATCTGAAGATTGTCCCATACTGAGTAGACTGAAACTGTCTATGCATTTACTATAATTAAATTTGAAGCTTAAGAATTATAACAGCTAAGTTGATGGATGGATGGATGGATGATTGGGGCTTTACGTCCTTTATTTATGCACTTGGGGGGGGGGGTTTAATTAGGACGGGGAGGACACGGCAATGAGGCGAAGGCTAATTGAAACAACCGTCCAGCATAGCAGTGGCGGATACAGGAGGGTGCCTAGGGGGCCCGGGCCCCCCCTAGACCACCAAGATTAGTAGCAGCATTTTGAAGAAAAATTGCGATAACGCGGGCCCGCGAATGCCGAAACACGTCCGGGCCCCCCCTAGACTATCGTGTCTGGATCCGCCACTGCATAGGCCAGGTTGACCCGACAAGAGCTGGATTTGAACCATGGACCAATGGCTGTACAGCAATTGGCAGCCCAGCACGCTACTGCTAGACCAACCCTGCTCCCCCCCCCCCCACTAGCAGCTAAGTACTAGATCCTTTAAGTCAGCTAGGGCTTTGGGGTTTACACAAAATGAGATTTAAAAAGGACATTTTCCCTATGTTTGGGGACATGAAAAGCACACAATAGCCGGAGGTGTGATAAACACATACTCGATCCCATGATGAATGACGGGCTTGTAACTTTGGTCAAACAGTCCAACATGAGAAGATAAGTGGACAACAAAGAAATAGGATTTATCACAGAGGAATACAGGCTTGTGATAGGCTCACACAGGTGTCGAACGGCATAAATCCGTAAATTTCCTGCCCTGCAGTTATGGAAAGTCAGTTGTGGACAAGGTGGAAACGGACACTATGTTGAGAATTTGTGCATTTTCACCTCATTGAGCAAAGATTCGGTTGTGAAAAATCAAAAATGTTCACGGAAAAGTCATGGATATTTGACCGTGAACTTTCATGGAAACTTTGCCCGCAAAGCTGCCCCATGGGGCCACTTGATTACACTGCCTGCATAAAAGCCGGGCTATTAGCCGCTGGTTAGCCGAGGGTATGCTGCCGCGCAGCCTATGTTTTTATATTATGGGAAATTAAGCTTTTTTAATGACCAAAATATTGCTAATATTTCTTAAAGGTTCATATGTATAGTGAGTTAATAAACTGATTATATTATTTTTATTTATTTATTTATTTTATTCAACCTCCAAAAATGAGGAAAAACAATTGTACACGGGTCAAAATTTGATAAGTCTGAAATTCTTGTCTCCGGTGTTTAACGATAATTCATGATGGCAGGAAGACCAATAGAGGACCTCTTGTTGTCATTTGTCATAGACAAGGATATTAGCAAAACTTATAACACAAAAAAATATGTGGCAGAATATTTTTATCCCATCCAAAAATAGCATTGAAGTGGCCAACCCAGGGTTGCGATTTTTATTGATTTTTATAAAAAAATCAAAAAAATCGGATTTTTTTTATTTAAATCAGATTTTTTTGATTTAAATCGGATTTAAATCATTAATGGAAAAAGTTCATTTTCCATATCAATTTCACCGACTGTTATTAATTTTTATGCATTGACATATTATGAATAACACTTATATGGATGTCAATAAGGCATATATATAATAATTTTGTTTAAATTAGAGAAATTATAATGCAAAATTATGAAATCAAGGCAGGTGATGTTTTAAATATAATAATCATAATGTAAGCTACGGCAGCAGTACCACATTTTGATACGGATGCGTTAATAAATGTCTTTTTCACTGAACACCAATCATTCATAACTATACAGCTTACTTGCAATAGAAGTACACCTTCTAAAAGATAAAAAGGGATGTCAAAACGAGTCATCATTTTCCCTACTCTGCAATGAACTGAACTGCTATGTTAAATCACCAGTCTCAGCACTCAGTCCCACGATCACACGTTGTGTATTTGATATCATTTAGCAGTAGGGGCTGTGGGGACAGTGCTGCATTTGCAGAACATGGCTTTGTTTTTCATTGCAGCAATGATCGAAATTGTTTAGAGAATCATGAGAATGTCATGATTGAAATAAAATTGTTTAAATCTTTATTTACATGTATGTAGTCATTCTACTCGGATATATTTATCAGAAATATTTTATCATATATCTAAAATTATATCTTATATATATACAAGGGGCCTGTGTGATATGTCATTAGACATATTTATGAAAGAGCATTGCTAAATGGTAGGTTGCAAGCTGTAATATCTCACTGCCAGCTTTATTTGTGCTTTTTTAAGCCTTTTTATCACAACTTTGATTTAAATCATGATTTTTACTGAGTGATTTAAATCATGATTTAAATCAATGATTTAAATCGAATGATTTAAATCCAGCAACCCTGGCGCCAACCCCCCTGAAAATGGCCTGTCTCCACCAACACTTTCTTTGAAAGATCGCATCAAAAAAACTAGTACAGGATTCTGATTCAATTAAACTCTTCCATACATGGAGACTTGACTGTCAGTCTTCTAAAATCTGGTCACCAATAGCTGAAATAATATTCTGTATAAGAGCAGGAGGTTGTTGTGTCAATGTCTCCAATATTGCGTAATTATCATCACGCTGGATTTGTTTCTTAATAAAAAATAAAGGGACTCACATTCTGTGAGAAAACCTAGTGTCTGATGTTGTCTAAGAACCCAAGAAAATAACTGAACTATCTGTAGCTCTGTATCGTTTATGTAAACCAAAATATTCTAGTATTTCTGTCGGCATGTCAGTTGTCTTATCTCAATTTGTCATTAGCAAATGCCTTGCTACTCTATTTTGACTGCATATTACTGGACCAAAATCACTGTGAACATGTTTCTGGTGTTCATAAGGTCATTGCATGCACATATTGCCAGACTGCCAGTTTTGCACTGGTCCCTACAAAGATTTTTACTGTAATTATCGTTAGCATCACGCTGTCATTAGCATCACGCTGTCATTAGCATCATGTCAAAAATGGCTTATTACCTTTATCTAACTAAAATTTAGTTGCAGGTTACCGGAATTGAAATCAGTTATCACTAAATGTTTCAACAGACTATTACATAACATTTTTGCATTTTCCTTGCATCTGACATGCTTAGTATGAAGTTTGATACTTCTCTGAAACTACTAACCAAATATGGGGTGCCAGCAACATTTTACCATTGTCTAGCATCTGAAATATGGTTTAGCAAAGACATTGGGCAATGGAGGGAGTAGTGGAGATCATCTTTAATATTTAGAATCCAAACTATTGATGAAAAGGGTTTTTTTGTTTGTTTTTGTAATTTCGGGGTTTAAGGATGTGTTCTATCTCAATAACTATTGGTCATAGAGACCTGAAATATAGCTCATTGTGTGCAGAATAGCCACTTTCCTATTTGTTGGCAATGCATTATTCAGCTCTAAATGGTACAGATTTCAAGTTATAGGCATGATGCTAATGACACACATATTTGGTATTTTAATCGATCAAAATGCAGTTTCTCAAAAATAATTGCCATTAGAGACCTGGAACTTGCCCAAAATGTGCCAGCCACTTGCCTAATCATTGTCAATAGATTGTTTAGCCCCAAATGGTCAGGATTTTTTAGTTAGAAGTTTGATTTTAATGACAGTCGAAAAACATTACAGCTATGTTTATCACCTCAGTACAGGTCAGCAGGGCATTGGGACCCTTGGACATGAAAGCGCAGTGATAGCTAATTGTTTGACCTACCCAACGCAAACTTTAAAAGGCATATCTGGAGCGAAAAATTTTTGAAATTTTTTCAGCTGAAATTTCAAGGTTTTCAAATTTTGACCCACACAGTAAAACGATAGTAAAAATATAATTAAAAAAATATTTTAAAATCAAACAAGGTAAATATTAAAAACCTTTGGTTAACATATGCACCAAAAGGTGCTCTGTCCAATAGGATTTAATAAAATATTTTGAATAAGGTTTAATTAAGTTTAGTTTTTTTAAATTTAAGAACCTTTAAGGAATATAGGCAATTTTTTGTGGTTTAATTTTTAATTTTCAATCAGCAAATGTTATTATGTTTCAGGTTCAGAAATGTTTTAAGTGGAATGGTTACCAATTTATGCGTTTTCTCCACTGCCTGGGCCAAATTTAATTACATGTAATTATACTATACCGGTCCAAACACATAGTACTTAAAAATTTTAGAATCGAAACCCGACCTCACGCAGTTGCTTCATCTCAGAAGTTGCTCCATCTCCCGAATTGCTTCATCTCCCACTCCCAGTTCCCAGACTATACCTGTCCCTCTGCATATTAAGCCTCCACCATCGGTGGAGGGACAGTCTGATTTTGGAAAGCAAGTAGACCGACATATCACTGAGGAAAATTACTACACATTTTCCATGAGGACTTAATCTCGCAGTGAAGCCGGACACATGAAAATTTCATTGAAATATAAATTTAAATAGAGTGAAAGTAGAAAGTCAGTACTCAGTTGTTTCATGCTTGTGGGCTAGCTGCTTTGGGGAGCTGGATACATGAGGCTGGACGGAGAGAAGAGACATATTTAAATGATTAGTGGGGCTCAGGAGGAGCTGTTAGCTCTTCGACCAAATCAATAATACGTGTTACTCTTTGGTGCATGTTCTGATCTTGCTTGTCTTCGTCTCATCAAAACCATGTTGGTGACTTTCACCTGAAGTTCTTGGATTAGTGGTGAGTCTTCGAATCGCTTGATGGCTGCATCATTCAGTGCTTGCAGGCGATCCAGAAGGCAGGACTCTGTGGAGTTCTGCGTTGGTGGTGTTGCTTTCTCCTGGAGTGTTGAAGATCTTGAGTGCTCTGCGGAGTGTCATGTTTTCTGCAACTGCAAGTAAAGAGCGAGAGGGATTATCTGCTTGCCAAGTGGCAACATAGCCGCACTCTAAAAAATTTTGGATATTAGTTATATTGTGCAAAACCAGTGTGTGCAATAAAAAACCAGTTTGGTATTTTTCTACTATATTTGGTATTCTTCAGAGCAAGTGGTATTTTTCATGAAAATTGGTTTTGGTCATGGGGAATTCTGGTTTTTATAAAAACCAAACTTCTGAAAAAAGCACCTCTATTATGATCCATCTTTAACATACTTGTGAAACAATGATTTGAGATGTTTAAAATGTTGATGTTATGGTTTGGTTTTAACACTTCATGCATGTTACTTTTTTAGACCTTTTAAGAGAGAGGGTAGACAATGCTGTATATCAGTCATGGCTACTGAAATATCCTATCTGGTATTTTGATAATCTCTCAGGACACACTCAGCGGTTGACCTCATCTCAAAACACAAAGCTGTTAACATGTTGCCTGACAAGAAAAGCTGTTTGTTTATCAATCAAGAATTAAGAATGCTGAAGGCAGAGTTTATCCGTCTCAACACTGCACCGGAAGAGTGTGCATGTCAGTGTGCAGAAGATTGAGAGGAATTTAGTTAGTTTGTTTTAATTCCTCAATTGAACTCCGTAGAAATTTGCATTCTGAATTCAATTGTGTTTATTAGAGCAAGGTGTACAAGTGGTGTAAGCCTTCATATATGACATAATTGACATTATACATAAATCAAATAAGTGGATAGTGTGGAGTCAATACTTGTTCCGATAATGCTTTCATTAAAATACTCTGAATAGTGCATTTTACCTGTAAAAGGATTCAAAATAATTTAATGATTTTCATCAGTCCTCTGCTGCAGGGGAGACCGTAATGGTATCGGTAATTTGGGCCACCAATTGTAGGGTTGAATTGAAAAAACATTAAAATTATGAAAAAAAGCCAAATACTATAAAGTGAAAAGCGCCTATCATAAATTTAGTATTTTTGATTGAATGTACTGTGAAGACAAGCATTAGTGTTCTTCATTTGGTAATTTGGCATTTAATGTGGTGACAGATTTTCTAAAAAAAAAAACAAATTGGAGGAAAGTTATGCATTGGTAAGTTGTGCCAATGGTGTGCCATGGGATTATATTCTTCTTTGAAATTTTTTTTCTTGTTTCACACAAGTTGTGAAGAAATTAGGACTAAGATGAACTTGTTATTAAAAACATGTTTCAAAAAGCATAATATATACTTTTAAAGTTTTTGTTTTAAGTGGGCCATCAATGTTCTGTGATAACTTTCATTTTACATATCAGAGCATCAGACCATCAACCATAATTATGTCAAACACATGACACATATTTTATCTTTGATGAAATTGGTAAAATGTTAGGTCTCACTGGATACACTGAGCTATACAACTTGCCCCATTATGTGGCACAACTTACCCACTAATGGGAACTAGTCGTACAAATTTTTACCCCACCTCTCATATTGAAAAGTTATTGGCATATTTTTGAGTTGCATAGTGTTTGTAATGTGATTTACTACTATTCCTGGAGTGAAATGTGTTACCCATGCCTGTGAATTATACAAAATAACATACTTTTACTGATATTTTTAGAATCTTTGTAACTTAAGATGAGTTTTTTTCATTCTGTTTCAGATGAAGAATGGTACGTTCCTACTGAGGCCTTCAATACACAAAAAAATACCATTGGAAGAAGTTTGTACCATAAAGCAAGTTGGGCAAAATATGACAACGCTTTTTAAGGTACGTAACTTGAATAACAGATCTTCCTTATCTTTTTTTACAATTGTCGAATACTTATTGCATAATATCCTTATAGATGAAAAACAGCTTGTTTTGACCAATCTTTAGTCTAATAATGAGTGAACATAGGATGTTACATAACCGAGGCATAGATTTAGTTGATTAAGGATATTTAATGTAAATTTATATTAGTGTTATCCTCCCTGCAAAAACTCAAGGATTTAATTTATCTACCTGCTATTTCAGATCTCACCAGGAAATGGTTACCTTGGAATACCAAAGGAAAATGTCTACTTCCTCTTTGCAATATTGAGGTGAGTGCGAACAGTATGGGATCTTTTGCTGGTAAGACACTCAGTGAGAAGACAAGAATAACTAGACTCAGTGAGAAGACAAGAATAACTAGAACCGGAGTGGTGCTAAAATGTTCTTCGATCGGAGCAGAAATAATTCTTTGAAAATGGACTTGGAGGAGTAATGTAAATGGCAAGCTTTTACGAAGAAGAAGTGTTGTTAAGTGAAATATTTTTAAGTTTTCACTGGCGCCAGAATCGCTTCCTTCTTCCTGTTTTACAAATTACACTTCATTACACTATAAAATATGGTTAGATTTGCAGTGATTTTCTGACTTCTATGATGCTCTGAAAAACCCTGAAAAAAATGTAGCACATGCATGCATGACAGGTACAGATTTATATGCTTGCTAAATAGCAGTATGCTGGACTAAAAAAAGACCAAAAAGCGATCACATTAATAAATACAGAGTCAAAATTGACATTTGTGCTCTCATATCTCTAACAAGAATCTCAAGATTCAATGCCTGGTTAAGCATAGGAATATATTAAGGTGACAGTGGGCAGTTCAAGAATGGCGGCCATCTTGGATTTCTTGACATGTTCCAAATCCATATCCAATGGCCAATTCCTGTACCAAATTTCATAAGTCTAAGCGAAATATTAAGGTCACAAATGGACTGTTCAAGCATGACAAAATATGGCTTCCACAAAATGGCCTTCGTTTCGAATGTTCCCAATCAATAGCCACAGGCCAAGACTTGTACCAAATTTCATTACACTTAAACAGCGGCTGGGGAATAGCAGCCAATCATGGCTGAAGACAAAGTGGGTTGGGCATTCAAATATTATGGCGGATTCAAAACACCTGTAGGCAATATTTTCACAGATAACCAAAGCAGTAAGCCAAAAAATAAAGCCATCCTTGGCAGGCTGTAGGGACTATAGACCAGGAACACCATGCCAAAGTTAGGTTTTCATACAAATAGGAAAAATGATGAAATAAACTATAGTGACTATACTTTTGAAACATGAACAGCCTGAAAAGTTTGATTTGCAGCCCCCTGTCCCAACTGTACCAACTGGTTTCTGATTGGTCGGTGTTATACCAGCAGCATCAACAGCAGATGTACCGTATTTCCTCGAATAGAAGCCTGGTCTCAAATAGAAACCTGTCTCGTTTACTGCCGGGGTAGGGACCCACGCTAAAATAATAAACGCCTGGCTCAAATACACGCCGAGTCCGCCACTATAAACAGCCCTAATTGACAGCCTTGCATGCTACCCAGCTGTTTCCATGCAAGGTTTACCTGCGTGCGTACCCTTACATACCAAGATGTTACTTGATTGCTATCGTGTTTAAAACGATAAACGCCGGTCTCAAATAGACGCCTGTCTCGTATAAACGATTGATCTCCTTTGAAACGATAAACGCCTGGGCTTCTAAACGAGGAAATACGGTAAACACAAGTCACAGGCTAACATGGTAAAAAAATCCAGTGACTACATATCTATATGATGATCTGCACCACAGGCATTACAATTTCTTACAAAAAGCTCACATTGCTAAACCTATCCTGTATACAATATAAATTCAATAAGAGCAGTGACAAGCTTTTTTCTCAAAATGATTGTAATGCCTGTGATCTGCACAGTGATTCAAATGAGTTGAAGCCACACATGAAACAACTACAGATATAAATAGAATGCAAATGATCTATATATGTAATGATGTTCCATATATCTAATCCAGTAATGTCCTACAGTAGGACTGCCAAACCACGCGCATGTATACCAATAATACTCTATAGACAATACAAGCGTATGCAATTCGAATTCTGAGATTGCAGGAGCAGAGCCATTTTGCAAATAACACACAGATATGGTGCAAATGCAATAGTTGACCTTGTACATCACACTTATTTTGATAATGTTCTGGCAGTATCTTTTCTTTCATAGTATTTGCATATTTTAAAGAAATACAAAACTGGTGGGAGCCTATGACAAAGTCACATGACAAATTCCAATTAGAATACAACCATAGCAGTGATCACAAACTGTAATACATTGTTTGTTACTATTTGTGCGTTGAACAGTTAGACATGAGATAAAAATGTATAAGAATCTGCAACTTATCGAAACAACAACACCCAACAATAACTGTGAATTTTGAGAAAATATTTTTCATAGTCAACTGTCAAATTTGATAGAATCTGTGACAAATATATCAAAACATGCATGTACAGGGCATTTCTTGGACTTGTCATATGCTAGTATATGGATGGATTAAATCGATCTACAAGCCCTGATATACTATGTCTATCAATGAATGGTACTTCCGCTCATGTGCCAAACATCTTGTCTGTACTGGAATGTTGGTTTAGAGTAATTATTCCTCTGTGCTGCTGATCTTGTAACTGACCTGGTACCCTTAGCCTGCCGAACACTGTTAATATCTCTACCAGAGTTCTCATTCCAATACAAGACTGCTGTGTTAGATCTGGTCAGGTATTCTGAGTCACTTGTAAGATACTCTTGTCATGAAACATGTTCATGACATTGTAGAATGAGTCAACATGATACTTCCATGAACATAATCCTGGGAAGATTAGTAGAGGGAGGATTTCTTGATGGTATTCACTAGAAGCTCCCTTGCTCTTGGCTCTGTCAGTTGGATCCTCAAAGGCTCATTATTTGAGAGTGTTTTGAACCTTGTGGATGGATGGAGGTTGCTGTGTTTGTTGGTGTAGTGGTCAACTACATTCATCAAACTGTCTTTCAGTTTGAGAGGATCCCCTTACAATTTTCAATTGCCCAATTGGCATGGGTGGCCACTGGCTCAACTTTATCAGTCAATTGCATACTCCAACTCTTTCCCATGTCACACTTTCTTCCACTGCTAATTTTCCGCAAAGCTTTCTTGAGTGGCTTGATGCCATGCCATCTGTCATTCTGGTTTATCGGCTCATTCAGTCCTCTGATATATATATGGTTGACCCCTCCCCAAGTTAAAGGTGGAAACAAGCTCTCTTTTCTATTTTGATGTGCTGAACAAACTTTTGTTTCAATGTGATTTGTTGAACAAACTTCTGTTTCATTGAAAGTCCAGAGCCTCCCTCCCCTCTCCTTGCCGATTATCATCTGGTCAGCCCTTCAAATTTACACCATAACAGTTTGAGGTCACTCATCTGTAAGTTTGTAAAAAGTGTTCGAGAGTCAGTGTTCCTTGACTAGTCTAAATACTAAAGAACAGTTGGTGAAGGGGACTTAGTTAAACCAGGTTTAAAGAAGGTAAGACCAGGCCTAGCTATTAAAACTATGTTGGTGAAATCGGGCCCTTTTGTCCAAGCCAAGAGTTTCACCTCAACAAAAGAGTCTCAATGTTTTGCAAACAAAATTTATTATTGTTTTTTCACAACACACAATTTCAAATAACTTTATAAATTTTGTTGTCAGTCATTGTGAGGGACTGTTCAGAGTTTATGACTCGGGTTGGGGGTGGGAGTTTTGCATGTTTTTCAAGGTGTAGGCCTACTTACTTTGACAACATGCGAAGGGGAGTAAGGATTTTTTAACAAACCAAAAATCTAAAAAACGCGCATACACTCAGTGTAGCCGCCCTTTTTTTATGTGCCCTGAAAAGTCCACATGTGTGTATCACTTAGTATGTCGAGGGGGGGGGTACTAAAATTTGCATGAAACCTAAGAGTTGGACACCAAAAACTCAGGGAGATATCAATTTTTAATGAGAAGGCAAAACTCCCACATAAATTCTCAATGATCCCAGGGCCAGGTCCCTAACTCTCCTTTGAGGATATGTAGTCTGTTTGATTCAGTTATAGTTCATTGAAGCATCTACCTATAGCTATCAACCAGTGCAGATATAAAAGCCAAACAAGTAAAACATATAACCCATGTGTCAATGTATCCAGTCAGTTCTTGAAATATGTGCTTGTTATATACAAAGTTATGCAGCTAACTCTGTGACATCACTCTTGGGATAAAGCAAAGGAAACGATAATGACCATTTTTAAGCCCTCCCCAGGTGCTATTTTCTTTTCTATCTCGATCTACTGAGCTGCTCCATCTTTCAGATGTTACCTATTGTCAGTGTCGTCATCTCCCCAGTTCCTCCATCCCCTCAGGGCCTTACGGATACTGTTAAAGAGCATGCAGCTAGAATATGCCCCTTAACAAAATTTTTGCATTAAAAATACTGAGGAATTCCCAAAATAAAGGTGAGTCCCTCAACAAGTTAAAATTTTAAAATATAGCCCAGGGCATGATTAGTTGCTATTGCCCTTGGGCTTCATTAAAAGCCATAGCTATAATGCTGCCAAGGATTCCCTGGGGGTAAGCCTTGTCAACACTTGCTAATAAAAACATTTGTTAAAAACACTCTACAAATGGCAAACAGCGGATCTGTACGGTGCTCCAAATGGATACATCCGAACAGTTTGGCCCCTGATTGCTAATCTATGCAGATTTGTTTGGGAAGGGCTTTTTGTCTTCAAAGTCCTTCCGGGGTGTCCTTCTGTCCCCTTGTAATAGGTCTGACGTAGCTCTCCAATTGGGAGAATCACTGCCCCTATCAGCGGGCGAGGGGGACCTGTTTGATCTCCCTCGGCTAAATTGGGGAGAGCCATATGAGGTGTTTCTAGGTGGGGAATCGCTGCCAACACATTCTCTAGCAATGTGACCGATACCACCACATGTGTAGCACCTCAAAGGAGATGGTGAACGCATGCGTCCATTAGGGCATTCTTCTGTATAGTAGTGGTTGCCCTCGCATGTGAAACAAGTCTCAGCCCTGATGGACCTCACTGTAGACTCACAGCTGTCTTTGTTGTCGAAGCTAACCCGACGCCCATCAGATTTTATGCCCAGTCTTTGCTTGTTGGCCTGGATCAAGCGCATATGTTCAACAGCTTCAAACATTGTCCCAGGCATGGCCACAGTTGAAGACAGCAGAGCAGAAGCCTTATCCTTGCAGCCCTTGGTGAATTTATCAATAGCCAGCGTCTCCAGGACTGGCTTTGGTGTTTCTGTAGGATAGGCTGTTGAAACCATACTCATAACTTTATCTGCAAATTCCTCCAAATCTTGTTCTTCCTCCTGCATGAGGTTCTCCAGTTGAGCGCGAAGATTGGCTTTAGTACTTTTCCGACTTTTCCCATATCTTTTCTGCATAAAATCACACAGGGTTTCAAAGCGTGCCCTAGTTTCCTGTGGCAAACTCATGTGGGCATTAAGAGCAGACCCTGTGAGAGCAGTTGTTAAGCGAAACAACTTCTCTCTCGGGGTCCACTTGCACGCCCTGGCAATAAATTTGAACTGTTGGAACCAGGGGTCCCACTCACCCATTACTTTGCCGGATATTCCTGGCATCCATTGAGTAACCCTGGGGGCCCCGCTCATCCTCCTCCTCATCGGCGGAGAAATCGCTGAAGTCCCCAACAGGCGCCTCCTCATCATAGTATCTTTCGGGATCAGCAGATGCGGAGTAGCCCATGGAGCTATACGACTCCCTATACTGGCTCTTCATGGAGTCCTTGGAGGATTTTCTCATTTCGGCCCCCAATGGCCCCTTGTTGAGGGAATTGGACAAGATAGATGAAATAGAAGGTGGTCTGTCAGGTTTCACTGTGTGTCCACGGCCTATACCACCAAACTTGGGAGCAGATTGGGAGTAAGCGGCATTTCCTTTCAGACACCCCTTAGATCCCAAATCAGTAGAAATTCGATGGTAGTCCCTCTACCCCCACTTGTACTTGCAGCGTCTACTCTGTCGTCCTTGCGTTGTTCAGAGTAGGACACAGTGTGGGTCTTTGTCACCTCCATTTTAAGCAGATCGTCAGGAGCTGTTGGTGATCCCTGATGAAGCTTTGATCCAGTTTCTGTGACACTTGGAAATATGGGGAAGTTTGGGACTTCTTGGGCCCGTCCCATTCTCCCGCTCCAGCATTAGGGTATCAACTTTAGTGTTGAGTTGCACTAAGCTGTCTGACAAAATTGTATCCACCTTCGTGGTAAGTTTATCCAAGCCATCTGACAAACCACTGATGCTCACTTGTAACCTCTCATGATTCTTCAACATCTTCTCTTCTAGACAGATGAACCTCTCAGTTGTTGACACTTCAAGGCGGTCAATGTTTTCTTTCACACTGCTTATTGCACATTGGATGGTCTCATACCGTTGGTCTTCATGATGCTCAAAATCTTTCAACTTGGCCATCCTCACTTCCAATGGATTATTGGCATCCCAGTCTATGTTTTCAAAGATCTTGATGCTTGAAATGATGGTCTTTTCAACATGCATTTGCTGGGTGGTCTCGAAGTCGATGTTGGTGATGGAATGGAACAACTTCCAAGAAGTGATAACACGAGCCATCCTTTGCTCCAACAATTTGTCAGCTATGACGGGTCCAATGCCAGGTATTTTCATCAAGTCATCCTTTCCCGCAGTATTAATGTTGATTGTTGCCATTTTAGATATCTCCTGTAGTGCCCACAGACAGATGTTAGCACTACTGGTAGATAAATAGATAGATGGGACTTTTCAAATGATAGAAAATTAATTAGCAAATGTAGAATTGGCTTCAAACTGAATTAAACCCAAGACTAATTCACTATATGAAATCACAAACTAATGTGTAGAAAGTTAGCTACTAATTTTTGCAATTTAGCCCAATTTGCTACACCAATAGTAGGCTGTGCTGTACAATTGCTAAGGCTGGTAATATAAATATCTAAAAGTTGCAGGCCTTAATTATTTCAATTAGGCCTGCTAAGATATTATATTCAATTGCAGATTTTTTTCTGTACACATAAATTGTAGATATAGGCCAATAACTACAATCAGGCAGCAGTATGTCTAATCTGTGATATAATAGGCCTATATTGTATGTTGTATGCTCAGACAATGGATAATAGGATGTTTTTGACAGCTGTCAAAATTTGACAGGTGAAGTCTGAAGGGATTTCCCCTGCTCTTTTCAAACTGAGAAGATGACAACTCAAATTTGGAGTTCCTCAAGGCTCAAAATTAGGACCAATCCTATTTAATTCATACATCGCTCCCTTAAGCGAGGTGGCTGCAAAAAATCAAGTCAGAGACCAAAAGTATGCCGATGACGAGCAACTTATTCTCTCCTTTAAACCAACTTTCTTAGATCAGAGAAATGCAGTAGTTAAAATGGAAAAGTGCATTGCTGAAATCAGGAAATTTCTCCATGAAAACAAGCTTTGTAACAATGGAGAAAAAACAGAACTACTGCTCATTGGCAGTCAACACCAACTTAATAAACTCCAAGTATCATCAATCCATGTTGACAATGTCAAAATTAATGCAGCCGATCATGTAAGAAATCTAGGTGTAATCTTTGACAAAAACATGACCATGGAAAAACAAGTCAACAAAATGTGCCGGAATGCCTATTTCAATCTGAGAAATATCTCAAAAATTAGGAAGTCATTGGACAAGGAAACTTGCAAAACTGTAGTCAATGCTCTTGTGACTCCTCACCTTGACTATGGAAATGGTCTTCTATATGGATCATCAAGTCGTTTTATAAACAAACTTCAAGTGGCCCAAAACTCAGCAGTTCGACTCATTCAAAAATTAAAAAAAGCATGACAGTGTAAGCCAGCATAGGAAAATGCTACACTGGCTACCAATTCCAGCTAGAATACAATTCAAACTCATGTTAACAACTTGGAAAGCAGTCAATGGACAAGCTCCTTTGTATATTCAAAATCTGATTCAGCCGAAATCTGAACGAAACTTCAATCTGAGAAGCAATAACAAAGTGCTCTTATATGAACCAACTCCCTACAATAAAAACAAATATGAAGACAGAGTCTTTTCGCATAGTGCTCCAAAACTGTGGAACCAACTGCCGGAGATCGTTAAGGCCTCAAAAACTTGTGAAGGCTTCAAGAGAAATCTTAAAACTCATCTGTTTAAGAGTTTCTACAAATAAATCCATCATACACAAGCGCTACTGAGCAGTTTTAAACTGGAATTGGCGCTATATAAATGTCTATTATTATTATTATTAACTCAATCCAGAATGCCCAAAATGCGCACAAATATCATATAAATCCACTGCAATATCGATTTACCAGCCAATCTAAGCATAAACAATGATTTTCAGCTCACTTTGAGTGCTTTGAAATCCAAGATGGCGGCCAACCGGCATCCTTCCCTACAGGTCAGAATTTCTCCAATTCCGTCGGAAATATGCTTTGACAGAAGCTAGAACTATGCCCGAAGGTTCTGGTGTCGACTGCGCCAATGTGGTGATCGTGGTATTGCTTACCTAACCACCGTAATGAGATGATACCAGCGGGAGCGGAGGTGCGTCCTATCGCTTCAGCATCAGTGTATCGTCTGCCAAGCCTCGCCAGATCTCGCAGCACCGCGAGAGGACCCGAGATGACGTTCAGTGGCACCAAGCGGTGGTGCGGGCCACCACAGTCCTGAAATTATATGGTTCTATTGTCTTTTGTGTACTAATCATATGCCTTATATTTCATCAAAGTTGCAATTTTTGCGATCGCTTAGCGATCCTTCCTACACTAGTCATGTACTTACTGAAAAAGAATGGAAATTCAAGGTAATCGATGGGTCCGCCATTGTCATTTTGATCACTTGATCTACATGCTCGCCGCCATTATTCTACCGCGCATGCGCAGTAACGTGTATAGCATGACTCCATTCATGACACCACAAAAAATGTGACAGAGGGCCCGCCAAAACAGTGTCGCACCTAGTGACCGTTCACGAAATCGGCAAATATGATGTAAATTGAAACAAACACATATAGCAATACAACAGCGTTGGCCTTATAAATCGATACCCACTTACCGCTCTCTCCTGGCTTGGCAGATTACATGTTAATACCTCTCTTCTTCATGATTTTTTTTCTGATGAGATAATAATTCACGTTTCCACAAGAAGATTTGTATTATTAATTCAGTTAGTAGCACCGTTTCTTGATGTTTGGCCAGCAGTATATCTATACCTATCTATGTATCTTATCACAATTTACTAGTAAAGTGCATCTACCTATCTATCTATCTTATCTAATTTTTCTAGTGAATCTCATAATATTACCATTCTGTTTAAATCAGACTGTAGCATATCACAGTGTATAATGGTAAATGTGACACAAGAAGATATGTACACCTGAGAATGTCAATGTACAATGAGGCCGCTAGGCTGAGTTGTACATGACATTCAAAGTTAACTCTTACCAGTTTCATTTGCCTGTGGTCAGTTTTTAACTCGCCAATGGATCTGTCTCCATTTGTAGTTCTGAATTTATGTTCAGGTGGTGTCTCCATGCAATAGGAGCTCTGATGGAATCCCCTTTGCCTTTCAGCAAGGTTATTGGTCTGTCTCTGTTTGGGACTGACAAGTGGCAGCAGAATGCTGACAGTCCCTGGAAAATCGAATTGGGTCAACAATAATTTGATCTGTTTTGGACAGATCACAAGATCAGGTCGCACAACAGCTGTCCATATTACTCCGCCAAACTACTTTCACAAAGAATGGCTGCTGGCAAAGATCCAGTCCACTGCTTTGTGTGAAAATGTTTGGAAATCATGAGACAAAATGAGAGTTTTGCAACTTTAGCATGAACTTTGCCTGTGAAAGGGATGATTTCACTCATCAGAAGTTTGATGGTATTCAATATCTACTTATGCCATTTAGTGCATGTTAAATTGTGGTCAGAAAAGTGTCAAAAAAGAATGCTCTCTCACTTGTTCACGTGTCCATACAAAGCCAATGTTTTTGCTTTCTGATATCAAAAATGCTCATTTGTATTTATTCTGTTACTTTATGGAGATTTATTAACTAGGACAACAATATAATTTACAATTTCATAAAAGCTGTGTAACACTCAACAAAATGTCTTGTCTATGCCACAAGTGGCCCCCTCTATACTGTCATTATATGTGAGCTACAATGTATACATCCTCCATGATAAAAAATAGTTCCAACTTATTTTGGTATTTACAAGCTGTCTGCTTAAAATAGAAGCCAACCAAAGTCAGATTAGACGCTTACACAGTTTTTAATAATGGAAATAAACTAGACCATCACTAAATGATGGAACTGTCCTGGTTTTTTCCAGATAATCCTGGTTTCTTTCAGAGATTGAAATTCTGTTGACCGCTCACAGGAGCTCGCGAATTTTGCACCCTTGGTGGCAGCAAATAGCGGTCAACTCGTAGACAGGTGATTGGCTGTCTACAAGTGGACTGCTCTTGCATTGCCACAGATCAGAACATATGCTGTCTTGTGTTGCCACCTAGTGACTAGTGTGCTATTCAGCGAGCTCCTGCGAGCGTCCACCTACTTTCGACCAGAAGAAGACACACAATTTTGTCTGGAAGACACTGGGGCTGTTCTGAGTGTGCTGATGGCCTTGTCTACTTCCATAGAGAATGTGATTGCCGAGTCTGACTCTGGTATACATCAATGTTGAATAGAAATTTTGTGAATGTGCAATGAAATTGGAACTATTTCTTGGGACAGCAATGCTGTAGCATAGGAAATCAACTTTTTTGCCAGGTGGCAGCAGCATGCAGTTCTCAGTTTCACCAGACTGGGTGATTGGTGTTGTTGACCAAGCCAAGGAGTCTTAACTTATATAATGAGTGTGTTTGTTGAATGAGTGTGTTTGTTGAATGTTTGATTGTTTGGGTCAGCTAGTGATTATGTTCTCAAGACAGCAGTTCAATAGAAAAATGTGAGTGTTGGTTAGAATCAAATAGATTGGAGGATCACAACATGTTAACAACAAGATTATTATTAACTGTTGGAGACAGGATTTCATGTACTTTGCAAACAAACCTGATAATACGTCATCCCCCAAATACATAAAATAGTCTACCCCACAGCACAGAAATTAGTATTTCCATGAAATACTCAAAATTTTAATCAATATCATATGTAGGAAACTACTTTCAGCATAAATTGAGTTAATATATTCTATATTACGACCACTAGCATGTGAGATCACCTTATTACAATACACGTAGATCTGGCCTAAACACTGTTCATTAATGATATGGGACTGGTGTGCCAGGGTTTGTCATCACTGGCTTGTTAGATGTGTGCTTATTAGATGTGTGGCACAGCCCAACAAGCCTCTTGGGCCGCCCTTCTGCGTTGCTTTCCAACAAGGGATGATGTTAGAGAGGCAGATGAGGCCAGAGGAGGCCTGATTGAGTTGGCCACAGATGCTGCCAAATGCGCCATCACACAAGTCCTGGCGATTAGGCCACTCTCGCCGCCAACCGTTAAAAGCCTTTCATTAGCCAGTCCGAAATAAAGAGAGGGAGGGAAGATGAGTTGGGCGAGCTATAGGCAAAGAATAGCCCAGGAAAACAAACTGTCCGATCAATAAGGCATCAGCTCCTCGGTGTGCAGAATTTAGGAGGCAATGCAGGTGAACGAGGCCCAGCCTGGCCCAGCCCATATATGGCCCCCAATCACCATTTAGCCACCGACGCTCAGCTTTACGGCTCTCGGCTGGAGGCCAGGCTAATAGCTCACCCAGGGACACAAACGGACATCTGCCCAAGCCAGTTCAACTTGTACACTTGCCCAACAATTCAACAATGCCTCGGTCGCACTAATCCTTTGCAAAGGCCCTGAAGAAAGATATCAAGAGTTGATCTGGCGTTATCAAGTAATGTTTCAGATTGAATCGCCACTTGCTACAATATAGGCTATACCGATATAGTTTACAAACGGAATCTCATTGGGAGGCGGCCGAAAATCTGTTGCACAAAAAATGTCAAATATATATGTTTTTGTGCAGGTAACTCCGAGACCAGCTTATAGCGTTTACGCTGTAGAATGTTACGAGAATCGCATGCCATGCTAAATAGTGCTGACAACAGCTTCGAGATGTTTTGTTGCCCTGAATCAGAACTGGTTTTGCTTGAAGCGTCGGCTATAAGGCCAGAAATGTATATTTAGCCAGCACTCCAGGAGACACGTCAAAGCGCCTGATGACTTGTGCAATGCTGGCCAGAGAAATAAAAGGCAGCACAATTGGCTTTATTGATCTGCAGGCGATCCGAGTCAAGACGTCCTGCAGTTAGCTGGAGGGTGCAGCTCATAAATTGGTTAGGAATAAAGGCTCCGCGAAGATGGCTATTCAAAAGTGGCTGCATGGGCGACTTGCAGGCCTCATTTACGTATTTGCTCACTCCCGGTATTATCAGCAGTTGGGATGCTGACTAGCAGACAGCCTGTGCAGGCATATGGCATTCTTTGCTCAGGCATTAGGGCAAATGAACAATACACACAATGGAAAACAGCCTTGATCGCCACCACCATATTGCCATCTTTTTGACATAAAGGGATCAATTCCAGGCCAAGAATGGAAGAAATGGGGGTCAGGGAGGAGAAGGAGGAGAGGGGAAGGAGGAGGAGGAGGAGGAGGAGGAGGAGGAGGAGGAGGAGGAGGAGGAGGAGGATATGATGTTGTGTTATGCATGTGCATGTATTATGTATATTTAAGAGTGAAGTACTCTGGCAGATTCAGGTGAGTGAAATGGCCGCTGACTACAGGAGATGTTTAACAATGGGGAGAGGCACTTGCAGTCAAGTCCAGGTGCTTGGCCTGCAGCTGACCACTTGAGCCGCGGAGTGAGGAGAGGCAGCCTGGAGCTGGGGCGACGCCCTGCGGAGGAGGGCAGAGTTAAAGGCCGAGGGAGACTGTGATTCCTCGGCAGGCATCGCATGAAGCGGCATTGAAGCCCTGCCAGCAAGTTGCTGACTAACTCTCTCAGGGCGTCGTCAAGTCCATGTCCTTCTACACACGTGTGTGTGTAGTATCTGGCGGCACCGCAGCAGATGGTTCCTTCGTAATCATAGTTTTTAAATTTTCGATTTGTGTCGAAATAGTTGCGGCAACGAAAATAAGTCATTGTCAGATGGAACTGTCTCGAGTGTAAAGCTCTAGACCATTCCATGCACATTTGGCACTATATTTTGGAACCTGTGCGGTGGCCATTCTAGGCACAGGCTACCCACCGTTTATTATAATTTTTCCCAACACTTCTTTTTAAAATGAGTAACAATGAAATGTGACCTCGTGGCAGGCCATCAACCCTGAGAAGTCTTCCTTTGATATCAGTTTCAGCCGCCATGTTCAACTATCTGACAGTGCATTTGATATCGCTGTGATTTCACTGGGGTACATATTCTTTCCATTGTATAGACATAAGACTTGACGTTCCAATTCGGTAACTCCTCGACCCAGGTGCATCAGATTCTGAGAGTCAAATGTTGCATTACATGACAATGTTACAGTTGCGTAATTTGCAAACGTTGAATTTTACAACCTATTGGACCCAATGTTGTATAATAAACTGCTATGTTGCATTTATTTAGGAAGATTTGCTGAACTGATATAACCAAATCGAACTCTCAGTACCGTAAAGTATAATAGGTCTATGCGTGCATGTATTGGCCCCCTCGTATGACGAGGCTAGATTACAAATCGTTTGTTTTTCGCGATCCGCCTACCGAAAGCTCTACCAGAGGCAGCTGCCATGTGCAGCCTATGTTTAAATGTGCCTTCATGAATATAGGGGAGGGTGGCACTTGTTTGTGGTGATGTGATCCCTTAACCACAGAAAGTGGCGCAGGGCCTGGGCACGTTCGGGCCAAGTGGGGAGAGGAGTAACTCCCTCATCAATTTACCCTTTGTAATTGGCTGCAGGGAGGGTGACTGCTGTTCTGTTTACTTCCGCATCTTACTGAAAAGATCGACAGCAACCCGACTCCCCTGCAAAGCACGCCAAATACTAGCAATACATGCGCGCCAGCCACCCCCCACTCCAGCTCCAGATTTGCCCATTTACTCGCTCAAGTGGGCAGCGATGGGAAACAGCAGAGCAAAGATGATGGCCGCTTCCACCCAACTCGATCTGCATCTTATGATGGCCCCATTGAAGGCCCCATTGATGGCCCCCTTGATGGCTTTGCTTGGTCTATAAACATTCGCGGCATCCTAAAACTCCATCTTCTGTGGCCCCGTCCTCCAGCAGATCAATGCATTTCCCGTCACATATTGTGTAATGCAAGTCCGTCATTATATGGATTATTCAAATGCTCTTCTTCTCCCAAGTTCTCGTAATCTGAAGTCCTGTAGACTTGTCCGAGCAGGTCTCCTGCCTTGCTGAATCCCCCCGCCGTCACTTGGGCTTGTACACTGGACACGAGGATTACTGGCGTCCGGGGACGCTGGCTATAAGAAACTGCCGCGTAGTATTAGTCTATCTGTGCTCATTCGCTTGCCTGAGTAAATGGTAATGGTTGACTCCCTTTGCTTTTGCTGTACATAACTGATCACCATTTCTAGTCACTAGCTTGTATTTTGCCACAATAGTCGTGCTCATCCTAACTGCACATACATAAACAGCAAAAGGCCCAACAGCAATTGAGGTAGGCATCTCCTTGTTCCAGTTTGCCTGCATGGGCCAATGCTACACATAAACCGAGGGAAGCTGGAACCAGGATGCGGCTTGTGAGTGTAAATAGTTTCCTATGCCTTGGTATGATTTATATATATAGAACATTATTATGAAACATAATTCGGGATTGAATCACAATCGATCAGCCAATCAACCAATAAATCAACCAAGCAACCAATCAATCCCTAAGTAAAGAAAACTTGAGACATATAATTATTTATATACATTTAACTAATCATTTCTAAAAGTAAGTAAATTGTTGTAGGCCTATATTATAATTATTTTGGTCTATATGTATATATAATTGGGTAAATATAAACAGTTCAACATAAATAAGTCCCCTTTATGAAAACTTGAATGTCTCAAAGACAATTTTTCCGATTTCTGTAAAAGTTTAGATATCTATCTATCTATCTATCTATCTATCTATCTATCTATCTATCTATCTGTTAGGGCCCTGCACGGGACCAGATTTTTGTCTCACACCCGCCCGTTCTTTCCAAATCTGCTCCCGCTCCCGTCCCGTTCTAGGCATTACAATGATAAAATTTTCCGAATTTTGACCTACTCCCGCCAAATTTTGTCAAGTTCAGTCCCGTTCCCGTCCCTTGCAGGGCCCTACTATCTATCTATCTATCTATCTATCTATCTATCTATCTATCTATCTATCTATCTATCTATCTATCTAACTAAAAACTCTTTTCCTATGTTTTAAATGTTGATCAATTTGTAGGCCTGCTTGTTGAAATTGTGTCTATGTATTTGTAGCTTTATTACTTCGTTTTTCTTGAGTACCTACAGATAGTACAGATACCCCTCTTGCCTCTTTAAAAAAGTGCAGTTTTTTTAGCTTGTCCAAAAATGTTTTACCAAAAGGTGCTCAAACTCCTCAAATTATTTCTAATGCCATCCGAGGAACCTAAACATTGAAATGTTACAAAAGAATTCCACAGTTGTCTTCTAAATACACCTGTGATTGAGAAACAATTTTTTTCAGTCACCCGATGAAGTATGTCCTGCCGGTGACTGACCCCAGGCATGGTGAAATTGA
Organism: Platynereis dumerilii; assembly: GCA_026936325.1. Taxonomy (NCBI): domain Eukaryota; kingdom Metazoa; phylum Annelida; class Polychaeta; order Phyllodocida; family Nereididae; genus Platynereis; species Platynereis dumerilii. Next base: position 1,555,691 of record JAPTHN010000063.1, on the reverse strand, counting down.
TCATATCCATTGGAAAAGCCACCGATTTTTGAAACGGGTAGGGTCAGTCGAAGACTACTGCAGTCAGGAGCTGGGTAGGGTCAGTCAGGAGTAATGCCACTAAGCTGAAAATTAACGTAATTAGGGTAATATACAGGCCTAGAATTATTCCAACTGTCATAAAAATCAGAGAAGGAATCTGTGAGATATTCAAGTTTATTTAAAGTGGGACTTATTTTGGTTGAACTTTTTAGGTTGCCCCATGCAAGCATGCACTCAAGTGGCTATGGCGGGTCGACACTTTAGCTTAATTGGTAGGACATCCTGGACTAGGCCAACTGACGATGTGAAGAAAAGTTTGAAATAAAGTCAGCATGATGAAACTTCAAATTATAGTACGATCCGGTGCAAGAAAACTTGCATAATTTGCTTAAGATTGCGATCTCATATTATAATCAGATTAAACCAGGCGGTCTTTACTTATTAGGTGGTTGTAAACTGAGGCGGCCATCTCAGGGCCAGACTGGCGGCCAGGTTCATGCCTGATTCAGTTGGAAGATGCATGAGTCGGGGATGGGCGGTCTGTTGTGTTTGTTTCAATCTGGGCCTTGCGTGCTCAGCAAAAAGGACCACAAACAAGAAGCTTATGGTCATGTTGGAGTTGAAACGCGATGCGCTGAGGTTCAGGGAAATCCCCGTGGCCCACAAGGGATCAAACAGTGGCCACAGTGCGCAGCTTTCAAATGGGTGCTTAAAAATGGCCACACAGTTTGCAAATGCGACAAGGCAGCGGCGGTCATGGTGGCATATGGGCCCGTCGGGCTGTATTTACGCAGTGGTGGCCCAAGGGCCGACAGACAGATGGGCCCAGCCTGCAATATTTCCTGCGATTCATCTGGCCAGGCCGCCATGCCACTCTAGGGTGGCAGAGCAAATAACCAACTGAGTGCCTGCTTTAATTAAGTTTTATAAATGAGTCGACTCCCGCAGTCAGCGCCCACCATCTTTCCCCACATCAATCTTTTTCAGCATTCTGGCGACAATTCACCTGATCGGTTTGTTGGTCAGATGCAACTTTGGATAAGACCATGTTCCTAACAACGTTGATATGATTTCCGTTCACAGTCCTACAAACCCAACAGACGAACTACTGTCATTGGAAGTCAACAACGGATTTAAAACTGTAATTCTGTCATCAGAGTTTTTTTATTGTAACGTTCTATAATACCACCAGTGTGAAACCATTGCAAACAGTCCCAAAAAAAAGAGAGAACTATCTATCTATCTATCTATCTATCTATCTATCTATCTATCTATCTATCTATCTATCTATCTTTCTATCTATCTATCTATCTATCTATCTATCTATCTATCTATCTATCTAGCTATCTCTAGTGGACGGAGTTGTCAATTGTAAATAATGCCGGCCTTGTGCAGTGTCCATTCTGATTGTTATTCACTGAGCCAAGAGCAGGTGCAAGAGAGGGACACGTGGCCAAGTCACCTGCAGGACGTGTTTAATGTCACCAGGTGCACTCCAGTCTCCCTGTTTGGTCTACCTGCATGCTGGCCCTGCAGTGACTCTACCTGGCCAGGGTCTGTGGCCTCCTGTCCACTCTCTGCCTCTACTCTCTGACCGACCTGCCCTGCACGTGTCCAAAGGTCAGGCGGTCAGGTCGTTCTTCAGGCTGTTCTGCTTCTGCTTATTAAACACGATTTATGGTCTGGCTTAATTGAGACGTCGATCTGACTCGCCCACAAAGGTCGGCTTTTGTCTAATGGCCCGCTGTCAGCTGATCTTTCAGTGTTTTCAATTGTTGTCCTCTGCAAATCTCAACAGTTCTGCCTTTACAGATGATTTCATATTTGTAGACAACAATGGTAGAAAATACATCATTTATTTTCATTGGTTGAGACAAGGTATGACATCACTCTGTCCTGAAAAGTGACATAGAGTTTCACATGGGTGGCCATGGCATTCTAATCCACTGATCTCCTCGATGGAACTGACTATAGCTGTTTCAAGTGAGAGTTTCTGTTTGTGTTTCACACATTTTTAGTTCATGCATTCTCATTTCTCAAAGTCCATTATTGTGCATGATTCAAATGATTGGGATCAGATTTATGATCCACATAATGATTGTTTTTACAAAAAACAAACAAACACGTATACATGTACGTAACATTTTCTCACAGGAGGGCTCTGCTCAGACGACCTGACAATCATTATGGGCTACCAATGGCATACCAATCGCTGGGTCCCTGGTTTGATTCCCGTTAAGATTTCCTTACGCTTGTTGGTCACATCACTAGATCATCCTCCTGTCCTGAGAGACCATTCAGAATTTGTGACTGGGGAGTTGGGAGTTTTGATGGAACTCTCTGTCAGAAGTGATACATACCCCCCTTCGGTTTCATGAATACTTGTAGTACCCCCTCTTCTTTGTTAAAATTTCATTCGACAATTAAACATGTTTTGAAAAATAAGTACCCCCCTTGAAACGTGCTTGAAAATTTGTTACCCTATCCAGCGCCCGATTTAGGAATGTGTTAAATGTGCTGCAGTACAGGGCCCCCACATTTGAGGGGCCCCCGCATTTGAGAGGGCCCCCACATTTCAAAACAAACTGCCCGCAAGCAAATATAGGCCTATTGCACGAAATCATTCTTTGAATTTTGTGCGAATGACGCTGACTGCGATAACCTGCTTATGGGTTGTCTTTCAATCGGGGTACATAGTTTTGTCTCAAGGGGGTAAAAAATAAAGGTCTTTTTTTCTTGGCTAAATTGACTTTTTTCTGACGCTATATACCGTGCCGTGGATTTCTGAAAATTTTAGGGCTACAAGTATTCTGAATTTTTTTTTATTTGACATTTTGATTAATTGACCAAAGTCAATATTCTGCTCATCCCTCTTTTACTGGATGTATAGAACACCCAGTTGTATGGGCTTGTGCTGAGTGGATAGATATATATCTGACAATAAAAAATCATCTTACTTGCTTAATTTTGGCCAAGAACTTTTGTGTGTGTCAAGGAAAATAGATATTCTCGGAGAGGACGGAGAGGACAGTTTATTTGACGAAGCTGTTTTTGGTGTTTTCCGCTACGAGCATTGTGCAGTTTGTACAACTGAAGTGAAACACTTACCAAAACTTTGTCTAATCTATTGAAGGAGTATTTCTATGAAATAAGAATCCTCTTAATTTAATGTTATTGCTGTTTTGCGGACCCTATTTCGGAGAGGACAATATTTGACGGAAATGACCTTCATGTGTTCAATACAGGATTCTGAAGAGACTAATCATAGTTGTTGCTTGTAATTCTAATGTTGAACTCTTGGGACCATGTTGAAAGCATTTTCACATTGGTTAAAACTTACTGTTAGGTCTGGACTGAAAAATCTGAAGCGATATTTGCCTAATTTGCAAATGTCAGTGAAATGAGACAGTCAATTTTGGTCAAAACGACACAAATAAATTTCTTTCGGGCAGTTATCAACTGATTTGAATAATTTTTTCGCTACTGTAGGTCCGTCTCAGTATGTATAAACTTTCTGTGTAATGGTTTTTTCACATTATATGCATGGTATTTCTGGTATTTTGGATATCGTGTGACTTTCCAGAGCGTACCCCGATTGAAAAACAACCCTTATAAGACAACTGAAGCATTGCGGATGGTTGATGTGTGGAGGCCGCCAAGCTTATACGTAGTATTGTGAAATTCAGATATTTTTCTTATGAAATAAAATGTCACTGCTATGAAAATATAACCTGGTGATCCCATAGTGCATGAGAAAATTGTGGTTTTATATGTCGTAGCCACTCTCCGCAAATATAGGGGCCCCCTCTAAAAATAAGGGCCCCATTCTCCCAATTAGGAGCCCTTCTCCCAATTAGGAGCCCTTCTCCCAATTAGGGCCCCTGTCCCAATTAGGGCCCCTGTCCCAATTAGGGCCCCTCTCTTGATTAGGGCCCCCTCCCAATTAGGGGCACCAATTCCGAATTGGGGGCCCCCTCTCCCAATTAGGAGCCCCCCTCTCCTGAATAGATCCCCCTTTTCCAGATTAGGGGCCCTCTGTCCCGATAAGGGCCCCTCTCAAGATTAGGGCCCCACTTAAACAATAAGAGGTCTCATCTCCCAATTAGGGAACCTTTCTCCCGATTAGGTCCCCTTTTCCAAATTAGGGCCTCCACTCCTGATTAGGGGCCCTCTTCACCAATAACAGCTCCAAACTCCCAATTATAGGGAACCCCTCTCCTGTTTAGGGAGCTCATCTCCCGATTATAGGCCTCCTGTCTTAATCAGGAGCCCCTTCTACCAATTAGGGGCCCCATTCCTGCATGGGGGCCACCTCTTCTGATCAGGTCCATACCTCTCCCCATTAGGACCCCGATGGTCATAAAGTTTTGTCGAACGTTTCTTTGTTGCAATTCATCTTAAATTGACAATCATTACAAGAGTTGAAACACATTTTTACAAACATTTTTAGGAGCCAAAATATAAAACTATAATTGATCTTCAACAGATTGATGCTGCACATTGTGATGTGATGAATAAACTTTTCAGATGGTCAAGTTTGTCTCCCGGTACTAAAAAAATGCTCTGAACCAGTTTTTTTTTCTTGGAAGTGCCAAGTTCTTTGTTAACTAAATATAGGAGAATTTCTATTGACATTAGCTTTTCTCTTTCTGGGTTACCAACATTATATATAAACAAATCAGAAAACCTGTAAAAGGTAACTCATCTCTATAAACAAATGTTAACAAACTACTGCATTAGGCTTAGCACTTTGTCGATTAAGCCAAATTTCATGGATATTCAAACGGTTCCATCGCGATGGACTTTAGGGGCCCCGCGACATCTCAGCACAGGGGCCTCCACACACCTAAATCGGGCACTGACGCAGTCCCAAGAGAGAAGTGGAGGTTGGGCATCTCGTTGGGGGAGGGGGTGGGGGAGAGGGTTGGGAGGGGCTTGCGCCAGCCATTAGTATTCAGTGATCCACCACAGAAGAGGATGACACACAACCTGGCACACAGACAGGCTGACAGTGTCTGTAATAGCCTGTTGACATGGTTTGTGTCAACCATGGGCATTTCGTGTTTGCACATCAGCTGTTCAGTGTCCTGTGTTTGAGGGCGAAGTTGATGGCCAGTGTGTTCTCGATCTATGGGAGTAGGTAGCTCTCGATTTGCAGTGGTTTTTCAATTTGTAATTGTTATTTTTAAACAAATACGTGGCTGCTTATAAGATCACCTGATAAAGAACCAAGGAACCAGAACAACTCACAGACGAGGAGGAAGGAAGTGCGGTGAAAAATGAACACAACTAGTCAAGACAGCGCTGCCCTACAAAGGTAAAGTACAGTAACTGCACTTGCTGTACTATACCTTTGTACTTCCGTACAGTGAAGGTGGGAACCAAAATTAGTAAAAATTCAGAAGTGACCCCTTTATTTGAGTTAGCCCTCAACATTTTCATATAATAAAGTTAGGATTTTTTTTTATTTCCTTCTCAGCTGCGTGGGTTACAAAGGCAAAGTATAGAATGTCAGTTACTGTACTTTACCTTTGTAGGGCAGCGCGGCTGAGGCCACCTGCACCTCATGCAATTCTACAGCAATCCTTCAATGTCTTGTAGAATTATGTAAATCTGAAAGATCTGTGCAATGCGTCAATTATTGTGTCTGCAAAGTTCAGCTGACCAAGCTATGTGACCACTACTCAGTTTGGGGTGTGGCAGCATGGGTCGTCGGGGCCGGGGTGAAATTTCTTAATCTTAATCACCCCATTCTTGAACTGTTATTAAAAATTTGTGATAATTTCTTTGCATTTGACATGTTGAAACCATTGCATGGCTAAATACAGGTTAGTTTTGTCGTTTATCAAAATATACAATTGAAGAGCACTTAGCAGATATCAAATATTTCATTCTGTATGGCTTATTTGTCAAAAAGTCGCGCCTGGCCGCTCATGAGTTTGATATCATTGGAAAGAGAAAATTCAGGGCTTTAAGATGGTTATTGTGCCATTTTCAGAAAACAAACGGTTTTTGCTGTACAAGGTGAGGAACCAAATTTTTCAAAATTTGGAAAATTTTAAACTTCAGTCGAAATGAAAGGTTTTGCTAAGTCATAACAAATTCATATTTTCAGGCCTTTAGAAACAAGACAAAAAGGATCCTTTTTGTGAAGTTTGACTTGTATTATCTCCAATCAAAAATTCAATATAGCCGTCTAAACTTGGTGATGCCTTGAAAAAAAAGCTCCTTCATATTTTGAGGCAGTGAGCCATGAAGACAGGAAGGAGGACAACAAAATCGTGGTGACAGGTCTTGTTGACCAACTATTCTAAGATGCCCCACACAGAAAAGTGAGGGGAATTAAGGTCTGAGCTGGAGAAGGGCCAGAAGTTGGCCGCCCAGAAGTCTCCGTAATGTCTTTAAGTGGAAATCCTGAACTGTCTTTGCCATAAGGCACGGGGAACCATCCTGAGTCTGCCTATAGATGCCATTGGGGTAATTAACATCCAGCCATGGCAAAACAAGACATCACTGGACCTAGCAGTGTGCATCAGGTCCGTCCCCCTTTACTCGCATGAAAAAGAAATAAAGCACAATTTTTCTATCTGGAGTCATGACTCCCGAAACCATTTCCTGAGCTGGATACTTTACCCTGAATGTCCCATCGACATCTTCTATTGATTTTATATAGAATTTGCCATTTATTCTGTTGACAATAGAATCCACAACCAAACATTTATAATTTTAAAAAAAATTGAATATCGAGCCATGCTTCCTAATGTAGCCCATAATTTTTTCACCATTTCTATCTTCTGGCCTTCATGGAATAGGCCGAATGGTGTCTTTGGGGTCCTGACATACGATTTCAGGCCAAAATCATTTTGCATAGCCGCTCTGGCAGCTTTGAGGTCCACCTGAAGCTCTTCAACCTCCTCTCTCATGGAGGTTGCAGGTACCTTGTCAGTTTTGTCGTCAGTAACTCTAGGAATGCTCGATTCCTCTCTTAATTCTCTCCACAAACTACCAAACTTCCCTCTTATTCCTTTCCTATCATTGATTGCCTTCTTGATATTGTATTCCGGTTGTGAGGTCACTCTGACTATGTCAGGAATTGTTTTTTAGTCCATTTGGCACTGAAGCAAATCTGACCACCTCTTCCTTTTTGTCTCCTGTGGAGTCATTTTTAATCACAGCTCATTCTAACCTTCCAGAGGTATGGCTGATACCTTAATGATTATGCTGTATTGTTTTCAAAATTTTCCTGTAGATGTGAGATGCTTTTTTAGCACAAGGAAGTTCATGGAAAATTTTGGTTCCCCACCCTGTACATTGATTTAAAGATAACAGAAAAAAGGCCAATAACTCATCAATCAGGAGTCAGAAAGCATTGGGAAGCATTGCATTACATTTGGAGTATAATATCAAACTCTCATGTGAAATATGATGATTTTGAAACAGCACACTGAAGCAATATTGTGATTTAAACTTTAAATTCACCTGAAAGATTTTAAAGAGATATAGGGGTTTTTTGGGCTCCAGCGCTACACACATTGTACATCAAAGGGGGGTAATTAAGTGGGGGTTAATTAAGGATTTTGTGTCAAGTTTGCCTGGAATTCTTTGATTCAATTAATGTATATTACGACTTATTGCCCTTCTCAAATTACAGTTATTCCTCCTTCATAACATCTCCCTGGTATAACAGTTTGTGATCACTCCTGTTGATGAATGTTAATTAGAATTTGTCATGTGATTTTGGAATAGGCTGCACTTATCATATCTATCTATCTAAAGGAAAAAATGATTTGCATGCCACAGCATTATCAAAATAAGTGAGATATACAAGGTCAACTATTGCATTTGCACCATATCTGTATGTTATTTGCAAAATTACCCTGCTTCAGCAATCTCCAAATTCGAATTGCATACGCTTGTATTGTATTATAGGGTATTATTGGTATGCATGCGCGTGACTTCAACCTCCACAAGGCTGGGATTGCTTTTTTGTGCTTCCCATTTTGCCCCGCGGGAGGACTCGATCTTGCCCAACCATAGAGAGTATATTAATAAGGACCTACATACACATGACTAAGTACCAGACTACATTTGTTTGCTTAATAAGCAAGCTTAGTAGTCCTCTTATAATGCTGATAAATTATTCTGCTAGGAACGTCATTGGAGGTACTACAGCATTTCCAAAAATGATGATTTTTTAAAGAAAATTGATCAAAAAATTCAAATGAACATAGCTGCATACCTGTAACGTTCTCATCCACGAAACTTTCAGAAAAGTTGGTTATGTATCCTATTTTATTTTCCAACCAAAAAATTAAAAGGCAGGTCAAAACTTTCCGAGAAAACGTAAAAAAACATTTTATTCGCCGTTGTGTTTTGCCCCTCGTTCCACTACTATGTTATATTATTATACTATATCATATTTTTGTATTTTTCCCACACCCCATTTCAAGCAAAAAATCGGTTGACTTCTTACTAGTTCTTAGTGATTTTGACTGAGGACTTTGCAAAATATCAGTATCTGTCTGTTTTAACCAACTTGCGAATAACATATTCTACAGTAGCGGGCGAAAGTTTAGGCCGCTTCCGTAGTTTGTCAATATCAAGGCAAATAGGTGTTTATCTGGAAAAAAAATTCTTCTTGGATTTTCTTGTCTACATATCATTCTGACAAGTTGTACAAAACTTCGAATATTTTATCACTTACTTGAATATGTGTGAGAAACAAAACAATATTTTGAATAAACTTCTGTCTAGTGCTGTTTCCAATCATGAGGGCACTTAGTGCCATTTTAATTTAGAGGAGAAGTATAGGTAAATGATTCAATTTGGTTTTCGACCATTTTGCATGTGATTTAAGGATGATCAGTCATGACACAGGAAAATATGCTTTTATTTGATTTTTGTCTTATTTTCAATTCAGGGGCTAAAATAATGTTGATTCAATGTGCCAAAATTGTTAATAAATGAAAAATAAACTAAAAACATCAAGAAAATATATGTCTGATCCATTTTCATCTCTCTAATGGAGCAAAAGAACACTTGACACCTATTCATACAGCAAAAATGGTGTTCTTGCCTGGGTTTTGTCTAACAGACGCCAATTTCAGACATCATAAAACAGTAACGAGGTGTTTACATTGACCTAACGGCTTCTACACAATCGAGTGTACAAAACATTTTTGTCAATCGTTACGAAGTCATTATGAGAAGACTAAATGCAGTAACTCCTGCTGTTGTATGCATTCGATAGCTAATTTATATGTGACAAATCTGTTTCAAAAACTTTGAAAAATCAAATAATATTTGAGGTAGAAATGGTCTAAAATGTCAAGCAAGGTCTGATTTTTCCCATTGACATTTGACATTACGAAATTTCACTTCAAAATTTATTTTTTTGTAAGCATATTATGCAAAATATAATACAGCAATTTTTGTTATTGCAGAATCACTAACTATATAGTTTGCAACAATTTAGCAAGCAGTGGAAGAATTGCATATCTAATTTCTAAAGATAACAAGCCAAATGGAAAATGTTGTGATCATTACGCAGTTGCAAATGTAAGGGTAGTGTCATCAAAGAAGGTCTAAATCACTTTGGAAAACACTTTTAAATAACTTGTTTTCACTTGTTTGGCCAATGGAACTGGTCAGACGGATTGGCTGAACAGTTTGCAGAATTCCAAAACTTCCTTTTTGGTTCTATGAGGTCTTAAAGTTGAAGTTTTCATTTTCCGGTAAAATGTGTAGTGTTCGTACCCCCGCCCTTACTTCTCATACAAGCATATAACCTGGGGACATTTCAAAACGCATGGCACATCTAGCTACTCACTACCATACTACATTACGGCAAAAAACATGTTGATATAGATATTGGTTTTTGAGCTACATCAGCTTTTCAAGATTCAAAGATTCAAGATTCAAGATTCAAAATAATTTATTTGTCTTATCATATACATTGAATAAGAACATTGGAGACCCCTCTAAGGCTCCCTGGAGCCGCTATCGAGGGGCCACCATTGAAATTTACATACATTAATTAATTAGACATGATGTAGTATTTAATTATAATATACAGAAAAAGAAGTACAATAGAAGGAGAGACATAAAAAGACCCCAAAAAAAAAAAAAATTACATACTGACTGGCATTTTCACAAAGTGACCGTAGAGGGTGAAGCAGACGTAGCCATGTGTACTTATTACTTTCTAGAAAGAACGTAGACTTCCTTTTGATAAGAAAAAAAAAAATTGAAGATAGTCTTTAAATTTTAGTAATTATATCATATTTTGTGAACAAATATAACAGTTATCGTTATTACAATTTGTTTCATAGTTTTTGATTAGACTATTTTTAACATATAATTTAAAACCAATGAAACTGTGAGTGAAAATTTTTTGTCTAAAATTTTTTGTCTAATTAATTCAGTCATGTCATTATATTGTAATGGTAATCTATATGTTATACTCTGTTTGGCAAATTCATGCTTTACCCTAGGTAAAGGTAAGGACTGACTATCATAGGATCTGGTTACATACCTGGGTGGAGATCCCTCATTCAGTGCAACGCAGCCAAGCAGTGATTCGGGAAGTAAGGAGTTAAAAAACTTGTAACACAGTTTATAGTCATGTAGTGTGCATATGTCTCTAAATTTAAGTATTCCCAAACTCTTAAAAATTACACTAGTATGTGCATTATATCTGCTCCTGTTAATGATGCGAACTGCCTTTTTCTGTAGGATTTCTAATTGCCTATGTCTCATACCCCAAAGAAAGACACCATAGTTGAGATGTGATAAAATCAAAGAGTTATATATACAAAGCATGGCTTGAAGTGGGAGAAAGTTTTTAAGTCTATTTAAGATACCTATTGTTTTTGATATCTACTTTGTTAAGTAATCAGAATGTGCTCTCCAGCTGAGATTTTCATCCAGTGTAATTCCCAAAAAGTTGGAAGTTTTAACAAATTCGATATCCTGGCCATTTATTTTTATTTTTGGGGTATCGATTTTACGCTGGTGTGTTCGGAATAGCATTGCTTTAGTTTTTTTACAATTTAATGATAATTTGTTTATCTCTAGCCAGATGCTGACCTTCATTAATTCATTGCTGATGAGTTCATTTGAATTTTTGATTGGATCAATCAGTTTTATCACTTTTATTGTTGTGATTAATGTGGTGTCGTCTGCGTAGGTTATAGGATAAAAAATATCAGAAGCGTTGGCCATGTCATTTACGTATATAATAAATAGAAGAGGGCCCAATATAGACCCTTGTGGTACACCAGTTGTAATAGGAAGTAGGTCTGATTTATTACCATTGAATTCAACATACTGATACCTATTTGAGAGATAACTTTTTAAAAGACTTAATGCTGTGTCTTTAATGCCATAGAATTTTAATTTTTCTAGTAATATTGAATGGTCCAGTGTATCAAAAGCTTTTGATAAATCTAAATATATGTTTATAGGAATTTCATTATTGTCCATTTCAGAAGTTAATCGCGCTACAAGCTCAATCGCAGCATATTCTGTACTGTGGTTTCGCCTGAAACCATACTGGCTTTTATAAAATAATTTCATATCTGTAAAATATTGATAAATCTGATTGTATATGACCTTCTCAAAAACTTTTGATACACTGGGTAGTAATGACACGGGACGATAATTTTCTATACAATTTGTGTCATCTTTTTTATAAATCGGAATAACCTTAGCAATTTTCAATTTATCCGGAAAGACGCCAGTTTGTAAGCATTGATTTATTATTTTACAAGAGGGTTGCCTCTTCGTAGTGTCTAAACCCTCCTTGTAGTGTCCATACCCCCATATAATTTTTGGCCTTGTGCCCATAATGGTTTAAGTTTGGGATATCATGTCTGCAGGGATTATTCAACTAATTGACCTGCAAGATTTTTTTTACCCCGGATGACATTGACCCACTTTTCAAGGTCACAGGGCCCTGACAACAAAAAACCTGTCTGTGATAAAATTTTGGATTGCTTTAGGTTAGGAATGGAGTGTTTGCAGTAATTATTAAACCAATTGAGGTTTTCCGCATAAATTTGCCGTAAAATGAAGCAGGGTATTTTCATAAACCTAAGGATAATTGTTGCTCCAATACCCTTGAATAATTTTACAAAATTTGAAGATCCTCTGACCTACCATACCCGCTCATTGAAGGTCAAACTGTTGAAGAACACTCCCTAAATTTACTGTCATCTAAAAAAAATCACAATATTAAGTTTTTTCGACTGACCTTATCTCTTGTCCTAATCAAGTTGCAGAAAACATAGAAATATGTCAGGAGAGCTCAGATTCTCCCCTATCCAGTGGACTATAATACGTTCCTGCCAGATTAATACCTCTATAAAGTTAGCCTTATCCTGAAAATTCATAATTTGGATGATATTATTTTACAAAATGAACAAAAACAGTTAATACAAAAATATTTTAGGGGATAATGATATCTATGCACACATTGATGCATTTTGTTCCTGATACGATCCAATGATGTTCATTTTTGGACCAAAGTGACAACCAAATTGTAAACTCGATTGTGTAGAAGCCGTCAGCAAATCTCCTGACAAAAAAAAAACAACAACATTTGTTTGTTCGCTTTACTTATGATCAAACCACACAGACCAGACTTTTATTGAAGGCATAAAACTGGTCCATTCAATAACATTACATTTCAACACATTTCACAGAACTTAGTCTTTAGCTTTGCATGTACTGCAGAAAATGAACAGACATTGGTTGATATTATCAGGACACTTACTGTGGTGAATGAAAACCCTCCTTTCAATAATTTCTTTAAATCACATGTAAAGTGGTCTTAGTACTTGTCTAAAATCATATTGAATCATTTACCAACTTTTCCTTTAAATTACAACGTCATTACACACTGAGCCTGAGCAAACTTTAGGGTTAAAAAAATTGACCAATAAAACGCTTAGCGCAGTGATGTAGAGGAAGGTCAGACGAACATTTTGATGTATCAAAAAAAAAAGTCTGATGGGAATTTTTGGAGTTATTGCAGTTTTTTTTATTTTTCATGATCACACCCTATGCTTAACATGAAATGTCCATCATAAAGTGCTAAGAATTTCCGATTTTTCCTGTTAGGTAATATCTAACACAAGAGAAATTCTCCAGAAGTGGAAATATGTAGTCATTGTCAAAATAGAAAGTATGTACCACTTCATCCAGACTGATGGGGTGTGATAAACCTGTGACAATAAACATTTCTGAGAAAATGTATAAATAATGGTGTTTCAATGTGCCAAAAACTGAGAAAATGTACATATATATTCATTTGCCATTATATTTAATCATTCTGGTGAATAATTGTAGTAGAATCTACCTAAATTTTGTACTGTATGAGGTATTGTTGAGGTTTTTAGGTGTTTTATAAGAAACTTCACCGCTGTGAAACAATCACTTATCAAGCATGTAAAGTGCTGCCAATGTTTATAAAATCATCAGAAATCACGTGGATAGAGTGTTGTGTAAGTATTAAATTAAGTATGGAGTAGAATCCTTAGCCAATACATGCTTAATATGCAATAGCTGCACATTTCTGCACAAACTACATTTCCACATACTAAACTGAATTTATGGCATTTTGGTTGTTCTATGTTACTTTAGATTGACTGATTTTGGATTCCAGCTGACCTACAACAACACTAAACATATATCAACATCAGTTTTTAAGAGCTAAGTATGCATTTTGCATAAATATCACAGTTTATTAATCATTTTTGAAGTTATTTTTGATTAGTTTCAAGTTGCAAAGACTTTTCATGTAATGCCAAGGGATTCCACTCTATAGTTATGAAGATAATTACATGCATTATATCCATGTGTTGTCTGAAAATTTGTTTGACATTGTCTATCCTTCTACAAAGTAATGAAATGTTTAATTCACAGTGGCAAATTTGTGATAGAATGCATAAAAACCTCAACAAAGCCAGTTACGATAAGTTGATGACAGAGATTCTGCTAAAATTGTTCACCAGAATGATGAAATTTAGCAATAGCTGGCAAATAAACACATTTCATGTGTATTCTCAGACTTCTATCCAGCAATGTTTTCTGTTATATATGTTTATCACACCCTGTTAGTCTAGATGAAGTGGTAATACTTTCGACTTTGACAATGACTGCATATTATTACTTCTAAATAATGTTTTTTATCTTGGATATAACCTAACAGGAAAATTGGCAATTCTGAGACATTATGACGGAGATATCATGCTAATAGGTTGTGATAAATGAAAAATTAAAAACTGCAATATCTCAAAAAATTCCTAACAAATTTTTTTTGTTTGATACATCATTGTCTGACCTTCCTCTACATCACTGCGCTAAGCGTTTTCTTGGTCAAATTTTTTTAACCCAAAGTTTGCTCAGGCTCGCTGTGATAAAGCGCCCTCGTGACAGGAAACAGCATCAGACACAAGTTTAGTCCACCCAATATTTTTGTTTATCACACATATACATTCCAGTAAGTGATAAAAATAGTTGAAGTTGTCACTATTGTACAACTTGCCAGATATGTAGACAAGAAAAACCAGGAAGGCATTTTTCGGAGAAATGTTGATGCGGTCTAAACTTTTGTCCGCTACTGTACATGAGCCAGAAATGAAGCAGCAACTTGGCTTTTCTGCTCAGTTCCACAGACGCTATCAGTGCTATCAGCATAGGACAAACATGGCCCTGTCTCGGGGCCCGTCTCCTGCCATCTCTGGCCTATCTCTGGGCCTGTCTCACACGTCAAAGTGACGTCAGTCTAGCGTCAAACAACCAGGCCGACCGCCTGTTGATCCAGCCACGAGCTCATGGGTAAACATTGCCCTAATTACTCATCGCCAGCAAAAAAAAACATAGGCTGCGCAGCAGCAAACCTTCAGCGAATAACACATTTAGAAGATTACATTACATCATAAAATTGGCATGTTTACCAAATTCCGTATATTATAAGTATGCAACAGTGGTCGAGTAATGGCGTTCTATTATCTGTTATTTGCCTGCTGCCCTGCGATCTACCTGTGTGCTTGCCAGGGTTTGTAAAAGCAGGGAAAGGCCTTATTATACTAATTTACTTATATTATGGTACGGTTTTATGCATGTACAAAGTTTTTCCAATCATTCAAAAAGTGTTAAATACAAGTCAATAAGCACTGCTACATTTTATAGGTGATACGGGTAGGAAATGGCATTGCTGTATATGCAGTAGTGGGCACGTTTTGGCTCCAATAAGAAAATAAGTATTTTTAATATTTTTTCTCAATATTACAAAAAGTATAGAATATGTATCAGTCAGACCATGAAAAGGCACAACTAGACCACATAAGTCATATGTGTACCAAACTTTATCCATGTACATGCAATAGTGACCGAGTCTTGGGCCAGGAAAAAAAAAAAAATTTCTTTTTTTTCAATATTTCAAATAGCATTTAATATTTTCCACCAGACCTTTCAAAGGGCACAACAAGTGTGTGTACCAAACCTTATCCATTTACATGCAATAGTGACCGAGTCTCAGCCCAAAGAACCAAAAAATACATATTTTTCTATTTTGCAAATTTTTGCAAAAAGTATAAAATATCCATCAATGAGACCATCAAAAGGCACAACAAGACCATATAGGCCACATCTGTACCAAATTTCATAAGTGCACATGCAATAGTGACTGAGATTTGGCCCGGAAACGAACAAAAATAATTTTTATATTTTCTCAATTATTTCAAAAGGTATTGAATATCTATCAATTAGACCATCAAAAGGCACAACAAGACCATACAGGCTATATGTGTACCAAATTTCATCCATGTACACTCAATAGAGGCCGAGTGCTGGCCCGGAAACGATCTATCCGCCCGCCGCCCGACCGCCCGCCCACGCGCCCGCCTGCCCGCCCGACAACATTTTTACCCAAGTGATTACAATACCATCTTTGAACTTCGTTCGCTGAAGGTAAAAAAAGCGTAGTCCCAAGTTGCCATCCTGATAATCAAATTGAGTAAAAAGTCCAAACTAAGTAGCATGGAACAATGAGTTAGCAAGAATACATTGCCTCTTGAAAGTGATGGCACCCTTCGTGAATGAGCACATTTCCTCAAAACTATTTCTCAAAGTGAATAGATAGATAGATAGATAGATAAGGTAAGTGCAACCCTTTAAACCGAGTTCTGGGCACTCACGAGGGTTGATTGATGAGATGGGAGAGAGAGTGGCAGTCCTCAACATGTTACACATTTACCCCATGTGAGGGATCTTTTACTTGCCCAGCATAGACACTGATACAAGGGGCCGCCAATTTAACGTCTCATCCGAACGACATCCAGCTTGGATTTTGCTCATGAAGGTACACTGAAAATTTTGGGTTCCCCACCCGGGGTTCGAACCCATGTAGGCAAAGACCTTCAGCAGAGCAGGCGGGAACCTTAACCACTTGGCCAACCAGCTGAATAGAACAAAACACAAAGAATGACGTCACATCGATGGCTAGACATTTTAGGAAATTACTGCTCTATCTCTCTAACTTAATTTGGATGGTTAAGAGTAAGTTAATTGATAGGCCTAGAGTATATGGCAAAATACGAAATGAGGCATGCAGCACCCTTCAGACTGAAAGAATTAAAACATTTTTCTTTATAAATTTCTTCTGTTACACACTCCCATCCTGAGACATAGTGCGGCAACAGTGTTGGAGGTCTCGAGGCGAGGCGCGTAGTCGAGGCCAGCCTTGGGGCCATGCAGGGTGAACCAAATAAAAGTTGACACTTCTTTAAGTGGTCATAAAGTAATCAATTTTTGCCACAGGACATTTATGTTTGGCTAATTTTGTTGGTAATTATCAACACATTGCGTTTGAAGGTCAAAAACGATAGATATACCTGCACAGCCTTTCTACTATAACAAAGTGTTAGTTGTCCCTGATTTTTGCTGTGCCGAGTTGAAGAGGATGCATGAACACTCTAAGACAAAAAGGTGCGAGGGGCGGAGCAAAACACCTGCAACGGGTGCACAAGGTTCATCATCATCGTTTTGGTGCATCAAACAAGGGGTGCATGAAAAAAAGGTGCATCACACATTATAGGGTGCATCACACATTACAAGATGCATGGGGTGCTTCACCATCCTTCCATGGTTTCTGAAACTGTATATTGAAAATTAGGAAATAATTGGGTAGCTGGGTTATTGCATAAAAATGCCAGGCAGTGCCTAACTGACAAGCTGGTCTGCTGTGGGAAGGCGAAGGTGGTGACCCCGGGCATACTCAGAAATGGCCTGGGGGGGGGGGGAGAGGAAGCATTACATGAGGTGAATAGGCAGCACTCTGGGTTTTTCCTATCGCCTCTATGTCAACTTCAGGCCTTATGGGAAGGCCATACCCCCTAAATACACCACTGACTTTACTGACATGCCTCCAGTTGCATATCCTGGTAAGTGTAACCATGCCAGCTTCAACGGAATGCTGCAGGTGTATCTGTGAGGCAGCTGACAGCAACATTAATTTTACACCAGAGCTGCTCTACTGAACACAGACGTAATAGTCAGCTGCCCCAGTTTCCAATTTGATACCCATTCGTCTTAAAATTCACCGTCTGCAACCGCAGCCTATCTACTCTCACTGCCTATACAGCAGACTGACTTGTCAGTTGGGGCAATGCTACATTATTTGAGGAACCGCCAGAAACCAGATGCAGTACTGATTTACCAGCAGTTCAGAAAATCATGGCAAGAGTGGTACTATCACTAGCCTTAGTGTGCAATGGGCAGCCCATGCTAATGTAATCCTGAGAAACTCAGCATTTTTAAACAAATCTGAATCAGGAATTTTGACTTGGTTGAGCAAACAGCCATTTCTTTGTCTGACTCAGGAAGTCTTAACTACAGCAAATAAGATTGCATAATTGGTTAGAATATACTGTTTAGGTTTATTGCACACCTTTATAGGGATTGTTTAATTAGGTAAGTAAAGTAATTGGGTTAATCTACATCACAATAGGTCTTTAATGAACGGGCTTGTGATATTTTCTTACACGGGACAAGTGGCGTCATCTATAATGCAAAGCTTTTTGCTATAAATTCTCAATTGTTATGCACGTGGCCCCACCTATAACAGACATGAACTCATAAAAATTTGTTTTTGCATAATTTTAATATTAAATTCACAAAATGTATCATAATGTTTATTTGAATATATAATACCCTCTTGAAAGAACATTTTCAATTACAATGCATGTGGTTTAAAGCTCATGTGTAATTATTTCAGTCCTCTGAACATCAGACATATTTTGACCACAATAAAGCAAGCAAAATGTGTAGATATACAGAAATTCCAACTTACATGAGCATTCAATTATAAAATGCTGAGAAGGTGAAGACAACCTCCTTTGCTTCCCTCTCACAATGGTCAACAGTTATCTGAGGAGTTGTAATCTTCAGACTGATGACCAGCAGGAGGCAATTTGGAAGACAGTGAAATTGTCTGAAGATTACAACTCCTCAGATAACTGTTGACCATTGTGAGAGGTAAGCAAAGGAGGTTGTCTTCACCTTCTCAGCATTCTATAATTGAATGCTCATGTAAGTTGGAATTTCTGTTAAAAAAAACAAAATCCACTTGCTTTACTTTGGTTCAAAAGTGTCTGATGTTCAGAGGACTAAAACAACAATACATGAGCAACAAGTCACATGCATTTTAGCTAGTTTGACAATTGGTCATGTTTTCAAATAACATGGCCTCATAACATGGCCTCTATTTTTGACAACATTAGGAGATGTCATAATGCGTCCATCAGTCAATTTTGCAACATGACATTGTTGGAACATTGCCAACACTATGACATTGCAGCTAATTTGGGAGGAGTTATCATTATGTGACTTCCCAATGACCATTAGCCAATGTTTCACCATAACATTTTCACAACGTTTCTACAATGTTGCCTATCCAATGTTGTAATTCTGACAAGAGTACAACATTGACACAACATGAATGCAAACTTTGAAAACAACGTTGCAATTAGACAGTCACTATACATTGTGTGACAACGTTGCAAGTTGGTTCCGAAATGATAATGTTTTGTACGACATTGTCTTTATTACATTTTGACAACATTGCTATAAAGCTGTGATGGCATGGTTGCAGGGGCTATCCTTGATAAAATGCTAACTCTGGGTCAGATTCCCCAGCCACTAGCGAATGTGAATCCACCAAACTGAGATTCACAGTTTCAACACAATGTCAGAGTGAAAATTGGGTCTGGGAAAACCCATGCAAGTTCGACATCACAGCCTCTCAGCCAATGGGCTGCCAGAGCAAGTAAACATCACATAATCCATGTGTTTACAAACAAATTGTCAAAGCCTTATGTTTATAGCAAGTTCCGTCAAAGTTTCAAGTTGTAAATTAGCAAGTTTGTAGATTAATAAAAAACTCTGTGGGAATTATAACAGTTGTCTACTGTGAATGCTCTCAAAGCTGCCATTTAGTAGGATTAGACTGGTGATTGTTTGTGATAGATCATTGAGATCACCAATGTAATGCTTCCTTCGATATATGAATGTTTGAACCATGAAGCATAGTTTACAGTCAGCCCATTGGCTATAAAGCTCTGATGACATGGTTGCAGTGGCTATCCCTGATAAAATGCTAACTCTGACACTGTGTTGAAACTGTGACGCTCAGTTTCTTTGGATTCACATCGGCTAGAAGCTGGGAATCTGACCCAGTTTGAAATTACATCACAGCTTGTAGTTAATTTACATAATGCAATGATAGAATAGAGTCATCTCTGACATCATACTTCAACAGCATAGAAAAGAACTTGAGATTCCGCGTAAACATTGACCAATATTAGTGTATTAACAATAATAGTGTATTAACAATAAATTAATGGGAGAAACTTCTCTTTAGTGTCCCTGAACTAGCCTTGTGGCTATACAGATGGAGATAAAAACCACCGTAGAAAAGGAAATTTTTGGAATAAATTAAATAGACTGCTGATGATTTACCGTGAAACAGAATGGTCACTGAATTTTTCCCTATTTTATTTGGAGCAAGATGCCTGACATCATAAGGATATGGCTCACTAAGAGGCCAACCAGACCAGAGTATGGGGCTATGGACTTTTACCCACGGGACAAACTTTTTTTTTCTTATGCGACACATCGACGAACAATTTTTTTCGCACGCGCACTCGGGACAAACTTCATTACATAACTTTTAACATAACAGTACCCTAGCTACTGGTGGAAACTAACTTTTTTTTCATATGCTGAACAAACTTTTTTTCAGTGTCAAGTGGGAAACAAACTGGTTTTTTTTCACCAAATGTCCATAGCACTCCCGCCCCCTCCCCCCCCCCCCAAGGATCATCAGGTCGGCCCCTAAGCAAGGTATTCACAATTGTCTACTTTTCTTGACTTCTCCCATCTTAGGCAAACAATCGCAATGGAAGTACTACTAGATTCTCTAATTACTTGGAAACCGTAGCAGAGTTGCAGTCGCATTACCATTTTGGCAATTTTTCTATTGGTAATAAACTGCAGCATTTACTGCTGATGGTGTGACAAACTAAAAGATTAATAATTTACGATGAATCCACATCACGCTTGCTAAACCTTAATTGGTGACTAAACCCAATTTCAGGCAATAGATGCTTTTGGTCATCCATGGGATGGTATGCACGTGGAGCAGAGTAGCCTGCATTTAGGGGAGAGTCCCCTCGATCGGACCGGTGCCTCGATCGGAACACTCTGATTGTGAGAAAATTATTAAGCTTATGAACGACTATCCTGTCTCGAGTGATTGCTTTTCAATCCTTTGGAAATGGTCATGAATGTTTGACTTGAAAATTCATCGATATTGGAAGTTAGGGTAACAAGTATAAAATGGTAGTGTCTGATCTAACATTGTCATTCAGGTCTCACACAGTCAGAATTCACATACTGCTGGGAAATCCTTCAGAATCTGTTTCAGTGACCTCCAACTAATTGTCTCCCAAAACAAAAAAGAAAAATTATTTTATCTATAAAATTCAGGGCACTGGCTTGAATTTTGGAAATGACAGATATTCCCTCGATTGGACCAGTTAAGTGGAGTGTCCTCGATCGGACCACCTCATGGATGTATGCATATTCATAATACAGCCTGTAAACATGACAATTTTAGCTTTTTATGAAGAAATAATCCCTAAAGACATAAAATTATGGCCAAGACATATGTTAAATTAATTATGATAATTTAACTCCCATGCTAAGACGCCCTCTACAGGCATTTTCTGGAACAATGCTGAAGAGTAAAAAATTTCTAAATTGAAGGTTTATCTGATCTGAGGTTAGCTGACACAAACAGAAAATCATGTTTGTGGGTTATTAAATGATGGAAATAACTTTAATTATTTCAAACATTGCTTTCTGGGGTGGTCCGATCGAGGAAACTCGGTGGTCCAATCGAGGATACCAAGTTGGTGATTTGAGAATTTGAGCTTTTTTTTGGAAATGGTCTAGTGTCCATATAGATCAAACTTTGTCCACAACACTGTAGCACAATATATTCCAACTCAATCTCCATCTTTTTGGC
Organism: Platynereis dumerilii; assembly: GCA_026936325.1. Classification (NCBI taxonomy): domain Eukaryota; kingdom Metazoa; phylum Annelida; class Polychaeta; order Phyllodocida; family Nereididae; genus Platynereis; species Platynereis dumerilii. The sequence goes on along the minus strand of JAPTHN010000063.1, from coordinate 1,534,078 downwards.
CGCTTTTCAGATTCATAGGACTAATACCCTTTCCACACTGAGCTGCTGAAGTTAGGTGTTCCAGTCGAGGGGACTCTCCCCTATGTCTTCTCTCAGCAACCAGGAAGTTACATTTCTGGACCTTTGGAGGTGAAAAGGACTCAAATACGGCTGTATGGCTTGCTGAGCTTGCTGTTATGTCAAGGCAAAGACCATGCATCCAGATGTTCTTCAACTCCTGCACTGTAAAATTTGAATTTTGAGAGAGCTTAAATGGCTGAACAATTCCTTTGACGTGACATAGCTGGTTGTTTAACGTTACAACAACAGAAAGATTATTATAACTCAAAACATGAAGCTTTGTCAGCTCAAGCAAATTGTGAAACCATCTCACTTACAATAGAAGAAATAGTAATGCTTACATTCACTGCTCTTTCAGGCTGTCAATGATGTCATTCCCTATGCCTGCCATGTTAATTACAATGCTTTCTATTACTCATAAATGCGTCAGTGACTCAGAGTCTATACATGCCATGTAATTGCATGTTATTGTGAGTAATAGTAGCATTTTTGGTTACTTTGTAACACAAGAGGTTTTGATTTTGGATCCTTGAGATGTCGGCCATTATGCCATATGAGTCGCTTACTCTTATGTCATTTAGACACTGGGAGAGACCCCAACCACTTATGCTACATACACAGTTCTAAGTGGTTTTCTATAGTTGACAGCAATTTGATTTTATATCAGTTGACTTTTTCTGAAACTGTGCTTTCTTCAAGCCAATGTTTTGATCAAACGGGAAGTCATGTATAGCATGTACAGTGCTGCCCAGTTGTTGCACCATGGCCATTTTTAGTGATCATTTTCTCATCTCTAGCAATTTTTAGAGCACAAAATGGTAAATAATGAAATCAAAAGGCAATCCAAATCATTTACAGACAGTGTGTTTTTAAAAAACCTAAAAACTATTGAATATTCCAACAATGAATCAAATTGGCACAAAATTGCGAAAATTTGCATGATGAGACATTATTTCGTATACTTAGCACTACTATTTCATTTGTTCCCAATTTTAAACTATTGTATATTGAGAGTTGAGAAAGGGGGGGGGGGGCTCAGAGGTCCCGATTGCAGCATTGTGTACCAAAAATTGGAAGGGCTACAAGGGTTAATTTACATTGTACATCAACACCTGCTGCAACAGAGATGGACTGTCAATCATAATTGCCTGCTAGATTGATGTTCTAGTTATGCAAGTGCCACATTAAACTTTGCATTATGATTAACACAGCGTTTGTGTGGAAGATTGATATTTTTTAGCAAATAGTGGTTTCTTGTTCTTTTAAATGGCTTTTCCAGTTATTTTCTTTACCACTAGGATCATCATTGTTATCAGATGAGCTATCCTCTGACACATACTCAGCAGTAGTTTTAAAAGATTGACTGTGACTCCTGCTGATGATGAAGATTTTGATGCTTTTGTGCATCCTGTACAGTGTATGTATTTAATTTACTTGACAACAGGATTCTTAAAAATATCCTCTGTTGACACTACATAATTCAAAGTACTACAACAATAATACACAATTCTAAGTAGTGCAATTACATACCTCAATAGTGAGCACTGCATTGGAAGACTTTTTGCCAGATGAAACAAGTCAGCAGCTGAAGCCTGGAAGAGGGAGATTGCAGGAGGCTGCAAAAAACTCTTGCACGGACAACCAAACCTCCATAGTTCTCCATTCACCTTCGTTGAAAACGTTTATTGCATCCCTTTTTTTTTTAGATATAAACAACAACACCTCCAAGATCCACTGTCATTTCCAATCGAACAAGGACCCTGACACGAGGTCCGAAACGTAATGTATAAGGTAAATATGGATCTACTTACAATGAAAATTATCTCCATTCACCTTGTTGTCTCGTAGCTTCTCCAAGCTCCAAACCTCCACCTGCTCCTAAGCTTTGACATTTCATAATTTTGGCATGGTAGAAACACTTAATTTAAGTTAATTCAAATATGTTGTGTCTTAGTCATAAATGGGGGGAAATGGGGACCGACGGGTCATGGGGACGGCCTGCTAACTTGTCATCTAAAACAGATTATGAGATCATTATGATAATATAGCATGGTATGCTTATTCGTGTGACTTCAACCACATTGACGGTAAATCCTGTCTATGTTCGGGGCTGACAGACGGCAGCAGAATGCTGACAGTCCCTGGAAAGTTGAATTGGGTCAAGAATAATTTGATCTGTTTTGGACAGATCACCAGATCAGGTCGCACAACAGCTGTCCATATTACTACGCAAAACTACTTTCACAAAGCATGGTTGCTGGCAAAGATCCAGTACACTGCTTTGAATGAAAATGTTTGGAAATCACGAGACAAAAAGAGAGTTTTGAAACTTTAGCATAAACTTTGCCTGTGAAACGGATGATTTTACTCATCGGGAGTTTAATGGTATTCAATGTGCTAATGCCATTTAGTGCATGTTAAATTGTGGTCAGAAAAGTGTCCAAAAAGAATGCTCTCTCACTTAATCATGTGTCCATACAAAGCCAATGTTTTTGCTTTGTGATATCAAAAATGCTCATTTGTATTTATTCAGTTACTTTATGGAGATTTATTAACTAGGACAACAATATAATTTACAATTTCATAAAAGCTGTGTAACACTCAACAAAATGTCTTGACCATGCCACAAGTGGTCCCCTCTATATTGGCATAATATGTGAGCTACAATGTATACATCCTCCATGATAAAAAATAGTTCCAACTTAGTCTGCTTAAAATTTAAGCAAACCAAAGTCAGATTAGACGCTTACTGAGTTTTTGGAAATAAACTAGACCATCACTAAATGATGGAACTGTCCTGGTTTCTTCCAGACAGTCCTGGTTTCTTCCAGAGATTGAAATTCTGTTGACCGCTCACAGGAGCTCACGAATTTTGCAGCCTAGGTGGCAGCAAATAGTGGTCAACCTGTAGACAGCGGTAAATCAATTGATAACAGCACCAATGTTCAGTGGACAAAAAATGACTTTCAATTGGTCAAATTTTATATATTTATTAATAAAAGAAGATTCAGCAACGATAGCATGAAGAAAGCCAACCCGTTTGAATCCTGTATTACGCAGTTATATGATGGTGCTGGTCTATCGACGCAAAATCAGTGATCAATGGGCAAAATATAAAGGGCGGTGGTGCTGCTTAAGGAGTGAGAGGGCTGTCCATAGATGAATGTGGACAGGCGGGACAAGAGCTCTTCTTCAGATCGAGCAAACAAAAGAGAAAAGCCATGTCCTCCAGTCGGCAGAGTACCTGCGATCAAAAACTCCAATAAGCAATTTAAATTAGATGCAGACAATCTGCTCTGTGTGAAATTACACTCTAATGTATTGTAATGAGTGTTTGGTTTGTACATAGACTGGCGAGTGCATGCTGCAGAATTGCGTCTGTGGAGAGGGGATTTATGGAACATGCTTGCCTTCTAGGACAATGCAGTTGCCTTGTATAATAAGGGAAAAAGCCCGGGAGAGCGCAGGAAACATTAGCTGGAGTAATAAATGCATAAAGCAGCAATTTGTCATTGCGCTGGTCATAAATGATGCAGGCCAGTGAGCTGTGTATTTGGCAATGTTTGCCATAGATTTAGCCGATGAAGCCTTCTTCTTGGGCAAATGAAAGCAGATTTAATTGAGAGAGATACGTCGTGGCTGCAAACATGTCCCCAAGTGATGAGACGGCTTCAGGAACTGCATGATGTGCCCGCGGGGCTGCAGGGAATGCTAATGCGCTACAGGACATCCCCGTCGCCCATCAGCCAATATTTGCTCAAAACTGATTACATGGGCCCTCGCGACTCCTGCCCGTGATTACAACATCCAGGTGAATCTGTGACGACTGTCATCACCCCCTGCAAGCAGCTCCGAGCCACCAAGTGACAGGGACAAACAAGATGAAACCTCATGCGCCGTCTCATCACCCTGCCAGGCCTGCCTTGGGGGCCCTCCTGTCGATAGCATGTGGTCTGATGGTTCAAATGAAGGATGCTCCACGGCAGAAGCAAGGAGGCAGAGGGCAGCACCGCAGACAACATGCACCGGCCAAGTAAGGCGCTGCGTGGCCAGAGGGGGTGCCGTTTCCGGTGGCCAGTCCTAACTCCTGACAAATGAGGAGCAAATGCGCCCATCGACCTAAGCGCTTCCGGCACGCCTTAAAAACACGATTGATTTGTCGGAGTGCAAACTGTTAACGCATTAAGGAGCGCGCTGAGGGTGCACTTAGACACATGGATAAGGTTTCCCCAGTGGCCTGGACCCCGCTTACCAATTTGTTTTTTGTTTACCCAATGGCTGCAGCAGGAATACGACTGCAACTTGATCACTGGCAATATCATGTACTGCAGGTCAAATAATAACACTATCTTGATAACCTTCAGCCTCAACTCCAACCCCCTCACCGCCTCGTTGCCTCGTTCTACCCTCCTAATCCATTCTGCCTGCCCTGAATCATGATTATGGACCAAAGCAATGACATGGGTATTCCGTTTAGTCTATAAGCTATAGATGCATATATTTTCAAATGTGCATGCAGAGCAATGTACATTGGCTACAGTGCCGAAATATTGTGTAGTGCCTGTATTTACGATATTTGGCACAGGGATGGGTCTTACAGCATATATGTGTCGTTAAGAGTTCATATTTATGAAATCAATACAGTTTTTGTAAAATAGTGAAAATTCAAAAATAAATAGCAGAACTCGGAAACGGTTATACCTATCATGCTTAGATCACTTGGATGGCCAATCTTTTAAAATAAAAGCAATTTTGATAAAACCAAAAAATTGAAGAAAAAAAATTTAAAAGGATTTCTGACATTTTTCTGGAATTTTGGCTCGTCACAAATGAATGGTTATGAATAAATTGGTAAACTTCAGTCAATATTATAAATATAATAGGAAGTGACTTTTATGGCCATTACATATATAGTTTAATGCAAATTTTTGCGTTGATATGGCACGTTTAAAATTTCAAAAAATTTTAAAATACCCATTTTCTCACCAGTTTCCTTTCTAATGTTATGTTATGCTATTATTCGCGCAGCGAAACGGCCGAAGGCCGTTGAGCAAAGCGAATTGAGTGCAAGAGAAGACTAAAAAATCTGTGCAGTGATGGTCTCAACATCAACAGTCCACAGTTTGGAATCAGGTCAAGTGGGTCCAGCTTCTTATCAATGATTTAGCTTCGTATTTAACAAAACATTACATATTCGTCTTCAAAAGTGTCTTAAAAATTCAATTTTCTCTAGTAATATATCATGTACCAATAATTTTTATGGAATAGTGAATTATTAGCATTGACAAGCTAAATCAAATTATTAACATGTGATTCATTTAATTAGTTCAATCAGACAACAAGAAAACATAACAAAATTAAAGTTACATAATCTTATAAACTGATGATTATGTAACAGTGAACAGTTAATCTACATGCAATGTTATTGTTTTTGTATTACTATATATTTATACTATTATGTAATATCAACAATCTAACATAGACTTGACTTTGGCAGCTTTCAGTGCTGTCTGCCTTTTTACCATTTAACTAATTATCTATCTATCAATTTATCTATCTATCTGTCTGTCATCATATCTATCTATCTATCTATCTGTCTATCTATTCATCTCTCTATTTATCGATATATTTATCTATTATCTATTATATTTTTTGTCTAGTTTATCTTGCTATTCTACATTTTTCTCTGTCTTTCCATGTATCTGTCTTTCTAATTTTCTGAAACAGTTACTTAACTCCTTTCATACATTGAATATTAAATAAACATGAAAGTCATGGTAACACTATAAGTCCTACAAAAACTTTTTAAAGTGCTGCGCGAATTTCATGGCAGTGCCATTTACATATTAAAATTTAATGTGGACGAAAATACCACGGAGAGTGTATTACATGATTTTCATGCATATATTTGTCATATTACCATGTTCAAATTGACATGCATGGGGAAATTGCTTGATTACAAAACACACAGATTCACCCGGAGGCAGAATAGCTGCTGAAAGCCGAGGGTATGCTGCCGCGGGTAATCCTGTAAAATAAACCCCTGCATGATGAGGTTGGCCTTTCAATGTTGAATTTCATAATTGTGTGCTATAAAGTCGTCAAATACATTCCAGTGTGATCCAGGTCAGTTCCTAACAAAATTAACATTATGCAGAATAACTGTAGCACATTCTTAACATATATGGAACGCTCACATTTCATGACAGATTTTGTCTCCTGTCTTCTCTTCCACTTTGGAGCCCTAATATTCAAACTGAACAGGAAATGCTTTCTGGGCATGTGCAAACTTCAATTTTGACTAACCTTGTTAGTCAAACTGACTAACCATGTTAGTCAAACTGACTTGGAGCACAAAAATGCACAGCCTTTTTTACTAACCCGCCAAAACGCTTAGTCTTTTTGACCAGATTAGTCAAAATGACCTGAAAAGTTTCCAGTGTAATCACACTGCATTTCACGTACATCGACCCTCGTATCGGTACCCGCGTATCGGCCCTCGTATCGTCCCCACTTATCGGCTGTCGTATCGTACCCACGAGTCCTCATAGCAGCCCTCACTACAGTTGCGCACGTCCTACGAGAAGGGGGTATATGGGAATAGGCCCGAGCCAAGTCGGATTCATCCCTGACTGATCAAGTGTGGAGCGACCTCCGAGCGACTGCCAACTGCTCTCATTCTGCGCCTTTGACGGTCTAATATAGCCCCGATGGCTTATTGCTTGCCACACAGTGTGCAGTATTTCATTAATGATGTGGCCAAGCATATGATGTGTGTATCATGAAGGATCACGACTACAGACTATAGTGATATTCAATTTGGAGGTGCTTGGTGCGATGAGTGTAATGAAAATGGATGTGGTGAATGGATTTGATGAAAAAGGCCCAGTGGGAGGCTTCTGCAGGGTGGAGCAACGGCCTACTCAGCCCCATGGGACATCCCGATTAGATGCCAATTTCTGCTTATAAACAGTTAGCTGTTCATGGCACAAATCGAATCTAAATTTCTTAATGGAGTCAAGACCTGTTGTACCCAGCCTGTAATTGAAAGAGGCATGGCATCAAGCTCCCTGACAGCGCCCTTTTCTATTGCCTTAACCCTAGCAGCTCCTGGCAGCCCCTAGCATGCATGGATTGTCCTCAATTGAGACATTTCAGAGTCAGAGTGGAATAAAGGGCCGTAACCGAGCAGGAGGCTCAGCGCCATTCCCATTCGCCGCTAATTAATTGAGAGCTGCAGGGGAATAAAGCGCCTGCCCACCCTCATTCGCCACCATCCTCACTGGCCCTTTATTGGGACTGCCTGGCTAGGAGAAGAGTCACAAAGACCAGGCTAGGAAGGAGAGTCATGGGAAGGCGGGAGAACAAGGAGAGTCATAAGAGAAGAGTCATTAGCAGAATGAAAGGGGTCAATGGGTTTGGTAAGAAAAGACACCAGTTTGAACCGACAATTGAGATTTATAAGAAAGAAGAGTGATGAATCATACACAAATGCAATCCTGATAAAAACAGATAAACAGTCAAAAAACAAGAATTCCCCGTTTAAATATTGAATATCTCAAAGATTCCTACGCTGATTTTTTTGACAGTTAGCATGATTATAGGCCTGTATATCTACCCTACTTGTCGGAATTTTTAGCTTAGTGGCATTTCTCCTGACTGGCAGTAGCCTTTAAGTGACCCTACCTGTTTACTCCTGACTGGCAGTAGCCTTCAAGTGACCCTACCCGTTTACTATAGACTGACAGTAGCCTTCGAGTGACCCTACCCGTTTACTCCTGACTGGTATAATTTGAGTGACCCTACCTGTTTACTCCTAACTGACAGTAGCCTTCGAGTGACCCTACCCATTTACTCCTGACTGGTATACTTCGAGTGACCCTACCCGTTTACTTCTGACTGGCAGTAGCCTTCGAGTGACCCTAACAATTTACTCCTGACTGGCAGTAGCCTTCAAGTGACCCTACCCGTTTACTCCTGACTGGCACTAGCCTTCGAGTGACCCTACCCGTTTACTCCTGACTGGTATACTTCGAGTGACCCTACCCGTTTACTCCAGACTGACAGTAGCCTTCGAGTGACCCTACCTGTTTACTCCTAACTGACAGTAGCCTTCGAGTGACCCTACCCGTTTACTCCTGACTGGTATACTTCGAGTGACCCTATCTGTTTACTCCTAACTGACAGTAGCCTTCGAGTGACCCTACCCGTTTACTCCTGACTGGTATACTTCGAGTGACCCTACCTGTTTACTCCTAACTGACAGTAGCCTTCGAGTGACCCTACCCGTTTACTCCTGACTGGTATACTTCGAGTGACCCTACCTGTTTACTCCTAACTGACAGTAGCCTTCGAGTGACCCTACCCGTTTACTCCTGACTGGTATACTTCGAGTGACCCTACCTGTTTACTCCTAACTGACAGTAGCCTTCAAGTGACCCTACCCGTTTACTCCTGACTGGTATACTTCGAGTGACCCTACCTGTTTACTCCTAACTGACAGTAGCCTTCGAGTGACCCTACCCGTTTACTCCTGACTGGTATACTTCGAGTGACCCTACCCGTTTACTCCTAACTGGCAGTAGCCTTCGAGTGACCCTACCCGTTTACTCCTGACTAGAATACTTCGAGTGACCCTACCCGTTTACTCCAGACTGACAGTAGCCTTCGAGTGACCCTACCCGTTTACTCCTGACTGGTATACTTCGAGTGACCCTACCCGTTTACTTCTGACTGGCAGTAGCCTTCGAGTGACCCTAACAATTACTCCTGACTGGCAGTAGCCTTCAAGTGACCCTACCCGTTTACTCCTGACTGGCACTAGCCTTCGAGTGACCCTACCCGTTTACTCCTGACTGGTATACTTCGAGTGACCCTACCCGTTTACTCCAGACTGACAGTAGCCTTCGAGTGACCCTACCTGTTTACTCCTAACTGACAGTAGCCTTCGAGTGACCCTACCCGTTTACTCCTGACTGGTATACTTCGAGTGACCCTATCTGTTTACTCCTAACTGACAGTAGCCTTCGAGTGACCCTACCCGTTTACTCCTGACTGGTATACTTCGAGTGACCCTACCTGTTTACTCCTAACTGACAGTAGCCTTCGAGTGACCCTACCCGTTTACTCCTGACTGGTATACTTCGAGTGACCCTACCTGTTTACTCCTAACTGACAGTAGCCTTCGAGTGACCCTACCCGTTTACTCCTGACTGGTATACTTCGAGTGACCCTACCTGTTTACTCCTAACTGACAGTAGCCTTCAAGTGACCCTACCCGTTTACTCCTGACTGGTATACTTCGAGTGACCCTACCTGTTTACTCCTAACTGACAGTAGCCTTCGAGTGACCCTACCCGTTTACTCCTGACTGGTATACTTCGAGTGACCCTACCCGTTTACTCCTAACTGGCAGTAGCCTTCGAGTGACCCGGGCCTACCCGTTTACTCCTGACTAGAATACTTCGAGTGACCCTACCCGTTTACTCCAGACTGACAGTAGCCTTCGAGTGACCCTACCCGTTTACTCCTGACAGGTATACTTCGAGTGACCCTACCTGTTTACTCCTAACTGCCAGTAGCCTTCGAGTGACCCTACCTGTTTACTCCTGACTGGTATACTTCGAGTGACCCTACCTGTTTACTCCTAACTGCCAGTAGCCTTCGAGTGACCCTATCCATTTACTCATAGGCGCAGGACGTCAATTAATTTATTGGGGGGGGGGGCTGTCCGAAAAATATTGCCCAATTTCCCCAAAAAATAAAAACTCCCAAAATTTTCTACCCGAAACTGCATGAAAAATCGACTTCCCAGGGGGGGGGGCTGTAACCTTCAAGTGACCCTACCTGTTCACTCCTAAAACATAATCTAATCTGACACACTGGTCAACTTGCACAGAAATCGGAAAAGAGGTCTTCGATATATTCAAGTTTTCATAAAGGGATCTTATTTTTAATGAATTGTTTAGATAGATTTTAGATAGATAGATAGATGGATAGATTAGATAGATAGACGGACAGATAGAAAGATAGATAGATAGATAGATAGATTTTAGATAGATAGATTAGATAGATAGATAGATTAGATAGATTAGATAGATTAGATAGATAGATTAGATAGATAGATAGATAGATAGATAGATAGATAGATAGATAGATAGATAGATAGATAGATAGATAGATAGATAGAAATCGCAAAACTGTCAAGTGTGCCTGGCATTCATGAAAGAGGTTTGTGCAGGTGTGATCAATGGGCGTTGGTGAATGCTGCTGCATACGTCGTCCTGTTTAGAGCTTTGACTCTTGCCATTTTCGCGGTGATTATGACAAGACAAATGCCATCGATCGGCACTCTGTTTCCCCCGGGGGTCAGGCCGTTCGCCTCAACAGGTTCGCCGGAGACAAGACGAGGGAGACAAGTCGCAGCATCCAATTCTGTTTGACTAACAGCCCTTGCTTTTCACAGCTTACCGATCTCTTTCAACACCGATTTTGCCAAGTCAAACACTCTGAAAGGCATTAGAAGCCGGGATAAAGAGTTCAGTCAAAAACACACTACCTGCAAAATGCAAGGGGAAAAAAGCACAAAATAAGTGAATAGATAGAGCTAAATAAGTAAATAAAGAGAAACACGCTCTATGCCTGGCTCATGTCACACTCGCCTTGTGCACTTTTCTAGCGAGCGGCAATCTCCAGGACAAACAGCCAGCAATCACGCTGCCATCCCCGCTTTGTTTGTCCTGATATTCGAGTTGAAATCTGCAGCAGACAGGGAGACTGGCAGTGGGGGGGGGGGGCAGTGTTGCATGTCAGCCCCACAGCCCTAACCGCATCGCACTTTTGATGTCAGGGCATCAAATGACAGCCCGCTCCCCAGCCAAACAGTTCTGCTAATACGATAAGTGACCATTAGATGAGACAAAAATAATAACGGTCCGAGGTCGTCATCACACAGTCCAACTGCAATTTAACTGCAGAGACCCAACATGCTATTATGATCAAGGCCTGTGATTATCCCATCGCGACCCATCCGCCAACAATAGCTGATAAATAGCCCATCAAGCATAGGAACAATCGGCCCTCTCCAAAATTGAGAGCCAATCACGAAAATTTGCCCCTCGTCACTTTCACAGCTTAATCGCCTCCCAAAACAAGCCTGGCTGGCATTAGCAAAACAGATTTACAGCTTTTGTCTCCGCCATGTTATTCATTCTGGCGCAGCTGACGACGGAGGAGGAGGAGGAGGAGGAGGAGGAGGAGGAGGAGGAGGAGGAGGAGGAGGAGTACTATAGCGGTATCAGCTCAGCTAATTGAGGTGAAATAATTTCCTATAGGCCCAATATCATTACAGGAAGAAAGAGAAGGGAAGGAAAGAAAGGAGGATGGTGAAGGAGTTTGGAAATAACCCAAATCTGTCCTGCTGATAAATATAGTTGCTTGACGCTGTGATGAGTGTTGAAACGTCACTTGTCTTTGAAGCGTATAATGTCCACCGAAAATGTCAAGAAATAATTTCAATGCCTCGGGAAATCAGTTTATGTTTACACAATAGGTAATTCGGGGCTCTTACGGATCTAGTTACACATTTGATATAATTTGCTTTATTTTGGAATAAATAGTCCTGGTGTTTGGAGGTGTTTTTGAAATATCCATAAAATCGGCCACCTTAATTTGATTTTCCTTTTATTGGTTTTACGCATATTAGAGTAAGTAGCATGTTCATAATTTCATTTGAATACTAATTAACCATTTAATGAAAAACAAATAGGCCAGGTTTCTGAGCTATGCTACGGTGGTCTAATGGCCCCCTGCACCATGAAATCTGGGTTCGATCCCTAGTAGAGGGAATTCCTTCAGGAAAATCTCCGCAATATTTGAATCACACGAGGCGTGGGAAAATACTGGCAAGGCCATGCCATTTGGAACACGGACTGCCTTGGAATGGACTTGCATGTTATCGTCTCATCATAACGCCTGCCTCTAGCAGCTGACCTAATTTCCAGGGTGCGCGGAATCCGACGAATATAGTAACTATAGGATTGTTTGCTACACCTGGAGGTTGTCATTCAGGTGTCTGATGGGGCGGCTTACAGGTGAGACCAATTATCTACTAACCGGATGCACTCGGTGCTAAAGACCCGCTCTGCTCATCCACCCAAATTAGGATCCGCTGAAAGGATTGCTTGATTCTCTGAGACATGGCAATCTATAACCCACTTCTATTTCCGGGAACGCTCACACTGAGGTCTGCATGGACCTTTCTTGACGTGGCGCTGGCATTTCATTTAGGATGGTTGTGGGATGAACAACTGTATTTTATACGTGCATTGAGTCTCTGGTCTGGGATCTTCACAATAGGCCCTGCCAAAGCTTATTCATCCAAGATCACTAGAAAATATCGAATAGTGACCAATATATGTATTATAACATTGAAAATACACCTGCATTGAAACTGAATGTGCAGACAAATTGCGACGAGGTGGAGATATTAAAGCAGGCAGCTGCATGAATTGTGCCTCAAATGGATTGCAGGTAGGCCTATACCGACAGACACACAGATCGGCGAACACAGACACGAAGGCCCTTTGCTGTCTGTACTTGAAACGGGAGGAACACTTTCGTAGGCCTGTTTAGCAACAGAGGTCGTTGTACATGAATCGCTTAGAGCCCGGAGTCACTGAGTTCAGGCATCATGACTTGACTTGGCTGCTTGGTGACTTGACTTGAACAACTTTCATGACTTGGTAATTTGCCATGACTTGAGTGTTTCGTGACTTGACTTAAATAACTTAAGTTATATAAGTCGACTTAGGCTAATTTGTTTAACTTTCTAAGTTGGAGATCGTCCATTAATTTATGACTTTTTTAAAAATAGTTTGCTTGATTCGCAAATTTACAAAAGAAAATAACGCCTAACAAAACATTTTTTTAAACCAGTTATCAAGTAATAAGAGACAGAATAAATGAACAACCACAGTGGACTGGTTGAACTGAGTTAACACCTTTTAAAATGAGAAAATGTGATTAAATTATAAGAAATGTTACCTACATTTTTCCAATTTCAGTAAATTAATCTGTTGAAAGTTGTCAATATATAATTCTTTGATAAGGTTAGGTTAATGGAACGGCCTGAAACTTAGTGAGTTTTCTTAAATGCAGTTGGAGTCCGTTGGACCACTGATCCATGATACTTACACTATTGATAAACAGGTAACAAATAATCAGATTTATGGTCATTTGCAAAAATTGCTACTTAAAAGACACAGTTAAAGTGGTGCATTAAGTATAAGTCAGTTAGAGTCCTCATTTTCGGGTTATCAAATGTGTGTCTAACTAATACCTGGAAATAAAAGCACTGCCCCATGCAGGCCATCCACTTCACTGTTTAAATTCTAATCAACAAACAAATGGTATAAAAATCAAATATATTTTAAACTGTCTCAATACACATTAACATTTCATTTCCTTCACCAGATAACATGTCAATGCAAAGTAGTACAGCCAATTGAAAGTTAAAGTGCAATCAGCTTTGACACCTGTCTGCTTTAACCCCAAGGGCTGTTTCTAAATGACAATTAGGTAAACTGAAGAAGGAACAAAGCTTTAGAACCTCCAGAATTGCAATTAGCCTGATTGGAGTGCTTCTAAGCCTAATTCCTTTTATTACAGAGCTATCCAAAGCTACTTGGTGACGGCGGCTTGATTCTCAATATGCAGCGGCGGCTTGGCTTGATCATGGCTTGACTTGACTTGTGGCTGCTGTGACTGGCGGCGGCTTATTATGGCGGCGGCTCCGGGCTCTAGAATCGCTTGTTGCAGTTGTTTTTCCGAGGTGCACTTTCATCCTCGATTTCTCATCAATTACAAAGGTACACAACAATGTTCGCCACATCGACGCTCCTCCTGCCTGCCTCTGCACGGGCCCCTTTTGTGCTTGTCCCATTTTTAGAGACGAGTTCTGTCGTCCGCCCATTAGGGCCACTGAGCCGCCCTGCCTCAAACCCGCTTTCAAGAAATGCTGTGCAATAAGAACACACCATTAACGAATAATTCGGAGGATTTTTGCTCGAATTCAGAGACACAAAGACACAGCTTGCCTCGGCTTGCCTCAGAAAGCTCTGGCTCGCCTTCTGCCATTGACACCTAATTGGCGCCAAATCTTCGCACGTGACAAAACAGGAAGTGAACAGAGTTATCTCCTTTGCTATCTGCGCGCGCACCAGTCGATCGATGGCACAAACAGACGACACAAGCAAACTGGGAACCGGGCAACACAAGTGCAACTCCTCTCGTGCAGATTTCAGTAAATTTGCAGAGGTTAATTTGGTCTTGCAGACCTCGTTTCTGCAACTTATCTCATTAATGAGTCACACACACGCCACTGCCGCTTTATAAATCAATTGTTAAAAACGCGAGAGTAGATAGATATAGATAGATAGACAGATTGATAGATAAAAGAGATAGATAGATAGATAGATAGATAGATAGATAGATAGATAGATAGATAGATAGATAGATAGATAGATAGATAGATAGATAGATAGATAGATAGATAGATAGATAGATAGATAGGCCCGTATACATGTGCAAACAGGTTATATACAGATCGCTGTGCAGTTTCAAGGTAACACGACAGACAAATTAGCATGGTGCAGCTCAATATTTTCAGCGTGGACAGACAGAGAGCTGACATGTTCTGTTGTGGCGGGGGCAGTCCTCTCGAGGCATCTTTAGCAAGAAAGTTGGCGTCTTGTTCTGAAAGACAGGATCAATAGCTTTGTTGGTCTGCAGCAGAACGGAAAATGCACAAAACCAGAAAGCTATTGATCGCCCACTCGGCCGCCTCTTTCTTCATCATTTCCTTCAAGAGAAACTTTTAATGGCTTTTAAGCGCCACTTGCCTCGCCCCTCCGCATGCTCCACTTGCCGCACGGGCCGGAAAACGGCGGATGCATCTCCCCATCCCCCCCCTTCTCCCCTGCCTCACTGCAGCGATCAATAGGAATTAACTTGTTGCTTCAACAACCCCTTCTCCCCCCCCCCAATCTCCTGGTCAAAGGATCTCTTTGCATTGATTCAACACTAACTTAATGTAACACGATAATGGCCCCGATCAAGCGAAAGGCCAGTGATTAAGTCGTTGAGACCTGAAGCTCCGTCCGGGATGCATTGGGGGGGGGGGGGTTAATTGCACTGTTATTGGGGGGGGGGTGAAACAAATCAGACCCTCGCCCTGAAAGCACCCAGTCATGCTAGGTCGAAAGGTCAGAGAATCTTTTTTCCCATTTAATCTCTTTATTCCCACTCCCAGAGCAAAGATGGCTAGCCCATGCACTGCAGCTGATGATCCACGTTTGATTTATTGTATGTTTATTCCAATGTTTGATTTTTGTCTCTGCAGCGTAATATCTGAGGCAATAATAATTTATTTCTCTATGCCACAATATATAAATAAATATCTCTAAGCGTCTTACATATAATTCATCAGGGGCGTACATCCTGGGGGGATGGGGAGGATGCATCCCCCCTAGAATGAACCTGGGGGATGATCACATGATTACCCTCCCCCCCTAGAATTTCAAATTATTTCCACTAGTTGTTGACAATTATCAGTCGTGTTTAGCAATTATTTACATGATACTAGTTCCCTTATGTGGAAAATACTAGTCTCAGAAACAAACCTTGGATAATATAAAATATATTTTGGGTCCTAAAGTGGTTATCGAAATCCGTCATCGCATGACTATCAGCCCTTTAGAAATCATCCACCCCCCTTACAAATATGAAAAATCTACGGCCCTGTAATTCATGTACATATCAAAATATCAGAGATAAAATGGACATCAAAATATCAAATACTAAAATAATACGTAAATGGCACAGTCATGAAATTCGCACAGCACTTAAAAGTTTTTGAAGGACTTGTAGTGGTACCATAACTAGAGTTCCCCCGTGGCCTAATTGGTAAGTGCGCTTGTCAACTGGCTTTGAGGGCGTGGGTTCAAATCCCACCCCGGGAACTCCCTTTAGTCCGAGCCCATGGGACTTTAAATGGAGGCGGGTTGTATCCAGTGTTCTATGCTGGGGCAACTGAAAGACCCTAGGCATCCCTGAATTGATAGGGTATGTGCCAGACTCACAGTCTTCTCATCTCATCATCATACGGCGGTTGCCTGCCTCAATATAGCCCACTAAGGTGCTGCAGAGGCGTAAAACACAAACAAACAAAAGCGGTACCATAACTTTAATTTTTTTATTTCATATTCAGTGAAAAGCCTAGATGCATGAAAGGCAGTCATGCAACTGTTTAATAAAAATAGACAGATAGTCAGATGCAGAAAAAGACAAAGAGAAATGTAGAATAGAAAGATAAAATAGATAGATAGGTAGATAGGTAGATAGATAGATAGATAGATAGATAGAGAGATAGATAGTCTATTAGAAAGATAATTAGATAAATATATAAATGATATGTTAGAGAGATAAATAAGATTAATAGATAATCAACTCAATGGTAAAAAAGTTAACAACACTTAAAGCTGCCAAATTCAACTTTCAAGTCTAAGTTAGATTGTTGACATTACATAATAGCACAATAGTAATAAAAAACAAAAACATGATTTGCATGTAGCTTAATTGCTCAGTGTTACGTAAGATTATGTTCATAAAGATTATGTCTTTAATTTTGTAATGTTTTGTTGTTGTCTGTTTTGAAATGAAATTAATCATGTTTTGATAATTATAATTTCATCTAGCTTGTCAAGCTAATAATTAACTATTCAATAAAAATTATTGGTACAGGAAATAATAAAGGAAAAAAATTGCAGTTTTAAGACACTTTTGAGGATGAATATGTAAAGTTTTGTTAAATACTAAACTAAATCATTGATAAGAAGCTGGACCTGCTTGACCTAATTCCATGCTGTAGACTGCTGCTGTTGAGAGCATCACTGCAGAGATTTTTGAGTCCTCTCCTGTGCTCAATTCGCTTCGTAAAACGGCCTTCGGCCGTTTTGCTGCTCGAATAATATATAATTGGATACAAAGTCAAATCAAATCAAATCAAATCAAATATCTAACAACAACATAGTACTTATGACTTCATGGTCGATTTGAGGCTTGGAAGTGCTTTAATGACCCTCAATTCAAGTGGCAGTCCATTCCACAATTGAGGAGCAATATGCTGAAAGCCAGATCACCATACACCTTGCTTTTTCTTGACGATTCTTTTCGCTTCCGCTGTGAGGTAGAAGGTGACACCCTGCTTGGTATGCCGCCAGGGCTTGAAGGTATGATGGGCTGATTTCATTTTGAGCTCTGAAAGTCAACAGATTTATTCTGAAATTAAAGCGATATTTCTACTAGCAGCCAGTGACAGTTTTATTAATTGACAGACTCCTATTAATTTTTTAATATTGCTGTTGTTTTGTTTTGTGTAAATATTTTTTCGGGGTAGGTATCCTGATAGTCATTGTAAATACAACATACCTTGTACAGTAAGCTATACAGTATGACCAAGACCCTGGAGTCAGTTGAAAATCGAATCATGACTGACCAAACAGGAATTCAAAATGATTAATTCAACTATAGTTGGCAGAATTCAACTCCAACTAGTTGAATAAATTACAGCTGACTAAATCAAACTTTTCAAAAACCATTTTTTTTAAAGGGCGAAGGGCAAGATTCACGAAAAAAAATTGATTCTCATTGTCATTATTACAATTATCTAAAAATTTGTTTTTAAAAAAATCATTAAAGACAACAGGTCAAACTCTCATTCCCTTTCGAACTTAGGCCTATTAAATCAAATTTCATCATTGGATATACTTTCTTGGTCGATATTTAGTTGAAAAATTCCAACTGACTTTGGCAAAACACGCGTGGTCAGTGACTAGTTGATTTAAATGTGACTGACCAGTTGAAATTGAAATTCACCCGAATTTTCAACTTATTCCACTGACTCCAGGGTCCAGTATGACCTCAGAGCTGCAAGCCCAAGTTCTGTTTGCGTGCCTCCTCCTCTTCTTCTTCTTTTCATCTTCTCTTCTTCCAGCACCGGCAGCACGTCCAACCCCTCCGTCGATTCTTCCCTAATAAATGAGTCACTAATAAAAGAGGCTCTTGTACAGCCTAATTATAATTTTATTAATTACTCTGTGTAATAACTTTCCTGTGCGAAAGGCGACTGGGTGGATTGCTGGAGTGGCCTTCTGCATGGCGTCACCTGGTGATTCAGATCGATCCGCCAGAGGGAGACACGTCAAGTCGCTTTCCTGTGGACACTCATCAGTCTCGGATCAGATAAACTCAGGCCGCAACATGTAAGGCATCCTCCCATAGCAAGGCTCGTTTACACTCCCTGCCAATAAGTTCCATAAAATTCTGAAGTTTTCAAATCATTCAACAGCTTTTTTCCGACGTGATTTATGTGATTGTTTATGCTTTTCTACAAAGAAACTAATTGAAACAACAAACAGAAAACAATGAAACACTCAAGCATTCATTCAATTGCTTTGAGAGAACTGAAACTGTTAATTATGTATGTCACACCGGAGGAAAGGTAATCTTTGTGTTACAACTTCAAAAAGCGTATCATGTGGTCAGGGTAAGCTTTACAAGCTTTAGTGAGGCGGGGCACAGTGAGACACTTTTTTTTATTTTCAAGTGCTCCAAAATGTTGGCAGTAACGAGTTGAATGAGATCAGGTCCGCATTATAGGTAATGACGTTGGGTATATTGTCCAGCGGTTTCAGGTTCCTACCTTTTACAGGTTTGGAGAAATTTTGAGTTACGTCCATGCTCGTTAAGTGTCTCACTGTGCCCCGTAGGCGGGGCACAGTGAGACAGCAGGCGGGGCACAGTGAGACGGCATCTGCTACCATAACCGTCGATCTTCAGAACCTGCGGAATTTTTCTATCATTTTTTTGCTACAGAAACTACTGTACTCTCATAAAAGCAGCTGGGTAGGTGTTTTTTAGGTCCTTTTTTGAGCATGTTTCGAAACTTCATCGCACAGGACACATGCACGACTTATTTAACCTGCCGCACCTGTTACATACTAATCAAAATTCTTTCAGATGCTTCTCTTTGGATATGACTCACTAAAATCAGTAGTTTATAGAAGGCAATTTGTTTTTAATAGTGAGTTGTGAGTTATTCATTACATTCAGGTCGTTTCGACTCTCGAGTGTATTTTGTGATGTCTCACTGTGCCCCGCCTCAAACTGTCTCAATGTGCCCCACGCAGCTCTCTTTATAAAATTTTTGAATCCTGCGGACCGGATGCCTGTATTGTGGTTCATCATCTCACTAAACTAAGACAAATAATCAAGGTTTGAATCCCTGGCAATTGATTTACATTGTTCCGTTTTTCTTGGGAATTATAACAAAAAGTCTTTTGCAAAATTATTTACTTTTACTGTCTAAAAACCAAAATATTGAAATTCCACGCTCGATATGCTGTGTAGACATCCAGGATATAGGACAGTCTCTCACTTACTTACTTTTTGTACTATACAAAAGAGGGTTGCTCTATAAACAGTACCAGTTAGACGCTACGGGCTTTGTCTCACTGTGCCCGCCGTCTCACTGTGCCCCGCTCTCCCCTACACTGAGAAGTGAGGATGATGTAAGGGGCCGCCCTGCCGACCTGATGAAGGGGGGGGGGGGGCTATGGATTTTTGGTAGAAAAAAAAAGCTTGTTTCCCACTTGACACTGACAAAAAGTTTGTTCTGCGCACGTATGAAAAAAAAAAAGAAGTTTCCACTTGCAGTACTTACTGTAATGTTACGATAAAAAAGTTTGTCGAGCATTCGCATTCGGAAAAAACTTGTTCGTCGCCGCTTCATGAGCAATAGCCCCCCCCCCCAGCTATCGAGAAAAAATAATGATGCGGGAAGCATATACACCATAAGCTGCCTTTTCTGGAATAATAGATGAAACAGGATATGGATAGTTGACAATCTTCGTGTCATCAGCTTATAGAGAAACTCATGGAGTCTGGGCCATACCAATCAATGAAACTGAGAGACACAATATAAAGGGCAAGCAAATGGCTTCAGTTAACCTACATATACCAGCGTGGTACAGAACTAAGGAATATTCACCAAAATGCCCAGGAACAGTATGTATTAATAAAAACAAACTTCTGAGTTGCTCAGTGCTTTCAACATTGAGCAAAATTAGTCGATGCTAAAAGCATCCCAAGGTGCCCCGGTTTCCACTATCTTTCTTTTTTTTTTTTTTTAAGTTTTTGCTTGTCCAAAGAAAGGTGCTCAAACTCCACTTAAATTGTTTCTAATGTCTTCCGGGGAACCTAAACAGTGAAAATGTTACATAAGAAATCATCAGTTGTCTTCTAAATATGATTGAGAAACAAATTTTCTCCATGCAGTCACTGATGAATGATTAATTTTCTCCAGTCGCTCGATGAATGCTGGAATTGGTCATATCCATCAAGCCACAGATTTTTGAAAACAGGAGTAGGCTCACTCGAAGGCTACTGGCTCGGTCAGGAGTAATACCATTAAGCTACATATTCACACTGTCAGGGTAGATATAGAGATAATTACACCAACTGTCATAAAAATCAGAGAAGGAATCCTTGAGATATTCAAGTGCATTTAAAGGACTTACTTTGGTTGAACAGTTTAGTATTTAGAGTAATACCAGGTCATTTCATTTTGGATGGTAGCCATTTTTCACAGAGCGTGCCACGGGCCTTAGACGTGATAATCAAACTTCTTCTCGGTCATCATTAATCTAGTAAAGAGTGTGATTCCAGACTGATACTGAGGTATTCGTTTGGTTCATTGAGCAGCCCTGGAGAGCTGCAACAAGCCCGGGAAAGAACTGAAAGAATAATCAGGGAAAGAGTAGGCAGGGAAAGAATAGGCTGGGAAAGAATGGGCAGGGAAAGAATAGGCAGGGAAAGAGTAGGTAGGGAAAGAATAGCTCGGGAAAGAATAGTCCGGGAAAGAATAGTCCGGGAAAGAATAGCCCGGGAAAGGATAGCCAGGATTTAGACTTGGTATATGATTCAACACCCTCTGTCCCCCTGTCTGGTAGTCTGTCTGTCTATACATTTATTCATATGTATAATGTGTGTAAGACCATGGTAAGACTGTCGTGTCATAGCTCCTTGCATACCAACGCTGTGAATTGCTTCTACACATTTTATTAAAGAGCTGGGCCAAAGGGTACACTGGTGAGACAGTTCCATGCCATACTTGCGTGTCAGAAGGGGAGTCTCGTGATATTGACTGAGGATGCAAATGAAAGCAATCGCCACTTCACCCCTGGCTGTGGGCACTGTTAAAAATTTTGCGTAGAGGTACAGAAAATTCTGTAAGGCTACAGAAAAATCTGTTGGATAACTGCCAGTTCAGAAATGCTTACAGTTCCTGCTCTGTTGGCACACATTTCTGTAATCAGTTTACTTACATAATTATCTGTACAAGTACTGGCTTCTCACAGTGTATGTGCAGATATCTGTGAAATGCCTCTTTCATTGTTACTGAGGTGTTGTTGTATCACAATTTGTTCATCTCTGTTGTAGTTTTTAAATCTCACCTCTGAATAGAAACACAAAAAGGATAATGAAACAAGTTATGAAGGAACTCATTTGTATTTCTCAATCCAAACACCTGAGAACAGAGAAAGGTAAGATATAAATTTTCTATTTTAGAGAGAGGTGTGTGTAAGGTAAATGCAATTTGTTAGATTTACCTTGTGATAATGTAAGTGTAAATTTGTTGGTGCAGGTGCTTAAATGAGCTTTGAAATATCATATGAAAGATGTGTATGTAACCAATCAACAAAGGGGAGACCGGGGTAAGTTGTTCCACCCAATGTTGGTTAGAAATAAAAAACAAAACAACTAAAGAAAGCGATAACACTCTACCCATTACTATGTTACATGACTTAACCTGGTTAATTTTTTTTTTTTTTTTTAAATCATTTTATTCACACACACATAGTGGTGTAACATATAATCATACATATATGTAGAAATTAAAATAGTGACAAATAAATGGTACAAATAATAATGGTACAAATAAATAAAAACAAATTAAAATATTTTTACAAAGTAAAAGAAATAAATATAATAGTAATACTATAGTTTTAACAGAATCTGGCACCTAACTGGTGCATAGATTATATAGAAGATCCTTAATTTCTTCTTCTTGAAAACCAACTATCACAAATTTTTGCTTGTTCAGCACCGAGCGTAATTCACTTATTTGAGCCACTTTTGGCTCTAATACTGAGTATTTGGAGGAAAGACACTCCTTAACTTGAGCATCGCTATATGAGCATACTTTTAAAACATCACAGTTTAGCTTTCAAGATATCATGTACAAATTCTCAGCAATAATGCTACTTCTATCTACCATTGACATTTTAGCTATATATTCTATTCTCTTATTTTCTGACACTAACAAAGTCTAACATACATTGAAACATTTTGATAAATCTACAATACACTTGTTCGATGGCACTCAACCTTCCAATTAAACCTGGTAATAGGTTACAATGTGTTAACAATGGGAGATCTAATATTCGTCTAACGCACCTATTCCACATAGTTTCAAACTGCTTTATATTACGATCACTGAAGTTCCATGACTGTGTTCCATAGAAATGGCAACACTTGGTGTTAAATATATTTACAATCACATCTTTATCACACTTTCCTAATACTGCTGTAGAATGGTTAACTCTATACACAAGATCACTCCTTTTCATTCTCACATCTGTCTTTTCAGTGTATATAATACTGCAATAACCTTCTTTCAAAAATTAACTTTATTGTTGAAAATTTGATGCCCTGAGGATGGACAATAATATATAGATAGTGGATGGTGAGGAGACCAATATTGAGTTTTATTGGCCGAAGCAGTAATATTGGTCGAGGCCGCAGGCCGAGACCAATATTATCTGCTGAGGCCAATAAAACTCAATATTGGTCGACTCAACATCCACTATTTGTTATATTCTACACCAAAATTTTCAGACATATTTGTAAATAAAAGAAGTTGTCTATTTTCAGTTTTAAATTCCTCTATCTATCTAACTAACTATCTATCTATCTAGCCAGTTGTCGTCTCTATCTATCTATCTATCTATCTATCTTATAGTATCTATCTATCTAACTATATTTCTATCAATCTATCTATCTATCGATCGATCTATCTCTCTAACTATCTTCTTGCTACTCAAAGAAACAGGCTTTTGGTTTTCCTGATTTTATGCTATTCTATAAAGCGCTTTTATTCTTTATTTAAAAAAAAAAGTTTTTAAATGAATGGGTTTAACTACTTTTATATATTTTACTTAAATGCTTAAATTATTTTTATGAATTCTTTGTTCATGTTTGAAAGATTATCAGCGTATTTCCCATTCTAAACAACAGACAATTGTACTGTTCAGGCCTTCTTGCTTTTTTAATTGCTTTTGTTCAAATAGATTGATTTCTTTCCATGCAATTTGTTTCACTTAGAAAGTGACACAAGTTTCAGTTGGAATTTGGTCAATTATCCTCAATAGCAATTAGCATCTTGATAATAGAAAAGTTACTGTGTTTCCTTCAACAATAATTAAGAATTTGTTGCATTAACTTAAGAACAAGTGCACTGAGGACGCCAATATAGCTTTAAGGCGCCAATAACACTCTCCACACGCCAATATCGTTATTTATTGGCGTGGCACGTGACTGATCTCCCTTAACATGATTGGCTTAACAATTTTGGTGCAGAATATTGTTTCTCATTTGCACAATATAATTTGCAATTATGTGATGTCTCTCCAGCTTATTGCTGATGATAGGTAGTGGGCCTATCTGACATTTTGGGTTGTCAGATTTAATCTATGATTTTTGGCAACTTATTTTATTTCTCATATATTGTCACTATTGGATATAACTTGCCTTAGGCATGATGCGATATAACTGAGATTACAAATAATATTCAATTAGACTTTCCAAAGAAACTTATAATTCCAGTGTTTGCCACATTTTGCTTTGTTTGGGTATACAGTGTACAGCATCAATTTTTGATGAGTTACAAGTAATATATCAGTAGGCCTATAATAAGTTTGGAGGAATGACACCTTGTCAATCATTTGGCACATTTTTACCCAACTAAGGACAAGTTGTGCCACAATCACTACTTTTTATTTATGAATAACTATGATCATGTCCCTTGTCATCTGTCTTGAAACCTGCCTAAACTATGGATGGGGAAAATGCTAAAAAAAAATTGGGACAACTTGCCCTAACCTCCCCAATCGGAGGAAACTCAAATAAAGACATAAGAAACAATTTATGTTTGAGCTATAATGCTGTAGTAACTTAGTTCCCTGCCTCCTTGTCCAACAAGAAAACTTGGCATCAAAAGTATAATTGTTTTCCAACTTAACTGTTTTTTTCTCTTCTATGAGTTATTGAAAATTTGGTATATCCATAAATTTGCTCATGTACAAATTTGAATACTCTTGCATATTGACTTTCTGACTGACATCTTTCAATATGAATCTATTGTCTTAGAGGATTGTTTAATCACATAAATACCATAACTATTATTTCATAATTATGATTTCGATCACAGTCAAAGCAGGCCTATTTCAATTATAGGGTTGGTTGATGAGCGAACAAAGAATTAACATGTAACTCATTTGTAAGATAATTGTAGTTGTGTAGAATACGTGTTATACATTACAATAATTTATCTTTTCAGAGATTCATCAGAAATGCCAATGGAAATGGATGATCAAGGCCTCTTCTCCTGTATTTATGCACTTGGAAGAGGATGTAGGAATAAGGCAAAAGGTCAACATAGATCCAGGTGACCCGCCCAGTATGGAAATTGAACCCAGGATCCAGCAATTGGCAACAACGTGTGATACTTACTTTGCTCCTCGGACCAGAAATAACAACAACACAAAAGAAACTTACAGATGTTATGATAATTTTGTTTTAAGTCCTAATGTCATCCAATTGATGATTTGTACATCACATGATTATTGAGAGTGAATATGTGCAGTTTTTTAAGAAATAAAGTCTGATACAACAGTTTTGTGTGACATGAGCAATGTATGATTCTGCATTTTGAGGTATAGTTATAAAGATGTAAACATGTTAATCATGCTGAAAGACGATTTCAAAAGAAACGAAAAATGCTACGGAGCATGTGAGTCTCATCAAATAGTGTGCATGCCTGTACCGTCAGAAATTTGGCTTCTAGAGTTTTACATAATTAAGTATACCATCTATTATCATCATGCATCTGAAGAATGGCAAGGCTGATGTCACTACTGGAAAATGAGCTTGCAGCAGAATATATTTTGAAGCCATGTGTTTTGCAAAATTAGTGATTGATGTCAAGTTATTCCAGACAATGATATCACTCTTTTATTTTTTCTCCATATCAATGATTTGGGCTCTTCCTCAGTATTAACGTCTGCTAAAAACATTTGGCTTTAGTGAATAAATGAATTTTATGGTACTTTTGGCAATAGCTATACCTACTACTTATGCTGGGTAGACACCACATGTTTGGGGTTCTGTCCTGAATTTTTGCTTGATATGTAACAAAACTAATCCATCAGAACTTAAAGTTGGTGGAATAATGACCAAGTAATTAAACAGAAACAGCAAAGGTAGTTGACTGATTGGTTACAGTCTCTTGCTCCACTGGAAGTCTGTACAAATATTGTTTCCAAAAGATACTTTTATTTCCCTTATTTAGAAGGTTTATTATAAATGAGCTCATTCAGCAGTTGGGTGACAGAGGGGTTATGTAAACTTTCAAGAGCAAAATCTCAGCTGGATATCGTTCGGATGAGATGTTAAATTGGTGGCCCCTCGTATCAGTGTCTGTGCTTGGCAAGAAAAAGATCACTCAGATGCACGGGGTAAATGTGTTGAGGGCTCTCGCTGTCCCTTTTCTATCTCATTAATCAACACTTGTGAGTGCCCAGAACTGGGCTTAGAGAACTGCATTTACCATATCTATCTATCTATCTGTCTATCTGCCTTTCTATCTATTTATCTATCCAACTATCGGTCAACCAATACTATTTCAATCAACTTATCTTTCTTCAAGAAACCCATCAATAATTATTGATATCTAATCTATCTATCTATCTATCTGTCTATCTGTCTATCCATCTGTCTATCCATCTGTCTGTCTGTCCATCTATCTATCCATCTATCTATCCATCTATCCATCTATCTATCTCTTTCTTTCTTTCTTTCTTTTCTTTTTTTCTATCTTTCTATCTTTCTATCTTCCTATCTTTCCATCTTTCTATCTTCCTATCTTTCCAATTTCCTATCTATCTAGCTATGTATCCATCCATCTGTGGTTGGTTAATGCATTTTGAGCTGTTTTGGACCTCAATTAAAAGGTTAAATTTTTATTTTAAATAATGAAAAATGCGATTTTTAGCTTGAAGTAGGACAAAAACACTAAAAAAGGCTGAGACATCGATTTTAAAAGCAGAAATACAAATAAGGTGTCAATAAAAGCACATTTTTAAAATTTTTGTCTGTGTGTTTTTTTCTCGCTCAGTAAGACGTCAAAAATGGCTCAGTTTCCACCAAGACCCTATAGAACGAGGATTTAAATTAAAAAAGGTGCCTCCAGCATCATATAGTGCTACTTCTCTTCTTCATTCGACTTGTTTTTTTATATTAGTGTTTTTGTCATATTTTCAGCAAAAAATAACAATTTTCGATATTAAAGATATCGACATTAAAAAACATTTTTTATCAATCTGTTTGTCTATCTATCTATCTATCTATCTATCTATCTGTCTATCTATCTATCTATCTATCTATCTATCTATCTATCTAAGTAAAGAACACAAATAATTTTCTATCTTATGGATTCTAAAGGTCTTGCAAGGTCTATTTGCTGATTTTTTTCATTGGCTCAGTAATTTTGTTTTAAATCCTACAGTGCTTGTGATAAAATTAGTAATGATATATAGAGCTTATAAAACCCATTCTATAAACAGATTAATATTCGTTATCATGAACTGACAAAAAAAATAAAACTAACAATCTCAGTTTCTGTATTTGTGACACCTTTCACAAGTCATTGATGTATAACTGGTAATTCTGTGAGCTAACTGAAAAGTCTCAATCATTACTGTCAAAACTACCTGTATGATTACTGAAATTCCAGTATGCACACAAATATGTTTTCTGTGAACTTACAGAGTGTTCTGGAAAAAAAATTTCCCGAAATGTCTGTAAATTGACAATTATTTTTTAACAGTGGGCCTGACAGGTCTCTCAATACCTAATTGACAATATTTGCATGGAGGTCGATGGGGCTCGGGCCATATTAGGTCTGCCACTGGCGTATTATACAACAGCAGGGTGGCTTCCAATTTTTGAGATTCAGGGAAGCAAAGCTCCTCACGAATTTCATTACTGGCCATAGTCGTGGAATTAAGTGCCCTCCATGATCACTTCAACCAGGGACAGTCCCTGCTTCAACTGCACGTCATAGTGGACGGCTGACTGGGAGCCAAAGAGTTGACGGTGCTAAACAGGATAATCCAGAGTGCTATTTTGTGAAGAGGGTACCTTAAATCCTGTCAGAGCATAAGAAGATGTGGCAGAGCCTTGACTATTTGCCCAAGATTTATTCACCAGCATTTGAGCATTCATTTATCGATATGGACTGTACATAAATGCACATGCATCGCAAGGGATATCTCGTGAATGGATTACTAATTGTGACACCATGTGGACAACAAATTGAAACTTGCGAGTTTACTAGTTTCACACACGGTATTGCTTTTAGGATGACACCAGACCATAGTGCCAACTCATATGGAAACTGTACAGGCAGTTTATTAACTAAAGTAAAGGTTATTCACCACGGGAGAGGGAATATGTGATTTATCACCCGAGGGCTTTAGTCCGAGGTGTGATAAACACATATTCCTGATCCCATGGTGAATAACCGGCTTATACCATGAGACAAACACTCAAACAGTCAAACATGATAGATAACTGGACATCAAAGAATATGGGAATTATTTCCCTGCAATACTGGCATGTGATTGGCTGACAGAGGTGTCGAATGATATAATCAGATATATTTCAAGTACTTTGCATGGCTTGGCCCACAGTGATTACATACACAGTGGTTTTCATAGTAAGCGATTTGATTTTATAAGATTTGACTTTTTCTGAAACTGGTGCTTTCCCCAAGCCGATGTTTTGATCAAACAGGAAATAGTCAAGTGGCTCCACCATGGACACCCATGAGAGCCTCAAAGTCACTTTTTACCCTCGGCCATGTTCCAATGGCCTGGGTGTTAAAGAGGGCAGCAGCATCTGTCTGTCCAGCTGTCTGTCCGCCTAGCTGTCAGTCCGTCTGTCCACCATCCTTTTGTACAAGATGACTCAATTTTTATTGATCCTTGGTTCACCAAACTAACATGGATTGTGTTTCACAGCAATACCTTGAATCAGTTCTGACATGAGTATTGGCGGCCATATTTGTGAAAAGCTTGTGTACAAGACAACTGCTTTTATACTAATCAACGGATGATGAAACTAATAGGGATTGTATATTACTGTTAGACTTTGAATAATTGTGACATGACTGACCTTGACCTATACTTCTGTGACTTTGGTGGCTATGTGATTTTGTGAATGGCTTTTATGCACGATAACTCCTCTTGTATTTAGCTTTGGATCACCACCAAACTCACAGTTACATTGTATTGTGTAGGTATGACAGTCTTGCCTTGAATGAGTTCAAACATGGATGACCTTATACTATTTTTTGACCACAGTAGCCATATTTTTTACAACTTTATGTCGGCCTTACATCAAGTTACATGATAACCCAATAGACCCATTTCGCTGAGTGGCCTAAAGTTTGGCCCATCATAAATTTTATGTACTTCAATGATTATTAATTTGCTTTTTGCACAAAGAAGATGTATGCACTTTAGATAAAGCAAAGCAACTTTCAAAATTTAATACAAAAGAATGATGAAGTTATAAAGCCTTGAAGTTACATTAAAATGCACTAAAAATACTCCAGATTGGGTGCACTTGGCTGGACCAATCAGAAGCAAGGGCGGGAAATCTATCAGCCAATAGCATTTAAGTATTCTGAACCCAAGCACCATTTGCCTCCTAGTGTTAATTTTGAGAAGCTTCCTTGAAATTAGTCTATTTGTATTGAATAACAACAGTGGGCTGCGAAAGTTTGCGCGCCCTTGGAATCGGGCCATATTTTTTCAAATTTTAGACAAACCATTAGCAGAATATTTCCAATGTGAATTTTGTAAGTGAAGGATACCGATTCACTCAATTTTAGCCAGACAGAACAATGGAATATTAAATTATTAAAAAATATATGTCCTTTTGTGTGATTTTACATGCGCATTTAAGTTTGTAGCACCCCTACAGGTTCTGATGTCGATTTTTTCTGTAACTCTACATCAAAACAATATAAAAGCTCTAAAATGCTTAGGATAATAATGTAGGTATCCCAGGACTTCCATTTTATGTGAATTTCTCTTTCTTCTTCCCAACAGAACGACTCCAATCTTGGCAGATTAAGGGTACCCGAGGTTCAAACAGCAACTGTCAGATTATTAACAAGATTTCATTTATTTTGAGGCCAGGAGCTGAAAATGTTGATTTATCATGCACCTTTATCTTTCCTTTCATCACCTAAACTTGACTGATTATTATTCGATGAAATTTTGGAGCAGCTGAGACCTGTACAACTGAAATACCCAAAATGCCATAATAGTTCAACTTTCTTGCATGGCATCTGTGTCAGAGTAATTTGGCTTTTCTTGTTCAGATATTTCTAAAAACCTTCCGTTTTTCAGTTGTATTGCATAGACATGAAAATTTCAGAATTAATACAGTTGTCATCCATACTTTTTGGCCTGCCTATTCTCCCCTGGGGAGTCAAACTTGTTTATCATATTCTGGTGTATCGGGATGATTCCATTTCCAATGCATTTTTGACTCCCTTACCAGCTGGGTTAGTTGACATGTTTGAGAAGACGTCTTTTGACGCCATCTGGGGTAAAAACTATCCAACAGAAAAAGTAAAGTTTTTCCATGTTTTGGACAATGTCTTTCCCCTTGCACATCAATATCATCGTCCGTTTAGCTTGGAGGCGAGCTTTTCTGAAAAACGTCTCAACTAACCTGTCTCTCCCCTATATATGTTTGTCACATCTCGAGCTCAAGTCATGAAAGTCTTTCAAGTCAACACTCAAGTTAAGTCATAAAGCCAAACTCAGTGACTCGGGGCACCGGGGGGGGGGGGGTACTTCGCAGACTTTCGGATACGGATGCACCACGGCGATTTTGAAAACCGGAACCATTCTAATCCAGAAACTAATGCCAAAACCACAAACCATTCTAATCCTACAGAAAAAATATTGGGAACCAATTTAATCTTTATGCTTTCAAAACCATTTTAATCTTCTTTTCAAGCCGATTCTAATGACTCCAAACATGTTGGGTTTGCAAAAACCAGAACCAAATTAATCAGAATTGTCAAAAAAAACCAAAACCATTTTAATCCAAAAAAGCAGTACCATCCAGCGGAGCCTCTATATACACCCTTTCAGAGTGAGTACCCCTCCCCCCGGGCTCGGGGCTCTAATTCCCTCTTTGGTGGTGAATACTTGTTGTTCATTGTAGTTACATTGCTTTCATACCAGGTGGTGTAGGACCTAGTCAATCCACGTCTTGGCTCCACCTGGTGAATATTGTTTACAATGTTGTTCTTTCTTGCTGGGGTCTAGACCAAGGTCAAAGTCTTCACGCTACTGTAGGCAGCATAGACTATTAGACTAATGAGGACGTGCCATTTGTTGCGCACTCATTGCAAACAATCAGTGATTTTGAGAACCAAGCTGACAAGAGACAATACAGACAAACAGAAAATAATAAGCTGCAAACTGAATCAACTTGAACTGCCGAGAGCTGACTGCTCCAAAAGCTTGCTCCAAGATGGATGGATGAATGGGCTTTATGTCCTGTATTTATGCACTTGGTTGGCTAATTAGGACAGTAGGAGGACACGGCAATGAGGTGAAGGATGATTGAAACAGCCGTCCAACATAGGCCCAGGTGACCCAGCAAGAGTTGGATACGAACCCTGGACCCAGCGATTGGCAGTCCAGCACGCTACCACTAGACCAACCCTCACCCCTAAGCTTGGTCCATGAGAGATCTATCTATAATTACCAATATTATCCATATAGTGATATGTGCCAAAGGCATTCTGTGATACCATGATGTCACATCATTGTTTTTCCCTATTTCTGAAGCTATTCCTTCCAATCCCAATTTTACAAAAGTAACTCTTTTCATCAGATTTTGTGTCAATTTGCAATGAATTTGTTTTGGACAGGTTACATTTAAGATCAAGGATGATTTCGATTGCATGTTTCACCACTTACTTTTTAATTGCCTCAGAATAAAAAGAAAACAGCAAGTGTCTGAATATAATTGTTGGTTTGACTGTAGAGTCAAGGAGGGTAAATCCGTCCACTTTTGGCTAAAACTGTATTTCCAGGAAAATGAGAATAGATACAAAAATACAAATTAGTCCAATAGAAGGAGCATATTCCGTATTATCATCAACAGCCGAAAAAAATCGAATATTCAAATAATTTTTGCTGAAACTATGGCAACAAACATTTAAGGTTAGGGCTCCTAAATCCGTCCAGGTTGCTGGTAAATCCGTCCAGCAAGGATGGTAAATCCGTCCACAGGGAATTAAGGCAGCACAAAAATATCAAATCTCGTGATTTTCTAAAGTTTTGCAGTCTATTAACTTTCACAACGGACTTTCGGTTGATTTTAGAATAATTGAGTACTGATTTCACTCATAATAAAAGAATTAGGTAATAGAGGTTAAATTAACAAGGGGGAATTCCAATTGACCTGCTCAATTACAATTAAAGAACCCTTTTAAACCCAATCAAGTTGTGTAATTGCTTATCCTAACTTATTTAATCAGTGTTATGCCATTTATAGATATTTAAAGCCATAAAAGTACTTTTTAACCCAATTTGAAGTTGGTGGACGGATTTACAATTTCCCAGACAAGCCAGTCATAAAATAAGGATGGTAATTCCGTCCACTTTTATTGTGGAGGTGTCCCACCTCCACCTTGTAATCGTACAAGTTGACAAAATGCTGGACTGACA
Source organism: Platynereis dumerilii (assembly GCA_026936325.1). Classification (NCBI taxonomy): domain Eukaryota; kingdom Metazoa; phylum Annelida; class Polychaeta; order Phyllodocida; family Nereididae; genus Platynereis; species Platynereis dumerilii. The sequence continues at coordinate 1,501,796 of JAPTHN010000063.1, read as the reverse complement.
AGATCAAAACTTTGTTAAGTTTTTGGCTTTTCCTGGGTTCATTTAACCTCCAAAAACAGTCGGCATTGGCTGTTTATCTAATTAAACGTCACATGTGGGTACTCACGATGTCGTCCTTGTTTCCTAACTTGAGTATTCTTGCTTGGAAATTTCCACAAAAAGGACTCTGCAACTTCATTTTCGCATTGAAATTCGCGCTGTTAAGGAAAACCTAAATCGCGGGACCTGATCACGGGACTGGACGCGATCGCGGGACGATCCAATTGGCCTTTGACCATTCAAACTGACGAGACTGTCACTGCAGTTACAAAAGTATCAGGCCTACAGAAATGGCAGACCCCATTTCAGACAGCTTGAATGATTTTCAGTTCAATTAGGGCAATTTGGTTGGTCTGACACTAGTTACAGTGTCTTTGTAGTAGTTTAATTTGTGTATTGAAGAATTGTGAACTTTTTAAATTGGACTTGTTTAATTAATACAGGCCCTAACCTAGTTCATGCTAGCTGGCCCATGATTGACTCTTAGAGGTGCAGTAATATTTTATTTGACTTTGACAATGTGGCAAGTTGAAACAGCATTCAAAACAAAAAAGGAATATTTAATTTCTTTTTAACTTTTAGGTTTTTGGCCAACACAATTAGGCCTACTAATGAAAATAATGCACTGTAGTCTAAATGTGGATTGTAATCTAGAATGTCATCCAATTGAAGGTGTCTTTATTGATTGCATTTAACCCATCATCACTGAATGACACTCCCTCTAGTCTATTCATTACAACACCCTGCAAGACATGATTACATGAAATTAATTGAATTTCAAATGCCCTTTGGTTTGCAATTTAGCCAATTATATACTCTGATGCCAATTACCACCCAGAGAAAATTTAGCTGAAGTGCCAATTGCTGAATTAGCACTTTCATTACAGAAGTTATGTATTGTAGTTGGACTTTAATTCTTTAATTATATTCTCTCTGTTATATACATAATCCCGTGTTTATAAGGATATTATATCTTCTTAAAACACCCAACTGCGACTATAAAAGGAGAGAGAGCCATCAGGATGGTTATCTGAATCTAATCCCCCACTTTTTCCAAATTTCTAGAGCAACAAGGCAACTTTCAAATATTAATTTGTTATGCACAGATAGCTGATTTGACACTGAAAGCGAAAGTATCAATTATGACACAAAATGCTTTATGTCACTTAAGATATATGAAAGATTATGAAAAAAAGGCTATTGTAGGCACCATTTCATGTCCAGGATTTTTTTGCGGCATTCATGAGTTTTAATACCCATGCAGCCATGCAGGTTGAAGGGACACCTCCATTCATTCCGCTTTGCGATATGAAATCTAGTTTCCATTGTATCACCTCTCTAGGTGTTGCAAATAAGTCATTAAACAAATCCTACAAAAATAATACAATTCTACTTCTCATTCAACCCTTTTTTTCTCTTCAACACATTTTTTAATGATGGAAATCTAGGCCAACGAGATGCAAAAGTGATTTTCAAAATGGCTGTGATGACGTCACAGGATTTCATTGTATTTTGTCTCCTGCTTTTAAATGGACCTGAACTATCATTTAGATGCTGTTAACACAATAAATGCGAGAGAATTATTTGAACAACGAGTTTATCTTTCATTTAAAACTCACTCAACTGTAATAAATTTAATTTTATACCAATAATAGGGGGTGGACGGAATTAGGCCTACCCTCCTGGACGGATTTACCATAGGCCTACCTGACTCTAGATAGATGGATAGATAGAATGATATTACGGCAGGCTGACACTACTACCGTATGGTGCCCTATTTTCGTCAGGGTCCTATTATCGTCACTTTTAAGCAATGTACCCTAATTTAACCAAATTTTGTGTAGGTGGGCAAAAAAGTCACGATTCCTAAAGTAAAATAACTGTTGCTTACATTAATCCATCAACGGCATCAATGACTCTATTGACAACTCCACAATAGCTTCCTGAACTTGGAGTGGTCAAAAACACAATATTTTTTATAATTTTGAGACAAAATTGCCCTGAGCAGTCCTAGCTTCCTCTGATTTTTAAATCTGAATCTGAATCATTCTTGTTGTTATTTCTGCGTACAGAAATCAGTCATCTGTGAAAAAGTCTTAGTTTCCCTATCAGCATGCCTCGGCTGTCCAACATCGGCCCGAAGCTGGTCCATCGCTGCTGACATCGGACTGACGCTGGGCCGACATTGGACCGCCGAGGCACGCTGACAGGGAATTGTTTTCTTGGACTTTATTTCTGATGTCATTTATAAAGAAAATGAACATTATTGGCCAAGGACTGTGCCTTGGGTACACCGTGTTACACCAGAAAAGACCTCTTACCATATAAAACTGCGTCTTGAAATAAAAAAAATCATTGATCAGCGTGAAAACCCCTGTGTCTCAATCTTCCCCATGTCCAATAGTGCCCAATTCCCAAGGTTCAAGGTTTAACTCCCCCCTCAACCAAACTGACGAATAAAACTTTACCTGATTCATTACCAGGTGGCAGCACTTTCCAATACTTCTCACCCGGTGGATGCTACTGCAGCTTTTACTGCCACCTGTTGCTATGAAAACCCAAAGGGTTATGTGTTAGTCCAATCCGCAGTGTCCGATTTAAGAATGTGCGGGTGTGCGGCTGCACAGGGCCCCCACATTTAAGGGGGCCCCCACAAAAGCTAATCACGCATGATATTTCTAGCAAACTGGTATTATAGTTCACGCGAATGATGCCGATCTGAGACATAAGTCACATAACCTAAATGTGCAACAATTAGAGCCTTACAATTTACAAATGATTAAAATGTGGGGGCCCCAACCTTCTTGAGGGCCGTCCAATGTATTTACATATACATTGCATGATCATGGTTAACTTCTCTTGGACCTCACCCCTTCTGGGGACCCCACCCATTCTGAGGGCCCCGCCCCTTCTGGGGGCCCTACCCACTCTGGGGGCCTCCTCCCACTTTGGGGGCCCCCTCCCACTCTGGGGGACCCTTCCCACTCTTTCTGGGGGCCCCACCTATTCTGGGGGCCCCCTCCCACTCTGGGGGACCCTTCCCACTCTTTCTGGGGGCCCCACCTATTCTGGGGGCCCCTCCCACTCTGGGGCCCCCTCCCACTCTGGGGGCCCCCTCCCATTCTGGGGGCCCCCTCCCACTCTGGCCTCAGTCCTTCTTCAGGTGCCCCAGGTTTAATATTTTTATTGCAAATTTGTAGTTATTTTTATCAAAGGTGTTCTCAGATTTTTGTTTTGCTGTTGTGTATACATGGATTCTGAAATTTCTGACTTTTTTAAAGGGCCACAATAGTGCAGTTTTTTTATTAGTTGGAAGTCTCAAGCATTATATTTATAGAAACTCTAAAGTGGTCCTTTCGAAATTGTTCCAAAATAAACCCCTTAAAAATTAACTTTTACTTTTCCACTTTGGCCATAATTTTGGCACACTAAAAAGCGACCCCTGTTGGAAGGCAAGTGCTTCAATGACATGAGACTGGGTTTTAAAGGCACACACTCGTCGAAATTCTACTTTTGATAAACATATCTTTTCATGAAAGAATCAGATTTTGCGAGTGCAATCAGCTAACATTTACAAAAATTTGTTTTCACCATAGATGAGGAAAAATTTATGAAATTGACATTTCAGCTCATTTTTGTGGTCCTCCAGCATGTTCATTCAGCTGTGCAGTGACGTAAGGCTGGGTGGCCCTCCCCTCCCTCCTCAGGTCATATGGGCAATGAGAAAACCACACATTTGCAATTTTAACCACCAAACAATACTGTGATATACTGAATTGGATTTATAGATTCTGTTATAAAGCTGACAAACTTAATTTGAGACAAACTGAAACTGTGAAAATATTTCTATAAACATCACTGTCAATCATTCATTTGCCTTGTGTGCTGATTGGCTGGCTATGGGGTGGGTGAGTGAGTTAATTTGACAGTGGTTAAACAGCTCCATAAGTGACATGTCCAGATCGCATTTTGTGACTGAAATATCTTATTCAGCTGCCCGATGGATACATGTAGACAGACAGACAGACAGACAGACAGACAGAAAATAGACAGACAGAGATAGACAGACAGAGACAGATAGAGATAGATAGATAGATAGATAGATAGATAGATAGATAGATAGATAGATAGATAGATAGATAGATAGATAGATAGATAGATAGATAGATAGATAGATAGATAGATTCCTCGATTGTGTTCTGTAAATGATATTGGCCTAGTCTATTATTAAATGAATTGATTGATATCTCAGTCAGAATTTATTTTTTAAATTTTTAGTCTACTATGAAAATATGCCCTTAATCATTTTGTCTTTTTGCGGTTTGAGCTGGTCAGTTTTGGTCCAAGGCAGTCACTGTTGATTTTACCTTGAGACACTGAACATGTCATTTTGGATGCAAAACTGAATTATTGAAATGAAGATTACAATTCATCACAGTTTTACATCGTTGTGATTGTTCGTAGGTGTCATTTCTAAAATATTTCACAGCTATGCCTATCAACTCCACAGCTTATATAAGTCACATGTATTTGTTTACTTAAAACCCAGTCTCATGTCATTGAAGCACTTGCCTTCCAACAGGGGTCGCTTTTTAGTGTGCCAAAATTATGGCCAAAGTGGAAAAGTAAAAGTTAATTTTTAAGGGGTTTATTTTGGAACAATTTCGAAAGGACCACTTTAGAGTTTCTATAAATATAATGCTTGAGACTTCCAACTAATAAAAAAACTGCACTATTGTGGCCCTTTAAGTAAACAAATACATGTGACTTATTATAAGCTGTGGAGTTGATAGGCATAGCTGTGAAATATTTTAGAAATGACACCTACGAACAATCACAACGATGTAAAACTGTGATGAATTGTAATCTTCATTTCAATAATTCAGTTTTGCATCCAAAATGACATGTTCAGTGTCTCAAGGTAAAATCAACAGTGACTGCCTTGGACCAAAACTGACCAGCTCAAACCGCAAAAAGACAAAATGATTAAGGGCATATTTTCATAGTAGACTAAAAATTTAAAAAATAAATTCTGACTGAGATATCAATCAATTCATTTAATAATAGACTAGGCCAATATCATTTACAGAACACAATCGAGGAATCTATCTATCTATCTATCTATCTATCTATCTATCTATCTATCTATCTATCTATCTATCTATCTATCTATCTATCTATCTATCTATCTATCTATCTATCTATCTCTATCTGTCTCTGTCTGTCTATCTCTGTCTGTCTATTTTCTGTCTGTCTGTCTGTCTGTCTGTCTGTCTACATGTATCCATCGGGCAGCTGAATAAGATATTTCAGTCACAAAATGCGATCTGGACATGTCACTTATGGAGCTGTTTAACCACTGTCAAATTAACTCACTCCACCCACCCCATAGCCAGCCAATCAGCACACAAGGCAAATGAATGATTGACAGTGATGTTTATAGAAATATTTTCACAGTTTCAGTTTGTCTCAAATTAAGTTTGTCAGCTTTATAACAGAATCTATAAATCCAATTCAGTATATCACAGTATTGTTTGGTGGTTAAAATTGCAAATGTGTGGTTTTCTCATTGCCCATATGACCTGAGGAGGGAGGGGAGGGCCACCCAGCCTTACGTCACTGCACAGCTGAATGAACATGCTGGAGGACCACAAAAATGAGCTGAAATGTCAATTTCATAAATTTTTCCTCATCTATGGTGAAAACAAATTTTTGTAAATGTTAGCTGATTGCACTCGCAAAATCTGATTCTTTCATGAAAAGATATGTTTATCAAAAGTAGAATTTCGACGAGTGTGTGCCTTTAAAGCATCATGTACAATTAAGAAAATACATAAAAGAAAAGGTCATCATACTCAGTCATTCCAGTCAATATATTTGCAGGTTAAATTCAGCATGCATGATAGCGGAGCTTCTATTGCAAGATGAGACAATTGTTTCTGTGTTTGTGTTTGTGCATCTTCACTGGTCCTTGGTTATCAATTTTAATTCTTGGTTTGTTTACAGGCCTCCGCCATCCAGATCAATGATGTGCAATAATGTTTCTTTTTTTTGACAGGATGTGAGCCCACTGATCAGTGTTTCCTTCTGGCCAACAAACCTCAATTTCATTAAATAAATTGATATAATGGGGGTTCATGGCCCACACCTTTAGCCGCTTTCCATAAAATCATTATATATTGGCATTTTTAGCTGTCTGTCTAACTCTACAATACTTATAATAACCATTTAGTGACCATTTATTAAAATTGTGTACATGTGTGTCAGATGAGTAAATTGCAACATTATAGATCCTTCACCAGGTTGTCGCAATATCGATCCAGCATTACTATCTGCTCC